>JAHHFK020003986.1:0-711781 GCA_024533555.2 Aedes koreicus
GAGGGAGCGAATTCAGCGCAAAAAGAACCACTCAATCCGGAAAACGGCTGCAGATATCAACGTTTCCATCGGAACCACTCATACCATACTCACCAAGGATCTTGGTATAAGCCTTACATAAAACGTAAGGTCCATGGCGTTTCGGGGGCAACCAGCAAAAAGTGGTTGGATCGAGCCAAGATGATCCTCTGTTGGCACGCTGGTCAGTATTGTTTTTTTTTCGGTAGATATTTTTATTATTGCTTTTGGTTCGGACAAGAAACTGTTCGTGCTGCAGCCACTGCATAATGTGTAAAATGACCGGGTGTGGGCGCCATCGAGGGAATGTATTGCTGAATCCAATATAAACATCCCTCGATACCAAAGTGCCGCGTCGGTGATGGTTTGGGGGGTAGTATGCAAACGTGGTAAGCTCCCCTTGGTGTTTGTTGAAAAAAAAGTCAAAATCAACGCGGCGTACTACAAAACTGAGGTTTTGGAGAAGTTTGTTGCCCTCAGTCTGCGAAACCTCTACGGCGATGAGCACTACGTGTTCCAGCAGGATGGTGCACCAGCCCATACGGCAAATGTGGTTCAAGCCTGGTGTCGGGACAGTTTAACCGACTTTCTGGACAAAACTTTGTTGCCTCCCAGCTCCCCGGATTTGAATCCTCTCGACTTTTTTGTTTGGTTCTATATGATGTCGAAGCTGAAAGAATACAAGGTCAGCACCTTGGACCAGTTCAAGAAGGTAATTGTGTTTTTTGTGGTTTTTTTTTTATTCTGAAAATATGGGACGAAATTGAAAAAAAAAAAGTTAATATTTTGGAATAACTACGACATTATAAAGACATTACGTCAGGAGATATTCTTGTTAGACCTTCAATCTGTTTATAGA
Source organism: Aedes koreicus (assembly GCA_024533555.2). Lineage (NCBI taxonomy): Eukaryota > Metazoa > Arthropoda > Insecta > Diptera > Culicidae > Aedes > Aedes koreicus. The sequence goes on from JAHHFK020003986.1 coordinate 878, forward strand.
TAAGGCTGGGATTTATTTTTTCCACTGAGATTTTCTCAAATTGCAATCTTTGACTTTGTTTACCCAATTAAATACGTTCTGATTGGGCAAACGTACTTTTGCATATAAAAAGTAATAAACGACCCATACAAAATTGAAAATAGTGCCGTGAAAAACGCATTTTTGACCGCATTTTGGTGAAAATCCATAAAAACATTGAAAAGATCCATAATATTCATCACTCTGATCCATATTTTATATAAAATTTAGCAATAAAATTTCAAAAATGTACCGATTTATATCTAGGGCATGATCGTTTAAAGTGTACGGACTACTCATAAAAAAATATTGCAAATGATCCATAAAAAGTTCAATACCTTTCCTTAAACTTGTAAAATTGATCCATAGAATGTAACCTTTGTGCAATTAAATGAAAAAGAGAACAAAAAGAGACAAAGAAGAAAAGAAGTGCGAAACAAAGAATCAAAATTAACTGTTTTTTAGGTGGGGCTTTTTGAAGAAAGATGAAGCCAAGGAAGAATAGGAGGTGGAAGGAAAAATAAGGAAAAGAAGGAGGGAATGGAGATGAGGATGAGAAAAGGGAGAAGGGGAGGAGAAGTGAAAAGGAGAGAGGGACGATGATAGTGGGAAAGGCGGGGTTTTAACGTAGGACTACGTTTCACTTTTCTATACCGGGTGTCATTTCAAAATTTTGAAAAATGAGAGCGTTACGCAAAAGTGAAAGGTTTCTGAACGCTTATAACTCTCGTTTGACTGAACAGAATGACTTCATTTATACACCATTTGATCAGAAAAACTTACAAATGTTTTGGATTAAAATTTCAACGAGGTGCTTTTTGTATAAGTAGTTCAATTTTTTTTTGACCTGCGTTTGGCTCCATTACAAATTTCCGTATGAACAGGTTGAAAATGTGTGTTTTTTCCCACCGGGTCCTCAAAAATAAGGGAACGTCCATCAATTATGTCACGCAAAAAGTGACTTATAACTTTATCTCCCCCCCCCCCTTGTCACGTTTTTTTGTATGGACTTTCAAATTTTTTTGTATGGATTGTGACGTTTTCCTAAACCCCCCTCCCCCTTACTGCGTGACATAATTAATGAACCTTCGCTTACCAATGGTTCAAACTGTCTTCTTCTTTTTATTTCATTTAATTTCACTCCATGTTTAATACAGCAAACAGCCCCACCCTCAGCTGCACAATTATTTTGCTTTGTTGCCGGTGTCTGGTTTTATAACTGAAGCTCGTCCCCTCTTATGAAATTTGCTTCGTACTGCATGTTTGTGCCTCTCTTCTTTCGAGGCAATACTATCAACGCCAGTATAAAGCACACGATTCGAACCAAAATGATTTCATAGGGATATTCAAGTTCGATTGAGCGGCACGTACGGTTGTGTTTTTTCGCTCTCACGTTACGAAGATATTTTCTCGTTTTTATTTTATCCCGCCCGTTTTTTCAAGATTGCGTGTCTGGCTCGCATATTATCGCCTGCGCTTGCTCATTTAGAAGCCAGAAGGAAGCGCTGCAAAGTTTTGCAAGTTTCCCCGCTCGACCTATTGCCGTGGCAATGAGTCGTAAAAATCGATAATCCGCGCGGGCGGCATCCGCTGCCGAAGCCATACCGGAGCCGAGCACCTTCCAGCGGAAAACGATGTTTGTGCCAAATAGATTACTAGAATCATCTCAAGTATCTTGCCGTCGGCCATTCACAGCGACGAGGAGTTTAATAAACTATGCTGTACTGGAAACAGCACATGATGGTGTCCTGCTGGCAAAATAAACCGAATATATAAATTAATTTCTAGCGCGTATCATATCCACCATCCCTTTCAGGACGACTCATTAAATTTTACAATAAAAGAGTTAGTGTTTAATATTATCAAAAATAGAACATTTTGTTTGAGGCATTCAGTCGAGAGTGGTAAATTCGACAGAGATTTTTCATTAAACCCGAACTGAAAAACGTAAGCAATGGCTCAGTATGTAGAAAATTTTATAAGAAGCGACGGGTCAAAGCAAAATAATAAAAACATTTTAATATTAACCAACCATATGTGTTATGATATGTATAAATAAGATGATACCATTATTTCTATACACCAACGCGGTCCTACGTGAACCTCGCGGTTGTATCCCTGATATAACCCACCTCTAATTTTTTTGTAGTTAGGTCGAGAGGAAGGAGTGAATGTAGTAGGTGGGTAGGGGGATGCCCGGCATAATTTAAATCAAATTTTCTGAAACAACAGTTTAATCAAGTCATAAATGTGACCTGCAGTCCTTTATGTGCAGGAGAGCTATTTACCAAATTTCTTGACAAACATGTGTCGCAGTTACGGGGAGATCAAATAATGTAAAGTGCACAAACTTGGTTTGTTATGAATCATTTTTTAAGATTATGATTTGTTTTACAAACTATTAGAGATCATTGGCAATTTATGTATGGAACCTTTACAATAATTTATGGCTGATATGTACGTATGTTAGTGCAGAAATGTTACATTCTGTGGATCAACTTTGCAAGCTTAAGGAAAGTTATTGAACCTTTCAAGTATCATTTACAATAATGTTAATGAGAAATCCGAACAATTATTGACATTTTAATGCTAAATTTTGTTAAAAGTATGGATCATATTGATAAATTTTTGGGATCATTTCTATATTTTTTTGTAGATTTTCATCAGATTCATTTTTGTGGATTTTCACCAGAGTCTTATGGGTCAAGAATGCGTTTTTATAGAACGATTTTCAACTTTTCATGCATCATTTCTTCAGTTTGAAGGTGCAAACTTAGGGCTGCCGAAGTTCTTTACGTGTACGTGCATCACTTTTATGGATCATACATATTATTTTAGGTGCACAAAATTGATTTGCTATGGACCATATTAAGAAGTTTGTGGTTCATTCTTCAAACCTATTATGGATCATTGGCGATTTATTTATGGAATATTTTTAATAATTTATTGATCATGTGCATATATTTAAGTTCACAAACGTTACATTCTAAGGATCGATTTTACAAGTTTAAGGAATGATATTGAACCTTTTATGGAACACTTGCAATATGTTTATGGGTAATCCGTACACTTCTATCAATCATACCCTAGATATATAACGGTACATTTTTGATATTTTTTTTTTTGTAAATTTTTTATAAAGTATTGATCATATTGCTGTATTTTATGGATCATTTTAATTTTTTTTATGGATTTTCATCAGAGCCTTATGAGTCAAGAATACGTTTTTTATGGAACGAGTTTCAATTGTTCATGGATAATTTCTTCAGTTCAAAGGTTCAAACTTAGGGCTGCCGTTCTGATTAAACATTAACATTATACATGATGCGTTCTTTTAATTTACAGCGGAACATTACTATTATTCTAAATTATTTTCCTCATATTCTGGAAAACATGTTATGTGATTTTTTTTGTTGTTCATAGAATTTATCGCCTAGTGTATTAAATTCTATACTTTTATGCAAATAAGATGAATAAAGACGTTAGATGAATAAAGATGTTGAAAAATTGAAATTATTAGTTTAAGTTCCAGAGGTAGACAATCATGGCCTATCAAATATGAATGACTCTCATGCTTCAGTGTATCTTATTCTTAAAAAATTGTCAGATGAAACTGCGAGGATTTGCTGTCTACGGTTTTTAAGCCTCCGAGTATTAAAAATTGATAATTGTATTATACGCTTTGGTTCATCTAACGTAAAACGGTTTAATTGATTGTTGCAGTCAACAAAAATAATTCTTCCATTTGTTAGGCAAAGTGTTATCTTCTTTTCGGCCTGCGACGACGTTATGTCAATTCCGGAGAAATTTGCGAAATGAGCGAATCTGTTTTTGTGAACAAACATTTCAATGGACACTCAGTGAGGATAATTAGGACCACAGTTGGCTAGAGGCAGCCTTCTTTTACCTGATTGTGGTCTTAGTTTATGAAATTTAGCGTTTATTCGTGAGGAATCGTAAAATTATTTGTTAACAAAAGCAGATCCGCAAATTTCTCCGGAATTCTGATCTACTACTCTTAAAGCACACCTACATCTTCCGATAAATGAATCTATACAACAAAATATGCAACTAATTAACGGGTGATTAGAGCAACTTTACCAGCTTACTATTATAACTGTACAGTACACGAAACGCAATGAACTTGATCGATGATAATACATTAGAGCAAGTCATGATTCTGAACAATATTTAATGAGTAGCTAAAATGATTTGAATGCGCAATTCGGGTGATTTGAGGAATAAAAAAATAAATAACATGGTAGATTACAACTGAAGCGGCAGATGGTAATAGCGTATACGAAGAAAAACACACACACACTAAACGCTCCCATAGCATGATGATAACTGTTGAAGCTCGAAGTCCTTTGCTATTCCCGCTCTTAGGTGGTTTCTAGAATTATAATCACAATAACGTAGGGAATGGACCTGGGTGATTGACTTCCGTGAAGGGCGTTACAGGTTAAGCAAGTTTCAATCAGAAGGGCTTGTAATTTTTTTTGTTGACATCGCAGAACGAAACATTCTAAAACGTTGATTTACGCTACTTCGTCAGTTTAAAGTTCACTTAACACACGTGAGGTGCGATCGCCATAGACTATATTTACAGTTGATCTCTGCCCGTCCCGACAACAACAACAAATTACGGTTTTTTCAGTTGGAGATTATATAGGTCTGATGACGTGCGCGTGACATCGTACTCTGAATCACATGTACGAATAGTGTCAAATATGGAAAGTTGTAGCACAACCTATCATAATTCTACGGGAGCTCGGATTCTATTTTGCTTGTAATGGCGAAGATGTTGATTCAGTTGATCATACAGGTTGCTGAACTTTACTATCTGTGCATTGATTATTATATGAATTGATGATGACAGTTTGATTGACTATTTATATGCATTATTGAGAGGGAGCTTCGAGTCATTCTAGGAAATGAAATTGATTAATTGAACAGTGAGTGTTGTCGAACAATATGCAGCTAAATATAAGGAGACTGTTCCCATATGAATCTAATTGTTCCTATTTTCAACCGGCGCTGAATGGATTGGCGAGTAAATAGATTGATTTCTTTTCGTTTTTATTGTTTGTTTATGTTTAGTTTCTTATTAACACATACATCACAAACCGATCCACTTGCAAGTCAATCCATTGATTTTGAGTAGGATAAAATACGATATTCTAACGTTTCAAAAACTTTTTAAATACTGATTTCCCAGTTATCAAATTTATTTAAGTGTGAATTTAAAATTAATTAGTGATGCTTGGGCATGAGCAAGATTGACCGGCCGAGGTTGCTACTCCGTTATTGCCAGATCAGTTGAAAATACACTGAAAAACAACAAATACTGCTTGGGACTGACAAATACCTTCAATGTAAAAAAAAACTCTACTCAGTGTTAAAAATTATACCAATCATGCAGATTTGTTTGTTTACCTATGACAAAAAGAAAAAAAAGAAAGAAAAATTTAAAAACATCTTTATGGTAACTTTGTACAGTGACGGACAATACAATAAGACCAAAGCCTGATTTTCATACAAAATGGTAATGTTTGGAGACTTGTCTTTCACTTTTCCGTGAAGTAATTGAGCTGAAATTTTGGCAATCGCCTGGAAATAACCTGAATTTTCATTTTTAATAAATTCATAATTTTTCATTCACCACTTTAGAAACTACAGACACCACCTACGACAAAACAATAAGACCTCCTTTTGATATCGATAGTTTAGGCCATATTGATGAGTGTGAATTACAATCTATAGTATACTGATATTAAAATGACCCGTGCATCAATCATCAAAATTCAGATCCTCAAATTCGAGCATCCTTTATGGAAATCAAAAAGTGGTCTTATTGTTTTGTCGTATGCGGTGTCTGTAACTTTTAAAGTGGTGAATGAAAAATGATGGAAGATGGAAGATCATGAACGAGAACGGCTTTCCGGGAAAGCTGACCAGACTAATCAAGGTTACGATGAATGAAACCGGGTGCTGTGTGAGGATATCGCGTAGATTTTCGGGTCCTCTCGAATCTCGCAGAGGGCTTCATCGAGGAGATGGAATCTCATGCCTGCTGTTCAACATTACTCTTGAAAATATTATGAGACGAAAAGCATTCAACATGCGGGGCACTATTTTTAACAGATCCAGTCAATTTATCTGCTTTGCTGATGACGTGGACTTTGTCGGCAGCACATTTGAGACGGTGGTAGAGCAGTACACCAGACTAAAGCGCGAAGCAGTGAAGATTGGGTTGAAGATGTAGAAGTACATGCTGTCGTTTTTCAAGAACTTCTCTTTTTTTGGAGGTTTCCCTGTATAATCGCCCAGAATTTTTCTAATGGGAAAATTTCTGGCGAGTTTGGCGGATTTGCCTCCCTCGGCACAAAAACAACTTTGATGGCTTCGTACCACTCCATCACCGGTTTCGCGTAATAGTGCGATGCCAGATCCGACCAACTCAGAGTGTCACCTTTGTGGGACCGGAAAAAGGGCAGCAGGCGCTTCTGGAAGCATTCTTCTCTATATATTTGACCGTTTATGGTGCCGGTCGTTATGTATGGCTTGCTGAATTTGCCGCACCCACAGATAGTCTGCCACACCAAGTACTTCTTGACAAATTTGTCGACCTTCTTCTTCCGGAACTTCTTCGGAACCTTCAGACGGGACTTGCCGACGAAAAACTACAGGCTGGGGATTTGCTTGGCTTCCACTTTAAAGTACGTCTCGTCGTCTATTACGATGCATTTCGGTTGCACCAGTCACTCGCGGTACAGCTTCCTGGCCACCATATTCTGTTTATCGGTTCGGTTAGGAGCCTTCCTTACCGTGAAGACCGCCCGTTTCATTGTTTGCTAGACGAATCAGACGAAAGAATCAACCTTCTTGGCTAGGTCCCGAATCGAATGGTTCGGATTGCACTTGAAGTAATCCCTCGCCATCCTTGCATTCACAGGGTCGGCCATCTTCGCTTTCTTCCGCTGCCAGCTCACCGCTGGGTCGTCTGGGTCTCCTTGAACGATTTTATCACACGGAACACGGTGGAATTGTCGATGTGTTGATGTTTATTAGAAGCCTTGAACACCTCTTCACGCCCACAGACACTGCCAACGTCGCTGGGATGTTCAATAACAGGATTGGGTGGCAGCAGGGTTTGTTTTGGTAAACTATCAGCTGAATTCACGTGATGTTTAGTATATTTTCAAATGGGAAGTCCTACCCCACCCACCATATTCCCCAGATATTGCGCTGTTTAGTTCTTACTTGTTCCGATATATGGCACACGGCCTAGTCTGCAGTCCCACTCATATGAAGACATCTGAAAAATGGGTTTTTTGGTGAAAAAAAAAACACACCCTCCTCCCCAAAAAAGTGAGCTCTGCCAGAAAGATGAGAAAAAGTTGTGTCTAGCGATGGGCAATACATTGAATGATGCATTGGTAACACTATTTTTTTTTATAATAAAGTTACATTTTTATTAAAACAACAGCAAGAACTTAGTTACGCACCTAATAAATAAGAGCACTGATCTCCGATTTAAACCGATTTAAATCAACAGTGGGGACTCTACAGAGCTTTTCCAGTCGAAATGACTGAGAAGTGTAAAAATTTTTTTTCTATTTTTTTTGTGTGAATGAAACTTTACACGCGTGTGGGGCGTGCTAGGCTGCGTTTTCTCTTCCATAACATAGTTTTTTGGACTCAAGAGTCAGTTTCAAAAAGGGCGTAAGCATTTTGAATAGCACTTCAATTAATAATTTGTAGCTCGAAAACCTTTGGTTGAACAAAAAAAACTGTCAAAGAACAAGTTGTGGCCCTATGTGTAAAGGTTGTGAAAAAAATATAGTATAAAAAATCGACAATTCATATGAAAATTCATATATCTCACACGCGTTGGTGAAATTGGCTGTTGGTGCCGATGCTCCCGTCAACCTCGCTGGCTGCTGAAGCCTATGAGTTGGCGGGAAATGCCGCCCGTGACATCAACGAGACAAAAATTATCCCACGTCACCTGCAGATGGCTACCCGCAACTACGAGGAACTGAACCAACAATACCAAGAAGAAAGCCCAAGTTCAATTGCGAACCATGTTTCTCCCCCCGTCAACTAAATCCGTCCTTTTCAGGTCGACCAAATTAATTTGTCATTTAAAGAGTTTGTTTGAATTTTTCTCTGGTGCTGTTTGAAATTTCCACCGACTGAACATGGAATTGCTTTAAACGCCGCGTTCCGAAGTAAATGGCAAAGCGCGTGAACAACCAACGAACCAACAGATCCATAAGTATCTTCTACGCATAATAGATAGTGGCCCTCTCAACCATCGTAGAAAATACAACCGGGCCGTATCATCATAAAGAGCCACCAAATGCTTTCTAAAGAGTTTACAATAGAATTTTCATACATATTTACTTCCTAAAGCTGGTCGAACGTTCCATTAGCACTTTTTCGACCTAGACGTCCATCGTCAATAATAGACTTTGAATTCCCAAACAGACCACAACCATCTACAACGCAATAAGGATAATGATCTCCAGGTGGTCGATCATATCAACAGGATGTGCTCTTATGATGCATTCTCGCTCCACCATCTCGGAAGGCAAACAGTTCCAGTAGCAAAGTTCGGAAAAAGAAAACGAATAGCACCACATCTACCGAGTGCTGAAGCATTTTAACCCGATACTGTCGTTTCCTCCAAAGCGATAAGCATTATGAACAGCTTCGTCTATGATATTTCCGAGCGGATTGAAAGCGTAGCTTCCCGACTGACTAAAATCAATTGGGAATTAGATTGCTGCGTAGTCCTACGTCACCTTTGCGCACAACCCCTTTGGGCTGTACCTTGTAATTTTTTCACTTCAGATCTCTCCAGCCTGAAGTTTTCTCCAAAACTGACGTTAGAGCTTCAAGTTCTTACACACAATGTATAAAGTATACAACAAGAAGCAAAATAGGTATTTGTTAAACGAAAATTAAAAAAAAACTGTTTGAAACATTTTACTTCACATCTTTTGAACCGTTCATCCAACCGTCTTGCTGTTAAAAAGAGAGTTGTAGTAAACTTAACAAAAATTTCTAAAAATGTTGTTTGGTTACTGAAAAAATGCGAATAGTTTATGAAAAAATCGTATTTTCGAATATTATTCGAATATTATTCGAATATAATAAATTCGAATATAATAAAATTTAAATCGAGAATATCTCGAGAACAGATGCTCTTACGAAGATTATCATTGAAAACTAAAAAATTCAAAATATTTCAAAAGTTAGATTATATAACCAAAATACGTTTATTTTCGCATATATATAAAATTTTGAGAAATACACAAAAAGTTGATGTTCTAGAAACTTTTTTTCATAACATCTTAGAATCTTCGGTTGATTTGCGTAATAATTTCAAGTTTTCAGAGTCAAATAATAAAAAAAAAATCAAAAAATCTGTTGTTGAGATATTTAAATTTTAATGTTAGTTTTTGATTTTTTTACCGAAATTTTTTTTTTTCAGTGTATATTTTTTACAACCTTTACACATAGGGCCACAACTTGTTCTTCGACAGTTTTTTTGTACAACCGAAGGTTTTCGAGCTACAAATTATTAATTGAAGTGCTATTCAAAATGCTTACGCCCTTTGCAAAACTGACTCTAGAGTCCAAAAAATTTTTGCATCAGTGGAAAAAACTTACTTTCGTGGGTAAAACGTGTGTACAAATTTTCAATTAAATCGGAGACACTCGAAGTTGGTCGGTAGGTCATTTCGGCTGGAAACGCTCTACAGATAAAAAGAAACATTGAATTTTCTTCGTTATCTAATGCACATAGAGGGAATGCTAGATTTGGCAGAAAATAATGCGATATTTCATGTAAATTTTAGCCTGATAATTCCTGAATCTAGCCTTTTGTATGAATGATTGCAAACATTGTTGTATGGCGCATGAAAAATTGCAAAAAAAATTACGTTGTTTACGCCTCCTTTGGCTTGGAATTGAACGAGGGGAAATTTAACGCGCTTATTATTAGGTGCGCAACTAAGTTCTCGCTGTTTTTTATGAAAAAGGAACTTTATTTTGAAAACAAAGGTTACAAACGAATTATTCAAAGTATTGCCCATCACTAGCTACGACTTTTTCCCATCTTTCTGGTAGAACGTGAATACCATTTCGATAGAACTGTTCGTCTTTTGATGCTATCCAAGAATCAAGCCATTTTGAGATGTCATCATATGAGTGGAATTGCTGCCCAGTGAGACCATGTGCCATCGAACGGAACAAGTAATAATCGGACGGTGCAATATCAGGAGAATATGGCGGGTGGGGTAGGACTTCCCATTTGAGCGTTTCCAAGTAGGTTTTCACGGGTTTCGCAACGTGAGGTCGAGCGTTGTCATGCTGAAGAATCACTTTTTCGTGTCTGTGCTCGTATTGTTGCCGTTTTTCGTGCAGTGCTCGGCTCAATCGCATCAATTGAGTTCGATACCGTTCCCCGGTAATGTTTTCGTTTGGTTTCAACAGCTCATAATAAATAACACCAACTTGGTCCCACCAAATACACAGCATAACCTTCGCAGCGTGAATATTCGGCCTAGGCGACGATGTTGAAGCATGCCCGGGCAGTCGCCATGAATGTTTCCGTTTTGGGTTACTGTAATGAATCCATTTTTCGTCACCCGTCACAATGCGATGTAGAAAACTCTTCCTTTTTGCCGCTGGAGCAGTTGTTCACAAAAACAAAAACCAACATCAACTTTCTTTGGCTATCGTAAGGAACCCAACTTCCTTGCTTTTGAATCATTCCCAACGCATGCAATTGCTTAGAAACGGCTTGGCGGGAAACTCCCTAATCCTGAACCAAGCTCTTCTTGCGTTTGACACGGATCCTCATCGAGCAATGCCTCCAATTCAGAGTCTTCGAAGTTTTTGGCCTTCCTTCACGCGGACGATCTTCAACACTGAAATCACCGTTTTTGAAGCGACGAAACCAATCACGACACGTTGTTTCACTCAGAGCACCATCACCGTAAACATTTTGGAGCTCTCGATGTGCTTCAGCCGCCGTTTTCTTCGAATGAAAGAAGAAAATCAACACTTCCCGCAAATGACGATTATTTGGCACGAAATCAGACATCTTCAAACAACCAAAATATATAACACTAAACCAAAATCACTGATTTGGCAAAGCGGTTTGTTTACCATATGTCTGAGCTTGGTTTATGACGCTTGAGATGTACTACATTCGACCAGCACTTACTACTGGCGCCATCTATTGCTAAACAGCGGGAACTTAGTTGCGCACCTAATAATTTTTTTTCTGTGTATTAGGGCCACTCACAAAGTATGGTGGAGATTATTCATTAGGAAAACAAGGTAATATATATTAACAATTGAGAGTCAATTTGGATCGATTGATACCAATAGTAAGGATCTGGTTCCAAGATGCTGAGGTAAGGCGAGTAAGGCGAACCTTATCATAATAAATTATGATCACCGGGTCACCACATCCAGCGAATCATCATGCTTCTCAATAAGTATCCACTGGCGACAATTCACAGATGAGACTACAAAGTTGCATTGCCATGTTTATTGGCCAACACATTCCCAAAAATGACACCCCTTCCGAGTTCGAGTCCTTCTTCTTCATTTCATTTCACTGACTTTTCCTATTTAAAAATATGGTGACATTAAGTAGGTTTGACTGCATTTTTTTTTAATTTATAATTAAAGGTACCAATAGAAGTTTTCGTAAACATATTGAAAAATACTGTCAAACTTGCCTCTTTTCACCCTATTTTAAAAGAAGGTTAGTCGAAAAAGTCAATAATGTCTGATTCACCCTTATTTCGGCAATATCTTGATTTTTACTAGAGAAAAATTGACATTAAAAATATATAATAAAATCATCGAAAAAAGTTAACAAAAATAATAGGAAAAAAAACAATTTTTTCATAAATTTCATACAAATATCAAACTTTTCGAAAATTGTACACTGAATGTGTGACAATTTTTATTGAGCTAATGAATGATCTCTAAATTTTTACTGAGCACATAAATTCACTAGTTCGCTTGTTCAATTGTGAGGTAAACGTTTACACACCATGCGCATATTCATATAGTTTGAAACTTTACCGCAGATCTAAACATTGTTGCGATATTTAATAAACAATGACACAAACTATTTCACCTCTCAATTGTAGGCTGATTATATTTCAACCAGGTTAGCCACGATCCGCTTACTAGAGTCTAATTGTTTACTTTACAGAATGTCACCTACATAGCGTACAAGAGGGCATCCGTAAGAGATAGCCTACTGATTAGCATTAGCCGTAATCAGTTGCTCAGCTGCTCTACACACTCTACGCCGAAAGTGGTTCCAGTTGTACGGTATGCAAACAGTGAGCACTAGCAGTACTACGGAGAGATATGGACAGCAAAACCATTTTAAAAACTATGGTTAAGTCTGATTGTTTCACATATCCAGGAAATCAAGCAACCAAAAGTTCGAATTTTACTTGAGATGAGAACTCAGAAGTTCACATTTAGTTGAAATTTAGTTCCATGGAACTTTTTTGCTGAATAACAAGACACTTCACGGACAAACAGAACTTAATTTTCTTTAAAGTGTCATTAATATTTAAAGGAACTTAAAAGTTCGAGAATAGTTTTTTTCTTGCTATTCAACCCAACCTTCAAGTTCATATGTTGATAGTTGAGAACTTGATTTGAACTTCAAAAAATCTCTAACACAAAGTACAATAAAAGTACTAACCGTAATTTTATTCAGCGCAAAAGTTTACAATACATCTATGTTGAACTACTTTTCTACTTTTCGAAGTACACGTAAAGTTCTTATTAAAACTTTAGAAAATGTAAAAACGATTGTTTACATTTGAAGAGTGATCTGGTGTTGTACTTCAAGTTTGACATTATACAAGAGCAAAGAATGGATTTTTCAAAAACATTAAAAAAGAACGGCTTATTTTATTACCATCGTAAAAAACTGTTAGCTTAATTAGCGGTTGCATAGTCATGAAGGAAATAAATATATTTTTTGGCTCAGGAAATACTAGCACATCGGTCCCAAGCTCGGTCTAAACTTAATCCCAAGTAACTCAAAGAAAATCATCATTTGTTATTTTGTTTTATAAATATATTATAAGTGTTTTGCAAAATATGTCACGTTCTGAGCGGTTTGAATCATTCATATTTTATAAGATCAATGGGCCAAACCAGTTTTCTCTGACTATGATTAAGCTAAAAATACTTTTTTCACTGCTGCGAGTGATTTATTCCTTATAGTTGTTCGTAAAAAACATCGTTCTATACATTTATAAAACATAAACAGGACAAGATTTTATAGATAGTTGTTGAAACAACATTACATCAACCATGTTTTGCAAAACATATTTTGTGACATAAGGATGGATTTGTTGCACAAGATTGTGCTTTAATTGCCAACGAAAAGCAAATCGTAGATACTAAGAATAGACTTTTCAATCATTGGAATTGGTATAGTAAAGAAGCTACAAACCTTTCACGCCAAGGATTAGGGCTCGAATCCCATACCTGGCGCTGTTTTATTTTTGCATGAGGTTTTAATTTTTTACATCTTTTGTTTTATAAGGCTGCACATTTTGTGCTTTTTACGTCAAATTAAAGTTTGAAATGAAGTTAATTGCTTATTAATTGCATGTATTTGTCATTGGACAGTATTTTTCCCCTAATAACGTTACTCACAGCAATACACCCTCAAATATTCTGTCAAAACAACATAGCGAATCAAAACAAAAACAAAGATACTAGGTACTGAAAAGCGCAAGAGTGCATGGCAAGGTGCAGACTGCAAGGTTTACTTCGGAACTAGTGGTTCTACAACAGTTAACCAATTTCAAATCGCTAGTTACACATTGATTGTTGGCTAAATGGGAAGCGGAAAATGAGGCTGTCACTCAACAAGCTAATTAATATGTACATAGTGTTTTTTTATTTGAATGTTTTTTTATCCTGCTTTATAGGAAAACAATAGCCTACCACATCACAAAATGTTTCAAACGAAAGATAAATTGGGACCGATTACCCAAGACATACATCTCCGTCCGAATACAATTGACCTGAAGACGATGACAGCGAAATGGAAGATTTTCAGGAAAGTGATGATGACTCATTAGATTATTGATATTCATCATTTGAAATAGATAAATTTAGTGCTGCATTGGATTCAATGCATTTGAATGAGTGCATTAGGTTTTGGGCCCGCAAAACTAATTAATCACACGAATCCATAAAACAAATATTGGTGATTAACTCTAATTAAAATCAGATTAAAACTACGATTGAATCTATTGTAAAACAACATATGAAAGAATGGTAGATACTAAAGGCTAAATTATTCTCAACGATAAGGTAACATTTAAAATTATTGTTTTCCACCATAGAATCTATTGTTAGTGACGATTCTACAATAGAAATGCAGGGTGGTTATGTATCGTAACAATTAAACAATCAAGTTTTTCTCGAACAGTTTCAAACAAAAACCATTTATTTTATTGTCTTTTTATTGATAAAATTTTCGCTACAATAGACTTTATTGTCTATGAATTATACTGATAATAGTGTCGTTTTAGTAGAAGTATACATGAACAGTATAGTTTACAGTTCAACAACAAAACTAATTATAAATTTATGGTTTTGTATTGTAATCCTATTCTAAATTTTTATTCGGGTAAAGTCGCCCGTTCCGCTTATGAAGAATCCTGGCAAGCAACTTCCGAAATTTTTAAAGTTGCTGGAGGACAATATTGGTACACAGTTATTAAGCTGTGTCTGATTGATTTTGTTCGGTAAGACTCAATATAAGTAATTGTACTGACTTTATAGGGTAATCCTATTTTGGCTCCTACTTTGAATTACATGGCTATATTCCCAAACACTCAAACTGAGGAGTCGTTACATAGCGTGATTCTAAATTAATCAAAACGATGTAGGTTTATAGGGAACAAAAAAGTACTAATGCATGGAATCAACAAAAAAGTACTAATGCATGGAATCGAGTAAAATCATAGCATAAACCACCCAGTACATATGGCACAGTGGTAAGTATCCCGGTTTTAAGGAGGAGGACTCGAGTTCGAGACTAGCTAGTAGTAAGTATTTATGAAAAATTTAATTTAACTAAGAAAATATCATCAAATTGAACTCAATCATCAATTCATTACACAAAAATAAATTTGCGGCAGGATTAGAACAGAAACAAGAACAAAAATGTCGAACACAAATGTCTGTTTGTTTTGTTGAGTTCGTTTGAGGTACTTTTTAAGCTGACTAGCATTCTCTACAACTTCTTGAACGAACCTTCTGTGAACTTCAAAGTTTTCTTTAGAAGTTTATAAGAATGCTGCTAGCAGCTTCATCATTGAATGCGAACTAGAAAGTTCGGTTAATTACTTAAAAAGTAAGCTGAATAGAATTCTCATCTTAATCCTTCGATTAGCTGGTTAAGCCAAAAACACCCTTTTATCAGAACTTTTGGTTGCTTGGGTAGCCCTTTGTGGTCCCCCAGCTCCCTGGATTTGAATCTTATCGTTTTTTTTTCCCGTCTAGTATGGTGACAAACCTGAACGAAGACAAGTTCGGCACCTTGGACCAATTCAAGACGGTAATTATCTAAATCTGGAACGAAATGCCCATGCAGTCCATGCGTGATTCTAGCGACGCGTTCGAGAAACGTTTGAAGCTCGTGAAGAAGTACCAAGGGGGGGTCATTACTAGATGAATATTGTAAACATTCCTTAAAAACATTGCTTTCAATAAAAATAACCAAGACAAAAATATATTCTCATTTTTGTAACATAAATATGTTGAAAGTGTATCCGAATTTATTGAACACCGCGTAGTATCCCATCTTTTGCTAAAACCATAGATACATTGTTGAATGCGCTCAGCAAGTCGAAAATTAGATCAAAAACCCTACTCTCCCGGCACCAGAAGCTGGCTCACGATGGCTGAAGCTGAAATAATGGCATTGGAGGAGACGCTTTCCTTCGATTTTCGCCGGAGGCAAGATATCAGCATTCATCGCTTTACAGCCTCGTAAAAGTGCTCTCTCGAGACTGTTTTGGCATTAAATAATAAACGTTGGGGGAAAAACCCATCCACATCAATTTTGATAGTTTATGATCGTCGCCAGTAAGATTTCTGGCTGGCTAATATTGTTCTATACAGACGAAGAGTTGATGGTAGCCAACTGTCCGGTTTTCCTTCTCTGTAGTTTTTATCACTCACAATTTCGAATGCCTACGATAAGGACTGGAAATATCTTTGTTCTTATGGCTGCGTCAAAGTAGGCTCCAAGATGGTTGGCATTCGCTGGCTCGTGTGATTTCTCTTTATCCTCTCAATGTTTGGAAATAGTTTTAGAAGTGGATACTGTGTAGCAGTTACGCATGATGCACATTACTTGACCATATCTTTGGGAAAAAAAAATTTTAAATAGAAGTTAGTCACACACAATTTTCTGTTCGTTCAGAATGAAAAAATAGGTAGCATTCTACCTTCTGCAGGAGTAACGGTTAAAAAGCTTTCTTTTAACATAATTGATTTCTCTCGACAATATCTGGAAACATACAATTTGTTTTGTTTTGTAGAAAACGTTAGGCTAATGAGAACGGAGAATGTCTGTCCTGTCCGTGAAATAGAAGTTTCTACTGATTTCACGTTTCAAATTTGAATGTTCTAACAAACTTTATTGTCTTTTTCTTACAGGTCGTCGAAATGGGGTGAATGACTGCTTGGAAAACAGAGGTGAGTGAATAGAATGTTCATATCTGATATGTAGTATTACGCACGCAAAATAATATTGAAATCAATTAGCATGATCAGTCTAATTGTTTCACTGCCCAAGGTGAAAAGACTTTAAACGAGAGCGAAAGCAAAACTAGTGAATTTTTTTTTCTATTTACACTAAGTTGCTAATTACGTTTTTCAACTGGATTTATCATATTCTCAAGAACCGACATCTCTTCTCGACTCTTCGCCAAGCAGAGCTCTCAAAATTGTGTGTTTAAGGATGCTCTCACGGAGGAGTCTTATTGCAGGTACGCTGCTGAAGATGCTCAACAACAGTGGCTTCCCTGCTTATGGTTCGCTGACAACCAGTGGTGGTAATTTTTTTTACAGAACAGCCCTGTTGCAAAATTTTG
This sequence comes from Aedes koreicus, assembly GCA_024533555.2. Classification (NCBI taxonomy): domain Eukaryota; kingdom Metazoa; phylum Arthropoda; class Insecta; order Diptera; family Culicidae; genus Aedes; species Aedes koreicus. Next base: position 18,082 of record JAHHFK020003986.1, read on the forward strand.
ATGCCCGCACATCTTCAACAGTTCATAGGTAGAGTTCAAGCGAACACGGAAAATAGAAAACTGAAAGATAAAAATGCCGCACTAATTTTGCTGACAGTTTAAAACAGCTTGCGTGTGACTGTATATGATAGCTTGATTATTAACGCGCTTCTTTGGTTATGAAGTGTTAGTATCCATTCTTATGATTTGATTAAATGGAATAATATCATATAACCCTCTGTGCATGAAGTGCACAGGTCACTTTCGTAATCGGACCGAGGTTTCCAGCCTGAGTCACAGTGACACGTAACTGACACGATACTGCTCCTACCTGCTGCCACAACTGCTGCTGCTGGTTCGTCCGCTACCGCCTATGACTTGTCCGTTGTTTCCAAAATCAATCACAAGAGTGTCTTAACGAGCGATATAGGTTTTATTTATACCATGCGTGAAATCTAGTTTACACTGCGTTGCTAGAGCAACCAATGAGATAGAGCTTCTTGCACGTGCTCTTTATAATGAGAGCATTAATGCTATCGAATATTTTAATTATTATTGTTTCATACCAACTCTATCTACCACAGTAACGTCACCAAAGTTGCGTCTGAATCGAAACATATTTGAGATTGAGAGAAGGTACAAGGAATTGACCTTTTTCAGTAAAGACCCGACTGGGATGGTGCATCTTCGGTGGACGTAGTAAAGAGTCTATTCACTCGCTAAACTACCACGCCTATGATTGTTTGAGTGATTCAGATCTGCATTATGCAGTAAAGAATGATTTCGCAATGGAAGACGCAAGGGGTAAGGGCACGAGTGTTGCTGGATTGATTCCCAACACCTCAGAAGATGGCAAGCGTGCAATAAGAATCATGGAACCAACGACCCTCTGAGTAGGGAAACAGATTGAAACGAGTCTTCTGTGGAGATATGATATTGTCGAGTTCTTTGTTCTTATGGCTGCGTAAAAGTAGGCGCTTTTCGTTGCCTCAAAGAACTATATCTACTGCCCAGCATGGATTCTACCCGAAGAGATCCGTGACGACAAATCTCTTGCAATTCACCTCTCTGTGCATTCGATCGATGGACGCTGGCATGCAAGTAGATGCTATATACACTGATTTCAAAGCTGCATTCGACCGAGTGAATCACGAACTTCTGCTACGAAAACCCGAAAAACTCGGAGTATCCACAGCTTTTGTAGAGTGGTTCAAGTCATACTTGTCTGAGCGGTCTATGAGAGTTAGGATAGGCTCATCGCTTTCAATTGTATTTACTACATCATCTGGTGTTCCACAAGGGAGTAACCTGCCCCCCTGCTGTTTTCGCTGTTGATTAATGATGCGGCGTTCATTTTACCATCTGGAACTCGTGTTTATTGACCCCAACCGGTCCCAAAAATAAAATTCTTGATATATTCCGATTGTGTTGGTATCAAATGATAGGTACAAATATCCAGTTTTAAAATACGTACAGAAAAAACCGGATTTGGTCAATATGGGCATCAGTTACTTGCTCCAAATGGAAAAAGTCGTTTTGGAGACCCTAACTTTGGCGACCTGTAACTCTGTAACCAGTCAAGTAATCGGGACGCTCTAAATACCGTTGAAAAGGTATTTACAAAACTTATGAATACATATATTATCACAGTTACAAGCGTTACCAGTTCCGGCAACCCGGAATATCGGAATAGTATTTTATTTTGCAGATTTAAGCATGCAATTGACACCGATGCTATTCTTGTGCTGTAGATTTTTACATCGAACTTCTCTGAAGTAAACAAAACACTACCAGCACTCGTTTCTAATGACCACTGATCAAGTCTGGTACTCATGGCACCGAGTCCGGAGGTCAATTTGGTAACGGCGATGAACTCTCTTCATTCTTTTTACCAAAACCAGGTGATCGACAGCTCATTATTCCTTGTTTTTTATGCAGGTGGTTATTTTAACTCGGAAATTAATCATTGATCATCGGAAATTAATCATCTTGGTCTTCAATGGCCACCGGAATGTGACCCGTAATATCGACTATTTAGTTTTTGCACCAAGGTCATGCTTCCGACGGCTCAATCTTCGTGATTTGTCATGGTCAAGATTATGTTTGGTCGGAAATAAACCAGCTTTTTTCCAGTTGGAGCAAGTTCCATAATGACCAAATCCAGCTTTTTTCTGTACGTATTTTAAAATTGGATTTGTACCTATCATTTGATGCCAACATAATTGGAATCGATAAAAAATTGGATTTTTCGGATCAAATGATGATGATATAATACTACCATCTATTGTAGCAAGGTAACTTCCCATAGCATTGGAATAATCTGAAAAACGATTTGATCAGGATTCTAATATTGTTTGTGATCATCAAGCTCCTGTATGAAGGGCCAAAAACGTTTGGGCGGGCCCGTAAGCAGAGACACTTAAGCGAAACCCGCGAATATAGGAAAAGAATCTCCTTTCAAAAGCAAGATCACACAAACAGCACTAGAATCGAGCCCTCGATTGACAGAATAAACCCAATAGATGGGGTCGAAGAGCCTCGTTCCCGAAATGTTAACAATAGGGAGGAGTCGTCCCATGCTCCCTATCCAAATCGTTTCACTTGGGTGCCCTGATGGTCCCTCCCTTTCCCCGTTATATGTTATTTAGTATTTAGTATATTTTGTTCACACAATATTAGGATATCATTATAGACAAACATGCCAATTTATTCAAATTTCAAACTTGAATGATTGTTACTGAAAAATAAATAAAAATTAGATATGAATTAATATCCTTCTTGTCCTGGAAAAGCTGAAAACAGAATAGATCATTCCAAATACCAAAAATAAAATTTCAATAAAAGATATTGTTTTAAAAGACATGTAGTAATATTTTTTTTTATAGTGTTCTAGTAACAATTGGAGTGAACGAAGAGTACGGTTTTATGATTCCTGAAATAAATGGCTTATCTTACCATAATGCCACTAAACACAATATTAAAATATAATCTTACATTGCTTATAAGCACATGCCAGTCTTTTATGAATATAGTAGTTGAAATTCAGAAGTGCAATTTTAAATTAAGTGTAATGCTGAAATGCTGAAAACAAATTGAGCCTTTGATGCCCGTCGTGTTGCTCCCGGCTCTTACATGGTTTTGGAATGCAAAAATGATTCCAAAGCGAGCTGAAATTATTGATAAAATGAGAATGGGAAATATACCCCCTCACTTCGCAGTCTTTTGTGATCATATGACTCGTTGACGCGTGAGGTAGGAACTTGTGAGGACGAGAGGTCGGCCGCATCCTCCTTCGAAGTTGTTAACTCACCATTTGAAGCCCTTGGATTTTTCGGATCAAATGGGGTCGAAAACGTATGTAAGGGAAGTAATCAAGAATCACGCATGTAATCATAAGTAATCATGAGTAATCACGAATAATCATGAGTAATCATAAGCAATCATCAGTAATCACAATAATCTTTGTAATCACTGAGTAGTCAGAGTAATTTTGGGGGAAGTGACAAGTAATCAATGCTGTTGGAAACCCCTTGGCTATAACCTTTTCGTTTGATGAATAGGTGTGAGTGGAGGCATAGGTTTGGGGGGGGAAAATGTGGCGAATGGGGTGAAGGCGGCAATAATTCGAATCCTATTTTAATTTTTTTTGTATGGTGTTGTGGTGGGGGGGTTGTTTTATTGTGGAAAATTTTTTTTTTTTTTTCTTATTCAAACATGGTCTTTTTTTTCTTTTTTTTTTTTTTTTTTTTGGTGGTTTAGGTGGTAATAATATTTAATAGTGTTGTTTGTATTGGTTGGGTTATATTTTTTTATAAAATTTTTTTTTTCTGTCAAAAATATGACTCTAACACCTTTGTGGCGAGAGCTGTGGCGCGATCTCTTTTGTCGGGGGTGTGCGTGGTGCCACCACTCTTGGCTGTTTTTTTTTTTTTGTTATTTTGTTGGTGGGCTTAAATATTTTTTTGTTGTGGTTTTTTGGTGGAAATATTTTTTTTTTTCAATTGTTTTTGTTTTGTATGTTGTTAGAAAGTCGTGTTCGGCTTTTTGTTGCATTGTAAGCAAATGCGGAACCCATTGTGCACACAGTTTTTTGAAACCCAAAACTTCAGCCAAAATATGCGATGTTGTTCCATGTGAGATGCCTATGGTGTCAGCTATCACATCCATAGTCGATCGATGATCTTCCAAAACCATATCCTGTATTTTCGCTATGATTTCTGGTGTTGATGCACTTTTTGGACGTCCTGAGCGTGGATCGTCTTCAACGCTTGTACGGTCACGCTTAAACTCCAAAACCCATCGGTGAATGGTAGAAAATTAAGGAGAACACTCCTTTAATACTTTCATCATCTTTGCATGGATCTCAGTAGCTGATAAGCCTTCCAAAATAAAAAATTTAATCACCGCACAATATTTGGATTTTTCCATTGTTAAAAAATACACTGACACGTCAACATCAAATGGCTTGTAAACAATTAATGAATTAACAGATTGACATGAAAGTTTGAGTACGTTCTCATGAAAGATGAAATATTAAATTGGCGTAGATATTTTGGTTTTTATAGAGCTCCATAGATGTCACTTTCAAAACTTTTTGACTAACCTAGTATAAAAAAATGCGGTTCCTTTATTGTTGTGAGAAATATGTGAAATATTTTCGTGATTTTCATTTGGAAAGGTTCGCTAAAAATGTGCATTGTTAAATGTTGGTAAAATAAACCATTTGTCAAAATTTAACAGACATGGCGAAAGGACCACGTTTGTTGAAGGAGGAACGACAAATCATACCACTATTCAAGGAAGGAGGCTAAAAATCGATAAATCGCCAAGAAAATCGCTCGATCCGATTCTCACGCATTTTGATTGAATCACCAAACATTAAATAGGCCAAACAAAAACTGACAAATTCCCATATTACCATATCGAATTTACAAGGAAATACACGAAATGTTAAGCAGAATGGCAAAATGATTTTTTTTTTCAGATGAAGAAAAGTTTGATTTGTACGGATTAGTTATTAATGACATTATCTGAACCAAAAAGACGTCGTCAGATCCAAGAAATTTTGGGGGTGTGGAAGTTTGATGGTATGGAGAGCCTACAGCACGTCAAACTTCCAATTTGTTCCATATCAACAAAAATGAACCCTGGAATGTATCTGGATCTACTGAAGAATGTTTTGGTTAGACACATGGAGAACGATGCAACAGAAGACGTAATGTTTCAACAGGACAACGCTTCGATCCATGTTTCTAAGGCATGGTTTGGTGAATAAAACATTTCACTGCCTAAACGGCGGCATGCAGTCCTGACTGCAACCTCATTGAGAACCTCTGAGGCAACCTTTGCTGGGTTCGCAAATGGACGGCAATATGACAGTGTTCTCAGTCTGAAGGCCGCAGTTAAAGAGTGCTGCGCCAAAATTAACGAGGCAACACTGCAAAAGCGGTTCGATTTCATACGAAATTGGATTTTTGCAGCTATCTGAAATGGAGGTGGCCATACTAAATACTAACTATTGTTAAACTTCAAAATTTATCACACCAGAGTATTTCATTACATAATTTCAATGATGCGGATAAAAGAATGTGCAGCCTATATTTTTTTGTTATTATTCCGTAACTTTAACTAAATTTGATGTTTTTAATATCTTGAGCACTGGATTAGATGCAAATGAATTTTCTCTCAAGATCACCAAATGTAACAAATAAAATAACTTTTTTTTTTTTAAACACAATGAAAAACAGACGTGCGGCTAATCGAATTACTAGCTCTGTATACAGGGTGTATGCACCTCCTGTATAATAACCTTGCGCATCGCCTTACCTGAGTATCCGGCTGACTTTGGTATCGCACATCAGTGAGGATGAGTGAACAAAGGGAGAAAAAGCAAACAAGACCCATTGGAAGAAAGCATATACATAATAGAAATCTTGTTTGATAGCGAAGTTGTAGAGTGGTTTAATTAAACTATTGTTTTATAAAGTTTTATAATTTGGCGCTATTATCAAGCCGGGAAACTAATTGTGGAGATCCAGCTTGGGTACTTTCGGATAGAACGGTGGATAGAAGTAAGTAAAGTAGATTTTTTATATCGATGAATTACTTATTCGAACAGTCGATACCACTTATAGGAAACTCTTGAGCGCCCGCAGAAAAAATCCAGAAAATAAGCAAAAGAAAAGAAGGATTAGGAGGAAACGCTAAGTGTAAGTTATAGATGTAAAATACTGAAAAAGAACCTTTGAAATTAATAAATTTTGTATAGCTTTAAGCTGCCCCAGAAGTGCTGCTTTGGAAATTGTCCCCCTAGTGTGGTCGGAACACAGGGTGAGTGGTAATTCCTGTCAGTGTTTTTTTTAACATGTATAACTTTGAATAGGTTAATCACAGACATGTTTGCTCATTTTTCGTTTAGAGTTTATTCAAATGTCAACACGCTTTGCCAGTTTGATCTGAATTTTCATTCGTTTGACACTCGTGGTACTCATCGACGCTAAAATCAGCTCGTAATAAATCAGTTTTTGAAACATTTTAGACTTTGTTATGTTTAGACCTTTTATAAAGAAATTGAAATCACGCGAAATAATCGAAAGAGTCATCTTTCGCTCCATCAAACGCTACAAAGCAATCGGTTCTTCGAAAATACCTTCCAGACCTGAACGGAAACGCACTGTCAGGTGTCCGGAAACCATCAAACGAGTGAGAGAGCGAATTCTGCGGAATTTTGGTAAGTCTGGTCGAAAGATGGCCAAAGAACTTGGAATGTCTCAGTCAACGTTCAGAAGCATTTTGAAAAGCGACCTTGGACTGAGCCCATACAAAAAACAACGGGTGCATGGCTTGACTGAAAAGCAGAAGATTGCAAGACTTGAAATATGTCGGAAGCTGCTCAAGTGGCACCGTGGTTGTGAAATTCTGGTTTCGGATGAAAACATGTCCCTGCTACATGAACATCACAGCCAGAAAAATGATCGGGTGTGTGCAGCACATCTTACTGATTTTTCTCGAGATAAACTAGCTGTTCAAAGATTCCAGACTGTTTCATAGGCAATTGCCTCTCTCTGTGAGGCAAAGATAACTTTTTTTTTAATGGATACCGTTATCAACCAAACATTCCTGATCAAAATATTGAGAAGTAAAATGATCTGAAAATCGTGTTGGAATAAGTCTATTTTTAAAACGCTTTTAGATTTACGGATCAATATTCTGTTCTACTACGAAACATATAAAGGCCCTTGAATTAATACTCGAACATAGAGCATTGTTTCAGAACTTGAAATAGAAAAATTTGCGTTAAATTATGTTCACACTTGGAAAAATCAAATTTCCGATTCCGAATTATAAATGAGTGAAATTTTAAAATTTCATTTTGAATTGCAAATTTTGAATTGCAAATATGGCGATTACGAACAAACCAAATACACTACCAACTAAAATAATTATTCTTTCCATTCTTAACACGTGAAGTGCTTCTATGATATTTATTTATGCAGAAATCTTAAAATTATAGATATCTCCCTTGCGCTGAACTGGCCGGCTTGACGTGACGCAAGGGCTCAGTGGGAATCATGACCCGAAGCTAAGAGTCGGTTCTATTGTGGTTATATCACATTTATTAGCAGAGCAGCACATCGAAATTTTAGGTTCATTATTCTTTATATGCTTTTCAATTTCAGATCATTCATGGATATTCCATGTTTTCTAAAATAATCTTAAATCATTTTATTTCTCGTGGCTATGATACATTATCTAAGCTTTCAGGTTCATGGTGGATGTGCAGGTCCGTATAAAATTGCAGCAGGACCACAATCTGCAGACATGTAAATACAAATGAAATTATTATCATTTTATATTATATTATTCACTACATTTTGTATGCTTTTTTATAAGTCATTTTCTGCTTCGCATTTATGCATCCTTGTCAGTTATAGCTCATCTAACATACGTTATGTATTTGAAAAGATAGGAATAAAACATTATTTTAGAAAGGATCATATTCGAAAAATTCTATTTAAAAAAAGCTCTTTCCTTCTTCATCAAAAATATATATGAATTCAAAACCTAACAGTTCACAATAATTAATTTCCTATTTCACAGACATAAAGAATAATTTATGGGTCCAGATGAACAAAAGCTCTCGAAAAATTCAAGCAAATCAACCCTTACCTAATTTGATCAGATTATGATATTTTTTCATTCATATCAAAACACATATGGTCGGTAGTGTGCATTTCATTCGGATATATTTCAATCGTCATCACTGTTGTGGTAATGTGCAATTGAACGTTGCAAGAACGTAACATTATTTATTGACTTTATGTTGCGTTCTCATTACGTTGCGCATGTGGCTCAAAAAACGCATTTTGAAAACTTTAAGTATCAGAACGCTTCATTGGAACAAAAGTGAAAATTGTTTATTATGTTGCACTGTAGGCAAGGATGGAAAAATTCAATCACGTGCATGATTTCAGCCGATTCCGTGTTCTGCTTTGACATTCCTTTTTCGATCAATCACAGTCGCATGGAAATATTTCAAATGATCTCTGCTGATTGTTTATTCCAATGAAGCCATGAATGAGCCAAGCTAGAGAATGAATGATTCAATCAAAGCGACCCACGCAATATCCACATTCATTTTGAATCAAGTGAATCATCTATTAGCCTTCTAGAGAATCATCCGTGAATCAAAATTTTGAATCAATATGAATGCAACATTGCATTCATGGATTTGCTTGTTGAGCGGAATAGAAGACAACTGAATCCTATTTGCGTGTTCCGCTTCACGGTATGCTTGATAATAAAAAATCAGTAGGGTTGTGTATAACACACGACCGGTTGACGTAGACTGTAGACTGTTCCAGAAAGTATAAGCACACTTCCAAAATAACAAAAAAGTCATGTTTTTTTTAGTTTTACCCATAGGGGCAAATTCGGGGTCTACAAAATAACTTGTGACCATTGCGGAAAAGTTTACATTGGACAATTTCAAAGAACATATTGCAGAAGTCACTAAAGCAAACAAAGACACTGAAAAAGGGACCATACACCATTTTAAATCAAATGTAGCTGAACATATATTCAATGAAGAACATTTTTTAAACTTAAATAACATGCAAATTTTAAGGCATATCACAAACCCTTGGAAACTAAATGTAGCGGAAAGCATAGCAATCCACAAACAAAATTCCAAAAAATTGCTTAACAAAGATCAAGGAAACGGATATTTGTGGCTGTTTAAATTTCTACCAACATCACAAAAACAACACAACGCCAATTTGACTACTTTCAAACGAAGTAGGAATTAATATCCTTTCATTTCAACAAACAACCTTTGAGGTACCAAACAACCATTGAGGTGCACACATAAACACATTCAGTATACCCCCTCACACACTCTACCTCATACATTCAGGTATCAACAAACCTACTATAAATACTAGACCTACGGTGATGTTCCCTTCAAGTCGAGCACTCGACACTGAAGAAGTCTGTAAGTCGCAGACGAAATAGGCCTATCTGTCAAAAGAAAAGCTTCCTCTAGTGGAGTTTAAAGGAATTTGCTCACGTTTACTAGTGATAATTTTGAAAAAGTGCTTCAATATTTTATTTTTAATTTTGTTAAAGTGATCATATGAAGTGTTAATTTTAAATTCTCCTAGTTTCCCAAAAGGACACAGCCAAAACATGTTGAAATATTTCATTATATTCAAAGTGACCGTTAAAATAAGGTGTGCTTATACTTTCTGGAACAGTCTATATGTTAAACCATTTGCTTAGTTTCTTTAGTTTCGTAGCGGAACATTGCAACGAAGGTACTGTCTCCGAGGATCGGTACATGGTCGTTTCGGAGGGTTTTCTGGTTGTTCGATTTTACCGCGCTTTCGAAATTTGTGCATACCGTTGACATCAAATCGATTAGGCATCGTACTGATTCTCACTTTTAGTTTCTCAAAACTTATTTCTACCTAGAAGTAAAACTCTTATCCAACGCGAATCGTTAACAAAACAGAATAACTATTCATAAAAGTACTAATTGGAATGTGTAAATAATTTTACTACGGAATATCATGTTCGAGAATTAAAACGTTGTCCGTAATAGGAAGTTTCTTGATTCTTGCAGGAACGCAACATTCCTTACAATTTTTCAACACCGATGGAGGAATATGTACGCGAAATATATTCATCTTTCATTTGTAAAATTTTAAATACTTGTAAATAAAATGACAATTGTAAAAACATCAAGATTACCGCAAAAATCTCAGCTCAAAATTAAATCAATCAAGAAACGATCGAAGTATTAACGACCGGTGTTTAAATTTTTCATGACGGCAACCATTTGTAAATTGCGCACAATGCTCAAGGAATGCAACGAAGAGAAAACTAAACTTGTTAAAGCTACCGCTGTCTGCCATTTGGTAAGTTGTTAATCAAACAAATTCTCAAAATTGGATTGTTCGCCCTGAAAAGGACGGATTTGAAATATTCCGCATTGAAACCTTCTCGGTCTTTTAACGAAGCAGGTTATTTCTGCCATGCACGTTTTGCTATAAATAAAGATGGCTACCAAGAATATCACACACACACAGGCACCTTATTTCGCTCCTCGTGGTGGCGCCAACCAGCTGGCAACAAATCATCACCGGCTTGGGCAACAGACTGCCTAGCACACCACTGCATTTTAGTGACTGCCTAGCAACGGTTGCCTAGCCAAGGGCTTGCTAGCAACAGCCTGCAGCGCAATCAGCTACCTGTCCACTGGTTAGTTGCCCCTCCCCCTTTATGGTACGTGCCACCACCAGCTGCCAAATCCACATTGGCGCTTTGCCGCTCCGCACTAGAGGCTTCGTGCCATCGAGGTTGCCTCCTGAGCTTATGCCATCGCCAGCTGATGATCCTTGATGGTTCGTTGGTCTGCCCAGCTCCAGTACTGCGACATTAATAAGTAAATTTGCGAAGGTGTACCCCTTTAAGATCGTTCACTGTTGCATATGAGACCTCCCTTGCTTACATTTGAAATCTGTGATAGTAAAGTACAGTGCATTTAGTAAATTTACCATGAAAAATCGGCATTATAAGACATTACCTTATATTTTCTCTATTTTCAATAGTTTAAACTTGTTAAAGAAGAACGTTAAATTATTTACTTGACACGCGAGAAAATTTCCAACCGATTGATGTAAATATCTTGAAAATCTACCGAGGATTTATTAAGTTATTAGTGTTTCATTTGTAACGATATTTCGTGACGGTCGCTTATTTTTAGATTTTCAATTGACACCCTACCCTTACCGTAAGACGTAGTCTACGTCAAAATCATGACTTATTCATTTCTCTGTGGATTTTTGACTCTAAAGTTCCACTGGTCACAGAGTTATTACGGATTCTTATAAGGTAATTTTTTATCGCAAAGTGTGAACCATAATGTATTCTCAGTGATAAATCATGTTAACAAACTTAAAACAGTGAAAACAATTAGCACGTTTAAGCGAAAAATTAAGATAACTTCTTAATCATTCTGAATAGTGATTTGTCAACTACCCATTAACTAAGTTCCATGAAAAAAAAAACAACAACATTAGTCAGTTGACAATGACCGCGTGCACCGTTCCACCGCCAGCAGAGTCGCTTGGAGCCGTTGGATCATTTGAATTCAAAGCTATCGGAGAAGCTGTTCTTTCGGAAAAGTCGGTTACGGACCATGATGATTTTATCATTCATCAATTTCGTCCGAGATGATGATCCAGATGGAATAATCGCGAAACATGTTTCGCATCGTTCAATTGTCTGCAATTTTCTTCCTGCGGACTAAGCTTGAACTGTCAAAACTCTTTTCTGGCAGCAGCTTGGTTACCATATAAGCTGTTTAACAGCTAAACGGTCTTGCATGTAGCAAAATAGCTTTGCAAAAAAGCAGTTAAGCCTCAAAATTATTTTCATAAATGCAATATCAAAACATGATTTATTTATAGATGCTTTCATAAAAACAAAACAGCATTTTCAATAATAGCTTATGAAAAATCAATGTAAATGCCGCTGCCATTTTTATTCAAATCTTCATAGGAGGTTTATAATTTCCATACATCAAGATATATTTCGATTGACACGGTTTATTGTTATACAGCAGTTTATATGGAATATAAAAAGGGTTAAATAAGAGTGATTGAGCAAAAAACTTAACTTCAACGAAGAATTAAACTTTTTTTGAATAAAAAAATAAATAGAAAGTACAACGTATTTCGAAGGAGGACTAAGTTTTCAGCTCTTTTCAAGCACTTTACACAATGAATTTTATTGGGCACTTGAGACTAGTGATAAATTGTGATAAATCAATATAACTGAGTTAAATATTTTACGTTGAAAATACTGATGGGTAAATGTTTTCTCCAATCAGAAGTGTTTTTTGTCGAAATGAATTTGTTGAGACTAAACAACTTTTATGAATACGGTTATAATATGAATAAAACTTTTTTGAGTGGCTTTGGCAAGCGTCTAGAGGAAGTGGCACGAAACAGATTTTTATAAATGTCATATTGCTTTTATTGTAGCTTACATTTGGTTTTCAAACGGTTTTAAATTCGGTCATTATAAAATCTTATTATTTTAATTCAATCTAGAACTGCCTCTAAAATATACCCTTCAAAACCTCTGCGAGGGTGGACCAACTAGCCAAATTTTAGTCTTTATGCGATTTTGGGGGAAGGAATCAAGACAAATACGCCTTGACCAGAGTTTTATGGATGTCGTTATATAACACCCTTGTAGGAATTCATAAAACTTAAAACGTTACTTGGGAAGTCAAGCCTATTTTCAAGTTAGAAATAAAACGAGTTTTCACCAGTTATAAATATTTATTTTACATTAAAAAAAAGCGATTATCATAACAGCAATGTTTCCATCAAATACAATCATCTTCTTCACTCATCAGCAATGAAATCTTAGGGAGAAGGTCTGAGTTGAGCTTATGTAGGAGATAATTCTCAACTGATCCTGCATTTAAGTTCATTCTACGGTCAGACAACATAAGCTTCAGTGAACAATAGCCTTAATCAACTGAAACTTGAGTAGCTGAACTTACGGTTCACAGTTATACCTGCTGCTGTTTAGCGTTTTAAATCCACTCATTTCCGGGAATGAATAAGGAAGATGGTTTTCGGTGGCAAGTGGTAATGTGCCGAGAAGAATCGTGTCCTTTGACGAGCTCACTTGAAGTTTTTTCGACTTCTTCCTTGCCGGCTCAGATCCAGATTCGGCCACTCGATAAATCCAATGCAGCATATACGGTCGGATGTTGTTTCAGAACATGCCGCTTAAAATTTCCTGCCACCAACTGGTCCTGCTTGTATCCACATTCGTTTACAGCCTTGCAGCTAGCAACAGCAACACACAACACCGTAATAATCAAAGCCAACCTTTGCACTCTCGAGGCGATCGAGGCGATTCAATCTTCGTGAATCAATGAATGCATTCATAGACGATGCTTTCATCTGTCATTCTTAGTACAATGAATGCATTGTAGGAATGATTTAACGCATGAACAAGAATATAAATGATCGATTTTTCTTCTCTTTTCTCTCTCTTCTTCATTCACTCCGGTGTGTTATGATGTAGGCAGAAGACCACTCAGATTGAAATACTTCCAAGAGCGTGTTCGCAAGTGATTTAAAATTGAACGTTATTCGATGCGATTTTTTCCATCACTGACTGTAGGTTAAAATTACTCCATAAAAAACAACACATACACTAGAAAATATTGAATATGTAACGTCATGATTAAGTTTACTTAGGTGCAAGTTTACAAAGACAAACAGGTCTCGACTAACTCCAATGTTTGTTTTGAATGGTCTTGGCAAACCATTTGAATAACATCAATAAAATATAAATTGTATCGTATACGTGAAATAAACTCTGCTGTAACAAACTGCAGATTAACTAAAATGAAACATGAAACCAAGTATAATAAAGTTGTTTTGTATGCTACTTGGGTAAAGTTATACAAAACAGGAAATACATTGAAAACTCAAATTTATGCAATCCTCTCATTTTTATGACCATATACTTCACTGACAGGAATTCCCACTCACCCTGTATAAGACACAGCCCTCAGGGCTTCGGATAGAAGGTTGAATTTAACGCGATGTACCCTACATATAATGTGAGAAAGGTGAAAACTGTTACAATTGTTGCAATAATCATGGTAAGGTCTGAGTCAAAATCATAAAATCTACGTATTAAATTTAAATATACTACCTCTATAACATTTTTTTTTTAATTTCAATAAGCTCTGAGTGGTTAATGAAGTACATATTTATTCAAATACAATTTTAATAAATGCTCCGAAAAAATAAGTTGCATGCTTTCATATAACAATTCGGTATCTCCTAAGAAGCCTCGTAATGAAATAGTTATTTCCGAGTGTGTAATCCATCTCTCTATAATTTGGTGTAATGCAACCATTCACGATGTTTTTGTTGGTTTTTGTATTCATGACTTCATAAGATAAACAATAGCAGAAGATCAGTAAAAAAACAAAATCAATGAAATTTATTACATTGGCTGAATTATTTGGCAATGTTTGTAATATTAATTTTTCGAATTATGGTATTATATAATTAATTAGGTACAGGCATTTTTGTCAATGAGTTCTAATATAACATTACAAAATTTTGTCTGTGGTTATTTTCAGGAGTAATGAAATTAGAGAATCAAAAGAGACTCACGTGATTATTTTTTTATTTTTTGAAAAGCGTGTTCTCAATCAAAGTATTTTTAATTAATTCTTTGAAGCGAAGATTTTTTAGCAATCATGAAAAACCGACAGCTTTCCATGGCATGTGAATGTTTGATAGAAGTATGCCTCAAAAGATGAAATAGAAATAAATAAAAATGAATAACGTTCAATAAACCAAAGCATGAACCCGCTCTGACTGGTCCTCGGATGGCTGTGTGATTTGGTTCGCATCCCTTTGAAAAACAAAATAAATTATTCATTTGCCACGGCATTATCCAGAGTACTTAAACTCAAAATATCAACCATGCCAAATTATGTTCAATGTTAACATGAAGGTCTCGGCGATGATAATGTTTACAATTGAAAGTTGCTCCTAACAGGTTCTCTTCAACGAATTGCTGCTCTTCCCGGAAGGCACCATCCGTATCGAGTTACCAACGTTTCCATACATTCTAATCAATGACAAGCTACGCACTTGGCACCCTATCCGAACCAAATTCCTCTATACCAGCTACAGCACAATCAAAACCGCTAGATCACCAGGGCGCATGTACAGTTATCAGCCCTTAGCTCCGGGAGAGAAAGCTCCCTCAAAGGGAACGCTGGTGAGAAGCATCTCCGGACAGCCTGATGGAAAACCGTCACCAGTCAGACAGGAAGCTGTGTGAGTATACGCTTGACAACGGGATTTTCGCTCTTGCTTAGCGTGCTTTAGCTGTGCTTGGACTATGGTGTTGGTTGTGTAGCATTCCAGAGCAATCGTCCCACAAACACCACCACCAGGCAGCTAGTTTGCATTTCATCTCTTGCGTAAAGTGGACGGTTTACCGGATAACTCCCTAAGAATCGGCTTCTCGGTGGTGTTTTTAAAAGTGATTTCCGGAATTGAGTGGCATTATCGGCAATGTAATGTATCTGTTTTCAAATGGACGCGTTTGATTGCTAAGCAGTGTTATTAGGAGTGTTGTAATTTCTAGAAGAAACTATTGCACAGATATCCTCCCAACATTCTTCCTTCTAGTGCGCGGGGTCGTGTGTTTTCCTAAAGCTTTCTACGCTTTGACATTTTCCTGTGGGTTGGCTGTGGTGGTACGTTGTGAGGATAGGGGTTTATGTTGACGGCAGCATCAGGGTGTAATTATTTTTCCTCCGCTTGTTTCTCATTTCGTATTTGACTTGAACGGGAATTCCGCCACATCCAAACCGCGTCCACAATTTGGCAATCGTTCCGATGTAGTAAGCTCGATGCAGGATCATTTGTTTCTTTTCTAATGTAACAGCAGTGCGCGATATCGTAAAACGGTTATTTTGGTATCCTAAATAAACCTTTCAAGAGAAGTTCCATTACCAAATCGGCAATATACCGTTTTATCCCTGTAACATTTGATTTGTGTACCGATAGGTACGCGAGTTAATCTCGATTAAATCAAATAGAAGCTAACGAACGAAGGGGAGTTTTAGGAAAAGAGGTTGTTTTGGGAAACAAATCTAGCTATCGGCGGACGTGAAATGGGCATCAGAAACATACGCACACGCAGAAGTAAAATTACGGTACGATGATGCGACATGATAGCAGGATATCCAAAACGAATAACGTAAGTGTAGATAATTTAATTATTTTAGACTTTATTTGAAAACATAATGGCGGTAAACTTCAACTCGGAATGAATATTAAAATTTTCCTTGCCTGTATGTTCCAAATAAATGTCTGTTAAGAATCGCGATGTTTAAGTTCGAAATCAGAATAAGAGCAATCGAACATTCTTTATTGGGGACATTCTGAGAACACAATCGGTTAGAATTTACTGTCCTTAGAGCCAAATCGGAAAGTTAACAATATGATCATGGTTGATTGTCCATTGATACCACTTTATTTTTGTATGGACCACTTCAATTGCATAGGACACTAGTAGGTGGCACTGCCATAGTGGAGCGAGTATTAGTACCCTAATTAATCTCAACGCTTCGCTTTTCCTCTCACTGGAAAACAAAGGATTGATGCGTGAGTGGTTCTACATATTTTTTCACGAGCATTGTTCCAATCTATTCGTACATCAATCTTTTGTTTAAGAGAAGGCTGAATAATGAACAAACGTGATGAATACGGAAACAATTACCTTTTTTCTCTGCAACGTACCAACGTTGTTGCCATCATTAGTTTTGCGTAAGTATAGCTCCTCATTTGCGCACAGCACAGCAATAAAAATTCTTGTAGGTGTATCAGGGGTGTAATAAATAACGCCTACAGATACCCATTTTTAGCACATCAAATATCCAAGCAACGCATGTAACATCGTTCAAAAAATAAATTTAATTTTCTTGTTACTAATACAACTATCAACAGGCTTATGAGCATGAGCATGTTTGACCGCCCGAGGTTGCTACTCCGTTATTGCCAGATCACAATTACTGTAACTACACAGAGAACCTACATATTCTGCTAGGGACTAACATACATCCTCAATGTGTACAAACTGGCGATGCTCAATTAAGGCAATACCGGAGCAAGACTCGCTCGAATGGATGTCAAAAAAGGGGAGGGTAGGAATATGTTGACGTGATACTCGCTTTATTAGATGCCGCTAAATCCTCACATTTCCAGGAGAAATCACTGGGATGTTGGATAAAAGGGTAGGGTTGGCAGCAGGATTCGTTTTGGTAACCATACGATGAATTTTTGTTTTGGATTTTAGATTATTCTCCATTAAGTTGGTTTTAAAGAGATGCACGACTTTATTTTGAAATATCAGTACCGATTTACACCAACGGTAAGGATGCCATTGGGACCACTCACAAAGTTTTTATTCCTTGATTATTGAGATGTTGGGCACTCACAAAGTGTGATAGTGGTTTCTGATAGGGAATACAAGGTTATTCAAAACGTTTGAGAGCCAATATGACCGATTCAAACAAACAATTTTGGGGCCAATCTCATAGTGTGATAGTGTATTTTCATTGTATATAACAAGGTATAACAAGGTATTTTTAACCTCCCCTGCGTGTTAACATTTTGTGACGAAATGATTTATTCTAAAACTTTCCAACGTGGTTATAAATGAGTAAACATGATAAACAAAGAAAACTATGTCAATTGGATCCGTTTTGCTGATTTTAGAATTTCACTGTCTAGATTACCGACCTGGCTACCTAAATTACCGAAATCTGGTAAAATCGGTAATCGGCACGGTAATGGAGTTCGTGAGCTTCCAAAATCTAAGAAAAACGGATCGGATTGACATAGCATGCTTTGGTTATCATGTTTACTCATGTATGAGCAGTGATGTAGCGTGGTCGGCCGAGGGGAGCGGTCCACCACGGGTGTCACTCGTAGGGGGAAGGGGATGGCTGCTAACTGGTGATGGTAAATCTGTGACCGAAGCTATCCGTTGTTGACAAAATACAGTATCGCCGCCCGCCACGGTACAATCTCGAATGACTGCTGGAAGAATAACAAAGCAGCCATCGAAGGGGTCTAAGACCAAAAATCCACAATTCGTCCAAGATTAACGTATGCTTCGCTTGTGAGGTGGCCAAAAACAAAAGAGGCTATTGCACAGAAAAAGAGCATATAAGAATGAGTTGAAAGAGATGAGAAAATAATTTCAATCAAACACATCTTTCTTCGAAATTGCAGTTTCAGTAGACATAATTTTACACGAAATCTTTGTTTACGTTCTTGGGCTTTTTACAAACACGAATTACGTCTCGTGTAAAATTCATAATTTCTAAGTGTGTGTACTGGCCTAGTAACCGGACATTGCCCGAGTAGATATCATTTGAAAAACATTCTCCAGCTTCAGAATGATATCTGTCATTTCTGTAACATAGAACGTGAAACCTCGGAACATCTGCTCTGCAGTTGTGATGCTTTGTACAAGAGCAGACTTAAATATCTTTACCTGAAGAAATTTGAACTGCGAATCCTGGAAAGGTGGTGGGTTTTATAAACTAGATTTCACCTGACTGGGAGACGCGTCTTAGGCTGTTCACTTGACAAATGGTGATCGTGCTTTAAGATGTGAATAATAATAGTAAACAGGGGTTTACCACATAAGATCAATTCAGTGGACGCAGTAGTTCTACGCCCCAAAAAAAAAAGCCATCAAAGAAGCCACTGAGAACGTCGTCAGGTATGTGGAAAAGAAGTTCGACGAGGAGTGTAGGAATGTTTCGGATGAAAAGGACGTGCAGTTATGTTGCAGTACGAGTCCCAGCAGAACGTGGACCATTATAGACGGAAGTGGCAACAGCAGACTCGCCTATTCTTGGAGAAAAAACGCCATCTGGATGAAACAGAGTGTGAGAAAATGAAGCAGTTAAACCGCACTCAAGAAGTCGTCCACCTTGCTGACGTAGTCATTTCTTCCGCTGACTTGGTCTTCTGTGGTTTTGTCTTCTGCATCATTCACGTGTTCATCGTAGTGCTGCTTTCAACAACCAATCACCTCACGTCCATCCGTCAGAATGCCCGATCCCAATCCCTACACATTTCGGCTTTTGATACAGAGCGTTTGCTTCAGAAGTTCAGAAATTCAACACATCTAGCAAAGGCTCTGTGCTGTGCCTTAACTGTGAGAGTTAACCAATACGCCGGGGTCACCCCACTTGGAAGCAAGTTGTTGTTTGCCCCATCTACAAAAAGGCTAACAACTTGGAGTGTGATAACTATTCTGCGTTCACAATCTTGAATGCTGCGTACAAAGTGCTATCCCAGATCATTTTCCGTCGTCCAACACCAATAGTAAATGAGTTCATAGGAAGTTATCAGGTCGGTTTTACCGACGGACGCTCGACAACGGATCCGATCTTCATTGTACGGCCTATCTCTAAACTTTCCTTTAAAGTGGTAGAGGAATTCGTCTACATCGGATCCCTACTTATGGCTGACAACGACAACAGCAGTAAAATCCGAAGACAAGAAGAACAAGAACAAGTTCAGAGTCGTCTTCCATGTCAATTAAAAGTGGTTCCATAGCTGACCGAACATTTGCACCTTTCGCAAATCCATCACAACCAAGTTTGGGGAACACAGTTTTTTGGATGAACTGCCAGGAAGAGGTAGAAAACCCGGATCTTCCAATCATAAACTGGATCAGAAAGTGGCAGCTCTAATTCGGAAGAATAAATCAATGTCGATACGTGATTTAGCAAATAAAGTGAGAACCAGCGTCGGAATGATTCAACGTATCAAGAAACGGAACAAGGTGAAGACCTTCAAGAAGCATAAAATCGCAAAACAAAATGCAAAACAGAAGCAAAGCGCAGCACCAAGGGCCCGGAATTTGTATTTGCGAGTTTTGCAGCGACCGTATGCATATATTTTGATGGACGACAAGACCTATGTGAAAGAAGACTCAAAAAGGTCCACAATATTACACTGCCGGTAGAAGAGGATGTGAGCGATGCAGACAGGTCGAATCAAGTGGAGAAGTTTGGTCGAAGAATGCTGGTATGACAACCAATATGTTCCTGCGTTATGAAAGAATAATTAGCTGTACACTAAAGAATCATCCATATGTCTAGATAAAACACCATTTTTTTTAAATGATACTAGCTGAACCCGGTGCGTGCGCTTCTACGCTTGCAACTAAATGAAGGAAAATTTAATATAACTGGCACGTTTATGGTTTTTTTTTCTTGAATAAGCAGGGGTTCAAACTTCTATCAAAACATGCTTCTTACCCGAGAAATACACGTTTTGTGTTTAAGTAACCTGGATAATTCTCATTTTTGGTAGAAATTTGTGTTTCATTTGTATGGGAGCCCTCCCTTCCAGAGGGGGGTGGTTTCTCAAACCACCATATAATCATTGCCTTCACCACATGCCCCACATGCCAAATTTGGTCCCATTTGCTTGATTAGTTCTCGAACCATCACATTGGGCTCATCGATTATAATAAAAATTTGAGTTTCATTTGTTTGAAGCCCCTCCCCCCTTTCTTCAGAAAGGGGAGGGGCTTGAACTACCATAGAAATATTCTTGCCTTCAAAACCCCCCACATGCCAAATTTGATTCAATTTGCTTGATTAGTTCTCGGGTTATGATGAAATATGTGTCTCATTTGTATGAGAGCGCCCCTTCCTGAGAGAGAAGGGGTCTCAAATAATCTTAAGAACCTTTCCCAGCCCAACAAACCCCTTCATATAAATGTTCACGTTGGCCGGTTCAGAACTTTCCAAGTCTATAAAGGTCTGACAGACAGACAGACAGAAATTCATTTTTATGTATATAGATATCTAGCCTCCAAAAACCCAATTGCTTGCTTCCAAAAACCTCAACATACCAAATGCCAAATGGTTTCATTTGCTTCATTGGCTCTCGAATTATGCTAAAAATTATGTTTCATTTTTATGGGACTCTCTCCTTCCAGAAGGCGGAGGGGTCTTAAACCACATTAGAAACATTTATTTCTCTCAAAAACCTCCACATGTCAAATTTGGTTCCATTTGCTTTAATTTTTATTGAGTTATGCAGAAATTCGTGTTTCATTTGTCTGAGAGACCCCTCTTTTAGTGAGCGGAGGAGTCTCAAACCACAATAGAATCATTTTTTGCCTTCGAAAACCTCCACATGCCAAATTGGGTTCCATTAACTTGATAAGTTCTCGAGTTATTCAGAAATTTGTGTTTCATTTGTATATGAGCCCTCCTTTCAGAGAAGGGAGGGGCTCGAGTCAACTTAGAAACATTTCTTGCCTTCAAAAACCCCCACCTGCCAAATGTGATTCCATTTACTTGATTGGTTCTCGAGTTATGCAGAAATTTGTGTTGGATTTGTTTGGAAACTCCCCTCCCACCCCCTTCCAGATGGCGGAGGAGTCTCAAACTTCCATAGAAACATTTCTCTCCTCCAAAAACCTCCACATGCCAAATTTGGTTCCATATGCTTGATTAGTTCTCGAGTTATGCACAAATTTGTGTTTCATTAGTATGAGAGCCCCCCTCTTACCGAGGGAGGAGGGGTCTTGAGTTACCTTAGAAACATATCAAAAACCTCTACCTGCCAAATTTGGTTCCATTTACTTGATTAGTTCTCGAGTTATGCAGAAACTTGAATTCATTTTTATGAGGGCCCCGCCTCCCCTACCAGAGAGAAAGAGAGAGGAGGGGTCTAGAACCACCGTAGAAACATTTATTGCTTTTAAAATTCCAGCAAGCAAATTTGGTTCCATTTGCTTTATTAGATCTAGAGTTATGAAGAAATTTCAGTTTCATTTGTATGACAGCACCCCTTCTAGGAGAAGGGAGGGGTCTCAAACCACCATAGAAACATTTTTCGCCACCAGAAAATCACACATGCCAAATTTGGTTCCATTTGTTTGATTAGTTCTTGAGAAATGCAGAAACTTCTGTTTCATTTGTATGGGAGCCCCCCCTTTCAGAGGAGGGAGGGGTCTCTTACTATCTTAAGAACCTTCCTCGGCCCTAAAAACCTTTGCATTCAAATTTTAACGCTGATCAGTTCAGTAGTCTCCGAGCCTATTAGGGTCAGACAGACAGACAGACAGACAGACAGACAGACGGACAGACGGACAGACAGACAGAAATCCATTTTTATATATATAGATATAGATAGATGAAAGAAATATACCTAGGTGGATAGCTTTCAATGTAATTCTTATTGCCTGCATTGTCAATAGATCCTGACTACCAGGAATTTTACATTCGCGTTTCTACAGGAATTAAATGTAGAATGGCTTATTAAGCATTGGATTTTTCACCTTTTTGAAAGTTTTTCGTTTGCCTGTTGACCGAAAATTTATGTTATTATTGATGTAAATAATACAATAAACAATTTTCTATAATAATCACCTAACGACATTCGATTTTATTCTCGCCATACATTTAGGTGAGCTTCGTGGTCGTCTGGTTATCGGTGTCACCTAACGTTCAGGCGAATGAGACAGCCTCAAAAGGAGGCAAATCCGATACCAGCTTCAGCTGGTGGGACAATTCGCCATAGGAAAATTTCCTTACTGGTTCTCTAAGTATTGTGTGTTGTCCGTTGTCTAGTGTTAAGTGTTTAGTCTGCACTCCCTCTGGTCTCTGTCTTTTAATTTCGAAAGCCAATAACATCATGAAAAGATATAACGTCGCATGTTCAGTCGACTTTTCGTTCGCTTACTTACGAGCATTTCATTCGTCGATGAACTGTCAATTGACATTTGATGCAGTTAAAATGCAACCGATGGTTCATTTTGGTTCATTTACAATGCAGCTGTCATTCATGTGACAGATGACGGTTTGATAACTGCAAGGCGGTTTCACTTATCTAAATGACAGTTGAGAGGCATTGCAGTCTGGTCTGGTAGTCATCAAACGTCTACTGTAGTACGATTTATAGCACATCAGATGCGTCAAACGTAGAGGTAAAGTCGAATGTCACTAGTTTTTTATTTTTTATTTTTTATTTTCCGTCGGCCTATTTCCTCACATGGTGACAATCACCGACACCAGAAAGACGACTCCACCATCTGGACCCTACCTATCGACTCATGAATATGAGCCTGGACCAACGGCTTTATTTCGCTTCCCAAGGAAGACATGACCAGATTTTTCGCATCAGAAAAACCACCGACGTCGACTGGGATTGAACCCAAACCCACTGGGGTGCCAAGTAGCAGTCACGCTTACCACTACACCAACGCCGCTGGCCACCGGTAATGTCACTAGTTGTACATTTCTGTTTTCAATTGAATACCTCAAGCCGATTAACCCAAGTAACAACTTTTAAATACTTACCCATCCGGATTTGACGCAGTAAAATTTGTTCTTCGATTTTCAACTTGCTTCTCTTTATGCCATAAGCTGTTGATTCAGTAATGTCGAATTTTCGCCCCTTTTCATTTATCTATAGTGCTCTGTCGAAGTCTTGCTAAATTATTGCTATTACAGCAAAAGTCAAAACGACTCTTCGCATTTTAGCTTTTACAGAAATACTCGAAATTTTTCCTTTTTTAATTGATTAACACATGACATCAACATCAACTCACGACAGCAAGATGAACTCAACTAACGATTTGATCTTTAGATTTTACAATAAACAAAACAAATTACCCTTGACAAAAATTTTATTTTACTCTTGACAAAATGTATAGTAAATATTTTAATTGTTCAAAATTGTTTATTTTTTTTCGAATATTATAAATTCAGACACGATTTTATTCTATCTCCCTCAGCGTAGATTTCCGCAAGCATGTTTAATTTTATGTAAGATTGATAATCAACATTCATGCCAAAAGAATAGACTTATTTCATTACGTAAATGGATTAGCTAGCTCCGAAACTGTTGTAAGAACTCTCAGAGATGTGACCAGATACTGACTAGGGTCAAAATAATTCATGCAATGCCTTTTAACACATGAAAATTTATCTATCATATAACATAAAGGACTACTTTTGTTGAAATTAATATTTGTAAGTATAAGGAGTTTAAGAATTCAGCGATACTTAACACGGAATAAAAAGAGATTTCATCAAAGGTCGAATAAAAAAATGAACGTTTCTTCAAGGTAGAGGAAAGGTTTGTAAGATGGAACACGATCTGTTTTTTGCTCGTAACATGTATAATTTTTATTTTTTCGCGGATCCAAAGATATCTTTCTAAGAGGAACTAAAAGGCTCCAACTTTACCCAAGGAACTGATTATTTATAGTCATCAAAAAAAAAAATTATGGCCTATTTTCGAAATCCTATTGATATTTTAATTATGCCAACACTTTCGAGCAATGAAACCTGCGAGAGGTAAATCGGATGAGTGCATTCACTCCAAATGCAAATGAAAATTGAGGAATAGTAAAAAAAAAATGAGGTTAACCCTTGACAGCGCGATAGTATTGTCGCTGTGAATGTCAAAAGTGGCGCTGTTCCATCTGACAAGCCTTTCCTCTACATGTTTTAATTTATGCGTCAGTATTCTGTGAACGGGCTCGCCACAAAAAAAGACGGTGTAAAATTTGGCCATAAAGCAAACTGTATTCCCATCATTGGAGACCGCTCAATATATGCATAATGTGATATTGCATTGTGTAATATGCTGAATCCAAAACATTTTTTTTACTAACAATTTATTAGACACGATTATCCGCAGTGAGAAATAAAATCAAGAGTGCGGGCAACCGAGTCCAACCTGTATTATCTAAACAAATACTTCCACCATAGGTTATCTCTTAAACCACACCAATTTTTGCAATGGTTTCTATTCCTATATCCCAAAACCAGGAAAAGCACACATCATAAAACCAAACAATGACAAAGAATGGATCAAAACAGAGCACCAATGGCATAAATAAATCCCTCAATCAACAATGTTACAGCTGGTGCCAGTGATTTCCATTCAATTCCTCTTTTTGTGCGGCGCTCTTGGTGGAAAAGTCCGGAGAGTGGCTTCCATTATCCGATTATTCACTGAAGTTGGAATCGGTTTGCGAAAACAACGTTTGTAACCTTTGTGGGATTTGAGATTTTTTTAATGTTTTACTTTGATTTGACACAAAAGCAAGATGTATTAGTTCGGTACTATTATCGCTATAACACCTGTTTTCAGCAACTGTTATTCATGGTGGTCCCAAAGTAGGACCATTAACTCCATAATATAGCTCTCGTTTGAAAGAATGATTCACAGACAAACTCCGTAGAACGAGTTGGCTTTTGCACCTTTCTTTTAGCTGCCAGATTTACCCAGCTTACATAAACGTTATCCTGGTTGCGCCATTGCCGCGCTTTGGTCTCCATGCATAGACTGCACTCATGAAAGTGCGGATGAAAAAGTAAGTGGATGACTGTCATTCTTCACTACCCGTTAAGTCTTTATAGAGACATACTTGTGTCTGCTGTAGTAGGGTAACGGGATGTAATGTCAGCCTAGCTTCTTCATTCGGCCTTAGTGCCGAAGATGTCATAAATTCAACGATTAATGTTTAATTTAACACGTACGTCCCCAACCCCTCTGAAACAGAAAAATTAAAATTTAAAGTTGATGAAACTCCATCGTTAGCCATCGGGTTTTGATGCGGTCTTTTGCAATCGTTCACAAAATTATCCTAATTTATAAATCTGCACTGGTTATTCCGAAAATTTCCATAGTTTCGGATTTCAAGGGGGGTATTGGGGTAGGTACTTGTCCAGGGATGGTGGACAACATATTTTTAGATGCGACATATCAAACTTCATGATTTTGCATGATGTCGCAAGCCAGGTTTTGGAAACGATTTGAATTTGGACACTTTTCCGGAGGAACTCGAATCTTGCAGAGCCACTCCACTCCCTAAGAATGTCTTCTGAAGACTAAATTTTGCAAAATCATGCAGTTTGATACGTCGCAGGCCAGGTTTTGGTAACGATTTGAATATGGCCTCTTTCCTGGAGGAATTCGGATTCCGCAGAGTCTCCTTTAGCTCAATGGGTAAAGGCGCAGCTACAAAGCAACACCAAAAATTTCTCGACTCCCTGGGTATAGCGTATGGTACCTGGCATCGGAAACTCTTGTCAAATAGCTGTGGAAGTGCATTTGGAACACTATTATAAGTTGAGAAAAAGCAATAAGCTTGAAACGCTATAGAAAAAGGGTCTCCCTAAGTAGCCAGTATGGTCAGGAATCCTCAGGATGTTCTCCAAAGACCTATTTTTGCAAAATCCTGAAGTTTGATGTGTCGCAAGCCAAGTTTTGGCAACGATTTGAATATGGCAACTTTTTTGGAGGAATTTGAACTCCAGAGGGTCACCCTAAGTGGCCAGTATGATCAAATACCCTCAAAATGTCCTCCGAAGACCTATTTTTACAAAACTATAAAGTTTGATATGTCTTCGACATTAGTGACATTGTGGTTTCGTTGGTGACTATTTGTTAAGAATTTTTAACACAACGTGGCGCTAGTGTGCAAATAAATTTCTTAAAAATGATTTATCTTTAGATCCTTGCCAAATTGATGGGATCAGTCTTAGACAAAGTTGTTCGCCAGGTCAAGGTATTTTTATTGATGAACAAAATTTCAGCATTGTCTCAATACGCGGCGCTAGAGTGTAAGTAAATCTCCTGAATATGCTTTATCATGGGCCATATAGAACGTTCCAGTCTTTGATATAGTCGTTCAATGGGCCATGGCCTTCTCATTGGTGATTAATAGTTCAGAATTTCTTCGCTATTTGGCACTAGGGCACAAGTTCCTGTCTTTGACAAACTTGTTCATTAATTCGCGCTGAATTAGTTTGATGGAAAGAAGCTCAGAATTTTCTCACTATGCAACGCCTTGACCTACTGTACAACTTTACCGACGACAGAAACTTTTTTCACTAAAAAACCCAAGTATGCAGCGTTAGTATACTTTTTATCTTCGTCACTTTGCTTCTTCTGTAATGTTTATACTTTTTCTAGTATAAAAAGCGAGTAATAAAAGCAGAAACCATCGGCTTCTGGCTTCTGTTCGAGGCTTCTGTTCGAGATGTGGCGAAAAAGAGAGGGACCTCGAGGTCAAATGTGATGCGTGCAAAAAAGCGACTTGGACTCAAGACATCCCGGAAGTAGAAGAAACCCAAAAGGAACTCAAATCAGGCCACGTCTGTGAAACCGAGAGCCCGGAAACTATATACATTTTGTGTAGGAATTATGGGTGTATAATCATGGACGATGAAACACATGTGAAATTGGATAAAAAAAAACCTCCCGGACAACAATACTTTACTGTACGCAAGGACAGAGATCTCCCTGAAACGAAGAAGACAATTTTCCCCGAAAAATTTGGCATAAATTTGATGTTGTGGCAGGCAATATGCGAATGCGGCAAAATACCTAGCCCGTACGTAAAATCGGAGACAATAAACATCCAGCAGTACATCAAGGAATGCCTCCAGAAGCGTTTTTGCCGGTGATCAAGCAGCATGGTGGTCCAGTCATATTTTGGCCTGATTTGGCATCATGTTATTACGCTAAGGACACACTAGGGTGGTACAAAATCCAAAATGTCTCTCAGGTAACCAATAAGCATTAGCATATGCAGTAAATCAACCCCAAATCTGCATTTCATATGCTACAAGCATTATATTAGCATTATATCAGCATCTTGAAAGCTATCTGCTGTAAAGTTGAGTTTCAAATGCTATTTAAATGCTTATAGCTTGTAATAAGCATTTCGAATGCAAAATAGCATTAATGAAGCATTATCATAGCATTGCAGTAAAGCAGCCGTATATTGGGCCAAAAGCGGCATTTATGTTGCATTGAAGGCGACTTAATTGCTTGATAGGCTGCCGTTAAGACGCTTTGGAACTGCTTATTGGTTACCTGGGCTGTTTCGTGCCGAAAGACATGAATCCGCCAAACTGTCCGGAGGCACGGTCAATCGAGAATTTCTGGGCTTTGACCGAAGTAAAGCTACGGAAATTCGTAAAACCAGCGGATGACATCAAAAACTTTAAAAAGGATTGGACAAAAGTGGTGAAAATCATCGGAAGTGCAACTGTGCAGAAACTTATGGGTCATGTCTAAATTTTTTATAACATTCAATGAATATGTATACAATAAAGTTTGTGATGAGAGAATCAAGCAAAATAATTGGTTTTGAAAATTCCCAACTTACTAACTAACCACTAATTCTCTTTTTTTTTGTAATATAAGGTTGATATACAGCTGTTCAACAGCTTGCAAAACCTACATAAGTTGTATATTAGCCTTATATTGCAAAAATATGAATTGTTGGTTGTTGGTTACATGGGTATATTCTGAAGTTATCACCTTTCAACAAGTTTACCGAAGTCAAAATGCTTGTATATAGCCTGGATTCCAAGATAAAAAATTTCGAAAAATCACCCAACGAGAATATTCAAACAATCTTGACCTACCAAAAGCTTCACTGTAGAAGAAACTCTACTATTTAACCCAGATCCCAAGTTATAGGATAGTCAGGAAAAATCAGGAAAATTCGAAACTTCCCGTCATCAATCAAAAAGTTTAGGGTCACTGAATATTTTTGTCGAAGAAATAAACCCGCCAAATGGACAGGATCCTAAAATAAAGCATGGTCCGGAAAATCACACAAGCACTTGCTCCATCCAATAAAAAAATTCTAAAATACATCGAAAGGTATTGGTACTAATCAACTTTGCTGAAGAATGAAACCTTGTATAAGAGCACCCTACAGCATATTCAGAAAAAATATAAGCGCACTAGCGCCACGTAGCGAGTAAATTATAGTGAGTCGTGAAAATATCCTGAACAACTGGTCACAAATCAAAAGCTCTAGACCAACTGAACAGCCTTGCTGAAGACTGGAGCCTTATGTTTGAGACGGATCCAGTATATTCCAAAAATGTATAAGCACACTTGCCCCGCTCGGTGGACAGATTTGAAACTGATATTCACCAGTGCAAAGGTCTTGTCTAGTGAACAACTTTATCGAAGACAAAAACCATTTGAATGTCTGAATGCAAAATTACAGCTTGGAAAACGGAAAATTTTAAGATAACTAACCGTGACCGGAACCATATCGTACAAATAGATGAAACTGGTCCCTGAGGCATAGATAAAGCTAAATCTGGGTCTACCAATCACCCACAAGCGTGTAGCTCAGATTCTGCGCGGATGTGGCCACTTGAAGTACACCAAAAAGGCCAAGAAATCAAATCTTAAACTAGCTCACATTGTGGTCAGCTTGAATTTTGTGGTATGTCCTGAACGAAAGAATAGGATAATGAAAAATTTTAATCGAACGAAAAGAACTTAGACCGTCCTGAACGTTGCACATATTATTGGCGTAATTTCAGGTAAATCTAATCCAAAACTTTGGAGTTGGGACATTTATGGTTCGAGCCGCTTTTTTTAAACAGCTTAAGACATCTATTTGCTCCATTTTGACCAATATGAATTCGGGAAGCTACATAGAGTACATATTGATTCCCTTTACTGAACACATCATGCCAAAAAAAAACTTCATATTCATGTCAACAAGAGGTTTTTGCAATTGTTTTTGGATCGAGGAATAGAGATTCTGAACTGACCAGCCCGTAGTCCAGATCTAAATGCCATAAAAAACTTGTAAGGCACCCTGGAATGGTTTGCTTACAAAGGTTACAGACAGTTTGGAGCAATTCGTGAACTAGAAGTTGCCGTTAGAGAATCTCGTGGACTCAATGCCAAACTTTTCAGAAGAACGGAAAGCAAACCAAATATTAACCATTGTTTATTATGATGTAGAAGGAAATATTTTCTCATCACCATAAGGCTCTAGGAGTGAACCGTAATTTTTGCTAGAATGAAAGACATGCAGAGAAAGCGATGATAGTTCCGTTAGTGTACGGAAGGCTGTGAAGTAGTTGAAATTGAGCGGAGGGCACGAAACATGTTTATGACAATATGTATGCATATGAACGAAGTGATAAAGATTATCTGAAAAAAGGACACAAACATATTCGACCTTGTGTTAGTGTCACTATTGTAAAAAAATATGTTATAACTAATGATATCTCAGCATGTAAGCCAAATACACAGGTTAATTAATGGCAAATGACGTGTTATTTTTAAAACTAATAACTGATATCTAACTAAATCAATTCAAATTTATTCAAAATAATGCAAAATATACTTAATAAGTAATAATGAATCGATAAATTTTATTGCTTCAGAAGTTGTTATAACTACGTTATCAACAGTTAAGAAAAATAGAATATCAAATTGTAAAAAAAACATAACTAAACTAGTTACAATTGTGTTGTCATTCAGGGAAATATCAGAAGGTGTTATCACTCCGTTATCAACAATTGGATTAAAATGATAAAAAAATATCAAATTGATACCAACTATTACTAAATTTATTATCAATTAGATATTATTCTGTTATCCTACTTTGCTCGGGATGCCCCATTGTTTGTTGTTGATTTTGTTGATTCGTTTAAACGAGCTTTCCATCATCGCAATCCAGCTAAGAAAGAACCTTACTCTAAAATAGTTAACCGTTATTCTAAGAATGTACACAGAAACAAAAGTGTTCCTGAAAATGAAAACGGACCGTGAACTAGTTCACGTTTTCGGAATGTTTACCTTAAAACGTGATCTACTTCATGATTACGTGATTCAGTTCACGGTGTATTTTTGCATGTTGTTGAATTCAAGACTGCAGATCACAGATCTGGGCACGGATTTTTTTTTTGTATTATATGAAACTACTTTGAACATCTTTTGAATGGTTCATAATAAAAACATCTGTGAGTTTAAACGCATTTTCTCACTGAATTCATCGAAAGTTTTCATCTAAAAAAGTATTATGAACGATTAAAAACATGTTCAAAACAATAAACGGCATTTACACAAGCAAATTTATAATTACTTAAATATTGTTTCCAGCAGAATTAGTTTATTAATTAGTAACATTAAAAAAATACCAATCGACCGCTGCTAATAACGCTGAGTCAAGGGACACATACCCTATATCGTTGATGAAAATTGCTTCTACGACCATCAGAATGTTGACGGAGGATGGCCCTTCACTAGCCAAGTAGGTCCCCGTTCAGACTCCCTTGTAAGGGATTTATTTTTATCTCCTCTAGCACTCTCTGTTTGCCCATTTATCCACTCTTGGCACTCAAACGAATGCCTCCTTCTGGTGTGATTGTCGTGTGGTGCCGTGGGCTCCATCGAGGGAACCAATTTCCCTCGCGATGAATATTTAATCAAAGGTTGATTCAGCCTTTCTCTGTCGCTCCACGTCAGAAGAAAAAAGAAAAACAATGTACGGTCGGAAGGATTATTTTCAAATTCGATGCGTTGTCGTCTGGAAACATTGAAACCTTCTGCTGCACAGGTTTGAATAAAACAGCCATTACCGTTGAAGTGGCATTTTGTTTCGTTTCAAATGCCGGAATGCACTCCTAAATACCTGTTTTTAAAAACGACAGTCGAGTCGTGTTGAAGAGTGATATGGCGAAACACGCGAACATCGCGCGATGTGTTTTCCACCCCTCCGCGGACAAATTGGAAGTGAAAGTTTCGGCGGTTGATGACCTCAGCAGCAGTACAGCTGGAAATGAGCAATGAACAACGAGCTGCCAACTCAAACAAAGAAGGAGTGGTTGGCGATGAATGAGGGTGGATATTTCATTTGTTTCGTTTTCAGCTTTGCGGTGGCATTTATTCGCGAGTGGTAGGTATTTTGTTATCATTCTACTATCATCGCGATTGTTTCTATTGTCCTCGACCAGACCAAAGTCAGCGGTGCTATTCATTTCGATGATTGGCAGATGGAATTGTTTTGGCATAATAATTTCCGCTTAATGACTAAATAACTGGCTGCAAATCAATCATAAATATGGACTTCATGGATAACTTTCTGTAGACGTGCCGGAGTTGTAATGGTAAACATGTCTACTAATTGTCAGCTCTGTGAGTCTGGTGTTTCAAATCTTGATCGAGATCTGAGGCGAACAAATCCTTCGGATTTGTAAAACCGTTAGTCCCAGCTCATTTCTCGATAAGTGCGATATGTACGGTGGTGATGCCTGCTTCCGGTATCGAAACAGCCTAAGGCTGAAAGTAATAAAAACAAACTTTCTTGAGAAAACTGGATGACCTTATGTATACCTCATTTGTGATATGCTATCTAGTTCGCTTACTGAGTTTTTGTCGATAACGACTTTTGATGACACATAATCGAAGGAGCTCAGTTTAGAGAGTGGGATAAGACGACCACATTAAGGCTATAACCAAATATAAGAAAAATTATACATTTTCTTGACTTTTAATCCAATACAGCTCTTTATTGGTCTGCATCGAGCATCAGCTGTGAACGGTTGTGTTGATGCTAAAACAACTACTGAGATTGTACTCGAAAAAAGCAGCAGAAGCTTCTGGAGGCACTCGTCTCGGTAGATTTCCCCATTCATAGTGCACGTCGTGATGTATGGCTGGCTCTTCTGTCCACACCCACAGATGGCCTGCCAAACCAAGAACTTTTTGGCGAATTTTTCCACCTTCTTCTTCGTTACCTCCTCAGAAACCGTGATGTGGCAACGTAAAACTCCTACCCTGATAATTGCTTTGTGTTCGCCTTGATGTAAGTCTCATCGTCCATCACGTCTTGGTTTCGTCAGCCACTCTCAGTACAGCTTCCATGCGCGGGTTTTGGCTACCGTGTTTTGTTTGTCGCTCCGATTTGGTGCCTTCCCGATCTTGCAGTCGTGAAGGATGGCACTTTTCTTCGTTTTTCGACAAACCAGGCGGAAACATTCGCCTTATTCGCCATATCGCGGATCAAAAGGTTACGCTTAAAAGTTACAAACCAATCATTTTCTTTAGTTTTTTTCGAATACAGTCTTTAGTCAAAGCGAAAAACGCGGTCATTCAGAAACCATCTTGTGGAGGCTGGCTTAACACATGTGTAACCACTCATTTTCTTATGAGAAAGATAAATATTCCAACCGATGGATATTCGATTTTTCAAAAAAGGTCTGTCCGGATCATGCTCCAGCAAAACATATTTTTCGAGAAACGTCTACGAACAGCAACTCTCTGGACAGAGCATTCACAATGCTGGAATTTTCTATGGCTCTTTTTTCATCAAACAACTCTTTCTTTGAGGCTCGAATAGAATAACTTGCTATCAAATACACAGTTTGGGTTCCTCAAGAGCAAAGGAACAAATGATTATCTAGCGCTGCGTTCCAAAGATAATCAACTGGCCTTTGCACACAAGGAGCAACTGGCTTCAGTATGCCTGGACATCAAGGGGACTTTTAATTAAGTTTCAATTAAAATCCTGTCAAATAATCTGCAGATATGTGGACTTCCCGTAATTTTGAAGAAATTTTCGTTCAATTTGTTGTCAGAGAAGTAAATGAACTTTTCACTTGGGTAACTGACACCTTCCAGAATTGGTGCATGGTTGCCCCTGCGCTCTGGGCACACAAGAGCGTCGCATAACATGTCCGGAAATGGACCCTACTAATTAAGCTGCACATCATGTCATACGCATAACTCAGTAGAACCCTTCTTATGCCAATATCCCCAGTACGAGGGGACACGCCAGTTTTTTTTTAACTTAGGGCAGCATAAGGGACGCCGTAAGCGAGATCCCCATGAGGAAAACCGCATAGTCTGCTTCTTCAAAGAATCCCACCTCAATAACGCCATTTAAGCACCGGAACCATCAACCCGCCAAACTGATGAGAAGGGGTAGATAATCTGCCGGTAGTGGATCTCTCAACTATGCCTGCTATCGGTGAGGGCCATTTTTTCTCTCAAACCCAAACGATACCAGTATTTATGTACCATCAAATACAACCATACGTTTGCATGAAAAATTAAAAGGACATAAGAAACCGAATACCACAACCAGCATTAAATAGCACCACGCCAGTTTATCTACTTTATATTGTAAAGATAATTTTTAAATGGAACTTACAATGTGATTTCCTTAAGAGGCTCACAGTCAACTTGAAAAGAACAATGCACAATTCCCTGATTAACCTCCCAGGTAACCAATTAGCAGTTCCAAAGCGTCTTAACGGCAGCCTATCAAGCAATTAAGTCACCCTTAATGCTACATAAATGCCACTTTTGGCCCACTATACGGCTGCTTTACTGCAATGCTATGGTAATGCTTCATTAATGCTATTTTGCATTCGAAATGCTTATTACAGGCTACAAGCATTTAAATAGCATATGAAATGCAACTTTACAACAGATAGCATTCAAGATGCTGATATAATACTAATATAATGCTTGTAGCATCTGAAATGCAGATTTAGGGTTGATTCACTGCATATGCTAATGCTTATTGGTTGCTGGGCTATTTTCTTGGGCAAGGAATCTAAGAATTGGTAGTGTTAACTCGAAAGGGGCACCAAGCCCAATTGCAGCTTAATCTTTTGGGCAGAAATATTACCCAATCACTGTATTTCAAAAACCACTGTATTTCAAAAACCAAAAACCTTCTAGTTTGATTCAAAATGCACTTGGAATGCCCATATTACGTATTTGAAGCAAAAATGCCGAAAAAGGATCAATTTCTTCATTCAATTGATGGCACATGGTGGGATGCTCGGAAGACTTCATCACTCTTTATAAAACAAGTTTTTGCTTTCTCTCGGCAAAAAACAGGTCACCTCATAAAATTGTAACGAATTCAATATCGTTGTTTGCGTATTGCTCTTGGCTGTATACACTCAACGCATAACACGAGTCTTGAAATTTTGGCAGGAGTAACACTTTTTATAGAATCAGTTCTGGGAGCTCCCGCTCAGAATATTAATCAAATATGGAGTGAAAAACGTATTTGTAGTTTAAAAAAAATGCTACGGTTCAGCCACAATCTCGATGTATGAGAATTTACTACCACTACATATCGTCGGATATGTGTCTTCTGTGCAAAACTCCAGACCATGATCACTTCACCTGTTACTCAACTAATTGTGGTCTTTTCATGAAAATGTATTACGGAACAACTTCGTTCTACTTATAATTATTCCATGTATTTTTACTGAAAAGTAAATATTAATTCCGAAAAAAATATGTTTTCTTTTCACTGGCACTGGCTACAGTGTCTTCAATGAAACCGCTAAGGCCTGTACTCTAAAAAAATGCACCAGACAAAAGTGTTCGCCAAAAATTTATTTTAAGTCGGATTTTCTTGAAACTTTCAGGGAATAAACTAATACATATGAATTATGTTTTGGCATAAATACTTTATTCAATTTGCTTTCTATAGCTGAAAGCCCACACCTTTCCCTTAAGACCCCTCATTACATTTTGTGCAATGGTGGAGCCGACCTTTTTGGTCACTTTCATCCATTCTTTCTTCAAATCCAGCTCGTTCTTAAGCACCTTGGACGATTTTCGAACTTTGGCCTTCATTATGGCCCAAAATCTTTCCACCGGACGAATCTCTGGTAAATTTAGGGGGTAGGCGGTTTTTGGTACAAAAACTACGTTATTGTCTCTATACCAATCCAACGTCGATCGCGCGTAATGGCATGATGCTAGGTCCGGCTAAAATAATGTCTCGCCTCCATGGGACCGCAGGAAGGGCAACAGGCGCTTCTGGAGGCACTCGGTGCGGTAAATTTCGCTGTTTATGGTACCCGTTGTGATGTACAGTTTACTCAGTTTACCGCAATGGCATATGGCCTGCCAGAGCACTTTCTTCTTCCTTATGTCTTCCGGAACATCAAACCGTGATTTGGCAACGTAGAACTCCAGCCCCGGTATCTGCTTTGCGTCTGCCTTGATGTAGGTTTTGTCATCCATAACCACACACATCGGTTTCGTTAACCACTCTCGATACAGCTTCCTTGCGCGGGATTTGGCCGCCGTGTTTTGTTGATCATGCCGGTTCGGTGCATTGCGGACCTTGAATACACGAAGTCCAGCTCGTTTCATGGTTTGCTGAACGAACCAGGCGGAACACTTTGCCTTCAGAGCCGCATCACAAGTCGAAAGGTTCGGATTACACTTGAAATAATCCAACACCTTCCGGGCCTTCACAGGGTCAGCTGTCTTCGATTTTCTTCAACTTCCAGCCCGCCGCTCGGTCGTCTGGGACTCCTTAAATGATTTCACCACCCAAGTCACAGTTGTACGGGTGATTCCCAGTTGTCTTCCGATCTATCTCATGGTCGCAGTCGGATTTTCCATGACGGCGCGCAAAATTATCCGGCGATTTTCTTCTTGTTTCGATGACATCCCAATAACCACTGAACCGATTGATTATTTTCGAGTACAGGCCTTAGTGCCTTTCGGAAACTACAAGAACCTTGTTTATGTTGCAGAGCCGTCAGCAATCATTTTTGCATTAAAGATGATTTCCAAAAAACCCGCAGATCAATACTTCATCTTATCGCACAGCCTCAGTTCGATTGAGGCTCTTCGATCGATGAAACCTAGTAAACAGCCTTGACAAAGTCAAAGTGATCGTAGTTTCTGAGCAGCTGAATGCTATCATCGACTTTACTTCGACCCGTAACAATATCAGAAATATCGAACCAGGCTTGTTGAAGCTTCGGAGGTCCGTTCAGGCTGCATGCCACGAGAGGGACGAACTGGAAGCCAAGCCAAGTATCCACCGTACCAGCTCCGGTGAAATGATCCTGGAGCTAAATAAGGATACAAAGCTGAAGGGCCTAGCCTACAAAAAGCTGGCTGAACAAGCTTTGAAAGTGGAAGTGGAGGTGCGTGCCACGCTAGTGGTTTCCAGTGCCAAAACCTGAACGAGATCACGGAATCTAGTGAAATCTTCACGGCCATCAAGGCCCAGTGTTGGGTCGAGGTAGCCACAACAGCCATACGGCTGCAAAAGAGTCCACTCGGTCATAAACTCAAGATGGGGTGGTCCGTTTGCCCACTGAGTTTGCACTATTAATAATGTTATTACCAACGTGATAGAGGACACAGTCATCATACTAGCAATTGTACCGAACCAAATAATGTTCGATCATTCAAGGAGTTGGCTACAGCAAAAAATTCATCAGACTGGCATAGTTGAATTTTGTTCTTGCATGTTTCAGCGGTAAACTTAAATCTGACATTAATATATATATTTGATAGTTAGTACAGGAGTAAAGTATACACGGGAAATAATTTGTTCTCCAAAATGAGAAAAATAGGTCATGATTTCATGAATATGCTGTGTTTTTGCGTTGTGATTATCACCATGAACAATATTTATGATATCATGAACTATTTTCCCACCGCAAAGAAATCATGAATCAATCGGGTCAAAACCATGAGCTGAGTTCCTGATACTGAAAACTTTATGAGCTTATTGAATCTGGCAAATCCACTTTATCGACTCTAATTGTAAACAAAAAATAAAGAGAAGTTGTTTATACGCTATTCAATCCAGTCGTTTTGTTGTCTAAATCATGGTTTGTTGAAAAGTTGATATTGTCGGTCGTTCGGCTGTCAGCACTTTGACAATTTTCTCTTTCGGAACTTGTTTGTTTGTTGAGCGATTTTTTATGGTTTCGCGACATTTCGTGCATTGATCTATTGTAGCGTGTGTAGAGATGCATATAATAACTTCAACACTTATTTTGTAACGTGTTATTTGTCCTTAATAGAGCAGTTAACTCAAAGTGCTGTTCTTGTAAAAAAGTGCCAATATCTAGAACTAGATTTTAGAGGAAAATACCACAACCGTGCCAAAGTGAAATTTGATACGGTGTGCAGGCTAAGTTTGTAAATTAATCGGTTTATTAAGAAGAGTTTATTAGACACAGATATCATGTTACTACCGGAAGGTTTCCGACACGTCGGCAACGGCCGGGTTGATGTGGATGAGTGCCGACGGCAGCAGCTGCGGGTCCAGCAGGACTTGGCCATCTAGGACATCGAGGAGAGCTGGTTTGCAAAGCAACAAATAATTTATTTCTACCATATTTTGAAGGCAATATCTAATATCCAGTTTTATTTTATTTTGTCTCTTTTGTTTTGTGTTTCACGTTATGCTTGTTTTTTTTTCAGTCACATTGGAGCGGTCCATTGATTTTTGCGGAAAGTGCTACATACTTTCAGCGCATCGTTAACCAAAACGAACCCTGCTGCTGACCTTTCCCCAACTATCCAATAACCCAGTGATTTCTCGTGGAAGTGCAAAGGATTTCTCGGCTTCCTCCAAAGCGAGTATCACGTCAACACGTTCCTTCCCATTCCCTACTTGACCAGCATTCGGGCACGGCCGGCGCCGGTATTGCTTCATAATGGGTCACTAGTTTTTACACATTGAAGATGTATGTTAGTCCCAAACATCATCTGTTGGTTGTTTGTGCAAATACAGCTGATCTGACAATAACGGAATTGCATCCATGGGTTGTCAATCATGCTCAAGCTCATGCTCATGCTCTAATTGTAAACAAAAAAATAAACCCACCATCGGGATTCGAACCTAAGGTGGATGTGAAGAGCTGTGATAGTACTCGGTGGATGTACATGCTACGCTATTGTTACTCTTGAATAGATTCTTGATTAATGAAGCTGATTAAACAACTTTAGATTAGAGTCAAAACAACATTAACAAACTTCATGACTCGCATCTTTCATTTCAATCATGAAACCATGAATTACAGTAATGATTTCATAAAATAAGATAAGACTTTGTTTCATGATTTTTTATTCATCAAAACAGAAACGGATTTGGTTCCTTGTAGTTAAATACAGGAACGGTCATTTGACGTCAAATACGGTACGAACTAAACATACCTGACTAGTTTTGTTGGCATTTGACATTTATTGAACTTATTTGTTTCTTGTGACTTGTGTTGCTAAATTTATTGAACAAAATATGCAAACGAGATGTCATACGAAAACAAACATGTCTTAATTTAAACTGTTTTTGGTGCCATGGTAGTTCACAAGCTCTATATTTGATTAGATTTTTTTTAACCTCCTTTAAAATTCATTCATTAGCACAGTACCAGAGGCATGATTTGATATTCAAAGCATCTTTAATTGTTCACCCTGCCCTTCGCGGCAAATTCCATGTGTGAATAGGCGCCACATCAACCTTCAAAAGTGCCTGACCCAAATGGACAGCTTGTAATGATCACTTCAAGATACGATGGGGGATCATTGCCCTGATATTTCAAAATGTAGCACGTAGTAAAATGTTTCTTGTCTTCTATAACTAAACGTGATGGAGTTGAGTAAACATGTGAAAATTAATCGGTAAGGATCCCTCATATGCATCCGTCGAACCATTCTGAACGGCCGTTGTGAGAATATCACCATGAAAATTTCACATGTGCATAGCATGTTACAAATTACTTATGCTTTTTCTCTTTCTTCTGTTCTTTTCCCTATCCCATAACCGCGAGCAATACCATATGACACACTGGAAGAACGGTATATAACCCTTACCAATTTTTTTCAGCCAAATTTTGCCACACAAAAAAAGCAATCAAATGAAATTACATATAACGGGGAAAGTAAGGGGCCATCAGGGCACCCAAGTGAAACGGTTTGGATAGGGAGCATGGGACTGCCTCCTCCCTATTGTTAACATTTTTTGGAACAAGGGCGGGCTCTTCGACCCCATATATTGGGTTTATTCTGTCAATCGAGGGCTCGATTTTAGTGCTGTCAGTGTGCACTTGCTTTTGGAAGGAGATTCTTTTCCCTATATTCGCGGGTTTCTCGTAACTGTCTCTGCTTACGGGCCCGCCCAAACGTTTTTGGCCCTTCATAGAAGAGCTTGATGATCACAAACAACAATAGAATCATGTTGTGCCTTACGAAGTAGCACCTAGATATGGCAATTTTTTTCGTAATTAATTCCTTATCTATTACACTTTACTACGGAGGAATTATGATGCCAAAACAAGAAAAGAGCATTCACAAGTTCATTCTACGCAGAAATGACGAAATTTTATTGAAATCCATATTGCTTCTTCATTTCCTAATCAAATATCGTCATCGGAATAATCAAACTTTATGATTATCTTTTCATTCAAGTTCGCATCGTGAATCCATAAAAAATGCGTCGATGGTATCACATTCATCTTAAATGATGAAAAGTATTTTTATTCACGTAATTAAAGATACTTCCCTTGTATCTATCTTCCCGTCTCAGCCTTCCAGCAAGAAAATATGTCATGTACTCCTTTTCCACGGTTGATCTTTCCACCAGATGGAGAATGCAACCTACTTTACCCTCTAATTGCTATTTACTTTTTCATGCCATTCCACATTCTGTTTTTCTTGGTTGTGCTGTTGCTTCCTGCTCTGATGGAATATTCCGTTTCAAGCAGGATGCCATCCAGCCGGTGCTCCTCGAGCCGACGAAACCTAACCTCGTTCGTCAGTAAACCCCCCTCTAAGGTCGACTAAGTCCGTGGTGTGGTGGTAAACGGTGCGTTGCGTTGTGAGTTCTACTACTCCAAACACTGTGAATGAAGAAGCACTACCTATGGTTTTTGCTTCGTCAAGAAACAACTCACCTTCTAGATACATACTGCAAGCAACGCAATGAGATAGAGCGAGCAAAGTGGAAAATGCCCCAGGATATCGCCTTCCCTTTAGACGGTGCGACTTTCCGCCGATGGGGATTCTTCCATTAACTATTCAAATAAGGCTGGAATGTGATGGTGTGCTTTTTTTCAGCTGCTCTGTTCCGCTTCTTTTAGCGCCAAGTGTGGGTTTTACCATCCATCGCATCGGTTTAAGCATCGCAATTGCCACGTTACGTTAGCGGCAGATGAGGGAAGATGGAGTAGATATCATTTTGAAATGCCAAAGCCCGGAAAAGTGAGTGTAAAGTGGGTACAGTGATACCTTGCTAATTGAAATTCAAGCTCGAAACCAGACGCTCGTTAGCGGATCTCCAGTAGTCGTTGAAGGGTGAAAATTGATGGAAAATGATTTCCTTTACCGGAATTTATGGTAAATGGGAGTATTTTTCCGTGAGAAGTGGTGAATTGGTAGGAGCAAAGGAATGCTTTGAAATTGATGGTCATTAGTCTTACGATGACGATTGGAAATAATTTATCGAGAGATGCCATACATTCTTGTCGATCCAGTGGAGCAGATATTTATTGCGAGGTCTTAAGTCATTAATACTTCAAATAATCAAATTCAGATATGAAACGAGTGATAGTGAAGTTCATTGAGTTTCGTTCGTTACGAACAAAATAAAAAAAAATTTTTGTTTCTTTGAAATGAATACGAGAATTATTGTGTGAAAACCAAACTTTAGGCAAGCTTTAAGACAAGTTGAAGACGCGCTCCACATCTTCCCATTAGCGACGTCTGTTTTCAATATTGGGGTACACCCTTAGATTTTTTGACAGAAATCTGTGAAATTTTACCGAATTCTCAACAGTTGAACGTTCGGTAATCCGATTTACCGGATTTCAGTGAAATTTTACAGTTATCTGTAAAAAAATTACCGGAATTTGTAAAATTTTATCGAAGTCCGTTAAATCGAATTACCGAACGTTCAGCTGTTGAGAATGCGGTAAAATTTTACAGATTTCTGTAAAAAAAATCTAAGTGTGTACACTTTGCGAGTGCGAAAAGCTGGAGCGTCACGAAATATGTTTAGATTCTGAACGTTTATAACTTAGCCATTTCACGATCGATCACCAAAATGCACCAATCGATCGGCACATATATT
The DNA here is from genome assembly GCA_024533555.2 of Aedes koreicus. NCBI lineage: Eukaryota > Metazoa > Arthropoda > Insecta > Diptera > Culicidae > Aedes > Aedes koreicus. The sequence goes on from JAHHFK020003986.1 coordinate 59,881, forward strand.
ACGCAATATTGCAATATTGACAACTATTGATTATGATAACATAAGGCTATTGAAAAGAAGGCAAATATAAGGTGATGTCTTATAATTTTGTTTTTCAGTGAAAATTAACTTAATGCACAGTATTTTCCTATCACAGATTTCAAATGTAAGTAATGTAATGTATGTCTGCAATTTGTCGAACTTCACAACTTGATCATATACAGCCCAGTGAACTGTGATAATTTTTTACAAAAGATGGACATGTCAGTTTTTTGCAACATTTACATAAAATAAAGGACGCCACATCCGCACTGTTCCTGAAGAATTGTTGCCTGAGCAATGTTTTTTGCTGGTACCATGGAAACGTGCCTCTATTGTTCCGACCAAAAATCTGGCCATTGCATATTTGTGACCAATTATCGAGGCATTTCCATATTGTGCCGCTTGAGCTAGGTCCTTGAAAAGCTAGTGCCCAATGTATTGTACAATTTCTTCGATTATCTCCGCGAGTCAACATGGCTTTATTAAGCATCGGCCTACTACAACTAACCGAATATGTTACGTCACCGCCATGTCTTGTGAAGTGGAATGCAGACAACAAGTAGATTCAATGTATGTCGATTTCGCGAGGACATTCGACACTGTACCGCATATCCTAGTCATCAACAAAACGAAGCATGGTCGTATTTTTTGGACCGTTGCGCACAGGGAGTGGTTAACTTTGTACGATCCCGATCATCCAACATCACGTTCGGCGTACCTCAGGACAGTGTCGTTGGGTGTCTGGTTTTTAATATTATCGTTAACGATCTTTCTCTACTGCTGTTCTCGTTCAAACTATATTTTGCTGGTGACCTGGAAATGAACCGCATTATTGCATCGAATCTAGATTGTGTCGCCTTGCAAGATGACATAAAGAGTACGCTGATCTTGGCGATAACTGTACGAGCGTTCACAGTACAAAGTGCAAGGTTATATGTCTCAGTCACTGCAATTGTCCCATTTATCATGAGTATTGTAAGGGTACTGATTCGTTGGAACGGGTTAAGTCCATCTGCGATCTGGGAGTTACCATCAACGCTAATCAACGCTCCAGTTAAACGAACACGTGAGGATTACAGTCGTCAAAACATTTTCAACACTAAGCTTCACCTGTCGAAATGTGTCTGACTTCACCGACATACACGCATTGAAAACGCTTTACTGCTCGTTGATGCACAGTATCGTGGAGTATGGTGCTCCTGTTTGGTGACCGTAATATACAACGCACAGACTTAGAATTGAACGCGTACAGAGGAAGTTTATATGGTATGCCGTGAATTCCAGGTCCCTACCTGTCACCTTGTTCATCGATTTTAAGGCAACGTATGAGAGTATCGACCGCATAGAGTTATGGAAAATCATGGACGAGAACGGCTTCCCCGGGAAGCTCACAAGAATGATTGGAGTAACAATGGACGGTATTCAAAGCTGCGTGAAGATTTCAGGCGAAAATCGTTTGTTATCACCGTGGACTTCGACAAGGTAATGGATTTTCCTGCCTTCTGTTCAATATCGCCCTAGAAGGTGTCATGCGACGAGCCAGGTTTATCAGCCGGGGTGCGATTTTTACGAAATCCAGCCAATTTGATTGCTTCGCGGATGATATGAACATGCTCGTCCGAACATTTGGAACGATGGCAGAACGGTACACATGAAACCTGGTGGCAGAACTGTGCACTTGAAACAATGATGCAAGAAAAGTCGGCCTGGTTGTGAATGCGTCGAAAACAACGGGCGGCAGCGAGTGTGGCAGGGCTCGCCTGTTCAGCAGTGATACTGAAAGAGATGAGGTGGTGGACGAATTTGTCAAGCTTAGATCCTTGCTAACGGCAAACAACAACGTTAGTAATGCAATGCGAAGGCTTATCATCAATGGAAGTCGTGCTTATTATGGGCTCCATGAGAAACTGCGGTCAAAAAAGACCATGCTCGAAGAGGATTTGAAATCACTTGATGTATTTGAGCGACACGTGCCTAGGACCATCTTTGGTGGTGTGCAAGAGAACGGTGTGAGGCGGTGAAGAATGAATCACGAGCTCGCTCAACTATATCGCGAACCAAAAATTCTGAAGGTGGCAAAAGCTGGAAGGATACGCTGGGCATGTGGCGAGAATGCCGGATAACAAGACGAGGAGTGCAGCGGGCTAGGTGGGCAGACCAGTTACTCAACGTACGGGCGAGCGTGGGGCGCAACTGAGGATGGAGAGATGCAGCCGCGAATCGTGTGTTGTGGTGTGAATTGTTGATTCGGTGTTATCTGTATCCATGTTATCCTAAATTAGTATTAAAAATCAATGAATAATAACCCGATCAGTGCCTCTTGGTCGGTTTGGAAACTCTCTCCAGTAGGCGTGTCAAAATGCAACAATTGTTCTTGTTCGACGTTCTACGAGATCCTGCTCTGGAATAAGTTCCCTTGTACGTTCCACCACGGCGTTTCCAAAATTCGCCGTTGTTAGCAGTTTCTCATCAAAAGACTAACTATGGTCTCAATAATTCGCTTGATTCGTGTCTTCGAGTACTTAATAACGTTAGCAACGAATTTGAATTTTTAACCTGTTCAAAAACTCGTTTAGTAGCAGGTTAAGAGACGGTATTTAGACATAATTTTTAGTCATTCAGTCTGACGGTGACCAATACATAAATGAAAATAATGAAAATATATGCTTTATTATTATGTTATGCATATGTTGGTTTTAGTGTCTTATGCTGCTTACATTGAAAATATTGCTTCGTAAATTTGCTTATGCCCGTATCTAAACACAGCTTTTGTACATTGAACACATGTCTCATAAATTATAAACAACATTTGTACAGCTTGTCATCAACAAAATCCATCATTATACTTTATTCTTACTAACCAAGAAATAAAGTTTCGTGCGGTCTAGCCAATCACTGCTTCTCTTCTACCGTACCTGAATATGTTGGTGTTGCTGCTGTGGCATCAAATTTCATTTTTGTACCTCGATGTAATTTTTTTTTTTTTTTTTTTTTAATCATTTATTTGTACAGGTTCAATAGAATCAACTTTACAGAGCAAAGTTTTCATATTTATATACATCAGTTATCTTTAAACGAAAGTTAGAAGGATAGAACCGATTACTCACGGCAGTCTCGAGGTTAATAGAAATAACAATTTAAAGGATGGAAGGATGGGCGGGAATTTGAAGTATAGTTTACATAACACCTTTATTTCGAATTCTAAATTTGTTCAGAACTTATAACTATACAACTTCTGGTTTTCTTTTAACTTGAACATGTTTGAGGAAAAATAAAAAAAAACACACATACACACATAAAAAAACCTTATAGTTAACTGGTAAAACAAATTAAAATCTAATGCTAATGTTTGTTAAAAACAAATAAATATGTTTCATAAACTCCAAATCCCGTAGAGCCAAAATATCTCGAACTGGTACATTGGGTTGACTACCTCGAACCCGAAGGGAATCATAAGGCTCAGATCTGGTAATCTTGTCCACATTCACAGAGATTGCTGTCGCTCAGCCCAACTCGGTATAAATGAGCGTTCAAAGAATACCGATTGTACATGAGGTGAGACATCACACGAATGAAGTCTCGACCCACATCCATACCCCCAAATCAAGCTTTCTTCGACACATTTGGGATAATTGATTGTTGCCATTGCCCCAAATGTCCTTTACTCCATTTATACTACCAGCTGACGAGTGACTGTTGACAAAAAAATAGGAAAAAGTTCATTGAAGATGATTTGTCAATCGTAAATATCGCCTTCCATAGCGCCCACCTTTGCAAGCGAGTCCGCTCTCTCATTGCCCAGAACCGAACAATGAGAAAGGTCCCATACATTGGTGATGATAAAATAACGCGACTATAAAGCACTTAGAAGCTCCTGTATTTTCATGAAGAGTTCATACGAAGAGTGCTTTACCGGCCTCAATGAGCAAATAGCCTCTATAGAACTGAGACTATCCGTGAATGTAATACTGATCCGGTGTTAGTGGGATGTTAGAGATGTTTGTTCACTCTTTTCAAAGTCTACATGGTAGAGAAACTATCTCCAGCTGGAGGTTTTTGAAATCACAACGTCTACTTTCACACTAATATCATTCGTTACTCCACGCATGAAGAATACAAAAAATAACAATTATAGTGAAGAATGCAGAATTGTTTATTTTTTTCGAAAAACTTGTGCTAATTTTGTGTACTATTTTCGTACAATGCCGAAATGTCCTTTTTGAATATACGAATGTTTCATTTTTTTTGTGAGCGTATCATCGAAAGCTTCATAAATCATACAATTCACTTTCGTTATCGAAAATAACCTTTACATTAGAAAATCAAACGAATGATTTCGTAGTATAAATTAAATTTTATTTCTAGTATACACAAAAACAAGTATCTTGAAACAAATCTCGAATGAAAGTCATCCAACGCCTTGAAGGATCCTCTCAAATCAAGGGAAAACATCGCTTAAATATACGAGTCACGGTCTGGCGTGCCAGCCAGTGTTTAGGAGCGAAACTGCACACCTGCTTTATTTCCACGGTGATCACGATAGTAATGACGCTAATTAGTAGAAATGAGAGTTTCTGAACAATGCAAACCGGAGGTGTGATGTGCCATTTTCTGCCTCTACGAATGAACAAGACCGACCGTGACGACGGTGACGATGAAAGCTAAACATTTATCTATTTGATAAAGGAGTCGTTTGACTGAAATGAGCCAATATTTTCAATTTAATTATTTACGGTGCGGCCTCACGGTCGCTGGAAGTGGAAGTATTCGATAAAAGTTTCTGGGATGCCAGGAGAACAGTGTGCTGGTAGAGATTAATAGCCGGTTGGTAAATAGAACCGGCTGTATCAAAGACTTTGGCTTCGTTACTAAAAGTTAAAGCTGGAAACGTGAACAAGTAGGCTAAAAGTTTCCGAGACTATGTGGGTGTATGGAATGAAATTAATATTGCAGGGAAATAATTTACCCTTAGAAGTATGCTGTTTCTTAAAATAACAACAATTTGTGAGTTAATGGACCATAAGTTTTGAGTTCGCATTTAATTAAATTAAAATTAGTCATGATTGCATGTCATAACAATTGAAACGAGCAAGTACCACATATTGCACAGATTATAACAGCTCGATAAATTGCTCCCCTGACAGTCGGAGGACCCGGTCGAGTATCATACACATTGCAGATAATCCCCAAACATATACTGTATTGTGTGTAGCATAAACTCCACTTTATTATCGCCCGCCAGTACTAGAATCCTTTTGTTCCCGTATCTGGTCGAAAGCAATGTTCAACTAGCAATAATACTGCTAGGATGCATGTATGCTTCGAAATTCACCACTGCACTCGCTTTCATTCCATATCTCGATTGCTGCCATCTGTATAACAGCCCACAAAGATAGAACCATAAAACTTTACGGCTTTTTGCTACTCGAGAAAATAATTCGACGCCAGAGCCAATACGTTCTGGTCGGCTTTCCCAGCTTCACACCATGGATTTACTCTACACATACATCCTAAAGTAACGTAGCTACTCGGGAGGAGTGTATCGACAGAAAACGGGTCTAGCTCTGGAGCAGCATTTTGTAAAAATCACCAGACCGGAACAACATCCCTTCCTTCCGTTGGTCACAGTTTCAATACATTGGTAGTAACAAAAAGACAATCTCTACCATTATTTCCACCAAAAATACTCAAGTCAGGATTCTAAGTGAAGCATTGAACTCACCATCATTACTGTCATTATCCTCGCGATGCCAACGTCTAAATTAGTAATATTTCACTCTATAACGAATGTATGGTCACTTGAAAGTGGGAAAAAAATTCCATTAAAAATTGATCAACGCTGAGCTATTGACTTTTTAAATTGAATGAAATGGCCATATTGCAATCAGCAAAATTCAATGGTGATGCTGACGATGTACTGGAGCATGCAAAATCAATCAAACTCCGTGCATGATGTTTGCATGCAAGGGGGGGGGGAGGGGGGGGGGGTGGTAGCTGGTGGCGTTGAAGATACATTTTAGACGAGAGTTTGAATTGATTGCAAATTTGCAATCTGCTTGCATCAGTTAATCTGCGATGATGCATTTTACTCAGCGTTCGAGTGAGTACACAGGATTACAAACTGGCAATTGAACAAAATAGGTTTCAATCAACTTGGATTTTGTTTTCACTTAAAAAGTCATTGAAAGTGATTTCTATGGAGAATATCATTGAATTGATTTTAGGTTGCTAGTGTGTTTGTGATGAGGGTGTTTCAAACAATGTCATTTTGACCTTTGTTTGTTTTTAAAGTGAATTACTATCTGGGTCTTAGATGAAACATATGAAACCTTAAAAGTGTCGATATTAGTCTGGTAAATGCAACTTATGCACTTTAATTTTTTTCTTTGGTTGCTGAAAATCAACTTGTCAACATAATCCGTCAATCTATGGAAGGCTTTCTTTTAGTTTTATTACATAGGCTGAGCCAACATACATCATACACTACAGGGAATAATACATTGCACAGTACTTAAATATGTTAAAAATAAGTATTTGTTTGAGTAATAGTAACAGTAAGACACATTCTTATTCGGAGGCAATTACGGAGGCAAAATAAAAAAAAAAAAAAATAAAATAAAATAAAAATTAATAACCAAGGAGCGTTTTTTTTTTTACTGACTCACCTAAAACCTGCAAGAAGGGAGGGGTGTAAGGACACAAAAACTTGTTCGACAACTTGTTGGATTGTTGGACAAAAAAACTCGCATAATATCAAGGGCTATTCATCAGAGATCATAACAATTGTCAAGAGAGCGAGATATGATATGTTTACCGCTTGACAGGTTCCGGATGTCCCATAACTCAATTATGGGTTGTTACAAATCAAGTGGGGTGTCTGTTAATCCTCCGGGAGTTTTTTAAAAATTCATTCTAAAAACATCGTTTGAGCGATTACTGACATAGAATTTGTCACATGCCGAGGATACTGCGAAGGCATGTTCCATATGACATGTTCAAATGTGTCACGGGCACTTTTGGGCTATTTCACGCCGCATCGCAGAAACTTGTTTTGGATGTGCGAGAAATGTGCCGAGCTATTTGAAAATTCACATCTCCGCTCTATTACTAAAGCGGCTGATGAAAAATCTCCGTTGGTGTCTCTCACTGAGGCAATCAGTAGCTTACATACGGAGATAAAGCTGTTGTCGCATAAGCCCGCACCGTGTATGCAATCACCAGTGATCAGGCAATGGCCCCAAAATCGGACAAACTCGAGCTGCCAAACGACCTCGTGGACCTGATTTAGAACAAAAGGCGTTCGAATGTCAATCTGGTTCCAAGCATGTTGACCAGAATGCAGTGTCCGTTTCAATCACCGCTCAACCAGTGAATAAATTTTGGCTCTATTTGTCTCGAATACGTCCTGATGTCACCAACGAAGAAATTTTGGCATTGATTCGAGCAAACCTTAATTTGACCCAGGACCCAGAGGTTATCAAACTGGTGGCCAAAGGAAGGGATACAAGCAACATGAGCTTCATCTCCTTCAAAATTGGTTGGATAAAAATGCGACCCTTCGCGTTAATTCCGTAGTTGAAGAATTGCAAACAAAAAAACGATTTGATGCTACTTATTATTGCAAAGTAAACGGACGATATGACATTCAACCACCTGTTTTTACACCGGGACGCACCGAATTTAGTGTAATGGAAGCTCTCGATCCCCCCACCGCAGTCGTGCCATTCCAGTCAGCGACCTGCAACCGTCCCGGCCCTACGTGTGGGTGTGGGGAGAGGGCCTTCCAAAACGCTACTGCAGGCAAGTACGGCTTTCCTACTAGCCCGACAAGACCTGATTCGCTCTCCGATTCCAGCATATTTCTACCGTTTTTGGACGCACCTTTACACGCATGGTTTTCAAGTCAAACACCGGGACGCACGGAACTCAGCACTATGGAAGCCCTCGAGCCCCCCATCGTAGTCGAGCCATTCCCACCAGCGACTTACAGACGTCCCGGCCCTACGTGTGGGTGTGGGGAAAGGGTTTTCCAAAACGCGACTACAGGCAAGTACGACTTTCCTACTAGCCCGACAAGACCTGATTCGCTCTCCGATTCCAGCTTATTTCAAGGAAGTTTGAAAACAGCACCTCAAGAAACAACTTGTGTTAGCCGAATGCTGGGACGCCCCGAGAATAGTATTGTGGAAGCCTTCGATCCCCTCACCAGCCAGCGATCTGCAGCCGTCCCAGGCCTACGTATGGGAGTGGGGAGAGGGTCTTCCAAAACGCTTCTTCATGCAAGTACGACTTCATTATTTGCCCAGCCAGACCTGATGCGCCCTTCGATTCCAGTCACTCTGATTGCACGCCTGCTTTGCTTTACGGACTACTGGCTTATTACCAGAATGTTCGTGGTCTCCGAACGAAAATAGACTTTTTCTTAGCTGCCATCGAGTCCAACTTCGACGTGATAGTTCTTATCGAAACCTGGCTCAATGATCAAATTCATTCCGCTCAACTATTTGGAGATCAGTTCACAGTTTTTCGGAATGATCGTAATCGCATAAATAACAAAAAATCTCGTGGTGGTGGCGTCTTGATAGCAGTTTCCAAAAGACTTCACAGTTGCCTGGATCCCACTCCGATTAACCCTTCGCTCGAACAGTTATCGGTCCAGATAACAACTCCACACAGGAAGTTAAGTATCGGAGCCATGTACTTACCTCCCGATAGGAAATCTGAGCAGCACTGAGAACCATATCAGTTCGATTGGCGCTGTGTTATCCCGTTTAAATCACAACGACTACGCCTTACTATTTGGCGATTACAACCAGTCTTGGAATGTTCCCATGATTGGTCATCCCACAATTGACGTTCTTCGTTCGCATATGCCACCCGTCTGCTGTGCTTTGATGGATGGATTTAGCCTTCATAATTTAGCGCAAATAAATTCAACGTTAAATCGTAACTCGAGACTGCTTGATCTTGTGTTGGCAAATGAAGCTGCCGTAATGGAATGTGCTGTTGTTGAAGCCTCCGAACCGTTTATTAACCTCGACGCCGATCATCCTGCGCTGGAGATTACTATCAACCTATCAGTACCTATTACCTTCGATAACATCGTTGATCCACATGGCCTGAAGTTCCGTAGAACTGATTTCGCTGCTATGAGCCAATCTATGTCCCAAGTCAATTGGCAGTTCCTTGACTCGTGTTTCACTATCGATGAAGCGGTAGATTTTTTTGACGAGGTTGTGCCTCGGGCTATATCAGATTTTGTTCCGCTGAGTAGACCTGCTCGTAAACCTCCTTGGTCTAATGCTCATTTACGGTACCTAAAACGTGTGAGATCGAAGGCTCTTCGCAAGTACTGCAAAACCTGAAATCAATTCACCAAGCGAATTTTCTCGACAGCTAGTACCCATTACCGAATGTATAATTGTCTTCTTTACAAGAATTATTCAAAACGAATCCAATCTAACCTTCGGTGCAACCCAAAGTTGTTCTGGTCATATGTGAACACAAAAAGGAATGTTAATGGGCTACTGGTTGAAATTCATCTCGGCGACAGAATCGCCAGCACACCAGTGGACAAATGTGATCTCCTTTCTGAGCACTTCAAAAGTGTATTCAATAACACCATGCCAGCATTGGAGCAAGTCAGCGAAGCACTCACAGATACTCCCAGAGACGCCTTCGACTTCAATATTCCTGCGATTACATTGGACCTCGTTAAATCAGCAATCCGGAAGCTGAAACTCTCAAACGTGGCTGGATCAGACGGAATTCCTTCATGTGTTCTTAAAAATTGCACTGCAGTGTTTACGATTCCTCTTTTGAAGATTTTCAATATCTCCTTACGCCAGGGAAAATATCCAACACGTTGGAAATCTTCGTTTATGTTCCCGATTTTCAAGAAAGGAGATAAACAAAATGCCGAAAATTATCGAGGAATCACATCGCTCTGTGCTTGCTCAAAAGTCTTCGAGATCATCGTCAACGACTTGTTGTTTGCTAGCTGCAGAAACTACATCTCTTCTGAACAACGTGGATTTCACCACAGAAGATCGATTTCAACCAACCTTGCACCTTTCGTTTCCTAGTGTCTCCGGAATATGGAAACTGCATCTCAAGGCGACGTTGTTTACACGGATCTCAAGGCTGCTTTTGACCGGGTCGACCATACTATACTTTTGGCAAAGTTAGACAAACTTGGTGTGTCAAGTAACTTAGTTCGTTGGTTTAAATCTTACCTAACGGACAGGATACTCTGTGTGAAGATCGGCTCAGCTCAATCGAGCTACTTTACTAATATGTCGGGCGTACCTCAAGGCAGCAACTTGGGACCACTGCTGTTCTCAATTTTCATCAACGAGGTTGGCCTGATACTTCCACCTAACTGCAGGTCGTTCTATGCAGACGATGTGAAAATGTATGTGGTTGTGCGATGCTTCACTGATTGCTTACGACTACAGCACTTGATCAGTAGCTTTGAAGAGTGGTGTTCCAGGAATTTCCTCACTCTGAGTGTTAACAAATGCTTCATTATCACATTCCATCGAAAATTGAACCCAATTGTATTTGATTACATGATAAACAATCAACCTCTGCAGAAAGTTGATACTGTTCGTGACCTTGGAAACACCCTTGACTCCGGTTTGACATTTAGACAACACTACACGGATATGATTAAGCCAACAGACAGCTCGGTTTTATGTTTAAGATCTCCGACGAGTTTCGTGATCCCACCGGACCCTCCCGGAATTCTGGCCGAACTCTTTATCTACGCTCCCGAACGAGTTCTGAGAACAAGAAATTTTCTGCAGCTCGGACTCGTGCTGCAAACTACGGCCAACACGATCCAATTCGATTCATGTCATCGCGCTTCAATGAACTCTACGCTCATTAATGGCGAAGACTTTTACGGCTGTTCCGAATCATCCGGAATGTCAGCTGGTGATCCTGAGGTTAAATTTTCAGATCACAAGTAGAAATCAATTCAAATGATGATATTAGAAGAATTTAAGGCTATGCCTGATTTCATGAATTTACTGATTTTTCAACTCATCCCGATCATCCGGAAAACCTACTTGTGGCCCTGAGTGTCAATTTCCAGTTCAAAACTGCAAATATATTTGAATTATATTTTGAGATGGAAATAACCGCAGAATCTTAAGACTTATTTCATAAATTTCTTGTCTAACGGTTGTTCCGGATTATTTGGAAATCCATCCAGTGACCCTGAACGCCATTTTCAAATCACATGACCAAACGAATGTGAATGATACTTTAAAAGATGTCCTGCCGAAATAGGCCTTAGGTGAGGGTGGTGAGGAGGTGCGTGCCCTCGTTTCACAGGTGACGATCCAATGCAGGAACCTGGATGAGATCACTGAGGCGAGTGAGATCTCCACTGCACTGAAGGAACAGTCCATATGCCCGCTCAGCCTGCACCAGCCGCCGAAGGCATATTTCAGATGCCTGGAGAGCGGGCACATGTCCTGGAACTGTAAAGGCCCAGACCACAGCAGCATGTGCAGAGGGTGTGGCAGCACCAGTCACAAGGCTCGGGACTGTAAAGGACCCCCTCTCCCCACATGCTTGACGTGCGGTGGGAAACCAGATGACATGCACGTCCCAAGTAGCAAAACATGTTTTAACAGAGCATAAAAATCTCTCTTGATACAAATAAGGGATAGTTTTGTTTGGCTATGTACCTCAAAATCATACATAACAGCAGCGGAAAAAGCCAGCGTCGGTGGTGTAATGGTAAGCGTGACTGCTACTTGGCACCCCAGTGGGTCTGGGTTCAATCCCAGTCGACGTCGGTGGTTTTTCTGATGCGAACAAAATCTGGTCACGTCTTCCTTCGGAAGGGAAGTAAAGCCGTTGGTCCCGGCTCATATTCATGAGGCGATAGGTAGGGTCCAGGTGGTGGAGTCGTCTTCCTGGCGTCGGTGGTTGTCACCATGTGAGGAAATAGGCCAACAGAAAAAAAACCACACCGGAAAAGCGCAAGTTTGGATCCTATTTGCAAATTGACATTGTTTCTACAGAGTTGCAATAGCATTATGTAAAACTTTCAAGTATTGTAAATAGCGTTCCAAAAAAAGTGAAATGATATCGATGTCTAAAATAATGCGAGGGTAACTTTTTTCAAATGAATATCTTTATCAACCAAACATTGGTAATCAAAATATAGGGAAGTAAAATGATCTCAAAATCGTGTTGGAATAAGTTTATTTTTTAAACGCTCTCAGATCAGATGGATCAATATTCTGTTCTACTACGAAAAAAAACAAACGCCCTTAGATAAAATCTTGCGAATAGAGCATTGCTTCAGAAATTGAAAAAGAAAAATTTGTGTAAAATCACGTTTATATATGACTCATTTGAAGAATCATAAATCGTTTCAGTTTCAGGTTAGGTTCAAACTATGGAGGAATGGGTGAAATTTTAAATTCTTATTTTGTACGGCAAAATTTTGGCATATAGCGTCTACGAACAAACCAAATACACTACCGGCTAAAATACTTATGAATTCATTCTTAAAACGTGAAGTGCTTCTTTGATATTTATCTATACAGACATCCTTAAATTATAGATAGCTGGACAATTGTGACAGTAGTAGTTTAAAAGTTGTTTTTTTTTTGTTTCCGTATGTACATAAATTTTTTGACATATTTTCAATTTAATTATTTACGGTGCGGCCTCACGGTTTGCATTTACGGTCGCAATTCAATAATAATAAATCTAACTAATAGCTGCTTATTTGTTTAAGTGATATAAATCACGTAATGAAAAAAGGATACTTGACTGGCATTACAAGTAAAACAACAATGTCCCATACGTCTTCAACAAAAGTGGTACTCCTTCATCGTGCGTGGTAAACAAACAACAAATGACAGCAAGTCGACACCTTGCGCAATGGTTAACCTGTATATGAGGCTAAAGCTGACACCAATACCAATACACAGAAAACACATGGTGCGCACCTACACAACGTTGAAAAGTTGCATTCGAACTTATTGAACATCCTGTACATAAACGCCCTTGAATAAATGTTCGAGAATAAAGCATTGTTTCTGAGCTTGAGAAGGAAAAAATTGTATAAAATTTTGTTTAAATTTGGAAAAATCAGATTTCTGATTTATTTGTAGAATAATTACCCGTTACTTGGTCATGTTAGGTTCAAACTGTAGAGGAATGAGCAAAATTCTAAAATCTCTTTTTGTATTGTAAATTGTTGGCATATGGCATATACGAACAAACCAATTCACTGCCGGCCAAAATAATTATGAATCCATTTTTTACACCTGAAGTGCTTTTAAAATATTTTTCTATAGACATGTTAAAGTAGTTCATATCTGGACAACAGTGAGAGTAGCAGTTTCCATATGAGTTTCCTTTATTTACTTATACCTGGTTTACTTAGAACTTAAACTACTGAATTTCACATAATTTAATATTAATGAATTTAGCTAATAACTTCTTATTCGTTCAAGGGATACACATTACGTACTGAACAAAGGAAGCTTAACTGGCATTACAAGTAAAACAACAATGTCAAATACGCCTGCCAACAAAAGTGTTCAATTCATTGGAACAAAGGCTTTTTTTTTTTCAAAAAATCATAACTTCCGAACCACAAAACCGATTTTATCAGTTAAAATTGCAAATGAAAGGTAATGAAACATACTTTTAGAATAAAACAAATATAAAAAAATTCTATTGACTGCAAAATTGATTATGAAAACATGGATTCTTCTTGTTTTTTTAGGTTTTCACGGTCTCGGGACCTAAGAGCTCTCTCGTTTTCATATTATTTCTTGAAAGATTGGACATTTTTACATAACATATAAAAAAATTGCGATGTGTGTGTTTTAGTTTTTGAGATAAGTTTTTTCAAAAAAGCTCTGTTTTTTGGTATTGCTGACTATCTTACTACGCGTTTTCATTAGTTGAACGAACATGCCAACCGTGCGTCCCCATCAATCAGAAGTTCATTTAGCTGTTTTACATCATATAATGGAAGTCAACATAATGCATTTATTTTCAAATATTTTTTTATTATACACAATGACTACATAAATTATTGCTAACGATTATTTTACAGTTTCATACATGTTTCATCGCTGGAAAACGAGAATCGTTTTACAATAATATACATTTCATGTTTGGGTTTAAAAAAATGATATGATTGGCTTGTTTCTAAAACTTGTTTCACGCGAGCATGGCGATTTTTCAATTTCTTTTCCATTGTTTTGTAATCATGCTCTGAATAATAGTCGTATTTTGGAATCTTTCTTAGAAGTGGCCCATATACGTAGTTTATTTGCCGAAGTTATGAGATGACCTTGAAAACTTGCTTTTGCTGCATTGTGTTTCAATACTCCTCCCAACGCGTTGCATGGACCTTCCATTCCGCAATAAGACCGAAAATTCCATTCCGCATTACGACCGAAATCTTTTTGCATCTAGCATTAATTAAAAGCTGTCATTTTATTTTTGTATTGGCTTCCAGATCCATCAGAGAAAAAGTAATTTATTTAATTTTAAACCAGGAATTTTGTTTTTCATGGATTTAACACAATCTGTTATAAACAAACGAGCTGCAACATGATTGTGTTTTGTGAGTTCAGCTATAGCTATAAAGATTGTGAACTTTAAATCTGATGAATCATCCTTATAATATAAAGCATTGTGCATTTGCTCAATAAAATTCTTCAACTGCATCTTGTAAAACGACAGACAAATTTTAAGAAAAATTACAAATAATAATATAATCAGTAGCTTTAAATTGTTTTTTAGGTATTGTAAATAACTTCCTTATTCAGTTAGCTCTTGCTAAAAAGATCAAATGGCTTCTGTATTCTTGGATATCAAGGGGGCTTTCGATTCAGTATCTGTTGAAGTTCTTTCAGATAAACTCCACGCTCGTGGCTTTTCACCATTAATGAATATTTTTTGTACGATTTGCTGCCAGAGAAACATATGAGCTTTTCTCATGGAAACTCTACAGCTTCCCGATTTAGCTACATGGGTCTTCCCCAGGGACCATGTTTAAGCCCCCTTTTGTATAATTTTTATGTCAAAGACATTGACGGTTGTCTAAGTGACAATTGTACGTTGAGACAACTTGCAGATGACGGCGTAGTGTCTGTCAATGGACCCAATGGGGTCGATCTGTAAGGACCCTTACAGGATACCTTGGACAATTTGTCTACTTGGGCTCTTGAGCTAGGTATGGAATTCTCTACGGAGAAAACTGAGATGGTAGTTTTTTCTAGGAAGCATAACCCAGCACAACCGAGGCTTCTAATTTAGGGTAAGCCGATAACTCATTCCATGTCATTTAAATATCTTGGGGTCTGGTTCGATTCAAAGAGCACCTGGAGATACCACATTGCATATCTGTAGCGAAAGTGCCAGCAAAGGATCAACTTTCTTCGAACAATTACCGGGACCTGGTGGGGAGCGCATCCGCAAGATCTTCTAACGTTGTACTGGACAATGATTTTGTCGGTTATAGAATACGGTAGTTTTTGTTTTCAGTCAGCGGCTCGGTCGCACATCATCAAACTGGAACGTATTCATTATCGGTGTCTTCGTATCGCGTTAGGCTGCATGCACTCGACTCATACCATGTGCTGGTTGGCATGTTGCGACTCTCGGATCGGTTTTCAGAATAATCTATCCGGCTCCTCACCAGGTGTGAAGTTACGAACCCTCAAATAATCGAAAACTTTGAGAAGCTCCTTGAGTTGAATCCTCAAACTCGCTTCATGACTTTGTACCATTTGTACATAACACAGGATGTCAGCCCTTCGCCAAATATTCCCAATCGTGTTTGCTTCTCCGACTTCGGCAGTTCGGTTTATTTTGATTTATCCATGAAGCAGGAGCTTCGTGGAATCTCAGAGCATCATCATCCTATGATTGCTCCTGTGATATTTGCTGCAAAGTTTGGCCAAGTTGATTCCACTTAATCGTTCTTCACTGACGGAGCATTGATAGAGGAGTCAGTAGGCTTTGATATATTTAATGAAATTTATAGTGCCAATCGTAAACTTCAAGCTCCTTGTTCCGTATATGTCGTTGAATTAGCGGCAGTACATTTTACTCTAGAAATTGTTGCCTCACTAACACCGGGTCAGTACTTCATCTTCACGGATAGTCTCAGTTCTATAGAGGCTATTCGGTCCTTGAGGCCGGTAAAGCACTCTTCGTATGAACTCTTCATGAAAATACAGGAGCTTCTAAGTGCTTTATCTTCGCGTTATTTTATCATCACCAATGTATATCATTGTTCAATTTTGAGCTTGCAAAGGTGAGCGCTATAGAAGGCGATATTTATTACCGTCAAATCGCCTTAAATGATTTTTTTTCCTATTTTTCGTCAACAGTCACTCGTCAGCTGGCAGTATAAATGGAGTAAAGGAGATTTGGGGCGATGGCAACATTCAATCATCCCAAAGGTGTCGAAGAAATCTTGGTTTTGGGGTATGGATGTCGGTCGAGACTTCATTCGTGTGATGTCTCGCCTCATGGCCAATCATTATTCTTTGAACGCTCATTTATACCGTTTTGGGCTGAGTGATAGCAATCTCTGTGAATGTGGACAAGATTACCAAAACGCAGATCACGTAATTTGGTTATGTGCTCAGCATCGTAGAGTCAGATCTGACCCAATGCACCAGTTCGAGATATTTTGGCTCTGCGTGACCTGGAGTTTATGAAACTTATTTATGTGTTTTTGACTTACATTAGCCTTAGATTGTAGTAAGTTTTACCTGTATGTTTACTTTAAGTTTTTGTTTTTTTTTTATCTGTGTTTGTGTGTTTTTTTTTCTTTCTCAAAAATGTTCAAGTCAAAGTCAACAGAAGGTAAAACAGTAATTTTAAGTAATAAAATTAAATTGAATGTAAGAGATCGCAGCAAGCGCTGCCCGCGGACGTTTGAGTTTTGCGTGAGCTGTCACGTTTTTTCTCTGTTTGTTAAAAATCGGTATATGTGAATTTGTAAAATTGTTAATTTAGTTTCGGAAATTTCAGCAATGAGAGTGGTAGCGGTGCTGTTTATTGTTGGTTGGGTAGTCTAGCTCATCTAGCATTTCAGAAAGTCCCGATGAAACAATTTTATAAAAATTACGTTTCGCGTTGTTTTCGAGTTGTCGTGGAGCATATTGCTTTAGTTTAGTTTGTTTTTCAATAAGGTGAAGAAATAAAGAATTGTGCTTCTGTTTCCGCATGTGGTGCCGACATGGCTTGTAGCACATTTTCAGCAAAACTGGAGATGTATCTTTTCTGGCGTGGGAGTCAAAATCATGGTGTTGGTAGACTTTGTACGGTCGGATTTCCGTACAATTCCGAATGGGGATGAAGACCAACGAAACGTTATCAGGATAAGTAAACGTTCATTAAATGTTTAACATTATATTAAATTTTCTTGTCCATAACTTCATGATAATTTTTCCATCGTTGCCATAGAAACGTGTTGGTTTTTTTCCTCGCTCCACGGAACATTTAAAAATATATTCCTTTTGGCAAAAAGCTTTGATGATCCAGCCGTATAGCTTTACGCTCAATCATCGTGCTTTATTCAAAAAAACTGGGCGAATATTTTCGTTTCCCTTTCCTCAAAAATATGTTTCCTTTTTGGTTAAACTGCTTTGGTGACAGTGGTGATGACGAGTGTCTCTTAGCCGGGAGACTCTTTACGCCAACCGGGTTTCTTATTTGTAAGTGAGAGACACCTTGCTCCTGCTCTCATGTTTCCAGGTGGCTTTACAAGCATAAAGAACTGTTCTTTTTAAGCCGTGCTGGGTCCGGGACGTGCCTTTTTTGGGTTGGAACGAAATAGTCAGTTAGACTAGGTGATTTTTCCACCCAGCACACAAAAACACCCCGACCAGTGCACGGTGTCGTGTAATGAGAACCCGGCATAACTTGTCAACGTCAATCCCTTTATGTTGTGCGTAAGAAAAGTTGGACGTTGACTATTGGGTACAGTGAGAAATTCTTTGAGGAAACCTACCTACACAGAAAAACATTATTAATTTTAACAAACGCGTAAAATTTCCCCTCGTTTAATTCCAAGCCAAAGCAGGCGTAAACAACGAAATAGTTTGCGATCTTTCATACGCCATACAACAATGTTTGCAATCTTTCATGCAACAGGCTAGATTCAGGCGTTATCTGGCTTAACGTCACATGAAATGTCCCATTATTTTCTGCCAAATCTAGCATTCCCTAGATGTGCATTGAATAACGCAGAAAATTCAATACTTCTTTTTATCTGTGTAGGTTATGCCAATGCTTACCCCCAAGTGGTGAGCATGATAGTAGCTAGTAGTGAACTATTTTGTCTGTTTATAATCTATTTGATTTGTATTGTATGCTCTACCATTGCTCCTCTCAATATATTACTTTTATTATCAATAAATAACTATCAATCAATTACATTAAAGCCTCCATTATTTCCATCCATATTTTCCATTTTCGTTGAACTTATTAGCTCAGCGTGCGCAGTAGAATGATGGTTGCTTACCAAAACCATGTGAAAGCAGGTAGAAGCAACCTTACAAGAAATAGAGTTTCATTTTAGCAATGATTGTAATTTTTATAGTTTTCAGCATTGCATAATAATATATTCACGTATTTTATTCGTATTTGAAGTAATGTATCACTTGTAAAAGCGGATTCGTAGGGGATATCACGATATCTGCGTGGAATAATACTTTTACTGTACGTAACAAATGAGATCGTACCATAATATACTATTTATTGTTCGAAATTCAGGTATTTGCAGGTTTCTGTTATGTTCAATTTCAGGTAACTGGGTTCATGCAAATGTGTAAAGTTTATATTATATTCGATTTGACATCATGCGGAGCGTGTAAAGCGGTGTGTCCAGGTCCATTCGTTTGAATCCAGCTCGTTTTACGAAATCTTCTTTGCAGTTGATGCAACGCAGTTGGCCTGGCCTTCTGACGCTTGTATTGTGTCTTTGATGTGCTGCAAGCGTCAACATTGACAGAAAGATAATTGGACGTCATCTGGCCCAGTTGTTTTTAGGATCCTTTGCCGTACTGGCTGCGTTTAATTTCAGATCATCCAAGAAATTCCCAAGTTGTGTTATAAAAAAAACTTTCTCGTGGATTCTCGTGGCTGCCATACATTGTCCAAACTTTTAGGTTCATAATGGCAACACTGTGTGTTTGTTTTGATTCGCTGTTTCTATCGACTGTTTTTATTTATCTTTTATCTGTGTAATCGTTCGTGATAATTACATCAGTATACCGTTTTGAATGTCTTTCGACCTTTACTCGCGCGCGATAGCAAAAATTTGTACATTGTCGTCGTGTTTTGCTGTTTTGTTCATGTGAGTGCATTGTTGTGGTTTTGCAAGTGGAACCGTGGAATCTTTGTCTTCTTCACTACCACCACGCATTTTTTTCGACCGCTGCGCCATCTGGAAGATTTCTCTGGCAGCAATTGTTTGCAAGTTCACGCATTCTTTCACCACGCTACGCTTGTTGGTTGCATACCCAAAGGCTATTCGACTTCTTTCACCACGCTAACGTTTTGCAGTAATTTCAATCGTTCTACTAGCCACAAAATGAAAAGCACGTGCAAATCCTGCGAAAGCGAGATTTCAGAAATGAAACTCACCTGCCAAGGCTTTTGCAATGCGGAATATCATCCTCGCTGCGGCGGCATTTCTACATCTGTTTTGGATGAAATCAGCAAATACCATCAGTTATTTTGGCTTTGCAAATCGTGCTCGATTCTGATGAGAGATATGCGTGTTCGCAGCTCAATTCGGTCCGCCTACGAATCTGGCCAAGAAGTTGTTCTTAGCAAGCATAACGAAATCGTTGAAAGCCTCAAGTTGGAAATCATGAACGAGCTGAAAAACGAACTACGGAACAACTTTACTGCGCTTATCAACTCCAACTCATTAACGCCGAGGTCTTCGAAGCGCACCGATAATGCTAACGTTTCCGTTCGTCGTCGACTTTTCGGCAGACCTGAATCGAAAAAGCCTCCACAAGAGCCTCTCATGTGTGGCTCAGCCGAGTCAGTATCCCCATCACTCGGCAATTTGGCGGCCGTAAATCAAGGTTCTAGCAGAAAGTTTTGGCTATACCTGTCACGAATTTCCCGCGATGTCACCGTCGAGCAGGTACGAGCTTTAGCAACGCATCGCCTTGGCACCGAGGACGTGGAGGTTTTAAGACTAGTAGCCAACGGAAAGGACGTCAGCTCAATGTCTTTCATCTCCTTCAAAATTGGATTGAGTGCCGATTTGAAGGAAAAAGCTCTCTCTTCATCAACGTGGCCGAAAGGCATCTATTTCCGGGAATTTAAGGATAGCAGATCAGCCGCAAATTTTTGGAAACCTTCCCAAACGCCGACTCTTGCATCATTTGGAAACCGTACGTCTCGAACTGTTCAGTCGGCGTCGGGAGATGGCGCCATGGAGGACTGCGAATAACTATACCGCGACGCGCAGTAAACAGTACCATGGTTTATTAGACCTCTTCTCAAGAATTGGGTCAAAGATGTTCCGTTCTTCTAGCTCCGACACCGCTTGTCAAAAGCTGCAGAAATCATTCCCCTCTGCTACTGACACTGGAGTTTAATCCTAAGTACAGCTTCCATGACAACATCGAAAACGTTTATTATGACTTCACCCAAGCTGATTTCGTGGGAATGAATAACTTTCTCGCGGGGGTGAATTGGAAAACATCCCTGGAAAAGGGGGTATTATTCTGCTGCACTTTGTGTAACATTTTGCTGTACGCCGTTGATCAATTCGTGCCTAAGAAACTCAACCGTAAGCCTCCCAAACCTGCTTGGTCTAATTCCGACCTCAAACATTTGAAACGAGTTAAAAGGGCTGCTCTTAGGAAACACAGCAAATATCGCACCGATTCTACGAGGACAATTTACGCACGCGCCAACGACGACTACAAACACCTCAATAACAGCTTATACAACTCTCATCAGTCTCAATTGCAGAGCCGTCTCAAAACGAAACCGAAAAGCTTTTGGCGGTTCGTGAATGATCAACGGAAGGAAACCGGCTTACCATCCACCATGACTGACGGCACTCACGAAGCTGACTCTGTCGCGGATATCGCCAACTTGTTCCGTACGCAGTTTAGCAGTGTCTTCTGCGACGAAATGCTGGATGCCGAGGGCCTTGAAGCAGCTACTAGCAATGTTCCCCGTTTGTCTGTATTTGGATCTGCACTCACTATCCATAGTGATATGGTGATTTTAGCAGGGAAGCAGATGAAAAGCTCAACTGGATGTGGTCCTGATGGTATTCCTTCAATTGTCCTGAAGCGTTGCCTTAACACACTGGCTGTGCCCCTGGCTATGGTCTTCAATTTGTCATTAACTTCCGGTATGTTTCCTGAATGCTGGAAAGAGTCGTTTGTTTTCCCAATACACAAAAAGGGATGCAAACGATCCGTCACCAACTATCGTGGGATTGCTGCACTAAGTGCTGTATCTAAGCTATTCGAACTAATTGTTCTTCAAAGGCTGGTCCATGACTATTCACATACTATTTCTCCTGAACAACACGGTTTTATGCCCAAGCGCTCGACGGCGACCAACCTCACCGTATTTACATCGTTCGTCATCCGCGAAATGGAACGCGGTCATCAAGTAGACGCCATATACACAGATCTCTCTGCGGCCTTCGATAAAATGAACCATCAGATTGCAATTTCCAAATACGACAAAATGGGGGTTCACGATCAATTGTTGAACTGGCTCCGCTCATACCTGACTGGTAGAACTATGTCTGTGAAGATCTCAGATTATGCCTCGTCCAGCTTCTCAGTAACATCTGGCGTTCCGCAAGGCAGCCACCTTGGTCCATTTCTTTTCCTGTTATATATGAACGACGTGAACTTGGTCCTCAGATGCCTGAAATTATCCTACGCGGACGACCTAAAGCTGTACTACGTCATAAAATGTCCAGAAGACGCCGATTTTCTTCAACAGGAACTACAAGTGTTCGACGACTGGTGCCGGATCAACAGAATGTCCTTAAATGTATCCAAATGCTCGGCTATCTCCTTTGGCCGAAAACGTGCGATGTATCTCCACGAGTACATCCTTCGAGGAACACGCTTGAAACGTGAAACAACAGTCAAGGATCTGGGAGTAATGCTCGACTCCAAACTGTCATTCGAGAATCACATTGCCTATATTGTTTCTAAAGCCTCATCGCAGTTAGGATTCATCTTCCGCTTCGCAAAAAACTTCAAAGACGTTTATTGCCTGAAGGCACTATTTTGCTCTTTGGTTCGTCCTTTTTTGGAGTACTGTGCTGTCGTTTGGTCCCCTTTCTACCAAAATGCAGTCCAGAGGATCGAAGCCGTTCAGCGAAGGTTTATACGCTTTGCTTTGCGACATCTTCGTTGGCAAGACCCTCGCAGATTGCCAAGTTATGAAAGTCGGTGTAAGCTCATCAGCCTGGAATTGTTGGAAGGGAGGCGTATGGTGGCCAAAGCGTGTTTCGTTGGTGACCTCCTTCAGGGAAACATCGACTGTTCAACTTTACTTGGTCTCTTGAACATCAACACTCGACGACGAAACCTACGTTTACAATCTTTCTTTATAAACCGGCACTCAAGGACCAACTACGGCAAACACGAACCTGTGCTAAGCATGTGTCGCGTTTTCAACAGCTGTTATAACGTGTTTAATTTTAATGTATCCCGTGATGTTAATAAGCGTTGTTTCCGAAGATGTATGTGTTAGTTATTGTATGTAATTAAGTTTTATCTAGTTGTCATTGGGATAAACATTTTTATCTGTTGACGAATAAATAAATAAATAAATAAATAAAAACTGGCGACATATAGATGGGCTCCGTGTTAAAAAAAAAAAAAACAAGGGTTCAGGACAGTGCCAGCCTCGTGAAAATTTATTACTAGTGAGAGGATTTATTATTATGAGCTTTTCTTCCATCTCTAGTCTCGACTTTTATCCGCAGAACCGCAGGCCGTGGGATCAAAAAGGCATTTACGACAAAAGTTTGCCAAGCAAAAGAACCAAACCAGTTTAGACAGAAAATCAATGGGCGTTAAAGCAAATGCTTGCTAGGCGGCAAACACTGTTGGTGCTGTAAGTAAATAAAGTGTGAAGTGGAAGAAATTTGTAACCCTACATGAAATTATGGCAGTATGACAAAGCTTCAAGCATTCGTAATAGAACCAAATCTGTTCGCCTAGTTCTTTATTTTAATTTTGGCGAATTTTTAAGTGCACTTCTTACGTGAACTAAACTTTATCAGCAGCATGTACATAGTACACTTAGTTCAGGTGTGAAGTTTACAACACTTCAGGGTCTTGTGGAGACCATAGTAAGCATGACATCCGGCAATAATGTGTCCACGAATTCTCTGCTGCAGTCAACATCACCAATGATCCGAGGTATACAAAATCATCCACCACGTTGAACTTACCTCCGTCGAAAATCACTGTGGTCTATGCGAGCTCGATTACGTTCGGTTCCTCCTGCAATCAGATAGTTACATTTCGAAGTATTCATCTGTCTGCTCCAACTCTTTTCTGCTCCAAGTTTCAGCTTGGTGTACTGATAATCAATGACATGGAACGTTCTTCCCAAATTGTTCACGTCGTCAGCAAAGCAGATGAACTGGTTGTATTTATTGAAAATGGTACTCAGCAAAAAAACACATGTCCTTGAGAGTATAACAATGATTTTACAGCTTCTAGAAAATAAAATTAAACTACCGATTTTGACAAATATATTGGTTGTGAGAGTGTGGCTTACATTGAGAGTTTTGCAGATGCAGGTTGCAGATGAAGAATAATCTGCAAAAATAATGTTTCGTAAAGTGTTTATGTGCTGTTGATTTTTACAAAATAAATCTCAATATGTTCGGAAATTTCTTGATTTCACGATTGTTTTGTTATCAGCATATCAGCTGAATTTAAAAAAAAAACACGGATTATATATGCATTTCGGAGAAGAAGCAATATTTTGTATGAAAAAAAAATACTCCATCACACTAATCTACTCCTTATACTACGAACGAAGAGCGCAATTCCTGAAAAAGAACTGGGCAAAATTATTCATACATTCTCATTAAATATGCAAGCGCCATTTACCTTTCAGGAAAATGAAGCACATTCTTTAAGGATTAAAATGTCAGGACTGCGGCAAAAATGTAAAACGTAGTTACCTTTGCTTTAAGCTACCCACTCTTTACTTTGTCTGGACAGAACCCATTTCTAGGACGAGATTATGAGTGTCAACCAGAGATCAGTACTTCTTAAACCACGAAAGGGGTGGCTTGCTTTCTACGTGACTAACCGGTCCTAGAAAAATATCAAATGTTTGAACAGTTATGAGATAGGGTAATCTGTTCTGCAAAACTCGAGGCAGTGAAAGTCATTTTAAGGTTGGATTTTTTGGTCCCAAACCTTTTATACAACCCATTCTCCCCTCCGATAATCACGGGTTTTTCCTATATGAAAACAGCACAGCAAAAATAGTCCGAAAAAAAAATCTAATTTTGCAAAGTAATTGGCTGTATAAAAATAAATAAAACATCATTAGCCAATACATCGGTCCGGTTGGAAGTATGTTGCTGCAGCATGCGCAATCACTGTGATGTAAGTGGGTAGGTAAAGGTTTTATGGCAAAGAATGGACTCCTCTGGCGGCCAATACCGGCTGGATGAAAAGTCAAAAGGCTCGGAACGATACCGACCGTAACGTCATATGGTATGGTCGGTTGATGATGAAATCTGCCTTATATTTTGTTCCGGAAAGGTACGATAGCAAACTAAAAATAAATGTACTTCTCTTTGTCGTGTGATGAGTGGATATGCGAGATAGAACGGTCAAGGGTAAAAATGAACGGAGAAATGGAAGGTGAACTAATTAATTTAATAACAAAAGCTTTTACCACGGGATGGAACTCGTGTGTCGTAACAAAAACAACCTTGTTTTGGTTTTTTCGCTCAAATTTAACAATTGCGGTCAACTACTGTCGAGAGTATCGGAGAGTTGCAAAGAATTGTCATTTATCATTGGAAAGCTAAAACTATAAGTTATACAGGGTCTTTCTTGGAAACTAAATGTTGTTTGTTTTTCTTTTTCTTTTTTTCAGGTAAGCTCATTGCACACTTTTGATGAATGGTAAGAGTAATGTTTTGATTATGCAGGTATATCTCGATTTTATGAAACCGGCCCTAAGCTCTTCCAGTGACGATTTCAATTCATCAAACGTTTATTATCAAATATGTAGAGAAACCTCTGTTCTGTCTGATGCTGTTGCAGTTTTCCACAATTGGATTTTGATCAGCTTAGTGTCGTGAGCACATATAAGGACTACCCTAGAAAGTACGGACGCCCCCCGTTTTCAGTAAAAATAGTACACAAGTGTTGAAAATTAATTATTATTACATATACTGTTAACACTAGAGTAGCCCAGATTAACGAAATTGTGAATGAAAATGGACGATCTTTAGACCTTTGCTTCGTGAATGCCGACACTGCTCCAAGCTTCATGCTAGCTTGGATTGAACCAGCTATTGTACCGCTATCGACCTACCATGATTTCTGCAATGCAGATTACGACAGATTTCTCGATATGCTTAGCAGTATTAACTGGAATGAAACCCTGGACATGAATGACGGCGACAACGCCACTGCCACCTTCTCCAACATCTTGAGCTACTTGATCGACAGACACGTTCCACCGAAAGTCTCTCCAGCCTCGAAAAAAGTACCATGGCAGACAGATGCCCTGCGCAAGTTAGTTAAAATCAAAAAAGAGGGTGGCTTTACGTAGGTTTTCGAAACACTAGTCGATAGCGGTACAGAACCATTACGTGACGCTCAACCATCGATACAAGCAGCAGGCTCGACGCTGCTGCTCGGGCCCACCAACGCAAGCTCCAAAGCAAACTGAAGCATAATCTTAATGAATTCTGAAGACATATTCATGAGCAACGCATGGAGAACGGTTTACCTTCATCCATCTCTGGGGGGGGGGTTGTGGGTGGGTCTTTTTTGTTTTTTTTTTGTTTTTTGTGGTAAGTTTTTGTGGATTTTTTTTTTATTATCCCTTTCGGCCGGCGGAAAAAAATTTTGGTTTCTTAAATTTTTTTTTTTTGGTGGGGGGTTTTTTTAAATCCTTTCTTTTGGAGAAAAAATGTTTGGTGGCGGGAGAAAAAAGGGGGAGGAAACAAAAAACAGTTGGCGGGGGGTTGTCCGTTTGTTTTTTTTATTATTTTTTTTTGTGGTGCGGGCGGCCCTGTTTAGGATCGGATACAATGTAC
This sequence comes from Aedes koreicus, assembly GCA_024533555.2. Taxonomy (NCBI): domain Eukaryota; kingdom Metazoa; phylum Arthropoda; class Insecta; order Diptera; family Culicidae; genus Aedes; species Aedes koreicus. The sequence goes on from JAHHFK020003986.1 coordinate 86,228, forward strand.
TACAGAATCCAACATTCGATTAGGTCAACTAGCTATAAAAGCTTTCTCACCAATACATTTGAATTAAATGAGCTGTGTATTCCTGGATTTAAATATGTATATGCATTAGAATAAAGTCAGTCATCAAAAATAGCTCAAGTAAGACAGTCAACAGTCCATTTTTCCAGTGAGTTGCTGTACAAAGTAGGGTCTTTCCGTAGCCACAACCTGCCACTTCCGAGCCGTTGAACCAACATAATTTTGGTGCCGTGACCAGGATTGTGGCAATTCCATCGTGAAAAGGTCGCCGACTGAATTCACTAGTCATCCGCGGGACAACGAAGCCCGATTGACTCGCCATTTTCGACGCTACGTCCAGAACAATAGTGACTTGAGCTTGAACAATAACGACTTTTGTCGGTGAAAATCACAGCCATCCGGCTATTTAGTGTTCGGTCATCGAAACAAAGGGTGAAACAATACAAAGCCTTTTGTATTAAGAAGTGACGCCGAGCTCCATCTTGATACCATCCTACCCTGCGATACGGTTGCTGAACAAAGTTCCTCAGTTCCGTTTTTTTTGTGCATCACGCTCGTCATTCCCGGAACTTCAAAGCACGCCGTGCTGAATATTAATTGTGTCCTAGTGTACCGCTCCGTAACATCATCTTCAAGTGCCAGCGGTACGAACTGCTACCCTGCTGCGATCATTGGTATCGTACAAGCTATTGTCTGCTGTGTTCCTGCTAATAATCAATTATACAAGGCATATTCACTGCCTTGGTCAGGTGAGAGTCTCTCCAAGATTTCTATTGTTTTGCGCCAGTGCTCCCTGGTCCTTTTGTTTCGACAGATACTATAGTGAGCCTTGCCGTCTACAACATGGACGACGAACGACGTCAGCGAGTACTTACATCCCGTCGCACCACTCTGCTAGCCTCATTGGGACGTGCGGAGAAATTCATGACGCAGTACGAGGAGGAGCGGGACAAGCTCGAGGTCGCATTGCGGCTGGAGAACCTGGATGTACTTTGGCAAGGATTGGAGGACGTGCAGGCTGAACTGGAGGAAGCGGAGGAAGATAACGAAGGCATGGTGAGGAATTTGGCGTACCGTTCTAATTTCGAATCGCTCTTCTTTAAAATAAAAGCTTTCTTACGCTCTAAACTTCCTGCTCCAATATCTTTGCACGAACACATCCCTCAAATCTCTAATGTTGGGGCTCCTTCCACTCTAAAGGGTCTAAAACTACCTACTATCTCATTACCTGAATTTTCCGGAGACTATAAAGATTGGCTAGCTTTTCACGACACATTTTTGGCGCTAATACACTCAAATACGGATGTGGCAGACATCCAAAAATTCCATTATCTACGGGCGGCTGTCAAAGGCGAAGCGGCTCAACTGATCGAGTCAATTGGAATCAGCGCGGCCAATTATCCATTGGCCTGGGATGCCCTCGTAAGCCGTTATGCGAATGAGTATCTTCTGAGAAAACGACATCTACAAGCATTGTTAGACTGTCCGAAGATGAAGCTAGAATCTGCATCCACCATGCACGCCATCGTCGACGATTTCGAAAGGCATGTGAAAATCTTGGGTCAACTTGGCGAGCCAGTCGATACGTGGAGTACCATGCTGGAACATATTTTATGCACAAGACTACACGATGATACATTGAAGGTGTGGGAGGACTACGCGTCGACCTTGAATGCCGTTACGTACAAGAGCCTCATCGAATTCCTACAACGTCGTATGCGTGTCCTCGAATCGATCTCAGTTAATCAACATCAACCTGCTCCAGCGCCAACTCCATCCTACCATTCAAAGAGACCGTTCCCAGTGAAAGTTTCTTCTTATGCAGCCGTTGAAAGTTCGTCGATGAAGTGCTACTGCTGTGAGCAACGTCATCCATTGATAAAATGCTACAAGTTCGAGAAATTATCCATCTCCGATAAGTTAACCCTCCTCAATTCCAAGCGGCTCTGTCTAAACTGCTTCCGTAACGATCATTTCGCTAGAAATTGTGCCTCGAAATTTAGCTGCAAGATCTGCCACAAACGTCATCATTCATTAATCCACGCTGCATACGTGGATAATTCCAACCGTCATAATGCAGCGGCGTCATCGTCAAATCCGTCCAGATCCACGGTGCAATCGAATGCTACCACCTCCGAAGCAGTACAACTTCTATCAGCATCTACAGTTAGTGACATCCAGAAACACGTATGCAGTACGCCGATGAATAGTAGTGGAAGAAACGTCTTCATGTTGACAGTCATTCTCAACGTCATCGATCGCTATGGTCAAGAGCATTTGGCGAGAGCTCTGTTAGATTGTGCATCTCAACCGAACATAATATCTGAGAACATGGCACAAATTCTACGCTTGCAGCGAAATAAGGTGAATGTTATGATTCACGGGGTTGGTGAAAAACCTCAACATGCGCTCAATTCCGTCCGAACCCAGATTCGCTCACGAAAGGAAGTATTCGCTCTCGACGTTGAATTTTTAGTGCTAAAAAGCATCATTCCAAACTTACCTGCACACGATGTACCGGTTGGCGAATGGAACCTCCCCAAGGACTTGTTTTACGCAGATCCAAACTTCAACAAGAGCTGTGGAATTGACATGATAATTGGTAATGAGCATTTCTTCTCTTTCTTTAAGAGTGCTGCTAGAATCCATTTGGATGATTCCCTGCCACTACTGGTGGATAGTGTTTATGGTTGGATAGTCTCTGGAGCTGCCAATTTTGATGAAAATCGCCGTGCGGCTCTACCTTGTTCCATTTCAACCATGTCCTTGGTGACACTCGAAGAAAGTTTGAGCCGCTTCTGGGAAATAGAAGAACTTCCTGTTAGGTCAGCCTATTCGTTGGACGAGAAGAGATGCGAAGAATTTTATGCTTCCACAGTTGACCGGAAACCCGATGGACGATATGTTGTACGACTGCCAAGAAGATCCGATTTCGACGAGCTGGTTGGAGAATCAAAAACCACTGCACTACGACGGTTCGAGCTGCTTGAGCGCAGGCTTGATCGTGACAGTCACCTGAAGGAAGAGTATGATAGGTTCATGAAAGAGTACTTGACTTTGGAACACATGCGTTTGGTCTCTGAAGAGGAAGGCAGCACTTCAAATCGTTGCTTTTTACCCCATCATCCAGTGCTGAAGGAGGCCAGTACGACGACAAAAGTACGTGTTGTATTCGATGCCTCCGCTAAAACGTCCTCAGGCCACTCACTGAACGAAGCACTACTTGTAGGGCCCGTAGTGCAGGACGACATCCATGCTATCAGCCTTCGCTTCCGAACGTTTCCTGTAGCTGTGGTGGGCGATATAGAGAAAATGTATCGGCAGATTCTACATCATCCTGACGACACACCGTTCCAGCAAATACTGTTTCGCTTCAACAAGTCTGATCCAGTGCAAACCTATCGTCTTTTGACCGTAACCTACGGTATGGCACCGTCTGCGTTCCTAGCTACTCGTACCCTGGTTCAACTAGCCGAAGATGAAGGCGATGCTTACCCGCTGGGAGGACCCGCACTTCGAAAAGGGTTCTATGTAGATGACTTCATCGGTGGGGCTCAAACGGTCCCAGAAGCAATACAACTGAGGACTGAATTGCGAGAACTTTTGAGTAAGGGGGGATTTTGTTTGCGAAAATGGACCTCCAATAAGCTCGAAGTGTTGCAAGGACTGGACTCGGAACAAATCGGAACTCAATCTGCAATCCAATTCGACAAAGAAGAGACGATCAAGGCTTTGGGAATTAGCTGGGAGCCAGAGGCAGACATTTTCCGGTTTGAAGCTGCACTGCGGCCGCTACAGAGACCCCTCACAAAGAGAGCCATCCTTTCTGGAATATCGCAGCTTTACGATCCACTGGGATTAGTGTCACCTGTCGTAATCCGTGCAAAAATGATGATGATGTGGTTGCAACCCTGCGGCTGGGATGATGAGATTTTGGAATCGTTCGCAAACAAATGGGAAGGCTACGCTAAGCAAATACCAAGAATCTCTGAGTTTCGAGTTCCACGCTACGCATTACTTCCAAACGCTACTATCCAACTGCATACATTTTCCGATGCGTCTGAATCAGCCTACGGAGCATGCACTTACGCTCGATCCGTTGATTCAAAGGGCAATATAGCTGTTCACCTTCTTGCATCAAAGTCACGGGTTGCTCCGCTGAAACGTATCAGTCTCCCACGATTAGAGCTTTGTGCTGCCGATCTCGCAACGAAGCTATACGCCAAGATAGTCGAAGCATTCCAAATAAAAGTTGTGGGTGCCTACTTTTGGTGTGACTCCACGGTAACACTACAATGGATCCGTGCTCCACCAAACACCTGGAAAACATTTGTGGCCAATCGTGTGTCTGCAATCCAATCAGCCACCCCCGGAGCACACTGGAAACACGTAACAGGCAAGCAAAATCCTGCTGATTGGATAACTCGAGGCATGGAGATCGATGATTTCCTCAAATGCGAGGAGTGGAAACACGGACCTAAATGGCTTTCCTTACCGGAACGACAATGGCCATCCGGAAGAATAGCAGATTACCCAGTGGACGGAAAAGAACGTCGAAAACTCGTCGTGGCAGCTAACAGGAGTGTAACTATTGGTAACCCGTACTTCGCTCGTTTCACCTCGCATACTACAATGGTTCGTACCACAGCATACTGCCTAAGATTTTCCCGCCGTTGTCGTGAGAAATTCCGTACACATCCATGCAGTACTAGACCAGTTTCTAGTGCACTGCTTTCTTTGGATGAGCTGAAGGCTGCCGAAGCGATACTTGTTAAGATAGCCCAGGCCGACGGTTTTAAAGAGGAACTGAGAGATCTCCACAGAGGGGATACACTGCAGAAAAAGTCGCCAATCCGTCGTTTAAGCCCCATACTCGACCCTCAAGGAATAATTAGAGTGGGAGGAAGATTAAATTTGTTAGAGCAGCCATACATTACCAAGCACCCTATCCTCTTGCCTAATCCTCACCCCTATACACGCCTTCTCGCTAAACTTTATCACCTGCGATTAATTCATGGTGGTGGTCGGCTCACGCTTGCCTCCATGCGTGAAAAAGTTTGGCCCATTCGTGGACGACAATTAGTTCGCAGCATCATACATGACTGTTTCCGCTGCACCCGAGCAAGTCCCGTTCCAGCAACACAGCAACTTGGCCAGCTTCCAGTTCATCGCATTCGGCCAAGTCGCCCATTCAGCATCACTGGCATCGACTTCGCCGGACCTATATACCTGAGAGCAATCCACAAACGAGCGCAACCAGCAAAGGCCTACATCTGCATCTTCGTGTGCTTTAGCACTAAGGCTGTACACATCGAGCTGGTAGGAGACCTGTCGACACCAGCTTTCCTTGCAGCCTTGCGTAGATTTACGTCGCGTCGGGGTCGTCCAACGGATATCTACACTGACAACGGAAAAAATTTTGAAGGTGCGAAAAACGAGTTAGAGGACATCTATCATCTGTTACTCGATAGCAACGAAAACATCCACTCTTTTTGCGCAACCGAAGCAATCAACTGGCACTTTTGTCCGCCAAAGGCTCCTCATTTTGGTGGGCTATGGGAAGCTGCAGTTAAGGTTGCGAAAACACACCTGTACCGGCAATTAGGAAACTCTCGGCTTACGTTCGAGGAAATGACGACTCTTCAACCCAAGTAGAAGCAGCGATGAACAGCAGACCGCTGGTTCCACTTTCGGAAGATCCAAACGACCTGGCGTGTTTAACTCCTGCTCACTTTTTAATTGGATCAACAATGCACGCAGTTCCAGAACCGGATCTTACCAAGGTCCACATGAGTAACCTCAATCGCCTTCAAGCAACTCAGCGAGCTTATCAGCAGTTTTGGCATCATTGGAGAAGCGAATATTTGCAGGAGCTGCAACTTCGTACCAAAGACAACAAAGCAAATGATGGATTTCTTCCCGGCCGCCTTGTAATCCTAGTAGACGAACAACAACATCCAGTTAAGTGGCCGCTCGCTCGTATCGTCGATATTCATCCCGGTCGTGACCAGCTCACTCGCGTTGTAACCTTGAAGACGTCGCGTGGTATTATCAAGCGGCCGATAACAAAAATTTGCCTCCTTCCGTCCCATGATGACGCACAAACCGTACATGATGATGATGAAAAACCGAATGATGCGGCTCAGAATTGAATTGACAACGATCTAGCTGACAGCAGTGGAGCAGTAGAAACGTCACGAAGAAAGAGAGAGCAAAAAACAGTTAGGTCATTTAGTTAAGGTGCATTTACACTTTTGTTTTTGAATTCCGTTTTGTTTATTAGTTTTTCGGTGATGGGTAGAAGAGGAATAAAATTATTGAAGTTTTTGAAATTGAGCATTTCAAGGTGGTGGTGATGTTTAGGATCGGATACAATGTACTACAGAATCCAACATTCGATTAGGTCAACTAGCTATAAAAGCTTTCTCACCAATACATTTGAATTAAATCAGCTGTGTATTCCTGGATTTAAATATGTATATGCATTAGAATAAAGTCAGTCATCAAAAATAGCTCAAGTAAGACAGTCAACAGTCCATTTTTCCAGTGAGTTGCTGTACAAAGTAGGGTCTTTCCGTAGCCACAACCTGCCACTTCCGAGCCGTTGAACCAACAAGGCCACATCTATCGGTCATCATTGACGACCGGTAAGTTTCCAACACTATGGAAGGAAGTGTACATGTTTCCCGTAAACAAAAAGGGAGTAAGAAGAAAAGGTGAAAAAAACCGGGGATTTGCGGGGGTGGGGGCGCCCTCTTGGTTGTTTGGACTGGCTGTTTTGGAACCCTTTTTTTTTTATTTTTTTTTTAACCAAAATAAAAATGTGTTCATGCCAAAAGGCTCCCCCCCCCAAAACCCTTTTTTTTTCTTTTTTTTTTTTTGGGGGGGTTTTTGGTGGTGTTTAAAAAGAAATTTTTTTTTATTGGTTTTTTTTGTTTTTTTCAAAAAAATAAAAATATTTTTGGGGGGGGGAAAAAAGGGAGAGCTTGGGGGGCGCCTCTTTGCTTCACTGGTTCAAATTGCATCTTTGTGGCAGCTCGCTTCGTTCCCCACCTTGTTCCCCAAAGTAGTCATCTTGTGCCGCTAATATTAATTTAGTGTTTCAACGATGTCAACCTGTTGCTGGAGTCTCATCGGCTAAGCTTTGCTGACGATCTCAAAATCTACATTTGCGTGGTTTCGCTACGAGACGCTTTATATGTGCAGGAAGATTTAGAGACAGTACAAAGGTGATGCGAGGTGAACTGTATGCTATTAAATCCGGGAAAGTGTACCGTTAATACTTTGTCTAAGAAGAAGTCTCCTATTATCTTCGGTTATTCCTTTGTTGGAACTATCCTGAAAAAAGACAATCAATTAAAGGACCTCACGTACAAACCTCACATGTCCTACATCATAACAAAAGCTTCCCAAAATCTTGGCTTCATTTTTCGTGTGGCTAAAGAATTTCGAGACGTGTACTGCTGAGGTCCACCTTGGAATATGCTTCCCCGGTCTGGAACCCTCATTTCAAAAGAGGCGTTGAAAGTTTTGAGTCAATTCTACGGCGTTTCATCCAATACGCTCTTCGTTGGCTGTCTTGGAGGAACCCTTTCAATCTTCCAAGTTACGAGAATCGCTGCCTTATGATACATTTGGACACTCGTTAAATTTGTCGTGAAGCCGCGAATGCACTTATCTTTGCTGATTTGCTGTGTGATAGAATAGACTGCCCTTCACTGCTCGCAGATATTCCACTCCAGGCTGGTAACCGTATTTTACGAAACACCTCCCTCATTAGAGTTCCACACAAGGGAACCGTCTGCAGGAAGAACTCTGGAACGATTGCTTTGCAGCGTGCCTTTAAAGCTCGATTCAAAGTAAATCTGGACGCACGGTTTAATACACCACCGCGTCCCTGGTGGTTGGAACAAAAAATGTTTGACAGGCATTTGTTGATGTTTTATTGACAAAGAAATTGGTGAAAAGTTTTTCTCGTTCGATCGACGCATCTCGAAATTACGGATCATGGAACTTGAGAAAAGAAAATTAATTGTGCACAAACATCTAGAGAATCCTTCGTGGTCTGCCTCAAAAATAGCAAAAGTGTTAAAATTCCCAAATTCAACGGTGTGTCTTGTAATCAAACGTTACAAGGATACTCTGAATGTGGATAGAACACAGCGCATCTATCATAAAAGTGGCACTAGGGACAAAGAGCTGAGGAGACAGTTTTAGAGGTACGTGAAAGGCAACCCAGGTGTCTCCATACGTGATTTGGCAAAGAAATACGATTCCAACTTTTCCACCGTGCGTAGGATATGATATAAGTCTTTTTGTGCCAGTAAACATCCGAATCGCTCCCTGAAACAAAATTTAGTGGCCAAAAAGCGAGCACGATTATTATACGAACGAGTTTTGACGAAATTTAATGGCTGTATTTTAATGGATGACGAAACATATGTCAAAATGGAGTATAAACAAATCCCCGGACGAAAATTTTACTTGGCAACTGGTCGTGGGAGTGTCCCTTCCAGGTACACATTTGTTTTTGCTGATAAGTTTGCTCGAAAACTAATGATTTGGCAAGGAATCTGCAGATGTGGCCTTAAAACCAAGGTTTTCATCACATCTCACACAATGACGTCGAAGGTTTACATTAAAGAGTGTCTAAAAAAGCCTCTCTAAAGAGGTACTAGAATGGTATGCTGCAAACAATGTTAATTTCGTCGCCAAAGAGATTAATTCTCCGAATTGCCCTGAGTTCAGACCGATCGAAAAATATTGGGCAATTGTCAAGCGAAAACTTCGAGGATGCGGTAAATAAGTGATAAATGCACAACAAATGCGTTTAAAGTGGAATAAGTTCGCCGGTACAGTTTTACCAGCAACTGTGCAGATCATGATGGCATCGATCACAAGTAAAGTACGGCAGTTCGTTCTAAACGGTGAAATGTAATGACTTGTTATATATTTGAAAGCTGGAAAAATACCCTTTTGTTTGACGTTTTGATCAACCGTGTATGTTTTTCAATTCTTGAGTTATGATCACTTGAATGCGTCCAAATTTTCCTTGAATAGGGCTTTATACAATTAAATTGTCTGTTTTTTTTTTAATATGTCACGAGACTATACCAGAAGACAGTTTTTGTTAGCATTAAGATAGTTTGTTTTCATCATTTGGACACCAAATTTTTCTGTTGATGATTAAATCAAATAGGGTATGAGTCCCAAAACTCAGCCTAAGTTCGATTACAATTTTTATTGTAACTCATTAAATAATTGACCTAAAAACGACATTAAACTGGCTACACGCTTGCTTAGTAATTCGTAATAAGATTTTGGCATTGTGCACCACCAAAGTGTTGAAAAACTTCCTTGTTCCGGGCAAAAACATTCGAGGTATATGGATGTAATGTCGGTGTATTGGATCCATGTTGGGTCTATTCATGGTTGCAATTTCATCTCATCCTTTAAATTTCGCATTAAGGACAATTTTCATACGGTTTTCTACTATTATTTTTTAGACATTTAAATGCCTGCAATATTCGTTTCACTGAACTAAAAATTTACAAATCATATTTGAAGAAAAAACTTCTTTAAAAAACTGAAATGATTTTTGCTCTTATTCTATCGACCGCACGACATTCAAAAATTTATAACTTACACAATAGACGTTTGTTTGCTTAAATACTGCTTGAGATATTCTTCTCGGACAATTCACAGCCACATTCTCATAAACCTCCATTGCATATTAACCAATGCCATTATTAAACTACCTAATGAATATAATAAGCCATAGTTAGGAACACATAAAATAAGCTATCTCTAATATTAGGCCTACAGTTTTCTTGCAAAATTCCAATGTATCTTTCCGTATGAAAACTTTAGAAATTTTGACTATTTTCTGCAGATGTGGTTGATGTCGATCAAATTTATTCAGATTTAGGTAATTTGAAGATCGTGCAGAAAATCTGTCAGCTTAACTAACGAAATAATGGCGACTATAAAATTAGATTAGATTAGTCGTTATTATATATTAGATTAGTCGTTAATTTCGAACACTTACATCACAATAAGGTGATGAGAACGTTCTCAATTGCAAGTTGATTGCCTTCGTCAATGGCAAATCCATTTCAATTGGTCGAATTTGCGGGCAATTAGGAGGGTTCATGTCCTTTGGATGATTTCGCGTAATAGCAAGACGCAAGATCTGGCCTGAAAACAACAGGATCCTCGTGGCTTCAAATCATGAGTAGAAGTCGTTTTTGGGAGCACTTTTTGATGTATATTTCACTGTTTATCGAAACAGTTATGATTAAGGTTTGCGAAATCTTACCAAATTTTTCGATTTGAATGTCTCAGACCTTCTCAGTTACTTTTCCTTCAAGCACCGTATAATATTGTGGTAATAGCAAGGATTTGTAGTCGAATTTCGCGTTGGTTTCGTCATCCATGATTATTAAGTTCGAATTCAGCAAGCATCGTATCGTACAACTTTCGCACTCTGGGCCTGATCGATGCTTCCTGTTTCGGACTCCGTGTCAACTGCTTCAGCGGCAAAAAAGAAGGATTTTCTTCATCGCATCGTGACGGGTGATGAAAAATGGATACATTACAGCAACCCACAGAGGAAGAAACGTCGTCATTTATTATGAGCTGTTGAAACCGAGCGAAACCATCGCTGGGAAACGGTATCGAACTCAAGTGATGCGATTGAGCCAAACACTGCGCGGAAAACGGCCACAATACGAGCAAAGGCACGAAAAAGTGATTTTACTGCATAACAACACTTAAAACCTACTTGGGAACGCCCAAATGGGAAATCGTACCTCACCCGCCATATTGCCTAGATATTGAGCTGTCCGATTATTACTTGTTCCGTTCGATGGCACATGGTCTGGCTCATCAGCAGTTACACTCGTATGACGACACTTCAAAAGACAAAAACTTCTACCGTCAAGGTTTTTGAGTTCTGCCAGAAAGATGGAAAAAGTTGTGTCTAGCGATGAGCAATACTTTGAATGATTCATTAGTAACATTTTTTTCAATTACAAAGGACTGTAATCCTCCGAAGGCCCCAGCTAAAAAGTGGGAAAATGCTTCCAAAAATGTGACTGAGGACACTGTGCCGAGCTTAATGGATGGTATCAAACGTTAAGTTAGAGCACACGGATATAAAAAAAATCCGAATAATAATATTTTGATGTTAATGAGTTATAAATTAACCCTTTGTTCGGATCTAGAAATGAATAGAAATAATGTTATACTGCGAGTTTTTCTTGGGCTAGATTTTGCTGTGCGCATATCTTACATTAATACCGGAAACACATGTATGAGAAATTATAACCCTCACGAAACTTAATTCAACAGTTATTTGCCTTCAAACAAAAACATAAAATCACTATAAGTCACTTGTTCATACTAAATATTGGACTCGGAAAAAATGCGACACTTTGTTTTGGGTGTAACTTTTTATCGCGTGAGTTAAAATGAATGAAATTTTGGGTGATACTAGTTTAGAGTGTTATGTTTATGTGTGCCAAATTTTATCTGTCAAGTAGTTTTCAAGATGCATTCGAAACAAGAAGAGCTACGCCAGCAAATCTTGGGCGCGGTGATCGATTATCCTTTTCAGTCGCACAGATGGATCGGCAAAAGGCTTGGAATCCACCATTCCACCGTGTCCCGCGTTGTGAAGATGTTCCAGGAGACGAAGACCATCGAGCGGCGCGCTGGAAGCGGCCGAAAGCCGAAAACGGAATACCCAGAGAAGGCGCGGAAGATAAGGCAGTACTTTAAGAATAACCCAAACCTGGACGACGAGACATATATCAAGGCGGACACCAAACAAATCCCCGGCCTCGAGTTTTTGGTCGGTACGTCTCGCATGGAGGTTCCGGAAAAGTTCCGGAAGAGAAAGATGGACAAATTCGCGAAGAAGTACTTGTTGTGGCAAGCGATCTGCGAGTGCGGGCGGTACAGCAAGCCGTTCGTTACAACCGGCACCATAAACGGGCAGATTTATCGAGAGGAATGCTTGCAGAAGCGCTTGCTGCCCTTCCTCCGATGAAGCTTTGAAGAAAAACTGGGAGAAATTGTGTAAGGAAGATGGACAAAGCCTCGTCCAAGATCTCATGAGCAGTGTTAAGAGAAATGTACGAGCATTCAGCTTGGGAGAGGAAATTCAATAAATAAATTATGCCAAAACATAGCTAATATATAGTTATTTAATCACTGAAAACTTGAGAAGTATTCGATTTCAAATGAATTTTTGGTGATCATTTTTGTGTGTCTCATTTTTTCCGAGTCCAGTCTTTATCATAAAAAAAGGGCCTGCCAAACTAATTGCCTTACTCATCAAAATAACTAATTGCCTGCAGATTTTAGATTATACTGCCAATGTAAAGATGTGTGATAAAAGTGTTCTCCTTAATCGAAAATGTTCGTTTTCATTACACAGTTGCTTCTAAGACACCTTCATAAACTGAATGCACATCGCCAGCCTCCTCCCCCATTCTTCTGTTAGCAGTTCCATCTTTGCAAACAGCTTGCGGTTTGATGGCCTTGCCCCAAACTCAACCATTTTCCACCCAGTTTCACTTTTTGGACGTGCTCAACAATGTGGAAATAAATTTCCCTTGGGACTTTTCACAGTTTCCCAGGATTGAAACACTGACACTAGCCTTCAAGCTGATAAAATAGATGTAGGTATTTTGTATTTCGCATGTGTACCCAAAATGTTGGCGGTACACATGTTCTGCCAACTGTCGCCTTGTGTACTATTTGCTGGCTCTAAGTCTATCACTCTTGTTCCGTAGACACAGAGGCGATAACACTGTTCCTTCAGATTCACAACTGGTCATTGTATTTTCTCTGAATGGGGACCTTGTGATGTGAAAATATCATCTTTCACCCCTCAAAGAACAGTGGCACTTTCTGGTCGTTGTCACTTGTACTTTCGGAGTGTCGGATATGGTGAGCATTCGACATCGTGCGGATTAGCAAATAATAGAAAAACTTACTGATGTTCGGTTGAAAACGAGGCGCATTTGAATTGGTAATGAATCTGTCAGGAGTTATTCCAGAAACGACTACTGTGACAGGGATGATGTTGGGTGGATGTCATGTTATTTAAGTTTATTTTAATTCGTAAAAAAAAAGATGACAAGGCGATACTAACGGGTGGCCACCAAATAGCATGACTCGGGGGAAAAAACAACAAAGAAATACATTTCACTCGATTTATTTTATATAAAGGGGTTACCTTAGTCTTTAAACATAGCTTAATGAACATTAGCATATGGTCCGTGGTCCGCCGTGTGGCGCAGCTTAGTCCTGATGGTAGCATATGACCACCGGACGGCTGCCACATCAATTTTCCGGACGCTGCTTCTAATCCTATTGATGAGTTGCTTGGTGTCCTTGGCCTTTCAATTACCCTTGTATATAATAGAGCTCAATAGACCAAAACAATCCTTGAATGTACGACACTGAGGCAGATTAGTCGGATTCTGGTCTTTTTGGCACAAATGGTATAGTTTGGCTTGCCAGGAACATTAGCGTCTTCTTCACGTAGTGTGATGATGCCTTGTCCGGCCAAAACACGTAGTCTCCATCCGAGTGATGTTTCGAAAGAAAGGGAATGAGAATTTTCTGCAAACACTCTGTTTGGAAGATTTGCTGGTTGATGGCCAAGCCACTTGGTTTAGACCACGGTTCCGAAATCCCCTTATCGGAAATTGCGATGTATAGCATCACTTTTAGGTCAAACTTGCGGTTGAATTTGTACTTAACCTTCGGATAAGTGTGTGAGTAGATTTGTCCTTGGTGTAGAAACAGTCGTATTTGGGCATCTGGGACTTGGGCAGGGGAAAGTAGCTTTCGTCGTTCAGAACGAAAGACTTTCCACCGTATTGCCGGATCATCCAGCGGCACTGGGATTTCACAGTTTTGATTTGTTCGTCCGTGTACTCTGGTTTTCTTTTGACATATTATTCCTTCCTTTTCAAAGTCTAGCCGAAGCACGACAATTAAACTTGCTGGCCGCTTGCCGCTGGCTCACCAAATCCATGTTGTTAAACATAGTGCGCAGCGATCGGAGCATCTTCTTATTCCCAATCTTGGTTGGCCATTTCCTTTCTTTCGGATTACTGCCATGTTTGTCAGAGTACTGTATATGACAGTTTTTGAAACATGTTTACGCTTAAAATGGTACATCGTGTACTTTTTTCCCATGATCTTTGTTCGCTTGAAAGCGTCGAAATCGACGCTGTCGTCGACGTGCTGTCAAAACCTCTCCCATCTAGTGCAATGGTAGTTCCACCTGGTGATCCGATGCCGGTTTTCCGAGGAGCCAACTTCAGCCACTACTGGATAGTGGACCAAGCTGATCAACCCTGGTGATCAACCGGCCGGGCGATGTTGTTTCTCATGTTGGTGAGGAAGATATCGATCGTTGAGTGGGACCCGAATCTGCTAAACCGGGTGGGATTATCCGAGCCCATGATGGTGTAATGGCTCTCGTCTAGATCCTGGTGCCGTTTTGGTTGTTCCCCTGCCTTCAAGTTACCTTGCGGATGTCATTTCGTTGTTGTTCCATTAGTGGAGCTGGCTTGCTTGGGACAATAGGCCGCGATGATGGTGATAGAGCCGACGACAGATTCGACTTCAACTTCGATGGCTTCGATAAACTGTAGCTCGAAGCTCGGAAACAGGATGCAGTTGATGTTGTTGCGCAGAGCGATCGTGACTCCTTCTCCATCAGCGCCGCAACGTCACACAATCCGGTAGCCTGGGATGGAGATGTTAAGTTCGGGCTTGAGGTACGTCTCCGTGACGATGGCGATGTCGATGTTCTTCTTGTCAATGATTTTGTTTCGGATGGAACAAGCATTCCAATTATAGTGTGTTTACGGTCCAAACTTGAATATGAATGCCATCGTTACGGATGTGGAGAGTTTGACCTGCCCCTCTTATAAGCGGCAGGGACGTAGTAGACAGTACAGTTCTTGTACGAACTCCATCATTTGATCCGAGTCGTAGAGCTGTCCATTGGCGGGTATTTTGACTGGCTGATCATATCGTGCGGACGATCTTTTTGCATCTTGCATAAACAATCGTTTTCTTATTCAAACTATTGCACATATCAGGTGGCTACTTACTCTAGGTGAATTGTGTTTCAATCTAATAAGAATTGTGTTTCAATCTAAAATAACTCGCTCTCCCTTTCATCTGTGTTATATATGTTCATAAATTACCTACAAGATTGTTTGCAATAGTTCTGCATATAAGCTGTAGCTTTAGGGTAGTTCGAGTTTTCTTAGCCTGTACATAGTTTACAATCATAGTTTACGCGTCAACAGTACTAGAACGTCGGGAAGTGCTTCTCGTTCATCGAGAGGGGTGGACGGTGTTGACCAAGCCGGGACTTGATGAACGTCTACTTGCGAATTGCCAAGGCTCGTACTACTTGGCAACTATATGATTGCGGGTTCTCCATTCTTGATGGGGCAGATGTGCACAGGGTTTGTGGGAGGGGGTTGGGGGAAGGAAGGGGGTGCCGGAGGGGGGGGGTGGGGGAGGGGGGCGGGTGGTGGGGAGGGCGGTGTGGAGGCGGAAGAATGGGGGGGAGGTGGGGGGGGGGTCTGGGGGGGGGGGGCTGGGGGGGGGGGGGGGGGGGGGGGGGGGCGTGCTACTTGGCAACTATATGATTGCCAACAGTACGGTAGTCAGCTTCCGTCGAGCACATGATCTTTGTGCCTGTACTACACAGCTTAAACAGCGGATAAATTTGGATGGCTGCAAGCTCGGTTCTGAGTGCAGTGATGTCCGTTGACGTGGTAAAGAATGGCGGCTCCCTCGCCTTTTTTGGTACCTCCTTTACCGGGAGCGCGTCAAATTAGTTGGTTGGTTGGAAGTCGGCCGTTGGCGTCCGATGGATAGGCGTCGTCGTAGCGCGCGCAGCTGCTTGGAGGGGGGGGGGGGGATGGGGGGGGAAAAGAACGCGGGGGGGTGACAGAAGTTTTAATACTCGCGAAAAGGGGGGGGGGGGGAAAACTAAAATTTGGGGGTTTTTGGGGCGGAGAGGGAAGGGGGGGAAGGGGGGGAAAGGGAGGAGGGAAAAAAGGGGGAAAAATTGGAAGGGGAGGGGGAAGGCGGGGGGGGGTTGGAATAGTATAAGGTATAGAAAATTGGATTGTATGGGGATGTATGATGTATGATATGTACTACCACCCATTGTAGCACGGAAACTAAGTCCGACAGCAATGGGCTCTCCTCTCTGTTAGACTTGATCAAGCTTTAATAACCACTGATTATCCTAATCATGCCATTGTATGAAGGGCCAAAAAGGAGTTGGGTGGATCGATATGCAACATCACTTATACGTATCCACAGGGATATAAAGAATCTCCTTCCAACAACAAGATTGAACAATTGGTCAAAAGAGCAAGCTAGCTAACATGAGGATGCCCCAATGGACGGGGAGAAGAGCCCGCCCTCTATTCACAAACTGTTAGCAATGGGGAGTTGGCATTCCCACTCTCCCCATCCAGAGTGCTTCAATCGGGTGCCCTGATGGTCCCTCCCATTCCCATGAAATATATATATATAATAGTGTATATATTTATGTAAATGGAAAATACTACAAGCATTCGTATCTATAATATATGATCTTCATGCGGTTGATCCTGAAAAGCAAGAAATGTTGTAACATGTTAAAGTGTAGAGTTCTGTGGTTCCGCGTTTAAGCACGTTTTTGTTCGTTTTCAGCGATAGCAGCAATTCAACAAAATCTTGATTTGAGGTATCCTGAAAAAGTTTGTTAAATCTATTGAAATTTTACAAGACTAACATTTATAAATTTTAATTTATTGTTGGATGGAAATAATACGATGTTGTAAAGAAATACTACATAATGTACATATAACAATTAAATGCCGCTATTTGCCTCTTCCGCTGCGATCTTACATGATTGAAACTCTAAAATAGCGAAAATTCCAACGTGATATAATGAAATAAAGTTGATCACCTGGCAGCCTAGCAAAATAGCAAAGAAAATTTAACCAAATAATAATGCGAAATCAATTTCATATGAGTATGATTACTGCCCAAAAACGGAAACTCAATAAATCCAAAACAAAATAAATGACAGGAAATTCTTCGATAACTCTTTTTTCCTACTGGGCCCATAAATCATTCAGTATGTCTGTAAAATAGAAAATGTAGGATGGTAAACAATGTTAGTTTTTGAATGAATTATTTTGGATGAAGATTTTTTTTTGTAGAATTTGTCGTATATAATCCTCTGTCTCTAAAAAAAACCATCCTATCTTTTCAAATGCATAAAGGGAGTTAGGTGGGCCAAAACTTACCACGATGCAAATGCGAAGCTGAAAATACCATAAAAAAATATTGTGAAGGGATGTTATAATATAAAGTGATAATAACAATTATATTTGTAATGTCTGCATGTCTGCTGATCCTGCTGCAATTGTAGACGGACTTGCATTATCATAGCCACGGGGGTAGAAAACAATTCAATATTATTATACAATACTTGGGAATGCCATGGATGATCTGAAATTATATACCGTATAAAGAATACTTCCATTTTTCGTGGATGGGTAAGATTTCAGAATGCTACTTTACCGAGGTCACGCTGCCTACATCGCTTTGGTGCGGCTGTCACCTAATGTATAGTTGACGCGATACAGCGTTTCTTACTCAACCGCTGGATGCCAGGACAGACGCTGTTTGAGCCGCACCTCCTTGGTGGACAGACGCTCAGCACGCACCTCCTCAATCTAGCTGAAGTCAGAAGGACAACAGTGCCCAGGCTGCACTACCAGCTAAGTACGCAACCCTTAGCTGGCGGTCTTTGTCATCTCTTGACCCGTGGAAGCATGAGGTAGGAACTTGTGAGGACCATAGCTATGTTGCGGGGACGCACGCACGCTCCATCCCAGTTGTCTACTCACCATTTTGCAGCCCAATAATGAGAAGGTTAGGATGGGGGGTTTGGGGGTGGGGTTTTTGGGTGAGTGTGAAATCCGTCATAACCAAGTTTGGGGAACACTGTTCTTTGGATGAATTGACAGGAAGAAGCTGAAAACCCGCCTCCAACCATAAACTGGATCAGAAAGTGGTAGCTCTAATTCGGAAGAACAAATCAATGTCGATACGTGATTTGGCCAATAAAGCGAGTGCCAACGTCGGAACTATCTAATGTATCAACGAAACAACCGGAAGACCTGTAAAAAACAGGAAATCGCCAAACAAAGTTCAGAACAGAAGCAACGTGGAGCAACAAGGGCCCGAAAACTGAATTTGCGAGTTTTGCAGTGACCGGTACACGTATTTTGATGGACGACGAGACATATGTCAAAGGGGACTCAAAAACCCTTCCAAGTCCACAATATTTCACTGCCGTCGTAGGGGAGGATGTAAGCAATGCAGACAGGTCGATTCAAGTGGAGAAGTCTGGTCGAAAAGTGCTGGTAGCCCAAGTAACATTTTAAGTTTTATGAATTCCTACAAGGGTGTTATAAAACGACATCCATAAAACTCTGGTCAAGGCGTATTTGTCTTGATTCCTTCCCCCAAAACCTCATGAAAACTTAAATTTGGCTAGTTGGCCCACCCTGGCAGAGGTTCTGAAGGGTTTATTTTAGAGGCAGTTCTAGATTGGATTAAAATAAAAAGATTTTATAATGACCGAATTAAAAACCGTTTGAAAACCAAATGTAAGCTACAATAAAAGCGATTTGACATTTATAAAAACTTTTTTCGTGCCACTTCCACTAGGCGCTTGCCAAAGCCACTCAAAACAGTTTTATTCATATTATAATCGTATTCATAAATTTTCTTTAGTCTCAACAAACTCATTTCGACAAAAAACACTTCTGACTGGAGAAAACATTTACCCATCAGTGTTTTCAACGTGATATATTTATCTCAATTATATTGATTTATCATAATTTATCACCAGTCTCAAATTTCAAGTGCCAAATAAAATTCATTGTGTGCAGTGCTTGAAAAGAGCTGAAAAACTAAGTGCGCCTTCGAAATACGTTGTACTTTCTTATTATTTTTTTATTTAAAGAAAAATTAATTCTTCGTTGAAGTTAAGCTTTTTGCTCAATCATTCTTATTTAATCTTTTTTTACTCCACATAAACTGCTGTATAAAAATAAACCGTGTCAATCTTAATATATTATGATATATGGAAATTATAAACCTGCCATGAAGGTTGGAATAAAAATGGCAGCGCCATTTACATTGATTTTTAATAAGCCATTATTGAAAATGCTGTTTCGTTTTTATGAAAGCATCTATAAATAAATCATGTTTTGATATGGCATTTATGAAAATAATTTTGAGGCTTAACTGTTTCTTTGCAAAGCTATTTTGCTACATGCAAGACCGTTTAGCTGTCAAACAGCTTTTATGGTAACCAAGCTGCTGCCAGCAGAGAGTTTTGACAGTTCAAGCTACATCAAAACTTAGTCCGCCCGCAGGAAGAAAATTGAAGACAATTGAACGATGAGAAACATGCCGCACGGTTATTCCATCTTGATCATCATCTGGACATGTAACGAAATTGATGAATGATAAAATCATCATGGTCCGTAACCGGCTTTTCCGAGAGAACAGCTTCTCCGATAACTTTGAATTCAAATGATCCAACGGCTCCAAGCGGCTCTGCTGGCGGTTGTTTTTTCATGGAACTTAATTGATGGGTAGTTGGCAAATAACTATTCAGAATGCTCAAGAAGTTTTGCTTAATTTTTCGCTTAAACGTGCTAATTGTTTTCACTTTTTTAAGTTTGTTGCTATGCGAATCCATCTTTGTTTTATTTGATTATGACAACAATAGTAGAGCAGCTTATCATACACTTTATGTAGTTCAAAATGCAACAATATATATGCTGTATGCTCTCGTCAGAAGTCAAATGGCTTAGTTATGGTTTTTATAATGGTTAAGCGTGCTTGTGAAATATTTTATCATGGCTCTTTTAAACAAATATGAACGAGCTTTATTATTGACTAACTGAACGGTTTTATGAAGGAATGGATTTCCTCGTCATTTATTTTTAAAAGCTAGACTGTTTTGGACTTCATCTTTCTGCTAGAAAAGGTTATAAAAACAGCCAAAAGTAAAAGGCTTAACTATACATCTTTCGCATCATTGAAAGCCGCTTTTAAACAAAATAGCATGTGTATTGCAGTATAAAGCCTTATAAATTAGAACAAAAGCTAAAAAGTAGTAGGATTGTTACTTGGGATGAAGAATATGTTGGGATGAGAGTTGGTGTTAATTGTTCAATCAAAGGTTCGCAATTCATGAAAGAATAATATTAATTTCATCCAATCGTCTCAAGTTCAATCCCGTACAATAAAGGATCATCCATTTGTTTGAGTAAAACATCATTTTTTTATATAATTTGAAAGGAAAATATGCGGACAACATATTTTTGATTCAGTCCTTATTTTTTGAACACGACGACTCATAAGAGCATTCATCGTTAATTTTTTTTTTTTCTACGGAGCACATGAAAAATGCGTACAACACAAGTGCCCGGATTGGTATCGATTAGATTAACTTGGATCAAACAACGACAGTAAATTTGTCGATGATCAAAGCAGCATTAAACACATCATTACTTATGTCAGTTGCGTATACAACCATGAACCTGTTTTGATGTGGTTATTAGTGATGACGCGTCAATGAAGATGATAAATATATAACTGAGATAAAGATGCAATATAAGAAGTAATACTCGAAATACGTGCCACAGCATCTGAAACTGCACGTTATTTACCATGATGTTATGTTTCGTATGGTCAGTTGATTGTTCATTCTCAGAGAGAACGTTCATTCCTTTTGGCTAGTACTAGGAAATTTTTATTGAAGATATAAATTTCCAAAGAATAGGCATATGTTTTCAAACATCAAATTAAATAAAAGGTACGTATTTCAAAACAGAAAGTAAACGAAAGATGTTTTCTTTATACTGGCCAAATCTAGGTCAGCATCAATGTCGTAAAGTTTTCCGTGATCGTAGCAACCACCGAGAAAACGTTACATGATGGTATATGAAATTCAATTTTCTATTCCTTTTCAATTTTGCCACTATCCAGCTCCCCGATGATGACGGCGCCTACGACGTGGATGACATCGATATTCACTATTCCGCCCCATATCAAGCGTTATGGGAAAAGTTGGTTAAAAGTGCTGGAAAAGTTTAATATCACCGTTGTCATGAAACTACACCATGTCGTTCCAGGCCAAAAGCAGCTGCCGCTTCTGCCATACGTTGTTGCCTGGCTCAAGTCTATATTTTTTGACACCATTTTCTGAGTTGAGCTGACGTGCTATCTTGGCAAAGAAGGCACAGCATGGGGTTGCTTCCTGAAAGCATACAAAAACCAGGATGCTGCCAGGATATTGCACGGAAAAGAGAACATGTAGGCTTACAGGCAGGATGGCTGAGAGTGAAATATCGATTATATTAGGTGATATCATAGACCTATCAGTGAACTATTTCACTTAACACTCTCGGTGCTTCTTGATTTGCATAACCTGGACTGTCATGGAGGAGGGGATTGAAGGAGGAGCAGTACAAGTCTCTTTCTATTTCCCTCGTGCCAGTTTGCAAGCAGCCATCGTAACGAGATACAGCCCAGGCTCATCGCTGTGTCTTGTTTCCAGTCCCAGTGGGTGTCGTCCGTTTCCGGCTTGGGAGTCGTCTTTTGTTGTACTGGGGGGATTAAAGCAACACAGTAATGATATGATCATGTTTGCCAGGGATGCAATGCGAACGACGACGAGAGTGCCGTCATCATCGTGTTCGTACAATTATGAGCCTCTGATATGGGCTACGTGTTCACTTCGGAGGCTGTGCAAATAAGGGTCGAATGAACGGAGAAGCCAATGTACCTGGAATCGATTAAAGTTTAGGGAACTTGCATTAAGTTTGGCACGTGCAATTTTGGAATACCTTCAGTTGATTCAAGATTAGTAGACGAACGGGGTGTTTTGTTTCTGAATGCACATAGAACATTCTGATGTTGAAACAGACATGATACTTTTCATAGGATGAGAGATGTGTATTTAATATGCTAACGAATGTTTCAAGTATCAAGGTACAACAGACTTGGCTGTGAATAAAATCCTTTTTAGGCCTTAGGCTCGTAAACGACAACTCATGATATTCTAGATAAACGAAAACTTTCAACTACTAAAGGTTCATAGAGAGATGTGGAACTTGAAATGACCAACGAGTTAGCTGTTATAGCATGTCATTGCAGGTTGGAACAGCAAAAGTAAAACCTGACCCTATTTAACTTGCGACAA
The DNA here is from genome assembly GCA_024533555.2 of Aedes koreicus. Taxonomy (NCBI): domain Eukaryota; kingdom Metazoa; phylum Arthropoda; class Insecta; order Diptera; family Culicidae; genus Aedes; species Aedes koreicus. Next base: position 108,585 of record JAHHFK020003986.1, read on the forward strand.
TATTAAAACAAATGAGCAGGAAAATGTGAAATTTATGAGAAGCACTCTACTGCTTCAGTTTTCCGGTTGAGGCGTGTACGCAAAAGGTGTGTAATCCGAAGCAAACGGAAATATATAGTCTGCAATCTGTCTTCGTTGGTCAGAGGGAAGGAATGCACATTTGTCACAGTAGTTTATTTTACGAGATGATTTGCCCACTGTACCAACTTTGTTTGGGATACTTCCAAACGTCAAATGTCTGTGAACAAACTGAAAAATCAACGAATTAAAAGCATGACTTTTTAAGTTGAAATAGCGTATTGAACGCAATATGAATAAGTCAATAATTATTGTGACACGTTAGAATCATTGATAATCGGATATAGTAATCGAAATGAAACCAAATTTTTACAAATAAATCAGCTTACATGCGTCCGTTTAATCTAAGGATGAGATTGAGTAAAATGCTCGACATTTGCGAATGACGCCTGTTCAATTCGAGTAGTGAATCACTACGCGGACACTCGCGGGAAATACGTGACTGCGCCGACACGGCTATATTGCGGGCAAATGGGAAGTCAAACGGACTGGGCTTTCTTTTCCACCGAGAATAATTTTAATCCACTTAGCTTGAAACTATAGAAAGCTTTATTCTTAAGCGACAGCAACGCACGCACGTCCATATCGGTGACCAGTGGATATCAACTATTCCTATTCTCATCTCGGTTCGACTGTCTACTTCTATATATCCAACAGAGAAGACAACAAGTGAGCAATATAAAGCCTATTGTGCCAGCTCCTGGTCATTTGCATATAAGTCCTTTGTAGCAGATCGAGATGGTTTACGGGTATTAGGGTGGTGCATTATTTAGGAGTAGGATTTTTAGTTTAATGAATAATATAATTCTTAAGAATTTTATACTGGCCTAAACTGGCTAACTAAGAACGCATCAGAGCATGTACAGTAGTTTCCGGTACGTTTATCTTGTTTATTTATTTTGCATATCCTAATCATTTACTTTTCATCCTTCGCCACCCCAACAAACATCGGTGTTGAATAAGAGCTTGTTCAAGCAAATTTGGAGAAGCTATTCAGCTGTTTCTTCTAGAATAGCTGAATAGCTTCTCCAAATTTGTTTGAAAAGCTCTAATTCAACACCGATGTTTGTTGGGACTTCCATTGGTCTTCCAAAGTTTGCGCTTCATCATGGCCCACTTCAATTGGACATCAGGAAAGTTTGCTGGGTTCATGCGTTTTGGTACAAAATCAGCAGAATTAGCCACATACCCCTCTTGCACGGTTTTTAAACAATGGCATGAAGCCAAATCGGGCGAAAACAACGTTTTCGATCATGTTGTCTAAAAATGGCAGTAGCCGTTTTTGGAGATACCCAGTTTTGGTAATCTCATCATTTGTGATGCCCTTCCATACGGTTTCTTTTGGCTTTACTGTGTCTCAATGGCTCCTGGCTTGTGGTCCACTTATCCAGTCGTGGAACATTTGAAGGACCTCCGTCAAGTGGAAGATAAGTTCCCCCGTGTTAACGACCAACCCATCCGAATACCTCCGGGATTCGTCGACGTGTCCATCGACCTTTGGTAAAGCTCTTCCACCTAAGTATAGACAGAGTAACGCTGGTCAGGATCTTTAGTTTGCTCCCTTGAACCGCTGAGCTATAAGACATCATGGGGAATAATGCCAGTATAAATATAGAGACTTTTTTGCAGGCGTGGTCAACGAGGTTGATAAAAGACAGCTCATCGTCGATAATAACCCCCAAGTACCTCAGGAACCGCTTTGAGGTGATGGTGCACTAATCGTCGCTCTTTGCTCCGATCTTCTGGTTTTGACCACAGTAATCTCCGTTTTGTGATGGGCTAGCTCCAATTTTCTGGAGCGCATCCATCCCCCGACTATGTCGATGGAGGATGTGGCCGTTAAATCCAACTCTTCTATGGATGTCGCCTGCTAAACTCTTCTCTAGGGTGATGTCATCTGCTAAACCGACAACTATTACCCCGTTAGGGAACTTCAATCTCAACACTTCGTCATACAACGTCTTCCAGAGCTCCGGGCCCAGGATTGAACCTTGTGGAACTGCGGTAATTTGAATACGTTTCTGGCCAGCCTCAGTGTTGTATACTAGTACTGAATTCTTGAAATAGCTGCCAAGAATCCTGTACAAGTACCCATAAACCTGGAGACGTTGGAGCGAGTTGGCAATTGCCTCCCAACTGGTGCTATTGAACGCATTTCTCACATCCAGCGAGACTACTGCACAATAGCGAACTCCCCACCTCTTACGTTGGACTTTAACCTCTGCCGTCTTGGTGACGGACATGATGACATTCACTGGTTGTTGGACAAACTGGTCGTCTGTATCCTACGTGTACTTCAACAACCTATTGAGGATTAACCTCTCCAGCACCTTACCCGTCGGATCCAGCAAGCATATCGTACGGTATACCTGATGGATTACCCAGTGGCTTACTTGTCTTCGGTAGCAATATTAGAGTCTGGCGTTTCCAGATGCCTGGGAAAATACCCTCGTCCAGGCATCTTTGCAGTACCCTGAACATCTCGGGAGCCAGCAAAATAGCCATCTTGATGGCCAGGTTCAGTATACCGTCAGGCCATGGAGCTTTGGTCACCTTTAGCGATTTTCCTATCACATTGAGTTAGTCATTCGTAACCGTTGCCTCATCTCCTTCCTCCACGGTGCCGTTATCATCGCTCACGTGATTGCGGATGTTTAGCGTTACCGACCATCCTTCCACCGCCATGACAGCGTTATGGTCTGGGATACGGGAATGCTGTTCATGGGACAATTATCGGGTCGTGGCGCGGAAAGAGTCCCCCAATGAACACCTGCAGTAGCTTCGGTGATTGCTCGGTTGAAGCTGCCGCACCTTTGGGTTTGACCATTACTACCCGAATGGCGTCACCCCATGGGGTTGCATTGGCTTTCGAACACAGGCCCTCGAAGCAGGCTCGTCTGCTGCCCATTATCTCGCTTTTAAGCGTGGCCTTGATGGTGGCTAGTGCCACTCGACGCTTTGTTCTTTCGGATTCCGCGTTCTTTGCATCCTCCTTCTTGCGCGGAGGCAAATTCTATGGAGGTCAGCAATCGACTCCGCCCATCAATACATCGGTGACCTCCCATCTCTAGGTTTGATCTTCCTAGGCATGGTTGCATCGCACAAGGCGCGTGTAAGTAGCGCTACGACTTGATCACCGTACGGGTCCCGGGTTTCGCTCATGTTTCGTTCCCGCTCAAGTGCGGGAATAATACTCTTTTAATACTTCTTCATCGAAGTATTATGTCCTCCATCTGTGGGCGTATGATGTGGGTGCTCTTCCTTCTGCACACTGCCTAGTATTGTGGGATGATACTGTAGCGAATCGCCAAGTGGTCGCTATGAGTGTAGCTATCATCCACTCTCCAGTTGTTCGACAGCCCAGGACAGCAGAACGTCAGGTCGATGATCGACTCCACTCCGTTTTTATGGTAGGTAATGGTGGTACCTACGTTGACCAGGTCTATGTTGAGCCTAGCCAGTGACCAGTTTTCACAAATTGTTGATCAAATGACAACAGAGCTAACTGTCCGAAACCCGTTGGTAGTGGCTGGTGATTTCAACGCCTGGGCGCTGAAGCGGGGGTCGCCTGCGCTAAAATCAAATGCAGTGTTGATTGAACGCCATCTCTAGGAGATCAAAACCCTTCATCTCGATATATCATTTCTCACCCAAGCAAAGCCACCTCCCCCTTTCCCTGCTTATCTTCACTTCCTTAAAAAAATCCTGCAAACTTACCCTGATTTTCCTACCCAAATCCAACAAAGTCCTTCCTCCAATCTAATTCATCGCTTTTACACGGAATCAAACTACTGTGAACTGGAGGCCAGTTTGGCTCAATGTTGGAAGAATTACTGTCATCAACGCAAAGTAGCAGCTAGTTCTTGTGGCACTTCATTTCTAGCACACCAGATAACGAGCAGTGCCCACACTGCTATGGACATGAGCATGTTGACGACAATTCTTTACGGCCGGAGGAGGCTCTCGTTTGAGGAGCTCACTTTTCCTGTTTGGAACAACATATGCAGAAAAATGAAATCTTAAGAATTTTTATCAACTTCACCGTGTCCACTATATTTTTATACAAATTCAAAATTACTTTATTTTACAAATGTTATTCGGATTTTATTGGTAGTTGCTTTGATTGAACGGTAATATTACATGGATCAACTGCAGCATATGTTTCGGAAAACCGCCTTTAACCTTTTTGACCAGCTTCCAACGTTTTTCAAACCCATTGCAAGCAGCACGCACGACTTCCATCGCCATTTCGTCCGAAATTCGAAGGATTACGACTTTGAACTGGGCCAAAGTAGACACCTTGCGTTCGTTTATTTCCGATATCAAGGGTTTAGATCTGGTGAACTGGGAGGCCATTCATCCTTGGCCAAAAGTCGGTCAAAGTTGCCCGACACCAGCTTTGGACAAAATTTGCTGTGTGAGAAAGCTTCGCATCGTCCTGCAGAAACATATAATCATCCTACCCGTACAGTTTTTCTAAGCTTGGATTAACGAAATTCTGCAAAACTTTCGTTTTATAATATAAAGCGTTGATCTTAACGCTTTATTCGATGAAAACAAGTTGTCATGGTTGTAAATACCAAACCAAACCATCACGGAAGCGGCCCTTTAGTACCGTGGAATGGTCCTGTCACTTTCTAGGATGTCCTTAGACCTGCAAGCCTACAATCTTTCATTTGGGACTTTGTGAGACTGTTGCAGGACAAATAACTTTTCACCGGAGAAGACAAAGTTCCGCAATAGTAGGAGAGTTGCTCTTTCAAGCCTTTTCGGCTTGAAAGGTACCGAAACTCCATGAACTTTACGTTTCCTGGAAACTGTGGCATCCTAGTTTAAGTGCATTGTGCATGGTCGATTTCTAGACATTAAGATCAGTGGCCATTTTACGTACACAGCTTTGTGATTTTCGTCGAATTCGTTCCCTGGCAGTCTTAATCACTCAAAATTCTTTCATCGTTGATAAAAGATGGACACTGAATGAATACTACTAAACAGAACTTTCGATGGTTTGTGTAAACACAGTGCAAGATTACACCAATACATAGATAGTTTTCATCACTACGACGAGATGAAAAACTGTGAGTATATATTGGACACCGTGTACGTCACCTTCATCATAAACTGTGACAAAACAGTCGATTTGCTCGTGTAAGATTTTTATTTACTAGTTGATATTACATTAATTGAAATTTGATTATTTTTAATGTAAATGAAATAAACTCTAACGGTCTTGAACATTAACCGTAAGATATATTTTAAATTTTTGTCAAGATTGAATAGGCCAGTAGTGCCGGCAGATCATAGCAAGCAACGCTTTTCAAATTTCGTAATTTTCTTTTGCTGTCGTTTTCTCAGAATCAAACATGTTGCTCAAACATTCATTTGACGTACAGATGACTATGCTCTCGGTGGTTTTTTGGCAGCGAAAGTTGAATGGAAATCATGTATAAGGTTTTTCATTGCAAAATGGAAACAGTGAAACAACACTTTTGACTTCAATGTCTACTGCGACTTAACCTTACCAGAATTGTGCACAATCACTACGTGAATGTACCTATGATTTAAATTTTGAACCTAGAGTGTCACAATATTTGCTTCAGTCGATATAGCGAGCATGCCATGCTGTCAACTTTATGGAAATCGGTAAATCCAGTTCCACATTACGGCAGCTTTCAGATGTATCTCATTTATTACATTAAATTTCAAACGATTATGCACATAATTCTATATTCTTGGTTTTTTTTAGAGTACCGATGTGCTGCAAACAGCCAGAGGTTTAAGTCAAGAGTTCCAAAATTTACCATTTCGCTTCACACTGCAGACAAAGCAAAACTTTTCGTTTGGAATCATTCCTCATAAAAATCTAGCAACTACCCTTCGTCTCTGGGAAGAATGAAATACCCGCGATTCAAAACCAACTTCTGGAAACTAGCCATGAAACGAGTACTGTTCGTCATTTTTTATTTTAGTTTTTTTTTATAAGAAAGCAAAACTTTTCTTTCCGGACCGAAGCCGTTTTTAAATTGCTTTTTTTTTAAAGAAAAATGCAGAATGAGATAGAAAAGGACAACAATCCAGGATTACGTTCAGATTGAAAAGAGAAAAAAATCTTCCCGGTGCCATTCGAGTGGAAAGCACCTTCCGTTCCTTCATCTCTTTCAATCTACTTGTTGTTGCAACAATCCATGGCCAGATGAATAGAAAGAATCAGTTTTCATTATTCCTAGACTGCGCCTTCTCCATTAATGATTTCAAGTTGAATGATCAATGAGGCTGAGTGGGTAGACACTATTTATTGAAGTGAAAACCGTTGCTGCCCGGGATAATTGCTCTCTTCAGAGCCGAGCCCGAAAGCTTTTTTGAATGGCGTCGAATGCCCTCCCCCCGCTTGGCACTGTTCTGGACTAAATATTTTCCCAGGCTCAATAAAGCAACATTTTTAATGGCCTGTGATTGAATGCTTTGGGGTGGCCGGGTGGGGAACTGTCTGACAGACAAAATCAGGCAAAAATGAAATCAGTGAAAAGCAGTACGACGTGGGAAGAAAATTCCTCTTTCCAAACTCTCGCTTGTTATCGAACGAGGTCGCGTGCTTTGAATATAAATACAGAGCTTTTACTGTGGTTGTACCCTTCGCCATAGTTTTCCGGGAGGAAAAAAAAAACGAACGTTTACAGCCTGATTTGAGCTTGCCATTGCATTGGTCGCTTCCATACAATTTTTCGTGTTGATTGCATTGCCGAAGGGCTAATTTAACTCACCCGTTTTGCAGAAAAGTTTTTGTGAATTTATGGTTGAACTGTCTAAAGGGTTTCAAAAAGTGACATCAGTTGTGTGACATAATTGCATCCCATTAAACATTTTGAACTCGCGATTAAGGCGATACGGTCAAAATTTGGTCAATATCAACTTGACGTATTTCTTTCAATTTTGCATTTAAAAAACCTGAACACCCCTCATTTTGAAGGTGTGTGTGTGTAGAATGTTGCTCCTATTTTGATTTTGGAATTCACTCTTCAGTTGTCAAAATGCCGTCCAAGCAAGAAGAGCAGCGTATCAAAATTTTGCTCGCGCATCGCGAAAATCCGAGCTACTCGCACGCAAAGTTGGCAAAATCGCTAAAAGTTGCCAAATCAACCGTTACAAATGTAATTAAAGTGTTTGGGGAACGTTTGTCGACAGCCAGGAAGTCTGGATCGGGGGAAATCGAAAACCGGAAGCCGCTGAGACGACAAAGAGAGTTGCCGGTAGTTTCAAGCGAAACCCTAACCTATCTCTCCGAGATGCCGCAAATAAGCTGGGTGTATCGTCTACAACCGTGCATCGAGCCAAAAAACGAGCCGGACTATCGACTTACAAGAAGGTAGTGACTCCAAATCGCGATGATAAACAAAATACGACGGCCAAAGCGCGATCCCGGAGGCTGTACACGACGATGCTGACGAAGTTTGACTGCGTGGTAATGGACGACGAAACCTACGTCAAAGCCGACTACAAGCAGCTTCCGGGACAGGAGTTTTATACGGCAAAAGGAAGGGGAAAGGTAGCAGATATTTTCAAGCACACGAAACTGTCAAAGTTCGCAAAGAAATATCTGGTTTGGCAAGCCATCTGTACCTGTGGCTTGAAAAGCAGCATTTTCATAGCTTCCGGGACTGTCAACCAAGAAATTTACGTGAAAGAGTGTTTGAATAAACGTCTGCTGCCTTTCCTGAAGAAACACGGTTGTTCCGTACTGTTTTGGCCGGATTTGGCATCTTGCCATTACGGTAAAAAGGCCATGGAGTGGTACGCCGCCAACAACGTGCAGGTGGTTCCCAAGGACAAGAACCCTCCCAACACGCCAGAGCTCCGCCCAATTGAGAAATACTGGGCTATTGTCAAGCGGAACCTAAAGAAGACCAAAAAAACTGCTAAGGACGAGCAGCAGTTCAAGGCAAACTGGCTTTCTGCGGCGAAGAAGGTGGACAAGGTGGCTGTACAAAATCTGATGGCAGGGGTCAAGCGTAAGGCCCGGCAATTCGGATTTGGAAAAGCGGAAGCCTAACTGAATATTTTTCCTGAATTTTATACTAATTGAACTTGAAAAAGAAATTTAATTTGATTTTTTAAATAATTCACAAAATTAGAAAAAAAAACCGTAGGAAGACTGCATTTAGTAATAAATTCATCGAATGCGACGAAGTTGCATCCATGAATAGACCCAATTTGGTGCTTATAAATAGACCGACATTAAATCCATAACCCTTCGAAAGTTTCTGACTTTATAAAAAGAGTTGTGTAACTTTTCGTGATACATACTACCAGATGTCTTATCAAACTTATCTTAACAAGTGTATAACTAGTTGAATCTCGCTTACAGCTTAAAAACTTTATGAGTTATAATAAAAAAAAAATGTAATCGATCGCACTATCAATGCTTACTTATATTAAATAACATTACGTTCGGGTGGACATAGCTTGCTCCACTAGTCTCCTACACGTTACTCGATTCATGCTTGCTGATATCCAGTTTGCTGGACCACACATGCTTTCAAGGTTCTATTCAATTTGGTCCTGCTACCTCGAGCGTTGAACGCCTCTACGTGTTGTCCCAGCCAACGCCGCGGGGAAAAAAGCCATAAGCGCTACTAGAAAAGGACAACAATGGGGTTTATCTTATAGCTGCACGCACCGAATTGGCAATGGTACGATTATCCAGTAAGGGAAGGTCCATTAATTATGTCACGCAGTAAGGGGGGAGGGTGAGTTTGGGAAAACGTGACAATCCATACAAAAAAATTTGAACGTCCATACAAAAAACGTGACAAGGGGGAGGGGGGTATAAAAAGTCACTTTTTGCGTGACATAATTAATGGACGCTCCCTAATTTACCCACCATCATTGTAACTCCTATTTTAAAACCGTTAACCGTTTTACGGTACGCGCAGTATAACTCTTTAGGAGCTTACAACCTGCGCTTCGTAAGAGAAGCCTTTCAAAACTAGCTAAGCCCTCTATGTTGTTGTCCAAATTTACTTCTTGATTTCTTAACAGTATTTTCAACATTCTGTAATTTGCTCTCATGTTTGAAGTGATGCTACCGTCATTCGAATCGATCATTGTTAAATGTATTACTTGACTTGTAGATGTTTTGTTTCAAGACCTGTCCCCATATCATGCAAAATTTGAAAAAGAGGAAGGTTTTGAAACATCTTTTAAGAAATTTCTGACAAGATTTTTAGAAAATATCAGAAGATTTTCCAGAAGTTGGAGAAAAAATGCATTCAGTGTACAAATTAAATTAAAAAAATGACATTGGAAGATCGGAACTTCTAAATCTGGAAGTAGTTCTAGAGTTCAAGAAGATTTGGAGAGAACCACAAAATCATCTGGGTAATCGCATGAAAAATCAGAACATTTAGTCGCTTTTTTTTAATGCACGTATTAGACGAAGTTTTGACAATGTAATGTTGTTAACAGGGTACCATCGCTGCTTCTTTGCATCTCGGCACGCGGCACACAACTTCTGTGTGAAGGCTTTAGCATTTTGTAGAACTTATGTGTTGCTTGTGAACGGTACAGCAGCTCCATCTGTTCTCTGTCTACTTCATTAAGAGACGATTCTTTGTCCGAAATACACGAGTCGGTCATTTACACTTCTCCTTGTAGCGTTCCACGTTCTGTCGGGTACTGCATTGCAGCATTTGATCTCTAGACCCCGTTCTTCTCGTTCAACGGTTCTTGACACTCACCGTTAAACCACTCGTTTCGCATCCTAGGACACCTTCAGCTGCGTTTTGTTAGGCTGTTTTTGCATGACTCCAATAGTGCTCAAGAGGCATATCGATGACTACTTCCTCTTCCGACAATGCAGCTTCTAGCATTGAACGTATTCTGGTTGTTTCTGTCTGCGAACTTTGTTAACAACGGATAGTATTGGGTGTATTTTTTTCGTGCCGATGATCTCTAAAGTTCCTAATTTTAGACACCTAGTCACTACCAAGCTTGCCTTCAGATAACAGCAAATTTTCCACAGCGAACTGACAGATCACAGCTATTTCGTAATCGACATTGTCGGCGACCTTTCTTCCAGTACCCTATTTATTCACATTCGAATTATTTGCAAACAGACTAATATATAATTTTTTTTAGAAAAACATACCCACATCAAACATCATATCCTTCACAGATATCGTTTCCAACTTTCCCTACTCAACCGTCAATAAATGATAAATTGCTCGATGAACGCTTCCTCTAAATCGTTTTCCTTTCACAACTTCCACTCATCTGTAGGATTAATCGTTTTTCAGAAAATTCCACGCCCCAAACACATTCCAATAATCGCATTTGTGCTTACCGCTGAGCCAAACCATGATATGCCTGCCAAACGGCTGGCCGAACGAATAAATTTTGCTCCTTCTCCAAATGCTCTCTGGTAAGCAGCAAGCCCGGCATTATTGATTTATGGGATTCTTCATTCGTCAATAGTGGTGAGAACGGGAAATCCAATCGAAAATTTCCCATTTTTCAGAAGAAAAGGACTACCTCTAAAAGCCACAAAAATGCCGAGAAAGCGAAAAGGCGAAAGATTTTAAATACTCCTGCTTTCCATGGTTTTCTTCGATCCCACATCGGTGCCCACTCATCACGTCGTTCGCACCGACTGACAGGCGAACCAACATTTTCGATGGGGTATAGAGAAGGATCTTGCTAATCTCTATCGTTTTTCCTGTTCACTGGTTCTCAGAGGTGATATGTAGCTCGTTCGGTTGCAGCTTCCCGCTATGAGAGTCTGACGAAAGTTCGAACATAGCTCATGAATATTTGAATTAGTAATTTAACAGCCACGGTTGCTTGGCGACGTTGATGAACGAAGCTGGCAGAGGGAGGTGCTCTTTGGTTTTTCGTAGTACCAGCTGGTGGTGGTTGGGGTTAGTTTCGATTTTGTCGATGGGGATTCCAAGCCGGAACGGCACGCGATACACGGGAATAGGATAGGACCAGCTGATGTTCATGATGATACAAGCTACAAGGTAGAAGATTGCAAGGGTGGCGACAGGTGAACAAACTGCCTATTTCTCACGTTAAACGAAAATCAAGGCCTATCTGTGAAACGTAAACAACGACTTCAGACGTAATTTTTTCTTGAACCCATGCGAATAAACTGCACTATCTGGTAGTAGAAATATCCTCTACAAGTTCTCGGTTTGCCTGGATCGGTTTTCATTCACTTGCAAATCCACGTCCATATCCATTGTTTACATTTGAGAGGTAAGCCCTTTTCAAATGTTTTAGATTTTCTCAGCTAGTTTGGCTGTGAGCACAGAACTTTGAATAAGGCTGTACTATTCCTAAATAGTTTCATTGTAGGGGGCGACCCCGGCGTAGTGCTTAACATCCATACCAAAGACGCCAATGTCACGAGTTCGAATCTCACCCCCGGAGTTACGAAGTTACGAAAATACCCAAAAGGTATTTGTGTGACTACGATGGGAGATGAACCAGCCCAGGCTGAAAATATCGATAATCAAGGAATTAAAAAAAAGTTCATTATCTTTGACTTAACATCCGAAAGAATTTCTTTCATTTCTGTGACTTCACCGATTGAGCTAATAAAGGCCTAACAAAGTACTTCTACCGAATGTCAACACCCATCACAACAAGTATCTTTTTTGTCATAGAAGAGTCAAGTACTCCATTCAACTAGTCGGAACATGCTCTGAATTAAGAACGCTATGCAAAGTTTGTCTCATTCATGGCATTAGTTGACAAGGTTTTTCGTCGTTTCTTTTTAAACACACAGTTTGCCTACTAGAGGGAAAAAAAACTGAAAACCACTTTACATGTAGATCAAATTAAATTACACGCGAGGCAGAACGACCAGAACCCTTCTTTTCCGAAGAACGGATCGGGGCGACGCTGTTTGTAGGGAAGCAAAGTAACACACTTATCGCTCACTTGCCCCATGAGGAGGTGATATGAAAAGGCTCTCGACCTATGCTGAAGAGCATTTTAACCGCCCCAGGAAGCGGTAAATAAATTCTCCGTGGGAATCGCCGTTCGGCTAGTATTCTCAGTGTTGACTCGTGACTGCTTGCTATTCAAAGGAAATGTGTTGAAATCTTAGTATATAGTCCACCACATCCGCTTCCGCTTACCATTGAGGATAAAGGTGGTGAACGGCAGTGTTTACACTCGACTCGCAGCAGTATAGAAAAAAAAAGTGGTACATTCAATTTCCCTGGAGAGTAGGCCGTGGCATTTTTATCAACTCGTTAATATGGTAATGGATTTAGCTGCTTAAGAACGTGCCGACTGATGCATAAATTAAACCAACAGCCTGATTCCACTGGATTTCACTTATTCATCACTGAGAGTGTCTTGTAATGAGAATGGAACCGGAAATTTTCCAGGGGATTTTGAAATATAGCGAAGCAGTAACTGATGGATGACTAGAATAGAGGTGTTGAAAAAGAAATTATGTAGGTTGAATAAATTACTTCAGCCGACAGCAATCATGAGTTCTTTGTATTGAGGTGAACTTAATCATGCACGTTTTGTAAGAACTCTGTAACACAGTGAATGTCAGCTATGAGGAAAAAAAATAAGCCGAGGGATATATCAGGGATATAACCGCGAGGTTCTCGTGGACGTAGGTTCACGTGTCATCTAATTGATTCATATCATAACACATTTGGTTGGTTAATATTGATATGTTTTTATTATTTTGCTTTGACCCGTACCTTCTTATGAATTTTGCTTTTCATTGCACTTTCGTGACCATCTTCATTCCGGGCTATGCCATTCAACGCTAGTCGAGCCGTCTGCTGTCCCCGTACATATGTCACAGTTTACACGTTCCTGTCATCCAAGTCGTCCCAGCCCTGAATCTTGTGCTAGCGATTCAGCCTTCGAAGCTGCCCAACATAGCTCGAGTGCACCTTAAGTAAGTAATGTTGCACTTGCCTCTTCGAAAATCCTGTTGTATTATCAAAACGTTGGTGTGATCAACAGGCTGTCTCGCCGATTATCAGTTGGTCCTTAGTGACGGCTGCTATGACGTTTACACACTTTCCGAAACATTTTTTCCCCCTTTACTTTTAGCCACCTGGGTAGTTCGTCGCCGGCTTTCCGAAACATGGCTCGACGGAAACACTTCGACGAATCAGCTATTTGACGACTCATATGCCGTTGATCGATAAGACCGCTCGCCTTGATACAGCAACAAAAGCCCTGGAGGTGGTCTACTGCTAGCAGTTTGCTCGAGTTTTAAGAAGGTAGTACACTCTACCGGCCTGAAAAAAATGTATGACAAAAATGGAATTCAAATGTTTATTCTTCCGAATTCCTGCTACAAAATGTTTTGGTCTACGTTGTGCAACTGCAAAATGCTTTAGCCGCTACATCAGGTGCAGCGTGGCAGCTCCGACGGCAACCTGCTGATCGGTGGACATCATAGAGGCCGCACCGTTGGTGCTAGAACAAAATCGATATTTTTCCTTCAATCTCCGATAAATTTCCTGTCATCGTACGTACGATTTTTTGATTATGTTGAATAATGAATAATCGACAAAGTTTTGAAAAATAATAATCAGGTTTTCGGACGCAAAAAAGGACATTAAAGTTTGCACCGAAGAGCCACTTTTGAAGATAAAGAAAAACGATGACGTACGTACGATGACGTATGTACGATGACAGAAAAAAAAGATTCAAAAATTTACACCGCGTTCAAATCGGACGAAATGTTTTTGAGTACTTTGGAAGTATGGTTTCGAGATAATTGCGTTTGAGTTTGAGTTTGAGTCCAGTTTTTCATCAGATTCGTCTACATACCTTCAGTCTGCTATTCCGGGACCATAAAAAATCACTTGGACAACTTGTTTCTCGAGTTTTCGCCGCTTCCTGGCCGCCAATATGCTCCTCCTGATCTCCTTCGTGCCTTCCTACAACTGCGTTTCAGCGCGATTGACGCACTTGCTGCCGCCCTTTGCGCAAAAGAAATGGCAGGTCGTCTCGATGTCCAGCTGCAGCACTCTCATAACTTTGAGAGAATCCCGTTCAATCCCGCGTTGAAATTGCTGACCGCCAAATTTGAAAAAATGTCAACAACTTCCTTACCGCTGTGATTATTTTTTGGAGACAGCGCCCAGATGCTAGCGTTTTGCGTATATCTGCGAGACAACGTTCAAGTAGTTCATCACGACTCAGATCTTGATATGCAGGAAGTATGGCTGTGTAAGTTTCCTTTTTCATAGCTGGTTTATGTATGTAATTACTAGTTGTAGTTGTAGTTGCTCACCGTTAAATTTTGCTTTCTGCCATGTGCATCAGAAATCCACTCATTCCGGGCAGCCGTCAGGTTGTGGTTCCTCATCCGTGGATATCTTGTGGTTCAATGTTGCAATCAGTTCCCTCATCATATCCGCAGTCAATGCCGAGTTCCTCCTGATGGCAAGTCCATAATAGATGGTGAGCTCATCTATTAATTTTCCGGTCAATTTTCACTTTCCGCTGAGTCTTTTGGTCTTCATTACTAGCTGACGAAGTCGGCTGCCCATTCGCTTTTGTACATGATCGACGCACTCTTTTTTGCACACAACCAAGTCCTAGTATGGCTGTGAATCCAGGATGCCCTTGAAGGTTTTAGTATCACCGTCTGCGATATACTGACTATATTTTACACCGTGCAAATCGACCGATCTACGAAACATTTCAACGGTCGAATCCACTTCCGTTTTCCTAGAAGCTCCCTCGTGGTTTCATTGACAGCCGCTCTTGTGATCCTCGTGCCATTCTTCAAATTCCGCGATGCCTTCCATGTTTTCCACTGATCGTATGCTTTACAGAACCTGTCCGGTACGCTAGCCAATAAGTGTGGAAACACCCAGCAGGGATGAAAAGCTCATCTTCTTCCAAGAACCGTGGCCAGAAACCGCCAACCTGCTGAAGTCGTTGTCCTCCTCAGAAAGTTCCGAGCATAGGTTCCGAGCTGCAGAAAATTTCTTGTTCGCAGAACTCGTTCAGGAGCGTAGATAAAGAGTTCGGCCAGAATCCCTGGAGAGTCGGTTTCACCTAGCAGCACCTTTGCTGCGAAGACTGCTTGCATGACTGTACGCCTATGCTCCAATGTTTCAATACCCAAGAGTGAACAACGATCCTGGTACGCTGGAAGGTTGACAGGATCATTCCACGGCAGATGATGGAGAGCATGATGAACAAATTTTCTTTGAACAGCTTCAATCCTCGCAATCCAGATTCTTTGATACGGGCAACCACACCAAGTCTCCAAATTCCAGGATAGAACGAACGAGAGAGTAGTATAATGCTTTCAGACAGGTGGTATGACGAAACTCGTGGAGACCTTAAACATGAAACTATCTGTTGGCTTTGGTAATCATATCCGTGTTGTCTAAATGTCAAACTGAAGTCAAACTGGATTCCAAGGTCACGAACAGTATCAACTTTCAGTAGAGGCTGATTGTTTATTATGTAATCAAATGCAATTGGGTTCGATTTTCGATGGAATGTGATAATGAAGCATTTGTTAACACTCAGAGTGAGTAAATTCCTAGAACACCACTCTTCAAAGCTATTGATCAAAACTGTAGTCTTAAGCAATCAGCGAAGCATCGCACAACCATATACATTTTCACATCGTCTGCATAGAATGACCAGCAGTTAGGCGGAAGTATCAGTCCAACCTCGTTGATGAAAATTGAGAGCAGCAGTGGTCCCAAGTTGCAGCCTTGAGGTACGCCCGACATATTAGTAAAGTAGTTTGATTGAGCTGAGCCAATCAATAATAGCGCAAAACTTTGCAAGCCCGTTGTATCCAATTCCAAGTAACCTCAGGACGAAGGTGACGCACAACGGACTGGAACATATGGACTGTGGATCGCAAGTTGCACAGCACACTGTGAATTCAAAGCCCAGGCCGCAGATTCAGAGTCTTGTAATCTCACATCAGAGCCGCACTTTTTGCACACTACTAAATTTGCCAGGTCAGTGAAAACACTGAGGAGTTTGACAAGCCGATACCCCAAACTATCCTTCACGATGATCTCGTCATCTTTCGATGATCGAAGCTTTTTAACCGACGACGAAACACCGTCCACATCACCTTCCAAGGAATACCTAATAATCCGATTGGTTACCCGTACGTATAAATAAATAAATACCGATGAAGTGGACTACGGCCTCTCAAAAAAGTGCGTTCTGACCGGAACTGATTATCTTTCCACCCTCTCTGCCTTAGTTTTGGCTCTTTGTTTGTCATTTTTGCTGAAAAACTGCCTGCGTACCCGAGAAACGTGTTTATCAAATGACAGGTTGCTACATGCTGTATGATATATGAAGAAAAACCCTCAAAACTGGTTTAATACTGTACCAGAGCCATCTGGTAATACGCGGTAATAGAACTAAAAAGATCACCCGTTCCGTCGACAACGATCGAGCTTTCAGGGCGCTCACCCGAGTGCAGTCGGAGCGCTGCGACACTGCTTCGCCTTTTGACCTGTAACTTTGGAACATGTGTCTCATGAACTTCGGGTAAAATTTTCGATAAAGTAGACACACCAAATTTTTCATGTCAAAAACATTTTTTTTTTAATTTGCAAAGTGCACTACCCCCTTAAATCTCGTACGATATATTCTCCTTCTAGCTCGACGATTGAGCATTTATGGATCGCAATCACCACTGTTGATGCAACTCTCTACCTATGCGTCATCTACATCTCTCCTGATCGAGTAAACGACGAAACATTAACATAAACGCATCTTGATTCGCTTAGCTGGATAGTTTCGCAATTGGGACCGAGAGACAACTTCTCCATTGTGGGTGATTTCAACCTGAGTGCGATCTCTTCGAAATGAAATTCTTATGGTTTCCTCTGTCTGAACACTTCTCGCTCGTGGATTAACCTTTCATCGTGAGAGTTGCTCGATGTATATAGCACGGCTGGACTTAGACCGTTGAATGGAATTGTTAATGAAAATAATCGCACGATCGATCTTTGCTTCGTTATGCAAGCTCGTTAATATATTTGGACACCTTCCACCATGGCACTTCGGATAGCATTTATCATGATTTGAGTAAGGCTGATTCCAACGGCATGGACAATTTCTTCACAGGGATCAATTGGGACGTAGTTCTTCAAGATAATGATGCCAACCACGACGCATCGACCATGTCTGAAATCCTCCTGTATGCCAGCAACCAGTTCGTTCCAGTAAAGTCTACATACGAACCGGCAAAACCTGCCTGGTCAAATGCTGATCTCAAGCATCTTAAAAAGGTGAAGCGGGCATCTCTCAGTTGGCATAGCAAATATCGCACGGACTCTACGAGAGCAAGTTATATGAAAGCGAATAATGATTACAAGGAAGGCAATGACCGCCTTTCGATCATCATAACATCATTGCCAAATTACCGGCTTCGCGAAATGGCACGATGCCAGATCCGACCAAAACAGAGTGTCACCTTCGTCGATGGTGCCGGTCGTTATGTATGGCTTGCTGAATTTGCCGCACCCAAAGATCGCCTGCAACACCAAGTACTTCTTGGAAAATGTATCGACCTTCTCCTTCCGGAAGTTCTCCGGAACATCCAGGCGGGACTCGTCTCGTTGTCCATTACGATGTATTTCGGCTGCACCAACCACACACGGTACAGTTTTCTGGCACGGGATTTGGCCACTCTATTCTGTTCATCGATTCGATTAGGCGCCTTCCTTACCTTGAAGACATGAAGTTCGGCCCGCTTCATTGTCTGCTGAACGAACCAGACGAAAGAATTGACCGTCTTGGCCACATACCGAATCGAATGGTTCGGATTGCGCTTGAAGTAATCCCTCACCTTTCTTGCGTTCGCGGGTTCGGTCGTCTTCGCTTTTCATTCACTGCCTGCTCACCGCTGAGTGGCCTGGGTCTCCTTGAACGATTTTACCACACCGGACACGGTCGAATTGTTGATTCCCCACTGTTTCGCGATCCACCTGTGGTACTGGCCTGGATTTTCCACAACCGCACTCATAATTTTTTGTCGAAGCGCTTCTAGCTTGGAAGCCATCTCGATAACCACTTGAAGACATTCTTTAATACGAGGTCTGAAAGTTTTGTCCTATTAAAATGCCCATGCACTGAATCAAGGTTAATTTAAAAATGTTATACGTTCCTATTCAAGAGATCTAATTCTAGAAGTTGTCTTTACAGCTAATTCTCTTACTAAAATGAACGACTTAATGACTCTTTACTACTTCCAATCTCAGAAACTATTCAGTTTCATGCAAGAACCTATGTTTACCATATTGGAGAAGGTGTCGTTAGCCCAAGTATGTGGTTATGGTATTGCAGATTTTCAGAAAACTGATTTATATATTAATCAGAAACTGTTAAATGGTATCAAAATACAGTGACCGGCAAAAAAAAAGGTTCCGTAATGAATTTGTAAATGTTTACAAAAGTTACAGATTTGCAAAAGAGCTGGGCTGTATCACAACTGATACATCATGTCAAAAGATACACATGGAAGTTTGGTTTGGCTTACTGGTAATCCATTACTAATTAATTATGTTTTTATTGCGTAAAGTGCACCAAATTTAAATTTTAATGTTTTGAAATTGGAAATATCTTCTCAACATCATGGGATCCTAGTAGTGAACAGCAGTTTCAATTTCGTAACCTGCCGAGCTCTATCGGGCCTACCGATACTTTCTCTTCACATCTTTGGTTCTAGCAGAAACTGCTGTTCACTACTGGGATCCCATGATCCATGATTTCCATTACTGGAAATGTTTTTTTTTTTTATGGCACAAACGAAAATTATCAACCATTTCAGAAAAAAAACTATTTTTATAGGGAATGAGAAAAAAAAGACCACTTTCAAAATTCAACAGAAAAATCGGTCAAAATCAAGTAATAGTAATCAATATGGCCCCTTTTTGCCATGATGATCGCCTGTAGCCGTTTTGGCATGCTTTCCACCAGGTTTCTGAGGAAGCAGGGATCCAGTTCGTACCAAACCTTCTCCAACGCCGCATGATACGTTTGTTTGTTGGTTACGTCTGTTATGTTTTTTTTTTTTTTCACTTTATTATCGAGAATCACCCAAAGATTTTCGATTGGGTTCAAGTCAGGGCTCTGGGGCGACAGGATCGGAAAAAGGCGAGCGTTTTCTTGGCCGTATGCTTGGGATTATTATCTTGCTGAAAGGTGTAGTTGCCTCTTTGCCACCACTTCTTGTTGAACTGCTCAAATTTGGATTCGTCCGACCATACAACACGTTTCCAGAACTCCATGAGCTTAGTTATCAGGTTATCTGGGTGCCCGGTCATTGTGGAGTTGAAGGAAATGAAAACGCCGATAGACTAGCAAGACAAGGCTCTGCTTCGAGATTCGTCGGTCCTGAACCTTGTTGTGGTGTCCCTAAGTGTACGTTGAGACTGAAACTTAAAACCTGGGAAATGTCCATGGTAGAATCCAACTGGAATGCCACGGATACATGCCGGCAAGCAAAAAGGTTCATTAAACCCAGTGCAGCAAAGGCTCGGGCTCTATTAAATTTGGGGAAAAAGGATCTAAGGGTAATAACTGGTCTGATGACTGGTCACTGCCCTAGTAAGTATCACTTAAACAAAATTGGAAAAATCGAATCATCAGAATGTCGTTTTTGTCAATTTGAAAATGAAACAGCCGAACACATACTTTGCAGTTGTGTAGCACTATTCAATCAAAGAAGGTCAATATTTGGAAAAGGGTTACTTGAGCCGATCGATGTTTGGCAAAGCAGTCTCAGTAGGGTACTAGGCTTTATAACACGAGTCGAGCCTAACTGGGATTGTGTGCTACATCTACCAATGTCTACCACATGTTAGTGGTGGTTAGATACTTGATTAGCACTAAATTAAATCTGGGTCATACCACAATATTCCTAAGTATTGGACGCAGTGGTTTAACGGCTCTACAAGAACGGAAAAATCTTGCTGATGAACGGTCGCTTTCAGGCGAGATGGCTTTTCAACCCTTTCTCAGCGAAGCGTTGACAGATAACGCGATCCGAAATCAGTAGGCTCAGCTTCTCTTTTATTTCTCGGATATTGATGATCGGATTTTTCTTGATCTCTTGGATGATTTTGCGGTCCTCTCGGTGATCCGTTTTACGTTTTCGTCGTTTTCGTGCTTCAGAAAAATCATCTGAACTGCATAACGGCTCATTCCATATCTCTCGGCAACTGCGTGCTTGGTATGGTTCCGATTGCAATCACGCACAATCAGATTTCGAACCTGAAGCGAATTTTTGTTTGCCACTCATGTTAATCGCTTTAAAATCACTTCCGGTGAACTCAGCCAGTCTATTTTTTTTTTACCTGCGGCAGAGCTTTGAGGCGGATTCTACACGGGAAATTATTAAGTATTACGTCAGCGGAAAATCGAAATTAACGAGTATATTGGAATATATGTGTGAAACTTGTCAAATGGGTCTAAAAGCACCTGAGCATGTGAAAATAGAATGGTTCTGACATGTACAGGACTTAAAAAAGGAATTTTCTTACATACGACTCTATTGATCTTTTTTTTTTCGCCGGTCACTGTACGTAGCAGAAAAAGCTTCCAGACAACTAACTCCAGCTGGACGAAAAACTTTCCACACAATGCTAGAACTAGCAGCAATCACAAATTCACATCATTAGTTTAATTGGCAGAAAAATATAGAGAGGGAAAACAACAATCACAGTTTTTTCCAGTTCTGCTAATGACTTCTGCAAGGTAGTTAGTGTATTTATAATGTCTATCCCTCTTTTGTCTAGCACATTGAATACTCAGGAAAGGGTCCCATTTTTTATGACAGAGATTTAATCACAAGAAGTAATTGATAAATAATGTTTACATGCATCCGAAAAATTTCCATCCTAATAATAAAGTGCCAGATGGACGATTTTTCAAGAAAACTCAGTTCAGGAATCATAGAGAAAGTTGTAACGATGTCGTAATTAATTTCTCACACTTGAGTCTCCGTGCTTTCGGTGGGCAAATTTTCTGCTCTAAATCTGGAATAAAATTATGAAAGACGTGTACAAGTTTTTCTTGTTTCCAGTAACAGCAGTGCCATAATCACTATCTTCAATCATCTTCGTCGTTTTCGTGAGCATTATTATTACTGTCACAAAATGGAATTCTGCAAACTTCTTAATCCCTATTATACCAGCTCATTTCGAGCTGCACCGAAGCCCGTGGAGAACCGCAACCACTTCCCTACACGTTTTATACGAACATCGTGTTTTATGATACCTACTGAGAGAAAGTATTACCGCATCACCGTAATTCAATCTCTCAGCTTTCCAAAGCTTATTTTTTCATCACGGGGATTTTTCAGAATTTAATATTGACGGGTGGATGATTACGGTTTTATCAATTTGTCAATCTATGATCATATTGACATTGACGGCAATGATGATTTTGATTTTCGGTCTCATGGAAGGAGGTGAAAAGTTAAGACGTCAAATGCTTGTTTTACGAGTAAAGCGTTAATTTCCCATACATATGCTTCCTTTAACACTAACTCACAGCAGGTCGTGAAACTGGAAATTAATTTTCTTACTTACCTACTTGAAGGACTCAAGCAATGGTTTCTTTTAAATTTCTGTTTCTTGGAACGAGTTCGCCTCCATTTATAGCGAATTGTGATCTATAATTTAACGAACAGAAAAGAGGGTTTTTTTTACACTGATGTGAGATTTACAGGAACTGTGTTAATTTGCGTCAATCGGTAATATCGGTAAATTTCAATAAGGCAACAATGCTTTAATAATCAACCATTGTTTTGCATAGCTTGAGCATTAGCATTGACCATGTCGCAGAAACTCGTAGGTGGTACAAGCCCTTAATTCTATAAGCGCTGTAGACATCCATCTATAGAAGCAGCTTATTTTGGTATTAATCACCTATTCCATTGATTGAAGTGATATACCCTCCAAGAACCATACTGGCCACGTCCTTGCAACTGATGGGGATTGATAGTTCAACACTTATACTTCAGAGAGACGCCGAGAACTCTACGAGTACAACTTATTGCCTGGCATGCTTATATCTTTGTTTTATTAGTTCAGTTTTAATTGTGGCCCAATGCCATGCCAAGAGCTTATGACAAGGATATTCCCTTCTTAGCACTCCTCTTTAGCCAACTAATTCTAATGATGGAAATAACTATCGCCAGTACTGCAGTTGACATTGTTACTGAAACATACACTACAGATAGAACACGCTTTGTGTGTTCTGAACAATAACCACTCTGCAGCTGGTGTCATTGTGAATAGGTGAACGAGATCTCTATCTACACCACGAAGCGGAACAATTTAATGACGTTCGTCATCCGCTTCCCTGTTACCATTCTAAACGCGGTCATCCGCGAGAACTCGATTTGATATATGTAACAACATGGCCACGTATTACAAACTCTAAACTATCATCACGACTCTTTTGCCACAACGTTAGTGATGCTGCCTATGCTGACCGAACTATGGCGATGATAATATAAGCATTCACGTTCTCGGTTCTTGTTCATCTGTGGTGCTGGAATCACTACGCCACCAACATGGATCCTGCCAAACCATCGGGATAAATTGAATTTGAAATTAGGGAGAAAATGTGCGTTAATAACTCTTATCTCGAGCGTTCTCATCTTCATTGCTGCACAGCTCTGGCTGTGAAAGCCAGAACGCCAAAAGATCCCCGAGGAATATTTAACTGTGGCCCGATAGGACCTCGCCGAGCACCTTTTCAACTCAGAGCCAAAACGATGAGCCCGATGAAATGGCCACGGGGTGAAAACAGCTTTACGGCAGGGTGTTAAGTGTTTGTGAAAAACAATTTAATTTTCATTTTGGTACGTTTTAGGCTTCATTTTCGGAGGTCTTCGCGCAATTTATCTGGAGGCGAGGGTGAAAAGTTCTAATTCTAATGGGTGGAAAAAAGAAATATGGATTGTTTCATCTCTGTCCTAGCGTCAAAGAGGCGGGTTCAAAAGATGGATTTCATCTTTGAAAGGAACCATCACTACGAAAATGTATAGGACCAAGAAAAAATAAATCACTCTCGTTTATGTTTTGCGATTAAAATGGTTCTGGGTTTTCTCAATATTTTGGTAATAGAAAGAGCGTGCTCCAGGCTTCAGCCAGGATCGGTTGAAGATTTATTATAAATAGTAATGAGCAGTTTTCTAGCAATCTTTCAGTAATTTAAAACTGTTTGAGCACTTTATTGAAATATTTCTAACACTTTTCACTTCTTATTTTCTTTTTCCATTTAATTCTGATGCGTTTGTATAATTTGCCGTTTTATACATTCGTTTTTTGTCTGCTACTTGCGGACTTCTGCAGCGTTTTTTTATAAAGTACAAATCGAGATATTGCAGTACAACGCTAGACCGTGCATAAATTGAAGGATTTGTGAAACCATATTTACCACAGAAACATTAATAAAAGGTATGCATTACCCATCGTTTACCACGTATCAGGTAAAGGTTTTATTGCTTGGTACTCTATGTTTTTCAAAATATCCAAATTTTCCTTAAAAATCTGAAAGTGCAAATGGTACTCAGCGAAATAAACTTTCGATATTCATAAGATTGCATTATGATTATTCGCCAGATTTCATAGATTTATAATAATATAATGATACAACAAAAATAAAATATGGAGCAACTTGGATTCAGACCTAGAACGATGAGGTTATGGGTCCAGTGACTTGACCACTAGTATATATCAACACTTGTAATTAGGGAAGCTTAAAGGCGTACAAGAACAATGTTGTGTAAACCAAATCCATTCATAAGTCAGCCTTACAAAATTCCAAAGCATCATTATAAGTTGAACCTTATGAAATTCTTAAGCTTATCCTGAGCCTTGAGCCTGAGTGTATATTACATTTCGTCCACCATTGATCTAATAATTGAAATTAAAACACAACATAAATACATTTCGTATCATAATAAAAGGAAATGCCCACCTTTGATGGTAAAGCGTGTAGGAATACTCCTTAGTTCTAACTTTGTCAAATAATTATTCCGAGTTAATGCACCATTTTCTTCTAGTGTATGGTAAAGCTGAAACTCAGTGTAGATCAGTCCAATCAACGAAGATAAAGTTTCAACGAAAAGATATTTAATTTTTTTTTTTTAGAATCAACAGACTATTCAATAAGTCGAAGAAAGCAGTTAGAAAGAGCCCGGTTTGATGATGGGTTTGCTCATTTACACTTCCGGTCCGCTTCCTAGCATCTTGCTATAAAGTTCCTGGTGGTCAGTCACCCACCGATTACCTGTCGATCTGACAAATTTTGGTAGACCGACTGCTTAGAATTATCTCAAATTGTAATATTCCGCCCACTATATCACAAAATATTGTGAGTAGTTGAACGATTTGAAGATAAGGAAAGCATTGGGTATAGGATCAAGTCTCCCCCGGTTGGTAACAAATTAATGAGCATAGGAATCAATAGAACCAATATCAGATACTAATGCAATGATGGGCCACCAATCGGAGGGGCGGCCCAACTTATCTTATCTCTATTTGCAGGATATCCACAGAAAAGAGGGCATGCCACTGCTCTGCCTAACTATTACCAACACATGCAGAAAAAGCGATCACCATTATTTACGAGTTTACGGTGATTAGGTCATGTCAGACTATTTGGGGTGCGGTGCAACTGGCGTTCGATATTCTGTTGCTTGTTGGAGCGCTCCCATGCTTTTGGTGGAATCACAAATCGACCACGTTTTGATAGATGGCCGGCACTTCTCAGACATCACCGACGTCAGAACCTACCGAGGCGCTAACATCGACTCGGACCACTACCTAGTGATGGTTAAGATGCGCCCAAAACTCTCCGTAGTGAACAACTGTCGGTACCGGCGCCCGCCACAGTACAATCGCGCGCAACTGAAGCAACCTGACGTCGCCGAAAGCTACGCGCAATCACTCGAAACTGCGCTTCCGGAAGAGGGCCAGCTCGACGAAACCCCTCTCGAGGACTGTTGGAACACCGTGAAAACAACTATTAGCAGCGTTGCGGAGAACGTCTTAGGATATGTGGAACGAAGCCGACAGAACGAGTGGTTCGACGAGGAATGTCAACAGGTGTTGAATGAGAAGAACGCAGCGCGGGCGCTTATGCTGCGTCAAGCTACCCGTCATAGTGTGGAACTATACAGACAGAAGCGACGACAGCAGACCCAACTCTTCCGGGAGAAAAAGCGCCGCCACGGAGAGGAGGAGTGTGAGGAATAAGAACAGCTGCACCGCTCACATGAAACGCGAAAGTTCTACTAGAAACTCAACGCATCCCGCAGAGGCTTCGTGCCGCGAGCCGAAATGTGTCGGGATAAGGATGGGAGAATCCTGACGAACGATCGTGAGGTGACCGAAAGGTGGAAGCAGCACTTCGATGAACATCTGAATGGAGTACAGGAAGAGGACCAAGACAGCGATGGAAGAGACGTAGTCGATGCAGTAAGTGACGGAGATGTGCCACCCCCGACGATAGGTGAAGTTAAGGATACCATCAAGCAGCTGAAGAACAACAAATCGGTTGGAAGGGATGGAATCGAAGCAGAACTTATCAAGATGGGCCCGGATAGGTTGGCAAATTGCCTGCATCGACTGATAGTCAGGATTTGGGATACCGAACAGCTACCGGAGGAGTGGAAGGATGGGGTTATCTGCCCAATCTATAAGAAAGACGACAAGCTGGACTGTGGAAACTATCGTGCGATCACTTTCCCTTATGCCGCCTATAAAGTATTATCCCAAATCATCTTCCAGCGACTGTCGCCACTAGCAAATAGATTTGTGGGAAGTTATCAGGCCGGTCTACAACGGACCAAAGTGCCACTCCAAAAGTGCCGTGAATATAGAGTCCCAACGCACCATCTATTCATCGACTTCAAAGCCGCATATGATACAATTAACCGATATGAGCAATGGAAGATCATGGACGAGAACAGCTTTCCGGGGAAGCTGACCCGACTTATCAAGGCTACGATGGATGGAACCCAGTGCTGTGTGAGGATATCGGGTGGATTATCGGGTTCATTCGAATCCCGCAGGGGGCTTCGTCAAGGTGATGGTCTCTCGTGCCTCCTGTTCAAAATTACTCTTGAAAGTGTTATGCGACGAGCGGCGTTTAACATGCGAGGCACGATTTTCAATATATCCGATCAATTTATCTGCTTTGCCGATGACGTAGATATTGTCGGCAGAACATTTTAGGCGGTGGCAGAGCAGTACACCAGACTAAAGCGCGAAGCAGAGAAGATTGGGTTGAAGATAAATACGTCCAAAACGAAGAACATGCTGGCAGGTGGAACCGAGCACGATAGGACCCGACTGGGCAGCAGTGTAACGATCGACGGCGATGAGTTTGAGGTAGTCGATGAAATTGTCTATCTCGGCTCACTGGTTACTGCGGACAACGATAACAGCCGTGAGATCCGGAGGCGGATTATCAGTGGAAGTCCACAAGCAACTACGGTCAAACAGACTTAGCTCCCGTACGAAGTGCATCCTGTACAAAACGCTAATAAGACCGGTTGTTCTCTACCGGCATGAGACGTGGACAATGCTTGAAGAGGACATGCGAGCACTCGGAGTTTTTGAGCGACGGGTGTTAAGAACCATCTTTGGTGGAGTACAGGAGGACGGACTATGGAGGCGAAGGATGAACCATGAGCTCGCAACTATCCTGCAAAATGGTGTTCGACGGGAATCCGGTTGGTACAAGACGACGTGGGGCGCAACGAACATGATGGTCAGACCAGGTGGAGCAAAACCTAGGGGGTACATGGTGCCCAAGGGATTGTAGAGGAGCAGCAACGAATCGGGAATTATGGAGGGATATTGTGTATCAGGCTATGTTATAGTATTGTAACGTTATGCCATGTAAATAAAAAATAAATAAGGTTGTAAAGTGGACCCGTTAAGGATGTTAACTCATATAAATGGAAAAAATTGCATCTGTACATGAGAAAAAATCAACCAGTCAACCATGTATCACAACTGGGAATATTAACAGTAAAATCTACATCGAAGGTTGTCTTAAAAACCATGTGATACCTTTTTTGAGACTACAGTCTCAAGCAATTCCGTTTTGGCCAGATTTGGCATCTTACCACTACTCAATAGCGATTTAGAAATGGTAGTAGGATAATAAGATCGTTGTGATGCCACGTTACATAAATCCTCCAAATTGTCCAAAACTTCGACCAATCCAGCGATTGTGAAAGCTGTTTATCAGAAAATGGAAGGAGATTCCAAATCAGTTCAAGAGTGCAAAAAGAAGTGAACAAAGGCTTACAAGGCCAGCGGAGGAAACTTTAATGGCAGGAATTATATAAAAAGTCCGTAAGTTTGGGCGTGAAAGTGAAATTTCAGTGTTTGAGAGCGGAGATGTTAAGGAGTGTACTTGAGGAAAGTTAAGGTTGAAAAATTAATGTGGTGATATTAATTTTGGATTCATAATATTCATCTGATGATAGATGATAGAAAATTTGAGTCTGGACATGCTTTATATACAGTGTGTCTCACAGAAGGTGTCACCTTTTTTCAGTCTTGGTTTATTTTAACTGGGTAATTTTATCAGCGGAATTGATTACACCCGTTTTGAGTGTATTTTTTTGACAGCTTATCGCTTAAGATAAATAAGCGATTGCGTTTGTTTATATTTATCAGCTACCATGGAAGCCATACGGAAGCAAGTTTTGAAATTACATTTGCAGAAGCTTAGACCGTGTCAGATATTCAATAGCCTTAAGCAGTTCGGAGTGAGTAAGCGTTTGGTTCAAGGAAACTGAAAATGTCCATATTCAACACAAAAGAGGTGCCAAACGAACTGCCAGAATAAGAAAAAGATCAAATGTGCGAGGGAGCCGTAATCCGGCCGTAGCTGGCCGTAAATTGAGCAAACAATTTCAAATGTCCCTGCTTCAATGAACAGGCTCCTCAGACATGATCTGAAAGGCAAGCCGTACAAGAAACAACGGGTTCACGGGTATGCGAGCAGGTTTTGAAGAACCATCTGCTTCCTCATGCTTCAACGCTTTATGGGAATACACCATATTGTTTCCAACAGGACTCAGCACCAGCTCACAAGGCAAAGAAGACACAAGCGTGGTGCGCGGAAATTTTGCCGATTTCATCACAAGCGAAGAATGGCCTGCATCTACACCGGATCTCAACCCACTTGACAACCTTGTTTAGGATTATAGTTATGCTACAACATAAGGGTTTACTTTAGATCGATTCAAGAAACATTTGGTTGATATTTGGGACCAAATTCCTCAGGAAATCGTGCGTGCCAGCTGCGATGGGTTTACAAAGCGTTTGCGCAAAGTTATCAAGGGAAAAGGCGAGAGATTCGAATTGAATTAATATGGTTTATGTCTATATAATGTATCTTTCAAATGAAAAATAAATGCTATGATTTGGATGATTTGTTTTGTTGTAATCCCATTTTGTTTAAGTGGCACTTATTGTGAGACACCCTGTACCACCTTGATCAAAATGTTCCCGAAATGTATTCAGGGAAAATAAATACAAGATTACACACAAAATCGATATTGTCCCCATGGAAGCACTCCCCATCGGCTGCAACGCACTTATGTCAGCACTTGGTCCAATCGTCGGAACATTTTTTTATATTCTTGAGTCTACCAGTTTTGTAGCGACACGTCTAAGGCCCATATCATTAACCAACATATTTTGAACGGATCCATTCAGTGCAGAGGTGTTTTCGACTTCCAATAAAACGAGAATCACGTCAACATACTCGTACACTTTCCTTATTTGACCTGCGTTCGGGCGAGGCCGGCGACGGTTAGGGATCACCCTTAGTTCGTTAGTGTGGGCCACCATTTTTTACACATTGAGGATGTATGTTAGTTCCAAGCACCATCTGTTAGTTCTCTGTGTAATAACAGCTGATCTGGCAATAACGGAATACCAGCCTCGGGCGGTCAATCGGGCTTCAAATGGTGAGTTGACAACTTCGAAGGAGGGTGCGACCGACCTCTCATCCTCACAAGTTCCTACCTCACGCCTCCACGAGTCATATGATCACAAAAGACTGCCAGCTGAAACGTGGAGACGCTGGTTGGCGTAGCCTGGGCAATGTTGTCAATCTGACAATAGCGAAGTGAGGGGGTGCGACTGAACATCATGTACCTTAAGTCATATTGCATATTTTCAATTTTCAATTTATTAATAATTTCAGCACGCATTAGAATCATCGGCATCGAAAGCTCTCAATTAATAACTGTGGAAGTGCATTTGGAACACTGAGTTGAGAGCTGGCAATAAGAAATTTGTGAAAGCAATAAGCTTGAAATGCTATGTATAATAACGCTTTAGAATCATCTTTGCATTCCAAAACCATGTAAGAGCCTGGAGCAACATGACAGGCATCAAAGGCTCAATTTGTGTTTCAGCATTTCAGCATAACATTTAATTGAAAATTGCACTTCTGAACTTCATCTACTATATTCATAAAAGACTGGCATGTGCTTATAAGCAATGTAGGATTATATTTTAATATTGTGTATAGTGGTATTATGGTAAGATAAGCCTATTTTCAGAAATTATCAAACCAGACACTTCGATCACACCAATTGCTATCTCTGAAATGTTACTAGAATAGTAACAGAAAAAATATTATAACATTTCTTATAAAATAATATCTTTTATTGAAATTTTATCTTTGATATTCGGAATGACCTATACTGTTTTCAGCTTTTCCAGAACTGGAAGGATATTAATACATAACTAATTTTCATTTATTTTTCAGTAACAATCCATTGGATGTCAGATATATTTGATACTTACGCATATTTTGTTCTCGTATTGACTTACTGTAGCCGCTCTTTTTACGCATATTTTTCGATAATAATATCTTAATTTTCCGTGTACAAGATATACGAAACATTAAATAACATATAACGTGGAAAAGGAGGGACCATCAGGGCACCCAAGTGAAACGATTTGGATAGGGAGCATGGGACTGCCTCCCTATTGTTAACATTTCGCAGAACGAGGGCGAGCTTTTCGACCCCATCTATTGGGTTTATTCTGTCAATCGAGGGCTCGATTCTAGTGCTGTGAGTGTGAACTTGCGTTTTTGGCCCTTCATACAGGAGTTTGATGATCACAAACAATTATTAAAATCCTGATCAAATCGTTTTTCAGATTGTTCCACTGCTATGGAAAGTTACCTTGCTACAATAGATGGTAGTATTACATGATCAATCAAATCAATCAAAACCAGCCTCGGGCGGTCAATCATGCTCATGCTCATTCTCATGCTCAAATCGAAGGTAGGTATCACGAATCTATTGGTTTTTATGTGCAACGAACTTGATTTGTACAACTTTCAAGCTACCTCCGTATTCAATGCCACACGCACAACTGTCAAACGTACGAAGCATTTATTTGCATAGAAAGTACATTTGTGTATTTTACGAAATCAAAACGAAATATTTTGTTAAAAAAAAAAAGAAACGTCGCTCTGGTGATTGCATGAATGATTGACAGATCTGTTATATCGAGTCGAAATTTAATTGAAATAAAAACACTGCCACGAGTCGTTGTCAAATTGTATCGTACCATACATTTAATTAAAACATTGAGATAACTGATATATATGAGGTTTTCGTCACGAAGGATCAACAGAAAATTTTGTTCTCTACCCTGCACTGCTTGAAAAATATATACATCAAAGTCATTCTCATTCACAATCGTAAGAATAACACAACGACCCCCAATTCTTAATGATGTTTAACGATGAATTCGTTCAATCATGGAACCATCAAAACGATTTTAGCTAGCTGCAATTTATCACCGTGGTTAAAAATTATTGCACGACAATGACATTTAATTACAAACCTGAAATACTCGAAACTTTTGTCGCATCTTGTCTGTACTCTACTTTTTGATTTACTGTTAATGAAAAATTCCTCCACCGACAATGGAACGCGCTGTGTGAAAAGTTAATTCATATCGCCTCCTTTCTTTCCTTCTTCTCGTTACAGATACTCAACCCAGGACGGAAGACATTTTGAGGAAATTATTTCACTCAACAGAGCGCGGTATCGTGCCCCACTTGTTCGAGCTTGAACTTCTCACGTACAGTAAATCATTTCGGTACAATAACCTCTGATCCTTGCTTGTTTTCCACCCCTCAATTGTCCTTTTTCATTTTTCTTTTGCCCGATGGCTATCCAAACAAAATTGTGTGGAAAAGGCCGATGAAATCAGAAGAAGGAAGGGGAAAATATTTCACTTACGGATGATTTTGGGTCAACTGCCGAATTGTGGACGCGGAAAGGAAAAAAAAAGGAAAAACCCATTGCCCTGCAAAGAAAATAAGTAGAAAATCTGAACTTACCAATTTGCCTTCGGGAGGTATTTGTGACAGAGTTGCAAAAAAAGCGAACAAATAAGACAAGCAAGAGTATGGAAAACAAATTTACTGAACCGCTAGCATCTCCTTACAGCTTAATAATTTGGAATAGTAGCAACATTGTGGCCAGTGAAAAGGGCAGAACCAGTGAAGTTGAAGTGAAGCGAATTACTAAGAAACGAGAGTTTTGAAATAATCTGTTTTGGTGAGGCGGAAAATGTTCGGCTCCAAACTGCGGTCATGGATGGAAAATCACATCGTGCGCCCGAGAAAGAAAGGCAACAAGAATAAAAGTGGATCCAACAGGTAAGAAGATTTTATTCGGGCACGCTGATTGCGAATCTAGCATCTGAGACAAATCAAATAAATCAATCGGGCTACAGTTTCGATAGATTTTAAATCTTACTAAGGAAACCCCTCTTGTCGATTTGGCTATTTTTTTTAACGAAGTACTAAGTTTCTCTTTTTAATACCAAATGTCATTTCAAAATTTTGTAAAATGAGAGCGTTACGCTAAAGTGAAAGCTTTTTGAATGCTAATAACTCTTGTTTGGCTGAACAGATTTACTTCAGTTTTACACCATTCGATCAGAAAAACTCACAACCTAAAAAAAATATTGTGCTCTAAATCTAAAATTAAATGCTTTAAGTATAAATAGTTAAATTACGAATTTATAAATGACCTGTTGTGGTTCGATATAAATATCGAATATGAACACGTTGAAAATTTGGTTTCTCTTATCAGGGTAAGAGAGCAAATGGTTCAAAATGGGTTCAAATGGGTCTCCTTGTTTCATATTATTAAGTTTCTTTCCACATTTAATACAGCGATAGTGTTTGATTTCATAAACGAGCCCGTTCCCTTCAATGATTTTTGCTTCTTATTCCACATGCCCTTCGTATTCCCAGACTTTTAATGATAATCATAATTTCAGCTCGTGGAATAAATGCTCATAAAGCATGTCCGGAAATAAATGTTAGATCATCACACGAACATTATAGGTTTAACAGAAATCCAAACAAGAACTTTTCTCAACATTTATTTTCCTCAAGTATGTTCCTTTACATTTTTGCAATAATAGATTTTAATTTCACACTCACGCCTAAGCTTTCGGACCTTTGACTTGACTCCTGCCATCAAGGTTTGGACAAGCTTTTCTTCTCTGGTTTTGTTAGCTTTTGTCCACTCCTGCTTGAAGTTTTGAGCCAATGTTGAGCCTCCTCCTATTTTCCGACAATCAGCCTTCATTATTGCCCAAAATTTTTCGGGGGGGGGGGGCGCTGGGGAGTTTTGGGGCATTTGTGTCGCGGGGTTTCACACTTTTTTTTTTTTTTTTTTTTATTTTTTTTGGTGGGGGGGGGGGGGGGGGTCCAATAGCCTGGGAAAAAAATTAAATTCCAGTTTCCCTTTGATTTTTGGGAACCTTTGGGGTCCTATAATAACTGTGCAAAATTTCAGCTCGATCGGTGAAACTATACTTTAGCGCTCGCGGTTTTAATTTTCCATAGGATTTTCTATGGGGAAACTTCCTTTTTCAAAGAAAAATCTGGTGAGGTGACTCGTTGTCCTCTAAAAATAATTCAATCCAATCAATCTCTGGGAAATCTTCCAAGGAAACTTTTCTTCGAAGACCGCAAAGCGATTCAACGCTTGTGGAAAAGTTATTTAGCTAATACTGATTACTATCCAAACGAACGGCCCATTGGACTGTTTTTTTCTAGCAGCACTGCCATCTGCAGCATGACCTGCAGCATGCTGCTGTTTGCGCAAAGCAACCACGTGGTGTGGGGCGTTCACTCAGGGCCTGTTCATAAACCACGTAGACTAGTTTTTGAAAATCTCAGACCCTCCTCCCCCTCGTAGACTTTTCACCATACAATTTATTGAAATTTTGTATGGAGCGTAGACGTTGGTCAAACTCCCCCCCCCAAAAAGCTTCGTGGTTTTTTTGTATGCCCCCCCGCGGGGGGGGGGGGCATTTCTCGCGCGCGGGAAAAGTATTGTTGTTTCTGTCTTTTTAACAAAAAAAAAAAAAACCTCTCTTTTGTTTATATTTTGTTTTTTTGTGAGAGAAGTGAGGAAAAAAAAACAAAAAAATATTGGTGGCGACAATCATCGTTTTTTTTTGGTGGGGGGCGTTTTTTGCGCGCATAGAGAAAAAAAATAATCCAGAAGAGGGGGGTGTTGTTGTATTTTTTTTTTTTTTTTATTAAATGAATATGCCATCCCAGAGTGCATCAAAGAATTGCCTAAAATGGTTATAAAGTTAAAAATTATTGGTTACACGACTAAACGCGTCCATAAGGTGCAAATGAGTCTGTAGAATTTGCACGAAAAATGGCAGTGCAAAGCTCAAGCTTTTAGAACAGTCCGCTCCGCTACCTTGTGCTGTGCCATGTGGGGAAAGTGGAAATCAGAATGGAATGTGGCCCTTGTTTTTTTCGAAGTTGAAATCGACGAAAAAATAAAGATGATTGCCGCTTTGAATAAGCGATGATCAACGATGATAAAGTTCCCGCTAGAGCTAGTAAGATCAGCGACGACCATTCGACCCTTTTGGACTTTGCTACTGAGGCTTCAAAAGAGTTCTTTTTTTGTGCTGAACATCTCCACCGATTTTATCGGTGAAACCCCAGAAAATAGGGAATCTAATGAAGAATATTTAAGCAAGTTATGGTGTACCACCGAACAATCAAGCCGATAAAGTATTGGATTCTGAGTAGCGGCACATTGATTGACATACGATTTTTTTCTAACTCAGATTTTTATTACCAACCAATATTTTGCATTATAATGTTTAGAGTAAATTGTCTGAAAAACAGATTTCTTCTTTATTTTTCGAACATATCTCATTTTGCAAGCCTTCAGGTTAAGCCTACATTTCTTTTAAGGCGGTCTTACTCTACTCTCGGTGTTTTCCTTCGAAATGTTGAAATGTTTCAATGTTTATTTTTTTCCATATTTTTCAAACAACAGTTTATAATTCGAACGGAAGCTTTGTGTAATTTTGTTCAAACGGTGTCAACTGTCAAACTTTTCTATGCGCGTGATATAGGCTTTCCTCCATGCTGAGGGGCTATTCATAAATCACGTAGACTCTTCTGGGGGGAGGGGAGTTTGACCAAAGTCTACGCTCCATACAAAATTTCAATAAATTGTATGGTGAAAAGTCTACGAGGGGGAGGAGGGTCTGAGATTTTCAAAAACTAGTCTACGTGGTTTATGAACAGGCCCTGAGTGAACGCCCCACACCACGTGGTGGCTTTGCGCAAACAGCAGCATGCTGCAGGTCATGCTGCTCATGGCAGTGCTGCTAGAAAAAACAGTCCAATGAGCTGTTCGTTTGGATAGTAATCAGTATTAGCTAAATAACTTTTCCACAAGCGTTGAATCGCTTTGCGGTCTTCGAAGAAAAGTTTCCTTGGAAGATTTCCCAGAGATTAATTGGATTGAATTATTTTTAGAGGACAACGGATCACCTTACCAGATTTTTCTTTGAAAAAGGAAGTTTCCCCATGGAAAATCTTATGGGAAATTAAAACCGCGAACACTAAAATATAGTTTTACCGATTAAGCTGAAATTTGGCACAGTTATTATAGGACCTAAGGGCTCCCAAAAATCAAAAGGGAGCGGAATTTTTTTTCTTTCATATGTTCGTGTCCTAGGCTAGTGTCCAATCGGGCCAAAACAGGGTGTTTTGAGAATGCTACTTTAGAAGTGGCAGTAGGCGTGTTTGAAGGCACTCTTTGATGTAGATTTCACCGTTAATATTCCCGGTTGAGGTGAATGGTTCGCTGATTTTACCGCACGTACAAATGGCTTGCGAAACGAAATATTTGTTCGCATATTTTTCTATTCTCCGTTCTTTAAACTAGGCTTTCTCTGTCCTTCGTAATGTAGAATTTGTTACCAGGGATTTGTGAAAAGTCAGCTTTCATGTTTATTTCATCATCCTGTACGATGTAACCTGTATGTTTGGTTAACAACGAATCAAATAGGTTTCGGGCCCAACATTTCACTTTTTCGAGCCCTTTATCATCTCGGTGAGGTTTGTTCTGGGCTTTGAAAGACCTCAGTCCACATCTCACTTTAATATCATGCACAGTTGACTTAGCTACATCCACTTCTTTTGTTACATCTCTGACCGACATGTTGGGCTTATACTTTCACAACTTGTTTCTCATCTTGTTTGTTGCGTGTTACCCCTTTCGACTGCTTGCACTGAACCCAAACATCATCCCAAGATCGTCTGAAAAGTAACTCGATTGCGCCCTTTAACTAAAAACATTCGGAAATCGGGTGATAGTGTTGTGGTGGGGTTGTTTTGCGGTCAATATCAATTTTGTTTTTTTTTTTTTAATTTTTAAATCATAAACCATAAATATTTTATAATTTAAATTTAACGGTTTTATTTTTTTTTTTTTTTTATTTCCCTCTACTGTTATTAATGGTTGAAAACGGGAGATCAAAAATCGGGAAAAGAGGAAATGGGTTTTGTGGGGGGGGGGTTTTATTCTTTATTCGTGCTGGTACCAGTTCCGATAGCGATTGATAGGTTTTTACCGAATGATGTAAAATGGGATGTTTTTTATCCTCATTTCAAATGATTTGCATTAAAGGGCTTTTCCAAAGCAATACGCATTCCATTTTAGTATGACGATTTTTCATACAGCATGCATTCTAATTTGAACGGGAGGTCAATTCGCTTCGCGTATTATTAGTTGCTCAACATTCGAAGAAGATTCATCGAGATTCCAGAAAATCGTCGTCCGCTTGCATCTATCATTCGAAAATGTGATTTCAATGTCTCGATATGAACCGACGGAGGATTCATTCGATAAAAGGAGGATGTTTGGGTTTAGTGAGGTCCTCTGAACCGTTTTGGTTTGTAGAAACTTGCTGATGACATTCGACACCGTTTGTTACGTCACCCCGACCGGAAGAGTTTCTGTGAAGTTGGTTTTTACATAAAAGATTGGGGGGGGGGGGGGGGCTTTGAAAAGAAAGGGAGGGGGGGAACAAAAAAAAAGAATGTGGAAAAAATGGGAAAAAATTGGGGACGAAACGGATAAGGAGTTTTTTTTAGTTTGGGATCTGGGGGTAGGGAAAAAAAAAAAATTTATTTAATGTGGGTGGTAGTTGAAATGGTGGGGTAGAATGGGGGGTGTTTGTAGATTATTGATAGAGATGCTTGGTTGATGTATTGTAGCAAACACGATAGGGAATATTCGGCGAGGGGCTGACATCCTGTGTTATGTACAAGTGGTACAAAGTCATGAAGCGAGTTTACGGATTCAACTCAAGAAGCTTCACAAAGTTTTGGTTAATAACTTCACATCTGGTGAGGAGCTGGAGAGACTATTCGAAAACGGATCCAAGAGTAGCAACATGACAGTCAGTACTTCAAGACTCATAGTACGAGTCGTGGGCATGTAACCTAACGCCATACGAAAACACCGATACTGAATACGTTCCAGTTTAATGATGAGCGACCGAGTCTCCGACTGAAAACAACTGCTACCGTATTCTATAACTGACAAAATCGTTTTCTGGAACAACGTTAGAAGATCTTGCGGATGTGCTCTAAACCATGACCCGGTAAACGAGAAGAGAAAATTGATCCTCTGCTGGCACTTTCGCAGATTATGTGAGATCTCCAGATTAATCGAGCCAGACCCCAAGATATTTAAGCGATATACCAGGTGCACAAGTTTAAAATGTCGTCTTTTTGTTATGGAAAATATGCAATTATTTAAGTACAATGGCAAAACATGTCAGTCATGCTTAAAAATACGCAATTACAATGGCCAAACTTTTTTTTTTTCAAAGTATTGGCCTTCGCTTTCTACACATTTTATCCATCTCTCAGGCAATTTATGGATACCATTCCAAAATAAAGCTTCATCTTTCATTAGTATCCATTCATCGAGCCATTTTCGCACATCATCGAAAGTCTGGAAGTGTTGCTCAGCCAGTGCGTGCCCCTTCCGATGAGAAGAGATGATCATCAGAAGGCGCCCGGTCTGTTCAATACGGCGATAAGAAATGATATATTTCAAGCAGCAAATCCAGCGGCGTCTCATCTGTGGGAATTTGGGTCCCTTTTTTCCCACTTTACGGCGGGTGGAGTAGGAGTTCCCAACCAAGCGAAGAAACCGATTCTTTGACCACTTTGGCTGATTGTGCAGGAGCATTTTCATGCTGTAGAATGGCTTTGCCATGACTTTGAACTTATTATGGGCGTTTTTCAATTAATACGTGGTTCAAATTCATTATTTGTTGTCGGCAGCGGTCGGCATCAACTGTTTCGCCGGGGTTGGAAGCTCTTATTACACAAATCCCTCTGATCCCACCACACACATAGCATTGTCTGCCTCTGCAAGCGATCCAGTCGTGCACATGATGTTTATGGTTGTCCTGGCATTAGTTTTTTACGTTTGGGATTCTTAAAATATGACCATTTTTCATCGCAAGTTAAAACCTGATGCAAGAAACGCTCGTGGCGTAAATGCAGTATTTCAAACACAGATTTTCGTTTGGGTTTGTGTATCGTTTTTTTGGGTTTGTGTATCGTCTTCGTCCAATAATGCTTGTAGTTTGTCGCCTTCACATATTTTTGGTCGATTTCTCGCATTCTTTGTCAATAATATTGAAATCGCCATTTTTGAAACGTTAAAACCAGCGTTCTTAAGTCAGAGTCATCAGTTTTTTTTAACAAAACTTATTCCGAAAAACTACCATAAACGCGCCAGTTCTATTTAATTTTCATTCATTTAGTTGCAAGCGTAGCAAGAATTGAACAACATAAAAGCGGTTAAAAATATACAATATGAGGTTGTACCAACCGCCTTAAAAGCTTATGAAGTAGCTGACTGCCAGATCTGCTTGTTTGGGGTCGTCTTATATTTTTTATATCGTTTCTTAACAGGTTATTGTTGTATTTTGTTTTTCTTAAAATATTTATTGATACTATTTTGACCAGGAAAAGTAATCCTGATAGAAAAGAAATTCCAGTTTTCATTAGAAGTTTTTAGAAACAAACTTTGCTCTGTGAAGATAATCAATCAAAGCAATTAAAATGTAGTAAGAACCACCCTACTAAGAAAACTGAAAC
Source organism: Aedes koreicus (assembly GCA_024533555.2). Taxonomy (NCBI): domain Eukaryota; kingdom Metazoa; phylum Arthropoda; class Insecta; order Diptera; family Culicidae; genus Aedes; species Aedes koreicus. The sequence continues at coordinate 147,201 of JAHHFK020003986.1, forward strand.
TATTTTGGTCCACGATTCCTTCCTATTCCATTATTCATATCTCTTTGGAGCCCAAACAGCAAACTTTCCATGAAATCGGAAATGGAACGCATTCGGCGAACAAGCCTTGACAAGTGAATTTCATATTCATGAAAATTTGCTAATGCAATTTATACGAGAAAACCTAGTTAAATTATGGTCGCCGACGGATTCTCCCCGGTTGGACCACACTTAAGGCAAGTGCACCAGTTTTGGTCAAAGTTCCTTATTTTGGTCACACCCTAGAAGAACGGTTAAAAAATTAAATGTATCTCTATCCTATAGAGAAAGTAAAATATAATCAAAACGTGAAAATAATACGGTTAGGGGAAACCGAACCGAAGCGAAGTTGCTTACCCTGGGTTTTGACTTTTGGACGGAGTGGTCAGTCGCAGTAAAAGCGCACATTTATGTTGACAGATAATTCCTCTTTCCAATTCCCATGAGTGCCAGCTACCAACAGTCGGCATTGATGTTGCAAAGAGGAAAACCTCGACATTTAACAATGGAACACGCCAAAGGTACGATGCGGACAAATTTGCATTTCACTTTACCACCAGCACAGGGAGTGAGAAATGGATGACATATTCGGAACCAAAATGGAATCGGTCATGTGTGTCAGTTAAAATTAACGAAGGGAAGCAAAGATGTCCGGTTTGGGGTTTGCCTGAGTTGCAAACGTCACTCGATAGGAAAGGGTCGAAAAGATGTCAATTATCCAGTCGTTGATGCTGATTTAAATTTGATTTTACCATGCGAGAGACTATTGAATTCGCTAAAATGATGGTTGAGTAGCCAAAAAGGATATAAAAAAAGCACCGCCTCGGCAGTTCGTTATGAGTGTGGTTGACTCGACAAATTTGCTGTGCCAATTGAAAATTTGCCACCATTTCGACGCTTGATCCAAGGTTGCTTGAATGATATAATAAAGTTGTCTAATATGTGTAAACGAAAAAAAAAATCTCATTAAATAAACCATGGTTATGCTGAAGTTGATGTTGCTCATTATGTCCTGTGTGCACATTATGCTCCTATTGCATAATGTCACAGAATTTCCAAAAATACTCAAATTGATGTGATTTATTTGTTTTTTTTTTCAACAATGGCATCATGGATTCAGATATGGCGTAGATTTTTTTCGGCTGTATTATGGTGATTTTCAGCCTTCTTGGCTGGTTCATCACCTTATGGCGTAGAATATGATATTTGTCTTTACACTAAATCACTGTAATACCCATGCCATTATGGATTGCGAAATGTTGTCGCATAGTGTTTTTGGTCCCTACTATTCGTAAATATTGCAAAATATCCATATTGTATGGTTATTTTTCTGAAGGCACCTGTGTGAACGACACATAAGAGTGATAACAAGGCGTAAATTGAAAATTCCTGTGAAAACTAAAACACTTATTGAAATTAAAACGGGTATTGAAGCTTTACATTATATAAAAATTTTGATTTGGCAATAAAAAAAATATCAACAATTTTTATAACAAAAGAAATTTTCAAGATAGAACAACATAATTATCCTTAAAAACATTGAAAATTAGAAAAAAATAAATAGAATTATAAATGGAAATTATCAATGAAAACCTAAAATTTTCCAGGAATAAATTAAACATTTCCATTGAAAAACATAGAACTCATACAAAAACAGTGCAATAAGAATTTAAACTAAGCAATAACAAATAAAGAAAATTTCCATAACAAATCAAAAATTTCCGTAATAAATTGAAATTTTCCATAAGTCGGACATCTTTCTAACTAATATTGTTTTTATAATGCGTCTTCCTATATCCAAAAGCAAACCTGAGATTTGAGCTTGATCCTCACTCAGATTCAAAACAGCGAGAGGGCTGAGGCTAGCAAGCCTCCAATTTTTTTTATATTTTTTCACAAATTTTCCTATCTTCTAATTAAACTAAGACTCTAGGCTTCCTCTATCCTTCGAATTTATTGCCAGGAATTTGTGAAAAGTTTCTCGTGTATTTAATCGTCCCGTACGATGCAACCTGTATGTTTGGTTAACAACGAATCATATAGTTTTGCACCCGACTTTTCGCTTTTCAAGCCCTCTATCATCTTGGCAAGGTTTCTTCTGTGAACCTCAGTCCACATCTCACTTTAATGTTCTGCATAATTGACTTAGCTACATCCACTTTTTTGGCACAATCTCTGACCGACATGTTGAGATTCCTCTTGTATACTTTCACCACTCGTTTCTCATCTTGTTTGTTGCATGATCCCCTTTTCGACTGCTTGGTTGGCTTCCTCTGAACCATTTTGTTTGTAGAAACTTGCTGATGACATTCGACACCGTTTGTTGCGTCACCCCGACCAATTTCGCGATTGTTTTCTGTGTACGATTAGGATTTTCCAACCACTTGTTCAAAATAAGCTTTCGCAGCACCTGATGTCGAGACGCCATTTTCAAAACGTCAATTTAAAAGTAAACAATATGCACGTCAACGCGAAGGAAAGGGGATCCACTGACAGCTATAACATACACTGAAAAAAATTCTTACGTTGACTCAGACTACTGACGCGACAATGTAACAAAAAATATTTCCAGACACGCTTTATTCAAAATTTGTCGCGAATTTACCAAAGGAAGAGTCATGTTTTATAATCTTGAAAATTGATAATCACTTGCGATTTTGCGAAAGTTTTTCTAACAAAGACTTTGCAACCGAGAGCGGTTTTGGGCAGAAGAATTGATGGATCAATTAGATCCCAACTTCTTTAAATATGAATCTGATTGATTGGAATAAAAGAAAACTTAATAATATAATATTTGATATGGTAATTATTCAAAGGGAGCACCTGGGACAACATATGAATTTTAAATAATCTCATAGGGTAACGGGATCCAATGTCAACCTCCTTCACTCAGCTTATCTACGAAAAATGTCATTAGTTCAGCGATAATCAACAAAATCATGTTGTTATTAGAATGCCTGATTTATTTTGAAAAATTGAGACATTATTAATCAATTTATAGTTGTACACCTCAAGTTTTAAGACACTTGAATATACATGTTAGAAAGCGGAAGTTGCGCCCACTGGTTTCGGAGCTGCAGGCAATGACGCAGCGGCAGCGGCTGAACAAGATGGTCAACTCGATTTTCCCGGGGAATCCGACATGGCGGTGGTGTGGACGACGAGACCTATCTCACCCTGGATGGCAACGACTGGCAGGGCACTTTGTATTTTACTTCCCCCACGAAGGAAGTGAGCTTTGAGGTGAAGTACATTTCACACACCAAGTTCCCCAAGAAGGTGCTCGTTTATCTAGAAATATCATAAGGGCGAAAACGCGGTGTTCGGGCCGGCTCTGGTGTCGGCCCACTACTCGAAGCGATCGTTGGAGGAGATGGAGCGGCTGAATATCGATGTGGTACCCAAGTCGGTGAACCCGCCCAACGTCCCCCAGCTGCGTCCCATCAAGAATTTCTGGGCCAACCTGAAGCGTAAGATCTACCCCGACAATTTTGTTGCAAAAACTGAGGAGGAATTGATTAATAAAACGAAGAAAAAACTCAAAAACATGCCTACACGCATGTTTTCGTCCACCATGGCGATTGTTCGGGTTAACAGCCGGAAGGCCACTCGCAAGGGCGTAGCAATTTTTTGCAAGTAAGCTCAAATTACCTTCCATGGGAAATTTATCAAAAGCAATTATCTGTCTTACTTTTTTTATCACCATCCAAAAAAAAGTCAATTTTTTTAATGCAAACGTTGCTTTGAAATTCAGATTAAAAAATGAGCTATGTTTAATAAATGAAAATAAAACAAAATGTGCTGCTGGAAGTCAACGTCTTTAATTTACTTTCAAAACTCTTCACATTCTTATTATGATTGAGGTTGAAAATCGATAAAAGCATCTAATAATCTGCAGAAAAGAATTCTGGAAACTTAGGTCTTAATGTACAACTGAAGCATCAGGAATGATTGATTGTTTTGTTTACTTGCTTCCCGCATATCTTCCCAAAAATCAAAGCAAGCTCAACGTTCGTAGCTTACCACATATGTGTAAGGAATATGTCGAAGTCCTATCCAATCATTCGATAAATGAGATGGGTTCAGATGAAAGATGAGGGTCTACAAAGAAAATGGTCATGTGACACTTGCTTTCTTTCGATTAAAACTTGTGAAACAAAAAAGTGTGTATCGATCTGGATTTGAATAAGTGTTTAAATTTTGCTTACTTTAAGGTTTCCTTGATTCTTTTTTCATAGTATTTCAAGCTTATTGCTCATCAAAATATGTTCTCAATTGAGTGTACAAGATGCACTTCACTTGTAACTTTCGAATAGAAAAATTTAGTGGCAAATTAAAATCATACTCTACGCCGAGGGAGCCAATAAATGTTCCCTGACGAAAAGCCAGACCAGACCGGGCATCGAACCCAGGCACCTCCATTTCTGTAGCAGTGCCTTTTCCGACTGGGCTAAAGAACGGACAAATTTTTACTTGAACTGCTCTAAATAATACAATACACGCCACCCATGAATGTGTGGCTCCTGTCTGAGCCACAAGTGCATGCAGCTGCATTCCAAGAATGTTTTAAAATTCCATTGCTCATTTCTGCTAACGAGAATAACAGCCTTCAACACTTCAAGAGCTTCAACCAGACGCTGAATAGACAAATGTACAAAAAAGACGCATCATCCTGTCTCGAGAACAATGTTGTCTGATGTGCTATTTTTTATATTGTTTGCAGTTCTTTTCCCCGATACTAAAGACAAACAGTTTTCCGTTTTTCCCTTACGTCAGGTTATCTCGCATCTAGCAGGATCTCGTGCGAGAAACGAGCATATGCTTGCCATCCTATTCGATTCGATATACACTGTCGATTGCTGATGCTTCATCATTGATTTTCTGGACTTTCGAGCATCAGCAAAAAATCGCATTTTACTTTCCACGCCTGTTTGCTTAGCTGATTATAGCGCTGAGTTGAAGTTGATTGTCTGAGTTTTGTCACTGCAGTTTCATAAAAAATCAATAAGGTGTTTTTTGATTGGGAAACAAACTTTTCCTGCAAATGAGCAAACACTGTCTTGTCAAAATGAACGTAGTCAAATGGTCTGAATTTTTCCTTTTTGATGGAACACGGTTCGTATGAAATTAATTTATCCGATTCTGCAATCAGTTCCAAAAGACTGCTTATGAGGCGTTTTTGAAACATGAAGACATCATTTCCATCTTCCTCTCCAAAACCGTACGACACCTGCCGATAGACATGCTTGAATTGTGACTTTGTTCATCCCAATTGCCTCCAACGCCTCCTGTGCCAGTTATAAATAGCTTCGATGTTTGTTCGTTTCGCATTCAACCCCAGAAAAAGCTTTTGCCCTCGTCTTATGACGGAACACAAAATTGAGCTGCAAATGGATATTAGGGAGCAAGCTCTCATCGTTTCGTCGTTGTTTGGTTTCGGTAGCCTGATAGTAGAAAAAGGTTCAATGAATCATAGAATCCGATTTCTTTAGGTGATAATGAATAGGAGTGTATTGATGAATAACAAGAATCAGAAAGCAAACAACGTGGAAAGCCTACGTCAATGGAAGGATGATAAAAGTTGTTTATTTTTAATCCGGGGTCTTTACAGGAAAAGTGCGATTCGATGGCATGGGAGATTAGTTCTAGCGTTCATTAGACCTTGTTACCTAGGTACCTTGAATTGAGGTATTTAAATTCATCCATTAATTAGGTATCAACTCTTGACGATGGCTTAAAGTTTCACGCATGTCGTTTATTTTGTTTGCCTATTCAATCTTATCTAATCTAACACAATCGCAGCCAGTATGAGAAAGGATTCAGGAAATTATCGTGTATCTAACCCAATAATTTCCCTTGTCCAATTATTTTTCTTGACAATATTAATGCTTTAAATATATCAAAACAAAAAATGCAAGCGTAAAAGTGGCCAGGCCTACTGCGCTGCTTTTACGCAAATATGATTTTGTAAATTGTGTTGAATTCAAATCAAGACAAAATGAGTAAAAATAAAAATAAAAGAATAGTGACCATGTTTCAATTTCCATTGGGGACATTTTCTCATAATGAATATGTTTAAATTTAATTGTGATTTTCGCTGCGAGATGCTTAGTTTAAAAATTAAGTTTGAAAATGGATGTAGAGTAGAATATCGACTGTTAGTGCACCCATGAATTGGGTCACGTCGAGTGTGCGAGCGGCTATGATGGAGGCTACATTAAAGATCGCTGAAGAAGAACTTCGACTTCGAGAACAGGAGCTGCTGGAACAAGAGATATTGAAGCAGAAAGAACTGAATGAATCTCAGCGTCAACTGGAGGAGAAAAAAAAGGCTAGCAGAGGAAGAGAGAATTTTGTGGGAATGCAGGCTGAATAATGAGAAAGAACTGAAGGCGATACTGTCCCAACTACGGAAAGACTCAATGGAAAGTGACATGAAATTATTCGGGACGCAGCTGTGAGCAGCATCAAAAGTGAATCGATCACAGATTCCAGAGACAAGGTATCCAACTGGTTTGAAATCCAGTGGGAGACAACGGCAAATTCCTCCTCCTTACCAAAAAACGTGAATGTTTCAGCGAGTCATGCATCGGTCGGTGAACTTTCCTAGCCGCTTTTTCGAATCTTACCGATAATTCTCTTCGGGAATGTTCGGGAGTTCACAGGTAGTGTTTGCGTTTATCGAAGAAGGTTCTTCGTACACGTTATTGACGTTATAAGACTCTGTCTCCGACAAGTTGGGCTTGTTAAGGCCCACTAAAACACTTATTCTCCAGTTAACGGGAAACATTAAGTGAACCGAACCAAAATCAAGAGTCATTCAAGGTGCGATTAGTGGGAAGAACAGTTCAACAAAGTACAAACTCATTCACGCTCGAACAACCATCACAAACGCTGAAGTACCGTAAACTCGCCCAAACGTTCCCACATCTCCAAGTGGACGACTACGAGTTTGTTCAACCAAAGCTACTGCTTGGTCTAGATCATCATACGCTTTGTGTTTCCAGTTTCGCTTAGGATGGAGTATCTGCGGATGTGTTCCAAGCCAAACACAACCACGAGTCGTCGTAAATTTCCACACCACGGTTGCGTTTACCCGGGACCACGAGATGAACGAAGAAATGTGTGATTATATTGCGTTGGAGAACACTGGAGTTAGCGCTCCATGTGACAATCTAGAGTCCGAAGAGCATGAACGTGCGAATCAAATACTACAACAAACGACGCAGTGACCAGGAGATGGATGCTGGTTTGAGAATGCGTTGCTGTGGAAGGAAGACAACCTGGATTTCCCCGACAATTACCTAATGGTGGTTTGACAGCTGGTATCGCTAGAACGAAAACTTCAGAAAAATTCGCAGTTGGTGGAACGTGTCAGTAACCAAATCGCCTAATACGAGCGCAAGGGCTAGTCCAGTATTATATCTACACCTGGGCGTCGTTACCAGTCCAAGAAAACCCGACAACATTAGGCTGATCTTGAATGTGGCAGCTAAAGTGGGTGAAATCTCGTTCAACGCCAAACTCCTCTAACGGCCGGACCTGCTGATCTCACTTCCGAAAGTCTTGTGTCAGTTCGGTCAGTTTCCCATCGCCGTCGGTGGAGATTTAATGAAGAAGGTCCATCAGCTAAAAATTCGATTACCTGATTGCCAGTCCCAACGCTTAATTTTTTGGAACAAGCCCACGGACAACCCGCAAGTGTGCATCATGGACGTGGCAAAATTTAGGTCAACCTGCCCACGTCCGCCCAATATGTTAAGAATCGGAATGCTCAGAAATTATCCGATACTTTCCCTCGTGCTGCTGATGCCATTATCAACAGACATTACGTCGATAATTACCTGGATTGCTTCCAAACAGCTCCAGAAGCATTAAAGATGGTGACTGAGGTGAAAATCGTGCATTCGATTGGAGGTTTTAAACTTAGACACTTTTTATCGAATAAAGTGGATTTTCAGCGTGGAATTTGTGATAGGAGCAAGAATTTGTTATTGGAGCAAGAGATACGTCAAATCAGTGCTTGGGATGAAATGGCTTCCCAGTAAAGACGTATTCACCTATTCCTTCGCAATGAGAGATGATCTCCAGCCGCTCCTGCAACACGGTCAGATTCCCACGAAGCGCGACGTTGTCATGTGGCCATGACGTTACTTGACCTACTAGGGCTTATCACATTCTTTCTCATCCAATGCAAAATCCTGATCCAGGAAATCTGGGCAAGAGGCACAAATTGGGATGATGCGATTCCCGGTGATTTATATGAGCGGTGGCAGTAGTGGACGAGCTTGTTCCCGAAGCTTTATCAACTTCGCATTTGAAATCACTCAGTTCAACTCGTGCTCGTGGGGGCGACTCCGGCGTAGTGGTTAACATCCATATCCATCACTTCAAAGTCACGAATTCGAATCTCAGCCCCGGACAAGTTACGAAAATTCCAAAAAGCGGTGTTTGAGTGACTACGACGGGAGATGAACCAGCCCTAGGCTGAAAATCTCGATAATCAAGAAATAAAAATAAAACAAAAAAAACTCGTGCTCGAAACTATAGCATACGGTATCATTCGTGTTCAACTACGTAGAAAACTGTCACCGGAAGAAGAGGCATGAGAGTTTGCAGTTGGGAGTCTTCACTCAAGATGAACTGAAGCGAGCCGAAGAACTTCTATGCAAGATCGCCGAGAAGGAATCTTCCCAGAAGAAATGGTCATCCTCATCAATTCGCAAGGAACACCAGAGAATGACCATCGCGTCGTTCACAAATCGAGCCCCATCTAAAAAACGCGGCCATTCATGGACGATCATGGGATCCTGAGAATGCGCGACAGAATCGGTGCTGCTCCCTACCAGCGGCTGGATAGTCATGAAGAAAATCGATTTAGTTTTTGGCTCAGAAAGTACCAGGCTTGGTACCAAGCTCGGTCCCAAGCTTAATGATTCGCCACACGAACACACTCTGAAATATTCTGTCAAAATAAAATACCGAATCAAAACAAAAACAAAGCTAGTACCGAAAAGCGCAAGAATGTATTGCAAGGTGTAAGCTGAAAGGTGCACTTCAGACCAAGGGGTTCTACAACAGTGAATACAATTTCAAAACACTAGTTTCACATTGATTGCTGTTCCTACGCACCGACCGAAGCTAAGTTTCCTGCAATCTTGCACAGAAACCACCAAATAACGTTTCTCCTCGTAGATTGGTTCTATTTCCAATCCCGCCATGCCATCAGAGGGACTATCGTCAACGAGATTCGCTAGAGATTTTAAATTTCGAAGCCATGGACCCACTGCCCGAGATGCGCCCCTACGTTCGACCATTTGATCCGTCTTTTAACCAATTCAAGCTGAACAATACATTACGTCCTAAGTAACATTGGGAGACTCTCCTCAGCACTTTCTCTTTGCGTTCCCACGGCTATGTAAAAACATTTTCAAGTATTTTCAACACAGTACGGTAATATAAAATGTAATTAAGGATGCACTACATCAAAAAAACATAACACGTGTCGCTTAAACACGCCTTGTGCTCTCTGGTCCTCTTCAAGCTCTGCTTCATGTGCCGGTTCGGATGTTTACTGGCTGTAAACGACCTGTATCTTTCCCTGGCAAGGAGGTTTTAAGCACTCGAAAAACTGTTGTTTTCGGCATGTTCAGCACTTTAGCCAGCTTGGAACCGAACCACTCCGGATTTTTCAGGTGTTTGTGCACAAGATTTTTTCTTCTTTCGAGTTCCATTCGACATTAGGTATTTCTGAACGCGATCGACTACTTTGATCAATAGAAGTTTTAACAAACCAGTATCAAATATGTTCGATTCCCCATACTTGAGGCGTGCTAGCGACGTGCGAGGGGCGTACCAATTTAGTCAGCCTTTAGACTCACTCTCCGTACAACGTCTTCTAACGCAAAGTTGATAAAAAAAAGCCGAATTAATCCACCGATGGTGAGACTGAACCCTTCTTACACTTAACCAGAATTACGAACTCAAATGTGGCCAATATGGTAATGGATACATATTTTCATCTGAAATTCCAGGAAGAACCAGGAATATTTGATACGTCATACATTCAGTTTATAAAATGAACTATTTGTCAATCCTGACGTATTGTTCATCGATGTGATTAAAATATTGCCATTAATAGTCTTTAATGACCTGTTTATGTTAGTTATATAAAAGGGGAAATTACATAAATATTAGAAATTCCATGTGATCAGCCCATAGAATGAATTATTAGACAATCATAAGCATCAATTTTGATTATCGATAGTAAATGGAGACTTTGTGTAATTTTCGAATATACTCGTTGCAGTTCAAAACCGGACCATTCGAGCCAATCGATCCTGCTCTAATTCTATAGAGTCGCATAGTGTGAAAACAGAACAATAGAAAACAAGCGGCATCGATTGGGGAGTGTGGTCTTGTTCGGTTTTGAACTGCAACGAGTATATTTTCATCTCAGGTATTATTTTGGTGATATCTCCATAAAGGATTATCGAATCATAATGAAATTTTGACTTTATAGCTTTGATTTGGCTAAACTAAAATTGGTACACAACTAGCTCAGTAAGTAATCGGAGACTAAACTGTTTGATTACTATTATAATAGGCCGTAAAGTACTGTTTCGTTCATATCTTCGTAAAGAAATGTCCAAATGTAAAAAAATTCACACACAGACACGCACACATACACACACACACACACACACACACACACACACACACACACACACACACACACACACACACACACACACACACACACACACACACACAGTTCGTTGAGCTGAGTCGAATGGTATATGACACTCGGCCATCTGGGCCTCGGATAAAAAGTCGGGTTTTCAAGCGATCTTAATACCCTTTATTTGGTGTAAGAAGGGTAAAAACAGGAAGGACCATCGCCTTGTCTTAATCCCCTCAAGCTACCGCATTTGAATGGTTCTGAAAGTGTGCTGGAAATTCGAACACCACTCTTCACTAGTAAGCTTAATTGGAAAGCCGTTTTCGTGCATGATTCGCCATAGCACCGCTCGATCTATCGAATCATATGCGGCTTTGAAGTCAATGCATAGATGATGGGTTAGGACCAGAGACTCAGAACATTTCTGGAGACTCAGAACATTTCTGGAGAATTGGTCACAAAGCTTTGGTTGATTGTTGATCGGCATTCTAGTTACCGAAAAATCTGTTTGCTAACGGCGATATTCGACAAAACAGTATTTTAGAAAGGATTTTTTATACTGAATAAGCGATCGTGATCACTCTTTAGTCACAGTCTAACTTGTCGCCTTTCTTGTAGATTGGAAAAATCACGTCATTTTACCATTCTCTGGTCGTTGTTTGCTAAGCCAGATCTGGACAATCAATTGGTGTATCCATTTTTTCAGTAGTTTAATTCCAACATAATTTTTAATTTTAGAATGGGAGTATCAACCTGAACGTTTAGAAGCAGGAATTTATTTAGTAAGTTCCTGTGCGAGACCATCTTTACTAGCTGCTTTGTTGCTCTTTAGCTGTTTGATAGCCTCCTTAACGCCACTTGTTTGTTTGTTTGCTGCAACTGGAATGTCCTCTGATTCGGCTGTTTGTCCATCTGCGGCATTCAAATATTCATCAAAGTGCTGCCTCCATCTTTCAATTTCCTCACACTCATGCGTTAAAAAGCTACCATCGCTGCTTCTACACATTTCGGCACGCTGCACAAAACCCTAGTGTGATGCCTTTAGCTTTATGTAAAACTTGTGTGTTTCTCTCTACTTCTTTTGAGCGGCGCTTCTTTCCCCGAAATAAACGAGTCTGCTGTTTACGCTTTTCCTTGTATCGCTTCTCCATTTGATCTCTGGCTGCGTTCTTCTCGTTTAACATTTCTTGACACTCATCGTCAAACCAGTCGTTTCGTATCCTAGGACACTAGTTATGTTATGGCTCCAACACTACTCAAGAAGCATATCGTCGACTACTTCCTCTTCGGGCAACGCAGCTTCCAGGTTTTGTGCGTATTCTTTGGCGACTTCTGGTTGTTTCAGTCGTTCAATATTGTATCGTGGTTCGCGCTGGTAGCGAACGTTCTTCACAACGGATAGTTTAAAGCGCATTTTTATCATGAATAAATAGTGATCCATATCGACGTTAGCACCTCAATAGGTTCTCAAATCAATAATGTCCGAAAGTGATTCAGTTTGTTGTGATGATATTTAAGTATACTGATGTCGGAAGTTGTGCTGGAAGTGCGTGCTACGTATGGCTTTGTTTTTGGAGATAATGAAATCTATAAATCTAAGGCCCTTCTCGTGCCTTCGTCATGGGCACTAAACTACGGACCAATTACTGATCTGTATTCCTCCTCATGGCCTACCTGTGTGTTTTAGTCTCCGATGACTATTTTGATATTGTGATTAGGGCAGCAATCGTCTTCATACTTACGGTGAAGAAACGGCCCTTAATTCTTAAACCAAACATTCTTTCACTAACCGGGCGCCAATAAAGCACATTATTTCTCATCTTCCCGATCACGATTAAAGCTATTCCGAGCTTGTGGCGATTTTCCGCAGCTCTGGTAGACGGTATAACCACTAAACGTACGCACCAATTTTTTCTTCCAACAAATCCCCTGCAGTGCTAGGATGTCAAATTTGCGGTCTTCCAATATATCAGATAGCACACGGGTACTTGCCACAAACTTTGGAGATCTGCAATTCCATGTTCCGTGTTTCCAATCGTTAGTCCGTTGGCTTGGCATTATTCTATATATGCCGATTAATCCGTTCCGTTTTCTATTGGAGTATTCGTTGCAATTGTGTATGTTTGACCCTCTATCTAGCTGGAGGACCAGCGTGCAAGGTTTTAGTTATGGTCTAAACGCCACATGATACAGAGCAGCGGAAGCCGGGAAGCGGACGTCCGTGCTTTGCACGCACGCCGAACGTGATCAAATCGGTCCGTGCAAAAATTGCTCGCAACCCGGTGCGTTCCATAAGAAAACATGCAAAGAAAGCCAATATTTCGGAAAAATTCATGCGGAGATTTTTTTTGTTTTTGTTTCTTGATTATCGAGATTTTCAGCCTCGGGCTGGTTCATCTCCCGTCGTTGTCACTCGAACACCGCTTTTGGGTATTTTCGCAACTTGTCCGGGGGTGAGATTCGAACTCGTGACTTTGGCGTGAGAGGTATGGATGTTAACCACTACGCCGGGGTCGCCCCCCATGCGGAGAATCATCAAAGAAGACCTGCATGCATCTTCCAGAACCAGAGTGAAACGCCACTTGATTACGGACCGGCTCAAGGAACTACAAGTGACTCGTTCCAAGAGATTGCTTTCCTATTGAAGAAGGAAAAAATTATAATCCTGTTCTCCGACGAAAAGCTTTTCAGCATCGATGCTGTGGCCAACAGCCGCACGGACCGGTTCATTTCACCGCAGAAAATGGAGAACGTTCCGGAAAAAGTGAATTTCAAATTTCATCCGGCTGGTGTCATGATGTTTGGCTTGGTGGCGTCCAACGGTTTGAAAATGCCGCCTGTTTTCATTGATGCTGGAGTTAAAATCAATACCGAAGTGTATATCGGTATTTTAAAGGACCAAGTGCTTCCCTGGATGAAGGACAACTTTTCCGAGGACCAAAACGTTGTTCTACAGCAGGATGGAAAGCCGTGTCACACGTCCAATCGAACCCAACAATGGTTGAACGATAACATGAAGTTTTGGCCGAAGGATTTGTGTCCCCCTTGCAGTCCAGATCTTAATCCGTTGGATTATTTAATTTGGGAATATGTTGAAGCACGAGCCTGCAAAACATCACACCCTAGTGTGTCAATGCCGGAGGACTACGTCCAAAAGGCATGCTCTGGCTTCCGGCGTCGGCTCGAAGATGTTATTAATAAAAATGGAGGAAAAAAGGACTTTATAAAGATAACTGCACTCGAAAATGTTGATATTATTGCTTGAATTATTTGAAAATGGGATTTGAAAGAAAAAGATCAAATTTTCGCATTATTTTCTGCCGCACCCTGTACCTGGGACGTTAGGTTTAACTTGCACAACTGGCATAAAATCAATTATCATGAGTTATGCATTTCGAGTTTCAACTGGTGATACATTGCACCATTTGAATTGATTCGTTACAAAAAATAGGACGCATAACGCATTGACCCTTCTGATAAGTTAGTATCAATTGGCTGCAAATCCAATGGAATCCTGCGATGGTCAAAAAAAAAATTGTCGTTGGTGGCTGAGATGAAGGGGTATTCGATATATTGGATATGTTTTAATTGCATTTTCGCTTGAACGATCCATTATTTTATAATATCTTCCACCTATGGGCGTCCATTGTCCAGTTTGTTTATTTTACACATAATGTTCTTTCTCAAGAGTATGTGCTCTTATTCAAAATCAAATGGTTCCAAGAGCGTTTTATGGCAGTGTTTTCAAAATACATTCATCTTAAAGAAGAATGTCATAAAACTTTTTCAAAATTTTTAACAGGTTTTATGAAAGTTGCAAAACGATATCTTAAGAGGGGAATCAAGTATCTTATAAAATTACTTTTAAGGTGAATAACACTTATAAATGATGTAGTTTTATGGATGTTTCTTCAAGTGTTCTTTAATCACTCTTAAGAACTGTTAATCAATTTAAAACCACCTTAACTTGGAAAATACCCTGAAAAAAACAGGTGATCTCCATAATGGTTTGATAAAACTACCATAAAACATGAATAAAACCAATTTGCATTTGAATTGTTACTTGGGTTGGCTAGTCATGGTTGAACATGGAGCATGGAGCATTTTGCATCCCGTACGTACAAATCACTTGCAAAACCTTGAATTATTGGCAAATTTTCGAGATTTGTTGCACCTTATGCACAGAAAGTTTGATCAAGGTTAGGTTTTTGCAATATCCCGGATATTGGTTTGCACCTGAAAGCTTCAACTAGCCTCCTGTCGTCTTTAGCGCTCCTGCGAAGATGTTTTTGTACCCTTTTTTATCTGTAGAGTTCACAATCCCCTACTTAAACTGTAGGGTTCAAAATACCCAACACAATGCGAAAGATTACAGGATGTTAACAATACAAAACCAAAATTACCCAAAGTTTCAAACATTTTACCCAAAATGCTTAAAGTTATAGCTATTTGCGTGTGTCGCAATTTAAACGTCGACAACCTTTAAATATCGCAGCCATTTCCCTTAGCTGCCAATCTCAAAATAAAAATCCCAAGTGCATGTCACGTCTTCAAATTGACAACAACTCACCATATCAACTGGGAAAGAAGTGATAATTTGAAAATCTCAATCTCCCTGGTAGCCTCCCAATCATTCCCATCACGTTTTTTGCCAGCAGTGCCGACCCAATCAAATTCAAATCTGTTCAAATCGTACACACCTCCATAAAATATGTTCCAATTTCTTCGTCTTCCTTACTTTTTCCCCCCTGCTGCCACCACAAACCACACTGACTGGGAACATCACTTTGGCATTATTTCATTGAAATTGCTTCCCAACACTAGTGAATCGTGCCAGGGGATGTGCTAAAATGACAGTTATTTACCGCGGTTAAAACGGTACAACGTTCCGCTTTTTTATGCTTCTCCAATCTTCCCAAGAAATTCCCTCATCTTCAGCGTCCACAATGACATCGATAACGTTTTATGGTGGCATGTTTTAGAGCAAACCACATCAATGTGCTGCTATCAGGCTTTCAGGATACTTGTTTTATTGTTGGTGAAATTGTTCGTGAGGTCGTTTGAAGCAGAGAAGAAAAGTTTAGCCGGACATAAGGGACAAAACTGGTAAACCGCAAAAAGATTTGATGGGAAAGTTTCACAAGAAGCGTTCACCACTTGTGCTAAGATCCCTTTGGTAAGAAGGATAAGGCGTCTGTCACTAGCTTGGCTCACTCAATTACTGTTCTTAAATCTTAAAATTCCTACTGTCGATACTGGATACAAGCAAAGAAGTCCTTTTCCTGCTAGGAACCTTACGTCTCCATCGGTTTGGTATGATGGGGTAGAAAGACAAAATTTAGCTGCAAGCGCATGGTGCAACGTATCCTCTCAAATAACCACTGATATCCCAAGTTTACCAAAAGACAAAAAGGATTTAACAAGCGGTGATCATAAAATTTCAAGACGGCCCTTGGCTCATTCACACTCTGAAACGAGTTGCTTCTGAAAGATATTTCATCGCGCTATGAACATTACTCAAGCTTAACGTCCGAAGAAAAAGACGTTGTTCCTGCTAACTCTCCTTTGCACGTAGATTCGTTGTCTTGCAATAAGGGGAACAAAACGGAAGCACATGTGTGAACCATTTAGAAAGGCTAGAATACAGCTAAAAAAAGACATTCGATAACATGACCCGAAAATAGAAAAGAAAATCCACTTCAAAAAGCTGCTGCACCTCAATTTTCCCCTACTCTTGTGTTTCGCTATTCCAGTTTTATTCCTCGCGTGGGAATTATCCTTATAAAAATTTATTGATACTATAAGGCACCGAAAAACCGAATCCGACTGACGGACAGAAAATTACATCTCTTCTTGTCTACAGCCAGCAATGTGGCTTGGCACGTGTGTCTCGACCGATTTACAGGCCATGTGGTTTTGAACTTGATGTTGGTTTGAAAAATCATATCGTTGAGTTGAGTGATTGATGGGCCACATAAAATAAGGAATGATGCTGAAAACACTTTTATCGGAAAGTACCAAACTGCCCTTCCTGGCTTGTTGAGTGTCAGGTTTCACTAAGAAGAACGTTATTGTATTTCAGTTTTGTACTCTTTGAGGTGTCTCAAAGGTTGAGCAAGCCAAATTGGGAGTAAACCTGACAAAGAACTCTACTTTGCATGAAACTATGCCAGAGTGACCATGAGATTTTTAAATACCGAAAAACGACATTGCTCACATGTTTCATTACACCAAAATATGGCCCTATGAAAAACTTGAGCTCGATGGGACATTGTTTAGGAATACCTCTTATCGAACATAGTTTGAACATTTTTGACCATGAAAATTTTCCCAAGGGAGGAAAAGAAAAATTGAAAATCGAAAATTGTTTTCGATGCCAAATGACTTAAAGAACTCGACATTACGCAAGTAAATCAATAGCCCAAAATATGCCCTAGTCCATAATTGGGTCCAATCGGACATGATTTAGCAGTGCCTCTAACCGAACAAAATTTTGAATTTTTGGGAGCTTTGAAAAGTTCAAAAAGTTTAATCTGAACTATGAGACGTTCAGATTGGTTAACGGAGCAATTGGTGAAATTGCTAGGGAATGTTCATTATAGTGTTTAAATTCCATATATTTTACGCTAAACAGCATGGGTTATATTTCATTGGGGTGGTTCACCCATATGGGTAACTGTTTCAGTAAAAAATTTAAAAATAAAGATTTTTAATCTTTCTGCAATCGCTGATTCATATTTGGCATGCGATACTTTATTTGGTTGGTTAATTTAAGACGCATGGCCATTTTTTTTAACGGGATGGAAAATCTGCAACCAGACTCCTGAAGAACTCAGGGTGTGGGGTTGAAGGTGCCAACCTCTCGACCCACTAAAAACCCTCCCGTGCCTCTAGCTTTGAACCCCCCTTTCGGTATTACTTTGGAGAGGGGGCTATAGTGCTTGTTACTCACCCACTATGTCTAACTACTAAGGGCTGTAGTAGTTAGGTGGTCCCTGCGGCCTGCCGTTCGTCGTTTCGCAATTTTTGTTGGAGATCAAGGACAATCTCGGAGGCTGCTATGCATACTGCGTCCCAGGTGTTCCGGTCTTGACACATCCTCTGGACCAAGTTATCCGGAGTCGTTAGTTGGTACTGGCGCTATTGAACGCATTTCTCACATCCAGGGTGACTACTGCACAGTAGCGAACTCTCCGCCTCTTACGTTGGATTACCACCTCTGTTGTCTTGGTGACGGACATGATGGCATCCACCGTTCACTTTCCCTTTACGGAAGCCAAACTGATTCTTACGGTTCGTGTACTTTGACAACCTGCTGAGGATTAACCGCTCCAGCACCTTACTCGTCATATCCAACAAGCATAGGGTTCGGTATGCCGATGAATCACCCGGTGGCTCCCCTGTCTTCGGCAGCAATACTAGTGTCTGCCGTTTCCAGGCGTCCGGGAAGACTTCCTCGTCCCTCTTTGCATCACCACCCTGAACATTTCGGGAGCCAGCAGAATAGCCGTCTTGATGGCCAAGTTTGGTATGCCATCTAGCCCTGGCGCTTTGTTAACCTTTAGCGCCTTTCCAATCACAATGCGTTCATCATTCGTAGCCGTCGACTCATCCCTTTCCTTCGCGGTGCCGTTATCATCGCCCACGTGATTGAAGATGTTCGGCGTTACCGGCCATCCTTCCACCGTCATAGACCATCCTTCAACCGCCATTGTTATGGTACAATTCTATGGCTATGGGAGACCAAGAACTCGGGTCATTGTGTAGAAAGAGTCCACCAATGACCACCTTCAGTAGCTCTGGTGATTGCTCGGTTTGAGCTGCTGCAGCTTTGCTTTTGCCATAACCACCCAATAAGCGTCACCCCATGAGTTCGCATTAGGCCCTCAAGCAGGCTCGTCTGCTGCCCTTTATCTTCAACTAACGCCAGTCAACACTCCGGTCTTTCGGAGTACGACCGCACTCTCTGCATCCTCCTTCTTGCACGGAGGCAGATTCTACGGAGGTCGGCGATCGACTCTGTCCACCAATACACTGGCGGTTAGACCTTCCCAGGCATGGTTGCATTGCACACGCACGTAAGCAGTTCTATGAGGTGATCTCCGCACGGGCCCTGGGTTTTGCTCATGTTCTATTCCCGCTCAAGTGCCTCTCTAAATAAAGACTGGACTCGGAAAAAATAAGACACACAAAAATGATCACCAAAAATTCATTTTAAATCGGATACTTCTCAAATTTTCAGGGATTAAATAACTATATATTAGCTATGTTTTGGCATAATTTATTTATTGAATTTCCTCCCCCAAGCTGAATGCTCGTGCATTTCTCTTAACACTGCTCATGAGATCTTGGGTGAGGCTTTGTCCATCTTCCTTACACAATTTCTCCCAGTTTTTCTTTAAAGCTTCATCGGTTTTGAATGTTTTTCCGCTTCTCTTCAACTTCTTCTTCATTATCGCCCAAAACTTTTCGATCGGACGAAGTTCTGGTGTATTTGGCGGGTTCGCCTCCTTCGGGACCACATTAACGCCCTTCGCTTCGTGCCAATCCATTACAGGCTTGGCGTAATGGCACGATGCGAGATCCGGCCAGAACAGCGTGGGACCACGGTGAGACCGGAGGAAGGGCAGCAAGCGCTTCTGCAAGCAATCCTCTCGATAAATCTGCCCGTTTATGGTGCCGGTTGTAACGAACGGCTTGCTGTACCGTCCGCACTCGCAGATCACCTGCCACAACAGGTACGTCTTCGCGAATTTGTCCATCTTTCTCTTTCATGCGGGACGTACCGACAAAAAACTCGAGGCCGGGGATTTGTTTGATGTCCGCCTTGATATATGTCTCGTCGTCCATGACGAGACAGCCTGGCTTGACCAGCCACTCACGGTACAGCATCCGCGCACGCAATTTGGCCACCGTATTTTGCTTGTCAGTCCGTTTTGGCGCCTTCCTGACCTTAAAAACCTTACGTAGCCCAGCCCGCTTCATGGTCTGCTGGACGAACCTTTTCGACGAATTGACCTTTTTGGCCACGTCTCAGGTGGAAAGGTTCGGGTTGTGCTTAAAGTACTGCCTTATCTTCCGCGCCTTCTCTGGGTATTCCGTTTTCGGTTTTCGGTTTCTTCCAGCCCGCCGCTCGATGGTCTTCGTCTCTTGGAACATCTTCACAACACGGGACACGGTGGACTAGTGGATTCCAAGCTTTTTGCCGATCCATCTGTGCGACTGACCAGGATTATCGATCACCGTGCCCAAGATTGTCTGGCGTAGCTCTTCTTGTTTCGAATGCATCTTGAAAACTACTTGACAGATTGCAATAAAATTTTGCACACATAAACATAACACTCAGTATTACCAAAAATTCATTAATTTTAACTTATGCAATAAAAAGTTAGACCCAAAACAAAGTGTCGCATTTTTTCCGAGTCCAATCTTTACTTCTTCATCGAACTATGATATCCTCTATCTGCGGGTTATTGGCGTTGGCGTTCTGCCTAGTATAGTGGACGATGGTATATCTAATCGCCAAGTGGTCACTGTGGGTGTAGCCATCCTCCACTCTCCTGTTGTTCGACAACCCAGGGCTGCAGAACATCACGTCGATCATCTACTCCACTTCGTTTCTATAGTAGGTACTCTTGGTACATACGTTGGCCAGGTCAAAGTTCAATCTGACCAAGGCCTCAAGCAAGATCTGGCCCCTTGGGTTGGTAAGGTGACTGCCCCACTGCAGCGGCCAGGCATTGTAGTCGCCCGCTATGACCAACGGATTTCAGCCAGTTAGCTCTGTTGTCATCCGATCAACCATTTGTGAAAACTGGTCAACCGACCATCTTGGTGGCGCCTAACAGCTGCAGAAGAACACACCATTCATTTTTCGACCACAAAGCCCTTTTTTAATGTAGACACTACCTGTTGCCTACTACTGTTGCCGACTCGCGAACTGCCTGACAAAGCAGCTGCTGAGGTTTATTAGTTTTGTTCTTTATCGACAAATATTTGACCCGGTTTTTTATATTTCATTATAAGGGTGGCCATTTCTGCGTAGGCGTGGTTAAAAAAATTGCCTTTTTTTTTCAAAAATGCTTGTTTTTTTCAAAAAATCATAACTTTTGAACATATGGGTCGATTGTATCAATTAAAAACGCAAATGAAAGTTAGTTTAACATACTTTAGAGAAAAAATAGAAAAACGCTTCCTTTACTGCAACATTTATGATGAAAACATGAATTCTTTTAGTTTTTCCAGGTTTTTATGGTCTCGAGACAAAAGAGCCTCCTCATTTTTATATTTTTTCTTGAGAGATTGCTGCACAATGGAATTAGTGCTGCAACTTCGCGAGAAGGTTCATCTCATATAATGTGATGTGTATATTATTGTTTGTAAGTACAATAAAATGACTTGTTAAACTTCTATGGTATCTTTGAAACATATTTCGTGTTTATATTTATTGATTGCAGATTTTTTCAACAAACCCAGACACAGAAAAAAGTATAGAAGAATTTCATTGAAACAACTACACTACTATGAGAACATAATTATCTTACGACTTTCATTCGTTCGTTCTATAGAACGAAAAATTTATCAGGTCAACTCCGAACTAGCACAAAAACGCTACATGGAACTAATTTAAGAACACGATTTCAGAGTTGTATCCTTCGTCACATCACAAGCGCTTTCCCACTGTCAGGTTCAGCTTTTATACGATGTTTATCACCATTTTTCCGTTCCCTTTCTCCACCTGATGGAAGTCCACAGATATAACTTTCTCGTACGAACTGGACAGATTTTTTTCTAGGGTGGATGACTGACATGGTTTAGCCAGTGATGTAGCGGGTAACATTTGAAAGTGAGGGATTGTCAGGTAGTCAATCATTTCTCACCACTCTTGCTTATTAGTGCTAAATAACGTTCTAGAATACTTCGTTGATAAGTATTGATATTCAAATAAAAAATTCGTCTAAGTAAACTAACACCTCCTTCTACCCGCTACGCCCCTGTGCCCAGCCATACATAGATAACAGCGCATTTTCGTTCCGTGATCCACATATCCCCCAAGCAGACACTTTCGTGATTTACGACGAGTTTTTAAGAAATTGAATTAAGAGCTAGAGCAAAAGAGGGGGAATTTATCAGTCTGTCAGGTGGAACAGATCTCCAAATTAGTTTTCACCTCATTTCTTCCTTTCTCTTCGAGCTACGCCTTTGGAATTATATTACACTTCCATTAGGAGCTGAGATTTTTTTGTTCCTTTGTGGAAGCTCCTAACTAAATGGGGATTTTATTGATTTTTACCTTCCGCTTCGATCGTTCCGATGGCTTACGGAGTAGTGAATAATTAATTGTTACAAATTTGTTGAAAAATAGACTCAATATTGAGATTTATAGCTGCGCCATTAAAATCAACAACCAATCTGGTGTGCAAACCAAATGGTAAAGTTGTTCCTGGCACTAACTCACCGATAATGTATAGTGTGTGGCTTAGGTCCCATTTCTCATGATTATCACCATGTTTCGTTTTCTCTCCCGTTTTCCATTACAGCAGCAACTTTGGGATTTTGACCAACCAAAATGGACACACCAAAGGGGCATCGTATCAAGCAGAGGGCAGCGCCACAATCGGAAGCCCGGCACGAAGAAGCGAAGTCTCGCCCATCCAGAACCATGTAAGTGAAGGGGTTAAGTTGGTTTGTTGCTCGGATTTAGTATTTGTTGGAACTGCACAATCAAATGTTATATTATATAGGATTTCGATACACTAAGAGAGAGTGAAATAATCAAATTATAACAAATGGTTAATGCTTTTAGTAAATGCTACATTTACAAGAATAACGTTTGCATTAAAAAAAATGGACAGAAATTGCCAGTTTTTCATGGATTTACCTTCACCTGCACTGACCATGCAGCGTCAATCATAGTAACCCATGAGTCAGCAGAAAAAAAATGACAGCTCTATCAGTCGAACTCTAACCGTAATGGCAAAAACAGTGAATCAACTCCGTTCAGAAGTGTGCGCGTTCGAAGAACGGCACCCCACCGCGTCGAAAACCAACATCGTACGGCACTTTGTGGACGCCGAATACGCCCGTTCCGGCATCTACAACATCTTGGCACTATTAGACAACAATCAAAGCATCGAAAATTTATCAAAAGTAATTATCTGTCTTAGTTTTTTATCACCACCCGAAAAAAGTCCATTTTTTCAATGCAAAAGTTTAAACGATTCTATATATTCCATATTTAATTTCAATGATAAACTAAATTTTTCTCAATTGAAAAAACAAAAATCTGAAACTAAAACATCAATCAAGGACACTTTTGAAATTGCCATTGATAAAAAATATATTATGATATTAAAAACTAAACTTCACGTATCCTAGCGAGCTAGTTTTGACACTGATTCGCAACATAGTGCTTGCATATTCAAATTGAAGTTATTTTCTTCTCCAAGCTATATAAATGAGACACTCAGCCTATTGAGCTGGTTCGTCACCCCAGGGAGACGACCTGGACCCTACATCAGCACATAAGCCGGGACCAACGTCTTTACCACCGGCGCTGTTTGAAATTGAAGTTGCTTTTTTTTCAACATTTATTCATATTATCTAATTATTCAATTCAAAAGTGTATTTTCTAGCACCAGTTTTGGTTTGATTTGCTTCCAGGAATGGTTTCATTCATTGATTCATTCTGAAATTCATTTTCGTCTAATATTTCTCAATCAGCAGATTTTTCTTTAATGATGTTCGAATGATTTATAGGCCGTAGTTTAAGCTACAAATTTTGTTAAACTGGTTAAATCTGTCAATCAAATAGATACCGAACAACCAAACTTATCACAGAAATCCTTGCTTGGATTACACTGTACAAATACTCTTTACGCATTGCCCTGTGCTCAAGCAAGCGGTTAAGATCGTTTGCATCGCGTTACGTGGATTTGGAAGTTTTTTTCGCAGTTTCTTAGAAGCTCTCAGTTTTTTCTCGGTATAATTTGGATCAGAGTCATTTGTGAATCGAGTGTTTTTTTATCTAAAGAAGAATGAGTTTAGTTTTTGCATCGCGATAGCAAATAGTAACCCAGGTAACCAATAAGCATTATCATATGCAGTAAATCAACCCTAAATCTGCATTTCAGATGCTACTTGCATTATATTAGCATTATATCAGCATCCTGAATGCTACCTTCGGTAAAGTTGGATTTCAAATGCTATTCAATGGCTTGAAGCCTGAAATAAGCATTTCGAATGCAAAATAGCATTAATGAAGCATTATCATAGCATTACAGTAAAGCAGCCGTATATTGGGCCAAAAGCGACATTTATGTTGCATTTAAGGCGACTTAATTGCTTGATAGGCTGCCGTTAAGACGCTTTGGAACTGCTACCTGGGTATTGATTGCAATTGGCAATCAGAAAGCCATTTTTCGCAACATCTTTGCGTGATCACGCACACCAGCAGTCAATCGAGAAGATCGTCCATTCAATCGGCCTACTAACACCGTGTGCTCGGCTGACTGCATCACTCTCGCTGCGCTCCACTCCTTGCGAAGAACTTTGACCTCCACACCCGTACGTCGCCCAGTAGCTGCAGTAATAAATAAGTGATTGTGATTCTCTTTCTCTCGCAAAAAAAAATATATTTTTATCCTTGTTTAGCTAGATTATAGTTATAGTTAGATTGGTGGTTGAGTGCTTCAGGCTCCCACAGTAGAAACATGGATGATTCATCGTTGCTGCCCAACGATAATCAGTCTCATAAAGTCCCCCGATCACGAGCCAAAAGAGCGCATCGAAAAGAAGTTAGCAACATTCAAGCAGTAAATACTTTAATATGGCTTACATTTTTTAATTGTGGAACGTTTCAAAGATGAGTTGAATTGATCTGGACACGCGAAAGAAAATTCAGCACATTTGGTGCTTGGAAAATGGTGTCACGTGCAACCAAATTGCAAAACGGGTGAAAGTGAACCACACTAGTTCTATGAGACCCCTTTCGTGAAAGGTTTGCCCGGAGACGGCAGGAAACCGAGTCCCAGCCAGCCCCGGCCGGTGAGTTGACTAGGGAAAGTGGTTGAGTGCATAAGGAAAAACCCATCGGCGTCGACGCGGGATTTGGCCAAGCAATTCAAAACCAGCATCGAGATGATTCAACGGATCATATCAAACGTACAAGAAAAAGAAGGTGCCGAAAAAGTCTCTGGAGCAGCAAGCTTGGGCCAAAATAAGAGCGCGAAAACTGTATAACCGGATTCTGGATAGGGACGGATGTACCCTAATCGACGACGAAACCTAGGCCAAGGAAGATTCACGAGCGTTGCCCGGACCGCAGTATTATGCGAAATCTGTGGACCATGATCTAAGACGCTGACATCAAGTATGGCAAGCAATTTGTGCATGTGGTTTGGAGTCGTCAATTATTTGCACAAATGGTACAATTAACGCCAAGGTGTACGATAAAGAACGTTTGAAGAAGAGATTGCT
Organism: Aedes koreicus; assembly: GCA_024533555.2. NCBI lineage: Eukaryota > Metazoa > Arthropoda > Insecta > Diptera > Culicidae > Aedes > Aedes koreicus. Next base: position 172,378 of record JAHHFK020003986.1, read on the forward strand.
GCCACTCTACAGAAATCAAAAGGCTCCTCCTCTATACAAGCCGGATTAGGATTCCACCCACTACGCCAAATTGGTTCTACAGTGGTTGGCAAACAATAATGTACAATTCGTAAAAAAAAGGGCATTAATCCGCTAAACTGTCCGGATCTTCGGCCAATTGAATGGTGTTGGGCGATTGTCAAGCGGCTTCTTCGGACTGTACCCTCCAGTGTCCCAAATCATGCAAGAGTTCCAGAAAAACTGGACAGCAGCCACCAGGAAATTCACAAAATCAACTGTGCAGAATTTAATAAAGAATGTCAAGTCAAAAATGCGAGCGTTCTACAGAAACTAAGATTTGTATTAATATAAACAGTGAAAGAAAAAGGTTATTTTTAAAAGAAGAAGTAAATTGTTTTTTTTTTTTTTTAGGGTTTTTTTTGGAGGGGTAGGGGGGAAGGGGGAGTGGGGGAGGAGAGGGATGGGGGGGTGGGGGGGGGGGAGGACACGGAATGAAGAACAATATATTTGATTAACTACTAATCTTTATTTTAAGATTTAATCGTAAACAATCACGTGCGAAAGGTTCAACATTTCTACGCAGATGACAGTGTTGCCGGGCGATGCCACAGGGTCCCCCCAGTTACACCAAAAATCTGACGCGATGGCCAGATTGTGTAACTTTCGTACGATGATCATCTGATGGATGTTTCTGTAAATCTGGGTTACAGGTGAACGCCGCTTTAATCCGGTCAACTGAAATACGCTGCTGTTTCCCAGAGATGAGAATGTCGAAAAACTTGTCTTCTCGTCGAATAACTTTGAATGGACCTTCGTAAGGATGCTGCAACGGTCGCTTCACAGAGTCCACTCGTACAAATACATGTGTACAAGTTTTCAAATTAGCGTTAACAAAAACTTGTCGTTGTCCATGAAGTTTGACACTTTGGGGTTTCATGTTGTCGAACGTATGGTGAAGCATCTGGGCAAACTCCGATCGATCAATATCTCCAGGGGTGGACTGGAAGAATTCACCAGGGATCCGTAAAGCTTGACCATAAACCATATCCGCAACCGAGCACTGTAGGTCGTCCCTAAATGCTACCCTGAGTCCCAAAAGGATCATCGGAAGTTCATTGAACCAATTCTTAGAATCAACGCACATAATCGATGCTTTTAATGTTCGATGAAAACGTTCTACGATGCCGTTCGCTTGTGGATGATAGGCAGTCGTACGAATGTGGTGTACTCCTAACATTCGCGTCAGCTCCCGGAAGAGATCAGACTCAAATTGTCTTCCCTGATCGGTTGTCAGGTTTTCTGGAACACCAAATCTTGCTATCCATGTTGAATACAGTGCTTGAGCCACTGATGATGCTGTCATGTCAACGAGAGGAACAGCTTCAGGCCACCTAGTAAAGCGATCAATCATGGTCAGTAGGTAGCGATATCCTTGTGACGGTGGTAAAGGTCCAACCAGATCAATATGTAGATGTTGGAAACGAGCATTTGGTAAGTCAAATTGTCCCAACGGCGAGACGGTGTGTCGATGTATCTTCGATTTCTGGCAATCCACACAGTGTTTGACAAACTCGTTAATGTCGCGGTTCATAGCTGGCCAAACGAATCGTTCGGATATCAATTTCCTACTGCCTCGTGCTCCTGGGTGAGAAATTCCGTGTAGACATTCCATGATGGTTTTTCGCTGATTGCTTGGAACGAATGGTCGTGGTTTTCCAGTAGAGACGTCACAATAGATCTGTTGAGAGCAGCCACTCATCCTTTTAGCTTCAAATTTCAGCGACGTAAATTTGGACCGCATAAGCTGCTCAAGTTCCGGGTCGTTTTTCTGGTCTCGTCCGATTTGGTTATAATCCACCGAGGTAGACGCCTGTATACTCTCCACGCGAGACAATGCATCGGCGACGTAGTTTTCTCTTCCACTGACATGTTGAATATCCGTTGTAAATTCCGATATGAAACGGAGGTATCGTGCTTCGTGTGGCAACCGAGAACTGGACTCAGTTGTTAACGCATACGTTAGTGGACGGTGGTCAGTAAATATCGTGAAGTTCCGCCCTTCAAGAAAGTGCCGAAAATATTTCACTGCCATTTTCATCGCGGTCAGTTCACGGCCAAAAGTGGAGTATTTCTGCTGCGATGTCGAAAATTTTTCTGAATAAAATCCGAGTGGTTCCCAATTCTGACCATTTAACTGTTGCAAGACTGCCCCCGCTGCAATGTTTGATGCATCGATCATCAGAGCTAAGGGTTTCGACGAGTCAGGATAGTGAAGCAGTGTTGCCTCTGCCAGTGATTTTTTACAACGGTCAAAGCTGGACAAGGCTGCATGTGTCCATTGTAACTTGCGTACGTCGTTTTTCCTGTTCCCAGGGATAAGCTTCTGCAGATCAGCTTGAATTTCGGATGCGTGACAAACAAAGCGTTTGTATCCGTTGGCGAGTGCTAGAAAACGTCGAAGTTCCTTCACTGTGGTCGGCTTCTCGAAATCCAAGATAGCTTGGACGCGTGTTGGAAGAGGCCGTACTCCATCGCTGCTGATCATATATCCTAAAAACTCCACATCCTTTTGGGCAAACACACTTTTACCCAAATTAAGCACGAGTCCATGCTGGCGTAAGCGGTCAAACACGATGCGTAAATGCTCCTGGTGTTCAGCAAGAGATTTAGAGGCGATGCATATGTCATCTATAAAGACGACAACAAAATCAAGATCACCAAGGATTCGGTTCATGTAGCGCTGGAACGTCTGACTTGCGTTACATAACCCAAATTGCATGCGGGTAAACTCAAACAAGCCAAACGGTGTAATAACCGCCGTTTTGGGAATGTCTGCTTCTTCCATTGCAACCTGATGGTACGCCCGCTCCAGATCAAGAGTTGTGAAAATGGACTTACCATGAAACGAGTGCAACAGATCGTGGATATGTGGTACCGGATAACGATCAGGCGTGGTGACATGATTGAGGCGACGGTAGTCACCAACGAAACGCCATTGACCGTTCTTTTTAAGCACACCATGTAAGGGGCTTGCCCAACTACTACTCGATGGTCTGCAGATTCCAAGGTCACACATAATGCGAAACTCTTCCTTTGCTGCTTTGACTTGGTCCGGATGCATTCGTCGAACTTTTGACGCCACGGGTGGTCCACGGGTAACTATGTGATGAGTTACGTCACACTGCGTAGGGCAACGAAGCGTCGAAGGCAGTGTGATTTCCCGGTACTCCATGAGCAAATCGTGGAATGGGTGATCGGCATCAATAAGTGTTACACTATGCAGAGCAGCAGTCATCATACCACCAGAAGACTTTAGGCCGGTTTTTCCATCTATTAATTTTCGACTTTTTAAATCGACGAGTATGCCGAAGTGTGCCAAAAAATCAGCACCGATTATTGGCATTGTCACCTCAGCGACGAGAAAATTCCAAGTGAATTTGCGTCTCAATCCTAGGTTGACAGATAGTAGTTTTGTTCCGAATGTCCGAATTCTACTTCCGTTGGCTGCGTGGAGCTGTTGCGAAATGCTGCTGTTCGCTCGATCTTTTCTGGATGCGGGTAAAATTGTGACGTCAGATCCTGTGTCAATAAGAAAGCGTGTATTGTTCGTCCGGTCGAAAATTACCATTCGGCGACTTTCAGACACTCCTGCCACCACCGCCGATGATGATGGAGAGGATTCTAGTTTTTTGAACTCCATGAACATGGTTCGCGGCACCGCTCAGCATCGTTTCCGAACTTTTGATGGTACCAGCACATTCCGGATCGTGAAGAGGAACGAGAACCACTCCGATTGAACGAAGATGAACGACCCCGTTCAGGTTTAGAGACTTTCAGGCGTCGTATTTCCGCTGTTAGAAGTTCGATCTGTTCTGCTAGCTTTTTGTCACCACTGTTGTTGGATGTAGGATCGTTGTGCACCACAGCAATTCCGGGGGTATGAGTACTGGATACATCGGTAATCTTGTCTGCCATTTCTGCTAGCTTGTCGATGGTACCATCGTGGCATGTGAGGATAGGTCGAATGTTCGCCGGAAGCCGTTGAATAAATATCATTTTGAGCAGATTGTTATCTACTCCCAGACCCGTCGACAATTCCCTCATCTTGGCTAAAAGATGCGTTGGGCGCATATCGCCAAGATCCTGAGCTCCCAGTAACTGTTCGAAGCGATTTTCAGCAGATACAGCGAAGCGAGCGATTAGACGATCCTTTACCGTTTTGTACTTATTTTCTGCAGGAGGAGCAGCTACCAAATCGGCTATGTGACATATAACCGATTGATCCACTTTGGCCACGATGTGGTAGAACTTGGTTTCATCATTGACGATTTTTGCAAGGTGGAACTGCGCTTCTGCTTGCGCAAACCACATAGCCGGATCTGATTTCCAGAAATCCGGTAGTTTTACCGCGACGGATGCGGTTGTGTTGCTCTCGTCCGGCATTTTTAGGTTAGAGTTTCCACTTCGAGATTAAACTAGGCGAATATCGATACGTAACCGCGTAATCGGACCGAAACTCAACGATTTGATACGTCGCGGGTCACCAATGTAGTGATCGGACACGGAATGAAGAACAATATATTTGATTAACTACTAATCTTTATTTTAAGATTTAATCGTAAACAATCACGTGCGAAAGGTTCAACATTTCTACGCAGATGACAGCTCGAGTAGCCATGGCTAATCATAGGGGTTTTTACCAGTGTTGCCGGGCGATGCCACATACCTTGAAATTTCAGACCCTCTTAAAAGCATTGTTCTGGCAATGCTTCCCACTGTGAAGACTTGTTTTGCAGTAATTAACAGTAATTAACTATGATGGATACTTTACCAAATGAGGTCGAAGATTTGATCACTGTTCTGCAGTGGAATTGTCGAAGAAATTGGAATCTTTCAAATGCTCAGCTCACACTACCGGTTGTGATGCATTCGCTCTTTGTGAAACATAGCTCTCTCCAGAAATCGAGCTTCCATCTCATAATTTCAATATTATTGATTTCTTGACCCTGAGGATTCGCGTGGAGGAGGAAAGCTTTTGGGGATCAAAAAGTGTTACTCCTTCTATTTCCTTCCCTCACATTTCCCCTTTCCCTCCCACCAGGCATTGAAATTATCGCATGTCAGGCAGTTATTAAAAATAAAAGCCTGTGCATTGCTTCTGTGTTAGTCTAAGAGCCTCAATTAACCAATTTCAACTTCAGATTATTTGTTTCAATTGGATTTCCAATTTCAACTTGCAGATATTTGTTTCAATTTGATTCCAACTCATACGGTACAGGCTGGGGATAACTGTACGATGCGGTCTATCTTGACCTCTGTGACAACTTCAATATGACAGTTCTTAACAATGGAGAAGTTACACGATTGGCCGGTCCATCTTCAGTTGGCAGTAGATTAGACCTTACATTTTGCTCGAATTCATTATCATTGGACTGCACCTGGAATATTATCCAGGATTCCTATGGTAGGAATCATTTGCCCACAAAAATTTCGATTGTTCAATCGGTCGGAATTCATCAATTCACATATGATCTAACCCATTATATTGATTGGACAAAGTTCAAGAAAGCTATAGAAGAAGCCGTAACGACGGTAGAAGGGCTTCCACCACTGGAAGAAAATGAATTTCTCTTCAACCTGATCTTAGACAGCACGCTTTAAGATCTAGCATGACCAGATCCAGAAACTTCGGTTTGCAGCAAACCTTATTCTTCATCAGAAATGTATTGAGGTTTACCGCAAAAAAAAAGTCCAACGCGTTTAAAAATACACGTCATCCGAAGGCGAACTTAGTCTTAAGACCAAAAAACACGGATACTGGCGAAAATGGTATACTCTTTGAAATAGCAAAGATTAACCGAACTACGAACAACGAGAGCCACGAGAATTCGGACAATTGGATCCTCAAGTTTACGCGAAAAGTTTGTCTAGATTCTGTATTAATGCGCCGGCACGGTTGATTCCTCGCGAAACCATGAATTCGAAAGATGAGATCAGCCAACCCTTTTCAATGGAAGAACTCTCTCTCGCACTCCTTTCGCGTGGCGATACGGCACCAGAGGCTGATAGGATTAAGTTCAACTTGCTTATGAAGCTTACAGACGTCGCTAAAGGGCGCATGTTGAACTTGTTCAACACGTTTCTGGAACTCAACATTGTACCGGATGGTTGGAGACGGGTGAGAGCTATTGCCATTCTAAAACCTGTTAAAACCGCCTGCGACCACAACTCCTATCGATCCAACGCGATGTTATTTTGTATTCGAAAGTTGTTGGAGAAAATGGTCCTCTTCCGTCTGGACAAATGGGTTCAGACGAACAACCTGGTTTCAAATACTCAATATGGTTTTCCTAGGGGTAAGGGAACGAGTGACTTCTGTTTTCTTGGATATCACGGGAGCTTTTGATTCGAAGTATCAAATTCTCTACGGAGAAAACTGATTTGGTACGTTTGAAGGAACCATAGCGCAGCACAACCGAAGCTTCAAATATAAGGTGCACAGATAACTGATTCAATGTCATTTTATTATCTTAACATCTGGATCGGTGTGAAGTGCACCTGGAGCTTCCCCATTGAGTATCTGAAGCGGAAGTGCCTGCAAAGGATCAACATGCTCTGCTTAATTACCGGAACCTGGTGGGAAGTATATGCGCAAGAAGACTTCGACAATTTGATTCATTTCGATTTTTGCTATCCTATCACAACAATTAATCATCTCGATTTCGAAGAAATTTACGGACTTTTCCCGGAATACGTTGATGCTTTTGACGACACTGCCATTCACCTTCTGCTTCCTCTTCATAATAGCCCAAAATCTCTCTATCGGTCTGAGCTGGGGACAGTTTGGTGGGTTAAGTTCTTTCGGTATAAACTGAATCCCGTTGGTTTCATACCACTGCAGCACTGTTTTACTGTAATGATAGCTTGCAAGATCTGGCCAAAACATGACAGGTTCATTGTGGGATCTGATGAATGGCAATTTTCGCTTTTGGAGACATTCCGTTCTGTACAGTTCTGAATTAAATGTCTTATCAGTGATGAAACCAAATAAAATTTTTGTCCCGGTAGCTGATGGAAATCGGCCTCTACATAGGTTTCATCATCCATGAGAAGGCAGCCATTGAATTTTGTCAACACCTGATCATACAGTTTTCTAGCACGGATTCTGGCCACATTGTTCTGCTTTTGATCCCTATTTGGTTGTCTACAGGCACGGTATGACTTGAAGCCTTCCCAGAGACTAATTCGTTGCACGGTACTGCGTGCGGCGTGAAACTTTTTAACCAAATCGCGGTCTGAGATGTTGGGGTTTGCCTTAATGTTCTTGATGACTTTGTTCTGCAGTTGAAGGTTGACAGTACCCGCCCGACGCTTGCTTTGAGGTTTGCGATCCGTCAACAAAGTTTCTCTGTACTTTTTCAAAACACGCCACACGGTATTTCGGAGAAAACCCTACACTTTAGCAAGTTATGGCCCAGACCACGAAGGGTTTTTCAAATGATTATTTTTCTTCTTTCTTCTTCCATTTGGTATTTCTCTGAAACACGTTCGAACTGCACCGCGAAAAAAAACTTTTGATGTTGTTATTGTTATAGAGAACGGGCTAGAAACCGACTTTCAACTGGCTCACATGGAACAGTCAGACTATTTGATCATTGCGCTTTCCCGGCTGGCGGAAAATTACCGCAGGTTTTGATTGCTAGGCTGCTGACCCACCACTGGCTGCCAATTCTCCGCTGGCTCCTCGCCGCTTCAAGACCAACGAACGAATGAAGCAAGCGACAATGAAAGCTCGTTATAAACGAGTGTTAGCGTAATGAACAACAAAAATGATAATTTTCTTTCAGAACTAGTTCCAGTTGGATTTATAACCACAATATAAACAGGGATTTTAGGATGTAATTTAAGGATCCAAACAATTGGGTCCATCGATAAAAAATCTCTTATCGAGCTTAATTTGACAGCACAAGAGCAATGAAATTCTACCAAAATAATGGTGGGCCGCTGGTTCTGTCATATCGACCGAATGCTAGAGTAAATTTTCAATTATATTTGTTTTTATTATTTGAAACAAGTGAAATATTTTCTAAACTTGATTAATTAAATTTAATTGAATAAAAAATAGAAATTAATTGATTTAAAAAAAGTTAATCCATGCACAATTTTATGAGGGTTGTTAACAAATCCCAACTCTTAGACGTGCTATGTTAGTTGATGGGAAATGTTAGATTTGTTGGAAACTTTTCAAGCAAATGAATTTTGTCTTTGGGGTTAATAAGAATCTATAGCTTCATGCATAAATCATTAGTAAATTTTCAGTTACTTTTCGTGAGACATCATCGAAACATATCCAATTCCGGGGGGTTTGTCATGCTATGGTTGACTCTAAAGTATTGAAATACACCAGATGTTTTGTTTTAGTCCTAAAGAAGAGATATCATTTGAATTTGTCTGGTCAACTAACTCGGTTAGCTGTCCGTGATTACAGCCTTTATTTGGTTCCTACTTGATACCATGCACACCAGTGACCTCTGGATCAAGAGTTTTGCAAAACGGTTAAACTTTAAACCAGTCTTAAAGTGGTGGGTGAGCTCCATGCTTGTCTTGCAATAATCCTTTTATGTCGAAAGTTTTAGCAAGCACTGAACGGTAGCAGAGCTGCAGCAGGTAGAGTTTTTTTTTTCTGTACTATATTGCAGCAAAACTTTTTACCAATTACTGGCTATGGCTAGCACGAAGAGGCAAGAGGGAAGGGGGATGTTCGCTTCTACTAGCAGCTTATTTTTATCTGGATGTGAGCAAAGCGCGAACACATAAGCATAAATATTTTTCTTTCATCCGGTTGAAACTTTCTAAAGAAAACTTCTTCTACAGGAGAAAAGCTCCAGTTTTGTATCGTTGTGAGGTTGAAGCACTTCACTTCTTGTTTTTTATTTCGATTCGAGGAGTAGTGGAAGGAGTCGAAAGGGATAAACTTTTAAACTTTTAAAACTTTTTCATGAGTATCATACACTATTTAGATTATTTTAATATTTTCAAAAATTGAGAAAATTTCATTATGCTCATGTCAGAACAATTAACAATATTTTTAACTAATCGTATTCGGTATCATTCTAACATTACAGACAACAAGTCGCCGTGGTTGGCAATCGCCCAGTCAGGACAACGTTGCACCACTTTCGCCAAAATCCGATGACTATCAACACTACCAGCTGCAACATTGTATCAGAAGCCCACCGCCGGTGGCTATTTACGGCAATGGAACGGTGCCATCCGGCGCTGGTAATCAGTACACATTGAGTCCGTACAGTTGTGGCAGCAGCTCCAACATCAACGGTTATCATCCATATCATCAGCAAACCGGTCAGCAGTGCTCTATTTCTTCACCGAAGAGTATTTTGAGAAACGGATTCAACACATTGGACTCCATCAGCGGTGGGAACTATTCCAAAAGTGTTGACAGTAACTGCTCGGGTACAATGTATGGCATGAAGGAGGAAGGTTATCGACAAGTTGGAGCACCTGGTGGTGTGATGACGAACAACGGACCAGCTCGAAACGGCAGCTACGGAAATGTGATGGTTAATTCTTTGAATTATTCCACAGCCACCAGTTCGAGTAACGAGCTATTAGAGGATTTGCATCACATAGAACAAAGCCGGGTGAAACGGGGACAGCACATCAAAATCAGCTCCAGTTCGTCGTCTTCAATAAACTCCAACAACAATCTAGTGAATAACAACAGTATTATTGGCAGCAATAACAACATGTATATCAACAATAATGGTTTCGAGGTTCAGCAACGTACAGCTTGCGAAGGTAAGTGACTATTCACTTATGTGAAAGATGAAAATAACCACTCAAGCAAATTGATTCTGGTTTACCGATTTTGCAACTTTTTCTGGGGATTATTAAGGACTGTTCACTAAAGAAGGTGAACACCTGTTTCAAACTTAACAAAAAATAGTGAATTTTTACTCAGTTTGTTAAAATTTGTTTGTTCTGGCAATACACATGAAAAACCGAAAAAAAAGAGAAATTTTTTACGATGGGTCGGATCAACTAACAACTCGCAGATTAAAGAGCACTAAATCTGTAGTGTTCAAGATTGTTAAGAAGTTTAGAGAAACGTGTTCTCCTGAGGATTTACCAAAATCTGGACGCGAAATTGGGGCATCGAACCAAAAAAAAAAGCTGGTAGCGGTACGCCTTTTGAAATTTAAAAAACCGTGTTCCGTTCGTAATAGCCAAAAAAAAAAAGTAGGCATAAGCGTTGGAACTGTGCAGATCAAAATACGGTCACGGAACTTGTATGACGTTCTCCTCCAAAAGCCGAACCGGCACTTTTTGAAGGCCGACGATTCTCCATTGTTTTGGCCAGATCTGGCATCTGCTCACTACGTTTCTGCACAAAAAAAAGCGTACCCGAAAATGAAAACGGACCGTGAACTAGTTCACGTTTTCAGGATTTTTCCCTTTAAACGTTAATTAGTTCATGATTAGTTCATGTGTAGTAAACTGATTCAGTTGACGGTGTATTTTTGCTTGTTCTCGAATTCATACCTGCAGTTCACGGATCTAGGCATGGATTTCCGTGTGCTACGTTGGAGATGCTCAAGAAGGAAAAAGTCGATTTTGTCGAAAAATGCCGAAATCCCCCAAAATTGCCCTGAACTGTGTTCTATCGAAAGATATTGGGCAGTTATCAAGCGGCATCTTAAGAAAGATGGAAGAAAAGCAAGCTCTGTTGACTAGTTCAAGAAAATTTGGTCTGCAGCAGAACGAAAAGTTACGGAGAAAGTTGTGCAGAATCTAATAGGATGTATCAAGAGAAAAGTTCTACCGTTCTTCAGAAATGAGAAGTAAATGTTGAAACTCGCGTTAATTCGGTCATATATATGTTGATTTTCATTTTCGTAAAGCAAACTTATGAATTTGTTCGAGAATAAATATTTTCCTTTGAGCAACAGGTGTCCACTTTTTTTTAATGAACAGTCCTTAAGTGAATTTCTTCAATTACAAAAGATAACTACTATCTTTAAACTAAATACATAAAATATCAATTATCATTAAAAAAAAAACAACGATTGTTTGTTTAGCTCATGTATTTAGAATGAGTTAATCACATAAATTGAATAAGTTTAACACACACTCATAGGGGTTTTGCGAAACGCAAGCAACAACTTGTATGAAGCCCTCTCCCTAGTTCTAGTAAAAATATCCCTGCCATAATGTGCCTTGGTATATCTCTGCTGGTTTCGCCACTCGTGCCTTCCCCCGCTCCTCGAATCTCACCATCCAACGCAATGCAAATATCAAACATGACAATCCATGACCTTGCCGCGTTACCCTCTCCGAGATTCGACACTCACGACACTCATACTCGTTGATTTGACGAACCGCGTCAGTTTTTCTGGAAATCCATATTTGTGCATGATCTGCCATTACTGATCTTGATCGATTGTGTAGTAAACTGATTTGAAATCGATGAAAAGATGATATGTGGGCACGAATTTCCGGTCCGTAGTACCGCGGGCACCCATGAATCCTGCTTGGCACTGCCTATGAACTCCTTCGCAATTAGTGACAGGCGGAAAATTTGGGAGAGCAAGGTGGTAAATTTGTAGGCAGCGCTCAGTAGCGTGTTTGGGCGATAGTTGCAGCAATCCAGCTTGTCGCCCTTTTTATAGATGGGACACACCATACCTTCGATCCAATCCTCCAATAAATGCTCTTTCTCTTCCGCATTTCTATAGTTCGATTGGGAGTTGGTCAACACCAGCCGCTTTGTTGTTTTTCAACCAACAAATTTCCTGAAGGATTGGAGTCGGAGTCCTGCGCGTGTCCCTAGATTTATTACCGTGCCACCTTCGTTAGCTGTAATTTTCCCGTTCAGGTGCTCGTTAACGTACTGCTTCCACCTTTCAATCACCGCACACTCATCTGTGAGAAGGTCACCTTCCAAGTCTCTGCACATACGTGCCCTTCGCACGAGCTGTTTAACTTCTCGTAGAATTAGCGTGTGTCGTTGACACGATACAGCACCTCCATTGCTTCGCGGTCTCTTTCTTCCGTTTGGCGCTTTTTCCTTCGAAGAATCGAGTTTTGCCAGTTCCGTATTTGTCAGTATATTCCACATTCGCTCTCGTACGGTGTTGCAGCATTCTCGCCTGCCTGACAAGAACTTTTTTGCCGAACTTCTCCATTCCGATCGTTCTTTTGGCATCAGGTACGTTTTCTCCAACAACCGCATTGTAAAACTGCGGCCACGGTAGCGTAGTTGTGTTCAGTTTTCAATATTTTTCGTCATCCATCAAAATGCAACGATTGGGATACTTTCTTAACATTTTATTAAGCTTCCGGCATCGCTTTTTAGCTCGTTCCAGCTGTTCCGCTCTCCGTTTTGGCGTTTTTTGCTTCTTGTATGTCCTGATATTATTTCTTCCTGGCAACCTGTCGGACTGAGTTCAAATTTTCGGATAACAGAAACTCAACACATTTCTTCTGCTTTTGCGGGTTGACAGGGACGCTTCTGGTTCTGGATCTTGGCAGATCGTCCACAGTATGCTCCTCTCCAAACTTTTTGATGATTTTGTGCACACCAGTCTTCGATTTTTTCACAATTTGAGCAATATGTCTTCAAGACAGTTCCTCGTTGTACTTTGGAACGTTCCATTTAGCTAAACTCAAACTGTTTTGACTCAGATAAAAAATGACAGTCGTCTATCAGCCTCATAACTCAAGATAGTTTTATTTTGTTATTTTTACATTTAGAGTCGATTAAATACAGTAGCCAGATTCATTAAACAAGTTTTCAGTTTGAGGAATTCTGTTTATGTTTTTAACACTATTGATTCTATGCATTGCGGCGATAAAAATAATCAAAATATCATGAATATTATTCATGGTGATATTCGTAACACGAAAACACAACGTAGTCATAAAATCATGACCTGCTTTTCTCATTTTGAAGAACAAATAATTTCCCGTAAGTGAGCCAAGTTTCCTATTGATTGTTGGTAATCAAGTGATAACTAATATTTTCCGATATACAGGGTCAGTGGGAATTCCTGTTAGTGAAGTAATGGTTATAAAAATGAGAAGCTTGTATGAATTTTAGTTTTCAGTGTATTTCCTGTTTTGTATGTCTTTAACATTTGTCTTAATTTAGGGGCTTATTACGGTTCTTACTTTTCCCCATGACACCCGTAATAAGGACAGTGACTCCGATTTGATTTACACGTGAGTTTTTTAACCATTATTCGTTTTCACCCGTGAAGTGACACTCGCAACAAAGGCCCTTAGTTTATTTCAAATATAATTCCCTTTGCCTCAATTGTCATCCGCATGTGTTGTCGAAAAGCGAAACAGCTGTCACGATATCTTGAGGCATGTCATTCCATATTTCCACCAAAAAAGTGTCTTAAAAGTGTCCACGGCTAGTCCTTTGGTATTCTCCAGAGGCAGGCCATTCTTTCGACGAAATAAAATTCTGAAAATTGTCTTCACACCAAGCCTGGGTAGTTTTTGCCTGATGGGACGGTACAGAGTCTTGTTGGAAGCAGTATGGTGCATTCTTGTTGTGTTTCTTGACGAAGGGAAGCAAATGTTTTTCAAAAACATTATCGATGTAATATTCACTGTTGTTTTCAATACCAGGTTCCATGAACAGCAATGGAACCTCTAGATTTTACGAGAAACATCCCTTAACCATCACCTTTGAAATATTCTGGAACCGTTGACTGCGACATTCCCAGTTCTTTGCACATCTTTCGGCGAGACTTACCAGAATTCCACCGAATTCACTCTCTGACATGTTTGATGGCTCCCGGGCACTAGACAGTGTGTTTACGGCCAGATCTGGAAGGTATTTTCCAAGAACCGATTTCGTTGTAGCGTTTAGTGGTGCGAAAAATGAGTCTTTCGTTTATTCCGAGTGGTTTTAAATTCTTTAAAGAAATAAACGGTCAAAAATGTTTCAAATACAGACTTATCACCAGCTCCTTTTTCACGTCCATGATTACCAAGAGTCTCAAACGAATAAAAATTCAAAACTAACTTGCAAAAGTGTTGACATTTGGATACACTCTAATAGAAATATGTGCAACATGTCTGTCACTAACTCATTCAAAGTTACACATGTTTTAAAAAGCACTAACAGGAATTACCATTCAACCTGTACATAAAATTTGTGAAATACTTTGCACACAAAAAAAAAAGTGGTTTATTGAATACCATTACGTGAAATTTAGATCTTTTATCAATTCCAACTCATGACATTTTTAAGAGTACATTCTACTTGACTACAACATGTCTTCGATTTTGATGTTTTGGTGTATTCTGATACAACAGGAAAATTTAATGGTTGCTTTGATATTTCATAAACATGAATGTTTCAACATATTCTTAGCTGATAACCTCTTGCATATAAGACCTTGATGTTGTTTATTTCATTTTTCTTTTCCAAATAATCCAATGCCTTGTTCAGACTGCTGAATTACACAGAAAAAATAATGAATTTTAACAGGCGTGTAAAATTTCCCCTCGTTTAATTGCAAGCCAAAGGAACATCGAAATTGTTTGCAATATTCCATACGCCATACAACAATGTTTGCAATCTTTCATACAACAGGATAGATTCACAGGTTATCTGGCTAAAATTTACATGAAATCTCCCATTAAATTCTGCCAAATCTAGCATTCCCTCTATGTGCATTTGATAACGCAGAAAATTATATGTTTCTTTCAAACTGTGTATAACAAGTTGTAATAATTATTAATAAGAGAAACGAGATTTAAAAAAACAGGCTTGATATGTTATAATTGATCAGTCTGGTGAGCATTTAAAGAAGACCCACAAAATAATTTGCGAACGCAATTTCAATTGTAGATATAATTTCTTTAAGAAGAAAAACTAAAAATATTTCAACTCTTTATTTCCGCAGGTAAATACGGGAAGCTACAAACAATTGGAGTAAAACACCAAGTTCCTCAGCAATTCGGGAACAATGGATGTTATTACGAGCAGCACAACAGTATCAATAATAATCTGGTGTACAGTGTGAACCAACATCCAGCTCAACCAGGCCATCTGAAATCGGCAAACTCTCGTGCCCTTTCACCTCCTGCACCGCCACTGTCAGCCAATAACAACCCAGCCGGTGTCAAAAGTAATCGCCTTATTACAAGCCGTAGCAACGGCAAAAATAATAATAATAACAACAACAACAACGGCTTTGAAATATGTCCCGTTAATATCGGCGGCGGAAATACAAACCAAACCATTCCTAGCAGTGGCAGTTCAACATTATCGAGCTTTGCAAACAAATTCCACAAATTGACTGGTGTTGGTAGCAGGAACTCTTTCGATGCAGCTGCCACCAACAGTAAACTAAATCATGTTAACAACGGTGCACCATCTGGGTCGGTTATCGTTCACCATCAGCCACCGCATGGTAAAAATCAGCCACCTCAGCAGCAGCAGCAGCAGCAACAGCCACAACCCCATCACCTTAGCAGTAATGGCCATCATCCGCACCATGGTCACTCCCATCCGGCCGGGCATCCCAATACACTATCCTCACCCGAGAGTGCTTACTCCACCGGATACTCGACCGATGGAACGTCGCCTGGTAAGTAACGGGGGAAAATACATTGTATGAACCTTCGCTAAAGTGTCTGCCATGTTACAACTTGATGAAGTTAGACAATTTCGTTGTTGTCGTAAAATTGTTGACGTTGAGGAAAGTAGCCTTCTTGTCGAAGGGAACCGATGTAGGAAAAAACTAGGACCTGAACGAAACAGTCGCAGCTTACATTATTAATGGCAGTCATGCTAACGATGGAGCAATCTTTATAGTGCTGCTACCATCTGATTATGCTACGAAGACATTTTATGCGAAATGAATAAATTGAAATCTTAAACCTGCTGATTTTCAATTTACTGCTATGAAATACTTTGGTTGAAGTATGCAAAACACTCTAACAAATGACAGTTTTTACACGAGAGGTTAATAATGTTTCGCAAAACCAAAACATGCAACACGCCATCTGGTTCATTTATCTGATTATTATGTTCTTAGGATCACTTACCTGTGTCAACACGACTCTTTAATAATGGTGTATTTACATAATTATGCAACAATGATCACCGCCTATTTCGATCAGCTTTCAAACGAACAAGAAATTTGAATCATGGCTAAATAATGCATTACAATGGAAACTTTACACGCGTAGCTTTAACAAGTCTTCACCCACAATCATGGTTTACCAGCAAGAAAAAAAAATACGGAAAATGGTGATCCCACACTCTAGCTTTTGTTTGTGTTCAGGACAGGGGAAAAAAAAGTTATGCCAAATTCATGAGACCCTTCGCATAAACCAACTGACATTTGAACGATGATATTTGCATATGGTAATTTGTTTGTAATTTGTAGGATTATTATATCCCTTTTATCTCCCCCATCGGTTGCTCGCTACTGCAGCCTCCATAACAACACAACGGCCAAACTTTGAGCTTTCATCCGAACACCTCATCCGCCGCCCCCCAAAACACACAGGAGCCGCATTATCCGCACATCTTGGGATCTCCGTCATCACTCATGTTGTCGGGGAAGATGTGCGGAAACACCGCAGGACCTCCAATCTCCGTTCGTTCTGACATTCCGAGCTGGATTTGGAGTCTACCGAAGAAACATACAAAAGAACAAAGGAGGATATTGCTTGCTACACTTACTGCTGCCTCCTTTTTATGCAAATGTGATTTACTTCCCTCTCCCGCTTGTCAGAGGTTACAAGAAGTTGCTGATTTCAGATCATGGCGGGCGCCATCAGAGAGGAAATTGCTTCATCACTTTGTTCAGCATCATTTGGTATGGGAGTTCTGGTTTGAGCTATCGTTTTGATAGGGATATTAGGCTTGAAGTCGAAACAATTTCTTTATACATGCATTATGTGTTTCTTGAGCTTGAGTAACTATTGACCATTTATGAGAAGCACTCAAATAACTATTTTTAACCAACCAATATTGAATTGTGAGATATGTTGGACAGTTGAAATGTCCTACTCATTTCTTAATTTTGATTTTATTTCTTTCAACCAGCAGTTGTTCATCTTTTTGGGAAAGTTATTCCATAAAAAATCCCTTTTATTCATAACATAATTTAAAAATTATTATCGAACTTTGATCTCTGCTTTTTTATGGAAAACAATGCTCAGGCAGATATTAAAATAATCAATATCAGATCTCTCAGCATAAGAAGGGGAATTTTCCGATGCGATAACTTTAGCCCGTTGTGGTTTTGCCGTGTGATGAAGCCCTTCAGCAGAGCACTCAATCAATGCAGCTATGGCTACCAGTTGAAAAGTGGAGGAAGAGCTACCAATGCTACCCAAACCTATGCATGTACGACAAGAAGCTGTTTGCGGAAACTTTTGGAAGGCAAAATAGACTCTAGTAGCTTGTAACGGTGTTCAGTAACGATATTCGGATGTGGTTTGGGATCGATAAGTGTCAAACAGTCTTTTTTGGGATAAAGTATCGTATACCGATAGTTTCCGCATCAAAAAAAAGGAGGCGATTTGAAATATGGTTGTAGGCAAGACCTACAAGTACCTTGGATTCCAGCAATTGATCAAGAATCACCTTACAACAGCAAGAAGGAACGGAGTTGCAGGAAAAGTTCCTGTATCGAGTCAACCGTATTCTAAAGTCGTACCTGTCGGCCGGCAACAAGATTAAGGCGATTAAGACGTTTTCCGTGCTTCTGTTGACCTACAGTTTTAGAGTGATAAGATGGACCAAAACTGACTTGGAGGCGATAGAACGAGCAGTACGAGTGGCGTTCACTAAGGATCGCATGCATCACCCAAGGTCGGCCGCCGAGAGAGTCACCCTTCCACGTGCTGACGGAGAAATATGCATTACCGATATTCAAGCGCTATGTGTTACCCAGATCCAGGAGTTGCGGATGTACTTCGATGAAAGCCAGAACCGTCACGAAGTCTACCGTGCTGTTTGTGAAGCAGACCATGGGTTCAGCGCCCTCCATCTGGCGCAAGAGGACTATCAGCTGGGCTGTGACCTGAAAACAATCGAGGATAAAGTCGCATCATGGAAGCTGAAGGAGCTGCATATGGGACGCATCCCCATCAGTTGGAACAAGCGCATGACGACAAATTAA
The DNA here is from genome assembly GCA_024533555.2 of Aedes koreicus. Classification (NCBI taxonomy): domain Eukaryota; kingdom Metazoa; phylum Arthropoda; class Insecta; order Diptera; family Culicidae; genus Aedes; species Aedes koreicus. The sequence continues at coordinate 190,560 of JAHHFK020003986.1, forward strand.
TGTCGAATACGTGGTTGGTGCGAGGTGATCTCTTCTCAGATACTGAAGCCGTCATGGTAGCTACCCACTCAACACAGAATCGCATATGATAGCGCATATGAGTACAACGTGGAGGCGATATTGGTTCATTCGTTCATTTAACTCCATGTTAAATGTACGCATATCGCCTCCACGTTATACTAATATCCGTTGTTATATGCGATCTTGTGTTTACTGGGTATCCAAGACCGGGTCATTGCGACGAAGAACTATCACAGGTACATATTGCAAGAATAAGTAGAAGACCGCAGTAGAAAGTGCCACAGAGGAGACAATGGAAAATGTTGTTGCTGGCTGCCCTCATTGGCATTGGAATTGGCAGAAATAGCGTATCTCACCAAGATAGTGCACCAACAACTTGCACTGAAGCTCAATTTGGTGAACCAGTACGTGCCCTACTACAAGTACCAGACCCGGTTCTGGTAAATAGTTGCATAAAGCTGTACTGAGATCGCGAGATCTTTACAGATGTCCTAATCCGAGCTAATCGCTCTGACATTGTGATCTGCGACAAAAGGAAGAAGATTGTAACTCCCATCGATGTCGCTGAACCGCTGGATCGCAACGTCCATTCAATGTTTTCTACCACGCTTTGGCGGAGGAAGGAAGGCAGATGTGGCATTTGATGGAGGTCCATATAGTTCCGGTAATAATCTCGGCGACCGGAATTGTTCCCCATACCCTTATACGTTCCCTTGAAGAGTTGGAGCTGCGAAAGGAATAGAAAGCAGTTATTCTTGGAACCTGTAGTATATTCCAACGGTTCCTGAATCATCATAACTAATCCAACCGAAGCAAACCAACAAGAATGTAAGTCTACAAAACTGACTAATGTATCCACCGACCCTAGCAAAGTAAAATAACAAACTGATATCTAGTAAGTAACAAGTTTTGTTATCTCAGATATCATTTTGAACTCACCTGTTATCGCATAACAAATTTAGTGATCAACATTGACTAATTTTTTTATCGTCTGTTATAAATCTTTAAAGACGATTTTTGATGAACGTTACTGAATACTACCAGTATGCTGATGAATGCTGTATATTACCAGTATGCCATTAGTACGAAATTAAGCTATTCACCAGAAGCACTACTTCAGTTATTAGTGTATGAATTTGATATCATATTGATAACATAATTTGAAATTATCTCAAGTAATTTGTTCATATCACAAAATTTGTTATCAAAATGAACTCAATGATAACAAAACGAGTTAATGTTGTGATATCCAACGAATATTCATTTGTTATCTTTTTTGTTATTTTGGCTGTTTATTCAGCCTGAATGATAACATATTTAGTGATCAAACAGTGATAATCAGATATTAAAACCTCTTATCACTTTGGTATAAACCTTTGCTCGGGGAGCCTAACTGACGGAAGAATGTCATTTCAAATTTCAATTGATTTTCTTACCTTTGACAAAAAAAAACCTGGTTTAGAATCTGAAATTGCAACTCCATTAATGCGAAATGGGAATAAATAAAACAGTTTATTTTTTTCAACGTAGTTTATAGCATTTCATTAAAATAAAATAAAAATTCAACATGGATTAAATACGCCCATTTCTACGGTAAGTGTTCCGCACACGTAGGGCTCTCTTTCTTAATTTCAATTTCATAAAAAAACGAAACAGATGCTAAAGTTAAAGCAGTCTTGGTTCCAATCAAAGCATATACATTTCTCTGCGTGACTGCTAGGTTGAGCTAAAATAAATAATCCTTATCTCTTAAATAAGGCCAACAATCATTTTGTCTCGAAACCGCCCCTTTCTGACCTGCAATCAGAAAATCATTTGGAACCTCACGACTTTTCCATTTTCTATATTAAATCGTACAAACAGAACGACACAACTTATGGCAGTGACACTAGAGAGAACTGAAGTATTGTGTACAATAAACGACCGGATGGATGACCTAGACTACGATTGGCCGTTTGTTTTATTAAACTATTCAATAATTGCAAATTATTTTTTATTATTATTAACTCTTTGGACATTTAGTGACCTCAATTTGCATGCAGTTTGCTGGCTTGATTCAATTTACCACACTGGACCCAATGCCTCAAATAATCCATAAGGAGCTATGTAAATTCAGGTTCTATCATGAAAATATCAGTAAACGAACTATTTAGCTCGAATATTTAGTTGGTCGCCCTAAAAAGGATGGTTGGCATAGTTCGCGGCAGCAAATAATACTTTTCCGGTTTTCTTGAGCAGCATAACACCATCATAGCTACGTACACTGCGGACAATAATGTCTTCACCCCCTCGTCGCTGCAGCCAAATAGACAGGGGCACCGGCACCAAGGTGGGCATCTTTTGATAGGACATCCAATCAGGACGTCCTATTACTGCTCAAGTCGTGGTCTGCTGATTGCAAAGATATTAACGGGTGCACCTTTAGCTGAGGTGCACAAACCAATGGCAACGCCCCAGCAGTTGTTGCTCGAGTTCTATTCGGCTTGATGTGCGTGGCAGCACTGGTATGAAAATGAAAGGGCAGCCGACTTATTTAACGGAACTAAGAATGAACGAAAAATGGGACACATTCATAGTTACCTTGAGGCCTCCTTCTGTGGTCTGTGTTAGGAAACGACAGTGATTTCTATGTAGATTATTGGACAGTAAAATACCACCCAATTTTGCATAATGTCTAGTTTTCTAGTCTTGTAATTACTAGCTTTCTGCTTTAAAAGTTATACGAGTTAAATGATGATGATGATGTAATACTACCATCTATTGTAGAAAGGTAACTTTCCATAGCAGTGGAATGATCTGAAAAACGATTTGATCAGGATTCTATTGTGGTTTGTGATCATCAAGCTCCTGTATGAAAGGTCAAAAACGTTTGGGCGGGCCCGAAAGCAGAGACACTTACGCGAAACCCGCGAATATAGGGAAGAGAGTCTCCTTCCAAAAGCAAGTTCACACTGACAGCACTAAAATCATGCTCTCAATTGACAGAAAACCAATAGATGGGGTCGAAGAGCCCGCCCTCGTTCCGCGAAATGTTAACAATAGGGAGGATGCAGTCCCATGCTCCCTTTCCAAATCGTTTAACTTGAGTGCCCTCGTGGTCCTTCCTTTTCCCCGTTATATGTTATTTGATATTTAATATATTTTGTTATGGTCATTTAATTGCTTACCTTGTGTTAGAACATTTGGCTGAAAGTAAAATTGGTTAGGGTTATATACCGTTCTTTTCTTACTGCTTCAATTTCCTTCTGATGTAGCGTCCAGGTTGTCGTTATGGTATTGCTCGCGGTCGTGGGATAGGGAAGATAACAGGAGAAGAGATAGAAAGTTATCGAAGACAAGAGACATTTTACTACGTGCTACATTTTGGAATATCAGGTCAATGATCTCCCATCGCATCTTCAACATTTGAACGTTGATGTGGCAGCCTATTCATACATGAAATCTGCCGCGACCAATTCGACAGAACGCGCCCATACCCCTTCCTGAACCGAAGGGCAGGAAATACGATTGAAGTGAAATGATAGGGAAACATTGGAAAACACTTGAGATTCTACCATGTAGTGACTGTGTGATGAATGCTTTCATGCTTCGTTATATCCTGTAAATTTAGATTTTTATTTCACTCCTCTACTCCCCTACCCTCGAAAGCCGTCTAGGTTAAAGCATAAATAAAACACCAAAGTTGCAACACCTAATTGAAAACTTGAAAAGTCAAGTCATGTGAAGTAATAAAAGTCCATACTTTTATTTGCCATATCAGTTCGTCACCTTCGATGGGTCCCAATTCTAATGCAATTCACGTATTTAATAGGTAATCCAAAATTACAGGCTTTGCAGTAACATCCGTCACCCTGCAGACTTGCTTACCCCAGAATAAAAACAAAATGTAGCTTAATCAGGCTATGGAGTTTTTCCCCAACTAAAACAAGCGTGCCATTGCAATATTAAATTCATCTCATCCAGCTAAGGGTATAAATGGAAAGTTCAGACGTCAAACTGGACACAGTGGCGGGGAAGCTTCAACTCATTTCAAATCAGCTTTTCTTCTACCTCATAAGTATATGTTAAATGTTTAGGGATTTCATGATTCAAATGGATTAAATATTTTAACGATGCTAGTTAAAGCAACCCGGGATAAGCTTCCAAAAAAAACCGATTGGAACTCCATTTTTCACCAGCAAAATACATCAACTCGAGGAAAGACTTTTCTTCGGGATGGAAAAACATTGTTCTCACCTTGGGTGGGTTGTTTACTTTTCTCTTTCCTACCGCAATTTTGCGCGAAAAGCAAATCTGACGGGCTTATCTTAAGATTATCCCAGCACTAGTTGTACATTACCTTTCATGCGGAAATACGGTAGGAAATACTGGTTCCGCAATTTCTTCGTCCTCCTCCTACCATTCATCCAAAAGCACACGAGTTCTGTGTTGTTTTAGAATGATTCGGCGTCTTGCCATTATGGTAAAGCGGCTCAGGAATGGTATGCAGGAAACGACGTCAACATTGTACCATAGGCCTGTAATCTTCCGAACACCCCAGAACTACGTCCAATTGAAAGATATTGGGCCATTGTGAAACGAAGCGGGTCATCCCTTAGCTCATTCGGTAAAGGCACGGCTACAAAGCAACACCATACTGGAGGCGGCTGGGTTCGATTCCCGGTCTGGTCTAGGAGTTTTTCTTTGACTCGATTTTCCTGTGCGCATACCTTACATTGTCAGCCCCTACTTTTCGGAGGAAAAGGCCTTATCTTTGCGGAAGCTACGGTTTCTGCAATGGCATTTCCTTCAAAAAGAGTGGTAGATATCTACATCCAAGCACCAGTCCTCACCTATCTAGCGCCTATCCTTCCTCACCTTTCTGCCGATTGTAAAGTCAGCAAGACCGAGTTTTATACCCCAAGAACATTATTCTTGATACTTACATAATGCGGTTTAAACTTCTCCGAAGCTCACATCTTCTTCTTTAGCCAATTTTGCACTATTTGTGAACAGTCTGATTTATTTGCTCGGGAGAAAGACCACTCATTTTCAAACTTCCGAGCAAAGTATTTAAAAAATTGACAACATCAAGTTTATTTCGAAGTAAGCATCAGGACGCAGAAAAAAAATGGTTTTTTAATGCAATCAGTTTGAATTGACGGTTAACCGTTAGTGTATTTATTACTATCAAAACAGTAAATAATTGCTACAGTCAAAGTTATACATTCAATTTTCAGAAAAGGATTTCAAAGCGAAGTGCTGCATAAAGTAGGGTATATGTTCCTTGACTCAGCCTAATATTCAGCGGTCAATTACAGTTTTAGTTATAACTCACAAAGTAATTGAACTGGAAACGATATTCAACTAGTAATACCTAGTGAGTGTTGCATAAAGTAGCACATTTCGCCACCGAATTTTCAGTGAGCAAAACTAGTCTATTATTCTACACTACAGCGTGATGGATACCAGTTCCCAAAAATATGATTTTACAGATTTCTTCGTGGCTAATCAAAAACAAACAAATTGTTGTTTCATTTTTTTTATATTTTATTTACCATAAATTGTTTTTCAGGAATAATTTTGATAGCAACTTCATTGGTATCGTTTGTTGACTAGGATTCTGGAACGTGGAAGCTTGCACTTGCTCAAATTATGAAGCCTATACTGCATTTCCGGAGCTCTAACCTTTGCCTCCATTCCATGTTTGATTTCTTCCTTGTTTTTCGGTGCAACAATAACTTCATCGTACTTGTTAACATCCTGCCCTTCGGCACATTCGGCACATTGTTGGGTAGTAACGACTTCTTCGATACGAACAATCTCTTCCGGGATGCTAACTATAGGTTTTTCTAGTTCTGGTCTGTCTTTTGCTAGAGGACTTGTGTAAACCACCGCCAGAATGTCATTGACTCTCTTTTCCAAAGCTGACAGGTATCGCATCAAATTTTGTTTAGTGATATTCCCATGTTCACCCAGAAGATTCTTCATATCCGCGCCATCATATCCGACATCTGCCAAAATTTCTTCAATCGCTTTAAAGTATCCAGCAAGTTGTGTTTCTTCTATCTTCAAACTAGCTTGAATTTGTTGAGTTTTCTCAGTTTCGGACAGCAATTGTTTGTGAAGATTTTTGAACGTTTCCTCCTGATTAATTACCTTACGCAGCTTCTGTTCTTTTAAATTGTCCACATTTATGTTCAGATTAGACAGGATGCAGTTGGCTTCCTCGTACTGGCGGTTAATTTCGTTCAAATAGTTGAAGTGAGCAAAAAATGCGTCCTCTTGCTTTTGATACTTTTCTATAAACTGTGATATTGTTTCGACTCCATAGAATTTTTTCGTTTTCGTGATGATCCTATCGTACAACTCCAATTTCTTGACATAGTCGTCCTTCACCATATTCCTTCGACGAACTTCTTTTGGGTCCAAATCGCACATATCTCTGTGGAAGCCTTTGGTCCTCAAAAATTCATGATTCCTCCGGTCATTATTTATCCTTCTTTGCAATTCCATCATTTCCTGCCGTTGAATCTTCTCCTCTCGTGCAGCGTGAGTTTTAACGGCATCAATTTTATAACACAGCTCCTCACCTTGGTTGAAAGCCAATATGGTTCTTTCAATCATGTCAATAAGAAACTTTTTATTGTAGCTCAATTCATCTACCATCCGTCTCCAATATTGATGAAATAACCTCCTATCCTGCAACATATCCTCAATCACGTTCTTTAGCTTGTGATTTTCGGAGATCTTGGTTGCTTCCTGTTTCTTCAAATGATCTAATCGATTTTCCAGTGTAGCCAGCCGCTTTTTCGCCTTTGAAACTCTATTGTAGTAGAAGTAATCCGATTGAGAAACCTTCTGGAGCTCCTTGCGTTCTTTATCCAATCGCTTCATCTGCGATTCAAGGTGCCGGATTTCCGTTTGAAGGCCATTTATTCTCAAGTCCAGATCATCCTGAATACGGACGTGATCTTCCACCAGCTGCAACTGCCGATCATACCGTCGTACATGGCACGGAGCGTAAGCTACCTTTAGCTTGGTGTTAAGTTCCTTCTGCTCTCGCGTCAAATATTTAAGCTTCTTATCCAAACATCGCATAATCTGGACATCTTTCGAGGCGGGAGTGGATGTGGGCGAGCTTGAGGCATCGTTGTTGCAAGCGAGTTATCTCCTTTTCAAACGTTCGTTCCACTTTAATGCGGTCTTCGAGGCTGAGATTTTGATCCACCTCGGGTGCGATGAGGAAAGCTTCCTGGGAACCGGACATTGTTTTTGTTTGTCTAGCTGAAACCGTCGAGAAAAGGATGTGCTGTGACACACCAGAAGTCTAAGCTAACTTGATGACAGTCGAATGGTCTTTTTCTCGCTTTCTACGATGAACGTTGATGTAAATATTATAGGTGAAATCAATGAAACTGTTTAAGGTGAAACTGGAGGTAGTCCTTCCTCCATATGAACTTAAGGTTAGGTTAATTTTCACCTCACGTTTTTGAGACTAAAAATCTCAAACAAAACAAAACAAACAACGCTCAGATTGCTCCAGGAGAGCAAACGATTCTTGAAGATTTCACGCTTGAAGTCCTCATAGTATTTGAGGTTTGTGTTCAGAAAACTTTGAAGTGATAGGGATTTGATCCCGTATGTACTCAAGCGAAAAAATAAATCGACAAATTCCACAGTTTTTAACACGTTCTTTTTCTTATAATTTTGATTTATGTGAAGGGTCGTCATGGGAAGCACTATTTACTAAGTATTTTTGGCAATAATTTAGTTGTTACCTACTTTTAGCTTAAGTGGTAGGATTTAAAAAAAAAACAGCGAATAATCACTGATTAAATCTTCAAACACTTATTGATTTCTAATGACTTTTATTGCCATTGAGCTGTGATTTCAATTAGGCTGATCATTTAGGCTAATCTTCCACCAACTCGTCGCCGTTATTCTGAATTTCTTCTCCTAGTTTAATTTGCCATCATGACATACGGTTGAAAAAGCTTCTTATGATTTCAAGTTTTGGAGCCTCAAACCAAGGTTGACATTTATGGAGATTTCAACCAGAAACCAGTTGATTTTATCCACGGTTATGATAACGAATCTCTACTTTTTCGAATTGTAGGTGATAAAGGGTGTCCACGATGAAATTGCCACACTATGAAATTGCTCTAACTTTTTAACCGTTGGGTAGAATTTAATGAAAATTTGAGTGGATTTAGTTCATAGTGCATTATTTACATCCTGCAAGTTTTAAAGTCCTGTGATCAAAACTTTGAAATGGAGTCGAAAGAACAGCTCGTGCGTGATAAAATCATGCGCATTCATCACGAGAACAAGGATCTCTCGCATCGTTCCATCGCTAAAACGTTGGGAATCGCGAATTCCACGGTGTCGCGAGTGATTAAGCGGTTTGAGGAACGGTTGACCACCGATCGGAAGCCCAGAAGTGAAAGAAAAAGTATTCCGTACAACACCAAAAATAACAACCGAACGCCTCTGTTCGGGATGTGGCTTAGAAGCTGCACCTAAGCCGAAGTTTTGTCCAGAGGGCCAAAACTAAGGCTGGACTTCGAACATTCAAGGTACAAAAGGCCCCTAATCGCGACGAGAAGCAGAACAAGTCCGCCAAAGCCCGTGCCAGGAAGTTGTACCTCAACATGCTGACGAAAGTTGAATGCTGCATCATAGACGACGAAACATATGTGAAGGCCGACTTCAAACAGATCCCCGGCAACCTGTTTTTCACGGCCAAGGATAAGTTCAGCGTTCCGGAGCATGTCCGCACTCAGAAGATGTGCAAATTTGCGAAGAAATTCCTGGTTTGGCAAGCCATCTGCACGTGCGGGAAGCGGAGTGCACCTTTCGTGACCCAGGACACGATGAACGGACAGGTGTACATAAAAGAGTGCCTCCAGAAGCGGCTGCTTCTTCTCCTGAAGGCCCACAACTTCCCAACAATCTTCTGGCCGGATTTGGCCTCATGACACTACTCCAAGGACGTGCTGAAGTGGTATGCGGACAATAAGGTCAATTTCGTGCCGAAAATGTTCAACCCTCCCAACACTCCGGAGCTCCGCCCCATCGAGAAGTACTGGGCGATTATGAAGCAGCACCTTCTTAAACGACCTAAGGTAGTGAAGACAGTCGAGGAACTGAAGAAAGTATGGGTTTACATGCAAAAAACGTTTGATTCACAGGTTGTGCAGAATCTTATGGCCGGGGTTAAGGCCAAGGTGCGGGCATTTGCGTATGGACTGTAAATAAAATACGAGTAAAATGGTAAAATGAAGTTTAATAGTTATTTCTCAATCCCTGAAAATTTGATGGCAATCGGATGAAAACTCGAATTTTGCGAATCAATTTTGTGTGTGGCAATTTCATCGTGGACACCCTTTAATGAAACTTAATAATTTGTTTTTGATAAAACCTGCCACCTAGGACGTCATCAAATTAATCATGTTAGGAACCAGCTTAACTGCTGTGTAGATTTTGTTTTTACTAATTGTACAGAAGATTTTAGTTGTGATTTAGTATGAAAAATGTCACACTGCTATCAAATATTAATTGTTCTCAGATTCTCATAGGCAACGTCCAGACGATACTGATTACGAACTTGTTTACAATTTCAAAAACATAAATTATCCTGAAATTAACAAACAAACAAAACTAACAAATATAGATTAGCAGAGCCTGTTTACAAATGAAAAAGACATGAACAAGGCCGTTGACATATTTTGTAACAATCTATATGCAATTATTGACGATTACGTTCCAAAGAACGTAAAACGTGAAATCAAAAATCTCAAAAAACAGTTAAAAAAAAATACAAAATGAATGAAAAGTTTACCAAATTTAGATAAATACATAGATATTTATAAAGCACTTGATGCAGAAATAAAATCAACAGTAGAAAATAATATAAAATCCGATCCAAAGGCGTTCTTGAACTTCACGAATGAAACAATGAAAACATGTAACTTTCCATCGCGCAAACAGTTTGAAGAGTTTGATGGTTCTGATAGCGAAGGTATTTGTTATCAGTTTGCACGCATTTTCCAAAATACCTATATGAAATCCAACGATATTCTTGACCTAAACTATTTTTCCTATCTACCTGAACATGCAAATGACATATCAGTTGAAAATGTCTCTGTTCAATAAATTTTAATGGCGCTAAGTGGTCTTGATCCTGGAAAAGAACCTGGTCCCGATGGAATGCCTCCAGTACTATTGAAAGAACTAGCAACATTTTTTGTAAAACTCCTGTTTTGGCTCTTTAATATATCACTTATATCAGGAGACTTTCTACTATTCTGAAAAAAATAAAAATAAAAAATTGTAATACCAGTATTAAAATCTGAGAAACGATCAGACATTAAAAGTTATAGGGGAATTGCTATCATTTCAAGTATTCCTAAAATGTTTGAAGCGATTGTTAATAAAAAATTATTCAACCAGGTAGAAAATCGGATTTCAAATAATCAACATGGTTTTTTTCAAAGGTAGATCCACATCTACTAATCCATTTGAACTTGTAGAATATTCTTTAGGTGCAATGGATAGACGACATTTTGGGGAAGCTTTATATACTGACTTCAGCAAAGCGTTTGATAGAGTTGGCATTCCATTGCTACTTTTCAAACTATTAAAATGAATCAAATCTTATTTGATAGATAGAACACAGGTGGTACGTTTCAAAGGAAAGATCTCTAGAGCAGTTAATGTCACCTCAGGTCTTCCACAGGGATCTCATTTAGGTCCTCTTTTATTTAGTCATTTTGTTGATGATGTTAATCTTGTGTTAAATCATCTTAACGTTATTATCTATGCTGATAATATGAAACTGTGTATGAAAATCTGTAGTAAGTTAGATTTGCAACATTTTCAGAGTGAAATTGAAAATCTTCTACGAAAGGTGTGTTAAAAGTCTGCTTGATATTAATATTAAAAAGTGTAACATCATATCATATTTTAGAAAACTTACTCATCATGAGTTCACGTGTACTCTAGAAAACCAGTTAATTGAAAGATGCAACAAAATTAGAGACTTAGGAGTGATTCTCGATTCTTAATTAACCTTTATAGATCATTTTAGTACAACAATTCTCAAAGCAAATAATATGTTAGGATTCATTAAAAGATTCAGTTATCATTTTAAGGATCCACATACCATAAAATCACTGTATGTAGCCTACGTAAGATCCATTCTCGAATATTGCTCTTTTGTTTGGGCTCCATACCAAGAAACATACATTAGGCGTATAAAATCTGTATAAAAACAGTTTTTTTTTTGTTTCTGCTCTTTTTTTTTTGCTCTTAGAAAACTAGGCTGGAATTAATTTCCTCTTCCTTCGTATGAGTCTCGTTTCATGTTTATTGACATTGAAACACTGAAGAAAAGACGAGGAATTGCCATGAACTCTTTTGTTAACACCTACGTCCCCAACCCCTCTGAGAAAGACAAAATCAAATTTAAAATTGATGATATGTACTCCATTGCTGACCATTGGATTTTAATGCGATTTTTTGCAATAGATCACAAAATTATCCTAGTTTGTGGATCTGCACTGGTTATTTCGAAAATGTTCGTAGTTTCGGATTCCAAGGAGGACAAAATATTTTTGGATGCGAAATATGGCATGCGGCATATCAAACTTCATGATTTAGCAAAACTAGATCTTCGAAAGATATTTTGAGGATTTCTGACCATACTGGCTTCTAAAAGTGGCCCTGCTGGATCCAAGTTCCTCCGGGAAAGCGGCCATATTCAAGTCTTTTCCAAAACCTGGCTTGTGGCATATCAAACTTTATGATTTTGCAAAAATAGGCCTTCGGATGACATTCTGAGGATTTCTTACCACACTGGCCACTTAGGGTGACCCTCCGGAGTCCGAGTCCTCTAGAAAAGTGGCCATATTCAAATCGTTGCCAGAACCTGGCTTGCGACACATCAAACTTCATGATTTTGCAAAACTTTGTGTTGGGAGGACATTCGGAGGGTGTCCTGACCATACTGGCCACTTGGCGGTTAATCATGCTCATGCTCATGCTCATCACTTGAGAGTCACGTGTGTGATTTTCTCCAAGATGACAGTTCGGAGATTTGATGGCATAGCACTGCTCAAGTTGACAGAAGAGGTCAAATGTTTATAAACCACAGGGGGAAATGTTGGCTTCGGCAATATTGGCTATTCTCGGCAATCGATTTTCAAACTTCTAATGCTAGATATCCATCCATTAAAGCATTTTACTGGGATAACTTGGTTATTTATCTTTAATTTGACTATCTTTCACTGAGCCATTTCATTGGGCCTAGTTTTTTGCTTCATATAAAAGAATATTTTTTTCAACATACGCTGTTCAAATGGAACGATAGCCATATAGAAAAGTGTCTGACGACAAAAATTAAAATAACTTGAGAAGTTTGGTGAAATATAAAAACAATTTCATTCCGTTCTGGATAGTTCGGCCGATTGCAATAGGTTGAAGACCACGTAACAAATAAATGTGAACCAACAAAAAACATCAGATGTGTGCACGACATTATGCAAATACACATAAAATGATTAACTATGCTAATAATAGGTTAATCCCCCTATGAGGGATATGTTTTGATATCTCTTCTGACAGTCAAAGAGAGGGAGAGTTTTTGGGTATCTATGATTATTCTGATCTATGAGTTATTACGTATGGGTTATTTTTGCACAACCCAGAAGAGATAATAATCCAAAAATAAAAACTTAGAAAACCTAAATATATGGCTAAATTGAATGAAAAACAAACCCAATATGCATTTTCACATGGTTCATTCTAACAAATAAGAAAATATGGACAAAACAGTGTGTAACAAGCGTGGAAGCACAACGCAAACGATCTTTACTTCCGCGCCAGACAGCAAAGTCGCGATGTTACAAATGCCCGATGAGACTCTGATAGGTTCACTTTCGAACTCCTAAAAACACGTGCAACCAAACAACCAACAAAAACGTCCAGAATAACAGATCAAATTTCGATCGCTTATCCGTTAAGAAATCAAAATAAATTACGAGCTACGGTTCGGTCAGTTTAGCCAAGACTCACGGTTCATGTTCGCCTACATTTATTCTTTTCTGCATATCAAGCTAGTCCCCGTTGTTCTACTCTCTTATCTATTATTGCCTAATCTACTACGTCATCTAATGAATAGTGTGTGGTGGATGCGACGATTGTTGCGACGGACGAATGAACGGGAGGTGGTGGATACTTTCGCTGATGCAGCAGGTGTGACGTTGCGTACCGGTGACCTATGCTTGCGATGAGTCCCGTGGTGAAAGTTCCGATGATGAACTACTTTGCCACCCAAACGTAATGCTGGCAGAAGGTGGTCGACTACGGACAAAGTACAGTCCGTGTCCGTTTTGTGCCGGCTAATTCCCGACTGGTAATAGAAATCTTCGCTACTGGGACGGAGAATGTTGTAGTCGTCCCGATCACTACTGTCGCAGGAGAAATTATCACTGCGGAGTAATTCTGCCCCTTGGCCTCCCACAGAATCGTCGGGTCCGCCAACCGTATGGAGACTGGATTTGTTCTTCACTTCGGCATCAACACAGGCAGTGTGTTTTCAAGGACATTATAACGGTTGTCCGATGGTCGTACAGAATAGCGGGCGTATGACCTTGACTGCTTCCTGGCAGTTCTCTCCGGTTTGCGATGTGGATTTTCCACGTGGCGGGCTTCCGGTAAGCGAGGTTATGCCCTACGCGGCGACCTTCGTTTGAAGAAAATCTTCAAACGATGAACATAGTTTAAAGGGTGTCCACAGTTAAATAGCATCACTTTAAACTGGTCATCAAAAACAAGTCTCTCTACCGATTGTCATGAAATATTTAGGGAATAAAATACAATGTATATTTTGGTTTAGGTATTTTTATTTCTCCTTATTTCTTTACCAAATTCAAAAGCCCGAACTTTCTTCTTAATACCACGCATAAGATTTTGTACAACGCTTGAACCGACATTTTTTTCCGCATTCAACCATGACTTCAACATTTCCTGTTCTGTAGTGACAACTTTAGGATGCGTACGAGGTTCGTGCTTCACTATAGCCCAATATTTTTCAATTGGCCGCAACTCTGGCGAGTTTGGGGAATTAAGATACTGGTTACCGGGAATTTGTTTAAAGACCGCTTTTACGTGTGTTTCATCGTCCATGATGCAGCAGTGTGGTTTCGTCAACATTTGTGTGTACAGCTTACGCGCACATGTTTTAGCTGTCCTATTCTGTTTTTCATTGCGGTTTGGAGCTTTCTGAACTTTGAATGAACGGAGCCCGGCTCGTTTCTTGGCTTTCTGCACGAAACTTTTGGTCAAGTGCAGCTTTTTCGCGACATCCCGAACGGAACAGTTGGGTTTGCGTTTAAAGGCAGCAACCACTCGCTTGTGATCCTTCACACAGTACGGAACACTTTTTCTACCACTCACCTTCTTTCGATTGACAGTTAAACGTTCCTCGAAACGTTGTATGACACGAGACACCGTAGACTGGTGAATTTTCAACATCTTTCCGATGGCTCGGTGCGAAAGACGTGGGTTGTCGAGGTGCGTGTGCAAAATTTTCTCGCGTACTTGCTGTTCTTTCGACTCCATTTTCGAAACTACGACACATTTCATAATGGAACTCACGCAGTATGAATAATACACGCGGAGGTCATTTCACCCAAAATTTCGTTGAAATCAACCCAAAGGGCAAAATGTTACAGCTTATTGAAAGTGATGCAAATTAACTGTGGACACCCTTTATTAATTCACATCATTACCATAAACAATTTATAATTTACCTGATTTACTGCTACAATGTTTCGCGAGTGCGAACAAATTCTTTGAACAATTGTACTATTTTTCAAAATACATTTCAAATTAATTTACCAGAATTTTAACTCACTTTTAATAACGAACTTCCTCACAACCTTGGAACTCAAAACTTCTTATGTGGACCACGTTTTTACTTTAAAGTTCTTACTTGTTTTAACCCTTTCGCACGAAATGACTAAACCGGACTGAGACCAAGGCTAGCAATTTTCTACCTAAGTCACCTATGTGTTCTCTTTTAATTTTTCCCGTGAGGACGTGTTCGTTTTCTATTCGTAGCACGTTTTCACATATGAACAGTCATGATTTTTTTAGCTCGAGGGGACTTGTCCCATTTTGTTTCAGTACATTTAAATTCTATTTGAGCTACTCCTTATAGATTGATCATATACTATTTTTTGTAACCCCGTTACAAGTGGATGTGATTGGAAAATATGTAAACATGATTTGGTAAAACAACTCAAAACATGTATTACACATTTTTTTTCGTCTTTTATTTTACACAATCGTGACAAAAATCATTCTGACAAAGCACATCATTTAATTTGATTCTAATGGTGCATATATAGAACATGATACCACACGCAAATGGCTTCTTTCGCCTATTTTGCCCTATAGCTCGTTATTAAAGCGATTTTATAAAAGATCTATCTAAAAAGTGTTCCGATCAAAACTTGGTCAAACAGTAATGTGTGTGAGTCGATCGAAGTTTTTATTAATACGTCAAATTCTTTTTTTTTTCTTTTTAAATTCAGTTAATAAAACATACAGGAGAAATATTCAGCTAAGCTTCCGTTTTACCAAATGCGAATTGCCGGGTCTTTCGCTTAACACCTGCCATAGGATTTGGTACAGTCTCCTTGTCCACTTTATTCGCCGCAGAACGCCAGTTTGCCTTGAACTGTTTCTCGCTCACAACAGCTTTTTGAGTCTTCTTAAGGTTCCGCTTGACGATGACCCAATATTGTTCGATTGGGCGGAGCTCTGGCGTGTTGGGAGGTTCTTGTCCTTGGGCACCACTTGAACGTTGTTGGCAGCATACCACTCCATGGCTTTTTTTCCGTAATGGCAAGATGCCCAATCCGGCCAAAATAGAACGGAACAATTGTGTCGCTTCAGGAAAGGCAGAAGACGTTTTTATAGGCACTCGCTCAGATAAATTTCCTGGTTGACGGTTCCGGTCGCAATGTAAACGTTGCTTTTCAAACCACAGGTACAGATGGCCTGCCACACCAGATAATGTGCCAGTTTAATGTGCTTAAAAATATCTGCCAATATTCCCCGCCTGGCTGCCGTATAAAATTCCTGTACCACGCAATCAAACTTCGTCAGCATCGTCGTGTACAACTTTCGCGATCGTGCTTTGGCCTACGTGTTTTGTTCATCGTCGCGATTTTGAGTCACCACTTTCTTGTCAGTCGGCAGTCCAGCTCGTTTTTTAGCTCTATCCACGGTTGAAGGCCAGCCACTCCCAGCTTCTTTGCGTATTGGCGGGGGTTGGGGTTTCTCGCGGCTTTTTTTTCTGTGTCTTTTTTTTTTTTGTGTTTTCTTTTTTTTTTTTTTTTTTTGGTGTGAGTTTTTTTTTTTTTTTTTTGTTTTCTTTTTTTTTTTTTTTTATGTTTTTTTTTTTTTTTTTTTTATGAAGTCATTTATTTGTACAGGCTCAATCGAATCAACTTTACAGAGCCAAGTTTTCATGTTTATATACATCAGTTATCCTAGAACTAAGGTTAAGGGGGTGGAACCGATTACTCGCGGCCGTCTCGAGGTTAATAGGAATTACAATTTTATGGATGGGAAAATTGCGGTGGAAATTTTAAACAAAGCAAAAGGAACAATGGTTTTCTTAAATCTAGAATTTCAAATTACAATTTTTTTTATTGAACGTTTTCAATTTAAAAAAAAAAATCACTCACTCACACACACACACAACACTCAAACACACAACCACAATCACACACCGATGCACACAATCCTCACAAATTTAACCTAAACAAGTAAGTTAATCAAACTACAATCTAAGGCTAATGTTAGTCAAAAACACATAAATGAGTTTCATAAATTCCAGATCGCGTGCAGCCAAAATGTCTCGTATCGGTACATTGGGTTGTCTACCTCGAGCCCGAAGGGAATCATAAAGCTCAGATCTGACTCCACGATGCTCAGCACAATACCAAATTACGTGATCTGCGTCCTGGTAACCTTGTCCACATTCACAGAGATTGCTATCTCCCAGCCCAACACGGAACAAATGAGCGTTTAAAGAATAATGATTGGACATGAGGCGAGACATGACACGAATGAAGTCTCGACCCACATCCAATCCCCTGAACCAACATTTTTTAGACACCTTAGGAGTGATAGAATGTAGCCATCGCCCCAAATCTCCTTTACTCCATTTATACTGCCAGCTATCGAGTGATATCTGACGAAAAATATAGAAAAATTCGTTGAAGGCGATTTGTCGGTCATAAATATCGCCTTCCATAGCGCCCACCCTTGCAAGCGAGTCCGCTTTCTCATTGTCAGTAATCGAACAATGAGAAGGGACCCACACAAAGGTGATAATAAAAGAACGTGAAGATAAAGCACTTAGAAGACCTCGTATTTTCATAAGAAAATAAGAGGTGTGCTTTACCGGCCTCAAGGAGCGAATAGCCTCTATAGAACTAAGACTATCCGTGATAATGAAGTATTGATCCGGTGTAAAAGAGGCAACAGTCTCTAAAGAAAAATGAATTGCTGCCAATTCCGCGACAAAAACAGAACAAGGTGCTTGAAGTTTACGAGCGACGCTATAATTTTCATTGTATACACCAAAGCCAGCGGAGTCCTTTATCAAAGACCCGTCAGTGAAAAACGTTTTGGCGGAATCAACTAGGCCAAACTTTGCAGCAAATATCACCGGAGCAATCATAGGACGATGATGCTCTGGGATTCCACGAAGCTCCTGCTTCATGGATAAATCAAAATGAACCGAATTTCCGAAGTCGGAGAAGCAAACACGATTGGGAATATTCAGCGAAGGGCTGACATCCTGTGTTATGTACAAATGGTACAAAGTCATGAAGCGGGTTTGAGGATTCAACTCAAGGAGCTTCTCAAAATTTTCGATCACCTGGGGGTTCATAACTTCACACCTGGTGAGGAGCCGGAGAGATAATTCTGAAAACCGATCCGAGAGTGGCAACATGCCAGCCAGCACTTCAAGACTCATGGTGTGAGTCGAGTGCATGCAACCTAACGCGATACGAAGACACCGATACTGAATACGTTCCAGTTTAATGAAGTGCGACCGAGCCGCTGACTGAAAACAAAAACTACCGTATTCCATAACCGACAAAATCGTTGTCCGGTACAACGTTAGAAGATCTTGTGGATGAGCTCCCCACCAGGTCCCGGTAATTGTGCAGAGAAAGTTGACCCTTTGCTGGCATTTTCGCTTCAGATACTCAATGTGGGATCTCCAGGTGCACTTTGAATCGAACCAGACCCCAAGATATTTAAATGACATAGAATGAGTTATCGGTGTACCCAAAATTTGAAGCTTCGGTTGTGCAGGGTTATGCTTCTTAGAAAAAACAACCAACTCAGTTTTCTCCGTAGAGAATTCGATACCTAGCTCTAGAGCCCAAGTAGACAAATTGTCTAAGGTATCCTGTAAGGGTCCTTGCAGATCGACCCCATTGGGTCCAGTGACAGACACTACGCCGTCATCTGCAAGTTGTCTCAACGTACAATTCTCACTCAGACAACCGTCAATGTCTTTGACATAAAAATTATACAAAAGGGGGCTTAAACATGATCCCTGGGGGAGACCCATGTAGCTAAATCGAGAAGCTGTAGAGTTTCCATGAGAAAAGCTCATATGTTTCTCTGACAGCAAATTGTATAAAAAATTGTTCATTAATGGTGAAAAACCACAAGCGTGGAGTTTATCTGAGAGAACTTCAACAGATACTGAATCAAAGCCCCCTTGATATCCAAGAATACAGAAGCCATTTGCTCTTTTTTAGCAAAAGCTAACTGAATCTCTGTGGAAAGCAACGCGAGGCAGTCGTTCGTTCCCTTACCCCTACGGAAACCATATTGAGTATCTGAAAGCAGGTTGTTCGTCTCAACCCATTTGTCCAGACGGAAAAGGATCATTTTCTCCAACAACTTTCGAATACAAGATAACATCGCGATGGGTCGATAGGAGTTGTGGTCTGACGCGGGTTTACCAGGTTTTTGAATGGCAATAACTCTCACCCGTCTCCAGTCATCCGGTACAATGTTGAGAGCCAGAAACTGATTAAACAAGTGCAACATGCGCCTCTTAGCGACGTCTGGAAGGTTCTTAAGCAAGTTGAACTTGATTCTATCAGCCCCTGGAGCCGTATTGCCACACGAAAGGAGTGCGAGAGAGAGTTCTACCATTGAAAAAGGTTGGCTGATCTCATCTATCGAATTCGCGGTTTCGCGAGGAAACATTTGTGCAGGCACAGAATCTGGACAAACTTTTCGCGCGAACTTGAGGATCCATTGGTCCGAATACTCCTCGTTCTCGTTGTTCGTAATTCTGTTACGCAATCTTCGCGCCGTGTTCCAAAGAGTACTCATCGACGTCTCGCGCGATAGCCCGTCGACGAATCTTCGCCAGTATCCGCGTTTCTTGGCCTTGATGAGGCTCTTAAGTTCGCGTTCGAGAGCCGTGTATACTTCGAAGTGCTCAGGTGTTCCACGTCTACGGAAAACTTTAAACGCGTCGGACTTTTTACGGTAAACCTCGGTGCATTGCTGATCCCACCATGGAGAAGGAGGTTTCCTGCGAAATGACGTTCCTGGAACTGGTCGAGTTTGGGCTTGTAGCGCGCTTTCCAAAATCAGGTTGGAGAGGAAGTTATATTCCTCCAGCGGTGGAAACCCTTCTACCGTTGTTACGGCTTCATTTATTGCTGTCTTGAACCTTGTCCAATCGATATTACGAGTTAGATCATACGTGGCGTTGATGGATTCTGCCGGAGTGAGCCCGGTGGCAACC
The DNA here is from genome assembly GCA_024533555.2 of Aedes koreicus. Taxonomy (NCBI): domain Eukaryota; kingdom Metazoa; phylum Arthropoda; class Insecta; order Diptera; family Culicidae; genus Aedes; species Aedes koreicus. The sequence goes on from JAHHFK020003986.1 coordinate 210,430, forward strand.
GAAATTTTAATAGGCAAATGATCACTACCGTGGGGATCCTGGATCACATTCCACGTGCAGTCCAACGATAATGAATTCGAGCAAAGTGTAAGGTCTAACCTACTGCCAAGTGAGGATGGACCAGCCAAGCGTGTAATTTCTCCATTGTTGAGAACGGTCATATTGAAGTTGTCACAGAGGTCATATATCAAAGAAGACCGGTTGTCGTCGTACAGTTCTCCCCAGCCTGTACCGTGAGAGTTAAAATCTCCCATGATCAACCGCGGAGCAGGAAGAACCGAACAAATATCTGAAAGTTGTTTTTGGTTTATTGAGGCTCTAGGAGGAATATAAACGGAAGCAATGCAAAGGCTTTTATTTTTAATAACAGCCTGACATGCGACAACTTCAATACCTGGAATTGGAGGAAAATTCACTCTATAGAAGGAGTAGCACTTTTTGATCCCCAAAAGTACTCCTCCTCCACGTGAATCCTCACGATCAAGCCGAATAATGTTGAAGTCGTGAATCGGAAGATCGATTTCGGGTGAAAGCCATGTTTCACAAAGAGCAAATGCATCACAACCGATATTGTGAGCTAAAAATTTAAATGATTCCAATTTAGGAATAAGACTTCGACAATTCCACTGCAGAACAGTGATCAAATCCCCGACCTCATTTGGAAAATTATCCATCGAAGGAAATGATAGCTGCAAGGAGGGGCCACTTTAATGTTAATTTCTTCAAAAAAGTTTTCACAGTGGGAAGCATTGCCATAACAATGCTTTTAAGAGGATCAGACATTTCGAGGTACTTGAAAATACCTTCCACAATATCATCAAATGAGAACAGCCCAGATGAAGAGGGGGCTTCTGATCTTAAAATCGGGGCATCAGGGGTTTTGGATGTCCCCGGGAGAGATGGGAAATCCTGTGTGTAGTTGGTACTTCGAAAACCAGGAGGATTCGGATTATCCTTCTTTACACTGCTCTTTGAATTGGGCATGTGGATTTGAGGCTTCTGTTCAGCTACTTTCCCTGCTCGGATGCGTCTTCGCTTCCGCGAAGCACCTTCCGGAAAACTGAAAGAGGTCCCCTCCTCAAGCAAGTCCGAATCAGACTCGTCATCTGACAGAGCAGCAAAAGGATTCGTATTGATATCGGGTGGCGAGGCTTTCTTAAGCATTTCTGCAAAAGATTGCCTTGAACGTTGTTTCAGAGAACGTTCCAATTTTTCCCCGCGTTGTTTGTACGCTGGACATGACGAGAGAGCATGGGGAGGAGTTCCCTTGCAGAAAACGCATTTTAGTGTGTTATCTGCACAGGGACCAGCCTCATGTTTCTCCCCGCAAGTTGAGCAGCGTGCTTTATTGCCGCAATGAGAGGCCGTATGCCCCATCTGCTGGCAGTTTTGGCAGATCATTACCCGGGGTACAAATAACCGCACAGGTAGCCGAAGTTTGTCCAGTTCTAAGTAGTGAGGAAGGGCAGAGCCAGAAAAGGTCACCCGAAACGAGTCTGTTGGGGTAACTTTTTTCTTACCCTCGCTGTGCGACATTTTAACTAATTTTCTTACTTCCAGTATCTGAACTGGGGGGAGCAGAGGGTTATTGAATCGGCCAACCGCCCGCTTCTCCAAAATTTCAGTGCACAGACTCGCCTCTGTGACCACTCCTACAATCTCCACATCACGAGCTGGAATATAAACTCTATATTCCAGTGTAAAATGCTGGGAGGAAGCAATCTCATTAGCCTGCTTCAGGTTAGAGACGACAACACGGAGTTTATTAAATTTTACTTTCGTGATCTCTGTCACGGCTGAGAATCGTTTCGTCAGATCAGTTGTAATTTGGTACACATTCAAAGGTTTCTTTTTGGGCTGAAAGTAGACAACCCATGGACCGACCGAGTCAACTGGATACGATCGCGATCGGAATTTTGTTTGTGCCTCCCCATCATCAGGTGGCAAAGGCACTTTTTCAGCCAAACCGTCCATGTCGAAGAAATCTCTTCAACATGCACGATTTGCCTTACACGTGGGAGCGTTGGACTCCCCCAAAAATTTAAATCACACACAAACACAAAACAGGAACACACACAAATTAACGCTAAACTCTAGTGGGATGAGAGACAGAGGAAAAAAAAAAAAAAAAAAAAAAAAAAAAAAAATTAACTAATATTACTGATCTGTTGCTGCTGCTGCTGCTGCTGCTGACGCACCGTATGCCTGAACGTCGCACTTCTATGCGGGCAGCGGGGAGCGGTGCGCTGCGTGGGTGCACGGGTGTATCCGATCGCCTTCGGGTGCACTCGCTCGACGATGTCGGATGGCCGTTGGCGATGTAGTAGTGTATCGCTGGTTAGCGTCACCACGCGGAGATGAAGCGAAAATGAGCGGGATGATAATTCGCCAGCAAGCACTGCTTGATTTTCTTATTTCACTGGAAAACCACACTGCCTTCTTAGAAAAAAAAACTCACATTCACTCCTTTCACTGAAGTGAATAGATTTTGAGAAAAAAAAACTAATTATTTCCAAGGATCGCACTCGAATAAATCTTCCAAAATAACGGAGCGCTGGATCGAACGAACTTTCTTCTTTCGCTGAACGAAGTGAGATGGGAAATACGTCAAGTTTAAGTCGATCAAATTTTGATCGAAACACCCTTAATTCCTTCGTAAAAAAAGAACCTCAAGAATAGTGGGGTGTGTACAATTCGGCAAGGCATGTTATTATCTCTCTTTTTCTTTTTTGTTAGTATTTTTTTTTTTTGTTTGTTTTTTTAGTTATTTTTATTTTTGTTTGTTTTTTTTTTGTTATATATTTTTTTTTTTTTTTGTGTAAAAGTTATATATCATTTTGTGTGTTTTGAGGTTTTTTTATTTTTTTTGAAGGTTTTGGGAATGTATATTTTTTTTCTTTTTTTTTTTTTTTTTTTTTTTTTTTTTTTTTTTTTGTTGTGTTTCTCAAAGCAAAAAAATTCTTTTGTAAAGAAGATTAACGAATGGATTGCTGTATATAAATCCTATCGAAGAATGTGAACCATCTATGACGCTTTAAATTATACAATATACATGGCCGTATTTGTCTGTTGTAATGAAAGTGGATTCGGTGGCCAAATGAAAACAGTTTCTGTTTACTGCACAGAAAATCATGGGATCAAACCTAAGTTCCATACATTACTTAGTTGAGGAATAAGATATTTTAACAGAGGTAAAAATTAAAACATAAAAAAAACAAGACCCAAAATGAAAATAAAAATCATTGTCCGCGATGTCACATAAAGACCCACCTATTGAAGACCTTTTATTTTTGGTTTGATAAATAAAAGATGGCATCACTTTCCAACGTGAAACGAGATCCCAAGTAACCTCCCTGACAACTGACAAAACATCCTCCTGTGACAACCTCGAAGATGCAGAGGTGCCTTTGTTCTGTAGTAGCAACAGAAGTCCCATCAACCATCCTTCCCTTTCCTCGATGAACCACGAGGACGTGGCCGGTGCATTTATCGACCACTTAAAGTAAAGTAAAACAAGGAGAAGTCGTACAAAAAGTTTGACTTTCCCACAGTAATTCCAATAGAAAATTTTAAGGGCCTGTGCAATTCATGCTCGAATCCACTGAGTAGGGCAGAGCACTATCGATATTTTGAACCACCCTAATAGTAAAGTTATAGCACCTTAACTTGCTCTCTGAAAATCAAACAACACATTACGGAATAGTTTTCCACAGGTGTTATCCTGTATAGAATATTGTGAGATCACAATTCTTCGATGTTTTCAAGGTTACCATAAAATTACTGCATTAAGGAGGACTAAGAATAGATCAATGTATAAAAAAGGGTTGCCACAGTATAAATGCATCACTTTTTAAAAGCTAAAACATTTTACCATTTGGATTAGCGTATATTGTTTACACTGCGTGTGTTTCATTGTGACATTTTAAGTAGTTTCTAAAATGCAGGAACAGGAATTGCGTGAGAAAATAATATACACACACCTCAAGAACCCACACTACCCAACGCAGCAAACGATCGAAATCCTATAATCGACTGTTTCTCATGATATAAAACATTTTGGAGAAAATTTAATTAAGGATTATAAGCCGTTCGGCATGTCGCGAAAAACCTGCATCTGACAAAAAGCTCCGTTCAAAAAGCCATGAAATAAACAGGTTTACATTCATTCAAGATTCTGAAAGCACTGCAATGAACGGTAAAAGAGGACATCTATAACAAGTGCATGCCAGCATTACAAACAAAACTCACCCTACTGTACCATGGAAGATGAGACATACTATATGTAAAACCGAAATAGGCCAGTTCGATGTTAAAACGTATCTCCAAAGTTCATGATTTGACAGAATACAACAAACCTTTCGTATCAACTGCAACCGAAAATGGATGATAGGTCTTACAAATATTGAATACAACAAAAAATCCCATTACTAACACATTACCTGTCTAATAAGAGCAACTTATTAGCTGATAGTGGAACACGCACTACCATTTCGTCTCTATCATCATCAAAGCAGGCTACTTTATTATCGGAAGTGGAGCTTGTGCAAATCATAAAGTCGTAAATGAGCCAACCATAGAGGCAGAAGCATTGGAATTCATAGAAATCTCAGCGCTGTACGACAAAATGATGATGATGGTGTTTTCCTATAGGGCAACCACCGAATTTAATTACCTTCCTATAGGTATTCCATAGTGAGATGGTTCATTCGATCACTATCGAGAATGGCAGTAGCTAATAGCTGTTTGGAAATTTAATACTTCATTTATGTATTCCTAGCGGTTTTTGTGGCATCACACCATTATGTGAGCTTATTTATGAGATCCAAACACTGAGAACGCAACAACCAGTTTCCATTTTATTCATAATCATAGCATAAACTGAAATCAAAATTTTAAACAACACAAACTGTAGAGATAGAATCCTCAAAGAACATAGTGTAAAATAACTTTCCACTCACCCACCCCCACATTAAATAGCAGCGTCCATTCTTACACAAAAGACGTGCAAAAATGAGCAAACATCGGGTACGGGAAGGCATCTATTCGTACAAATGTGTTTTCTTTTCTCATTCTAGAAGGGCTCATAGTGGAAAACAAGGAAACAAACATCAAGGTTCTTTTGTTTAGAGATTCAGATGGCTTATATTCTTTTACTTTTCTTTTACGTTAAGATCGGTTCCAAGAAACAGTTCGAAAAAATGTTACTTTTTTAATTTTTGATTAAGTTGACACTATGCTCAGTTACATATTTAATATAACTCAAAACACATTTTTTGTATAGTTTCCTCATAGTAACTTTCCAGAAGAACCTATGTGAAAATGCAACTCATGTATTAGAATAGTTATACTTTGAAAACGGTTCATTTAATCGAACTAAAAGACAGTTCCTAAATGCTGCGTGGTTTGTTTTGACCATTCGTCATAACATATCCTTCAACTTAGGAACCCCCTCCCCGATTCCCCCTTTTTTATTATTTGATTTCTGAAAGGTCCTTTAGCATGAATCATTAAACAAAATTCTAATTTTTAAATTCAAAGTGAGGGGTAACAGAGGCAACACAAAACTAATACAATTGGTTGCAGTTACTTAAGTGTGACTTTATTAAGTTACGTTAAATACACAGATAAAAAGAAACATTGAATTTTCTGCGTTATCTAATGCACATAAAGGGAATGCTAGATTTGGCAGAAAATAATGGGATATTTCATGTACATTTTAGCCAGATAACGTCTGAATCTAGCCTGCTGTATGAAAGATTGCAAACAATTTCGTTGTTTATGCCTCCTTTGGCTTGGAATTAAACGTGGGGAAATTTTACGCACTTGTTAAAGTTAATTATTTTTTTCTGTGTAAACTTCGATAAAGACTAGACTCTTTTATATTTGAAGGCATTTTAATACCAGCCGAATACATTCTGAACAACACAATCAACGAACCCAATTATTCGTCTATCCAATGAAACATATGTATATTTCAGATTCTCATCCTTATCTGAAATCAATACCATAAAGGTCACAAGCCAGAATTCTATTTTTTCATGCATTCATTTCCTTAATAAAGAACCCATATTCCCACTTGTACCACATTCCAGATTTCTTACATGCCTTCCCTCCACCTTTTCTGTCCCACCTTATTGCCAATTCAAGTTGAAAAGATGAAGCCCCAAGAGTCAAGTAGAGTTGAACATCAATTGGATTAGGTGAACATTTTATTTGCATACGAATGTTGATAAAAGAAAGTTGATTTCTTATGACTGCGATTTGACCTGCCTATAATTTTGTCATTTTTGGCAACTATAAGAGTGGTTGTTCGAATATTTTTATAACTATAGTATATAACATGTAGATCAAATTCAGATCCAATCATATGCAAAAGAAATTAGACTTGATTTTCTCTGGCATAAAGTACCCAAGGCGATTTGGATTTTGTTATGGAAAAATTAACAAACTGTGATTTGATATGCAAATGAATCATGAATCCTTTTTCTCTGTAAAGACTCATTTCGAAATCCTTTCTCAATTCTAAAAATATGTATTTCCAACAACCATTCATTTCAATCCCGTTATCGAAACTCAGCAATATTCAATAACTCTCATGAGCTTCACATTCTGTTAGGATTAAAGTAGAATCAGCCAGCGTCGAAAAAAAAACCGAACAGACAAACAGTGCAAAATATAACCATAGAAAATACATGTCACACCACAGAAGCACCGAAGCACCTTTGCCGCAACAACTGATATGAACGTGTTTCCCGGCGCCAGCAACAATTTCATTCCCTACGATTTCCGTTCCGCTCTTCTGGACCCCGTTAACGATAGCATCAAGACGATGTAATGGAATTTTATTGGACAATAAAAACGAAACAAAATTTTCAATAAACACGTTGATCAGTCCTACGGAGACAAATAAAAACGGCAAAATCTCGCCATATTCCCACATTCGCTTCAATTTACTGCTCCATCTGTGTTGCATAATTTTATGCAGCATTCTGTAGAGTAGGGCGGGGCATATTTTCAATGGCATTGGATATCGAATTGTTCTTTCCACAAAGCTGTAACGAAATTTTGTATTTATGTATTGTTTTGTATTTATTTGTATAAGTATGGTGAGGAGGCGGACGAAACCGGGCCCTGGGAACCAAACCGGGCCGGGAAACCACGCACCCGCGGGAAAAAAAAGTCGTCAGGGGCGGCCAAAAGCGGCAACGGAGAGCGACCGCGAGAAAAAACAAGACAGGAAGGAAAAGTTTAAGAAGCAAGAGAAACAAAAGAAAGAAAAACCAACAACGCCACCCAACAAACGACCAAAAAATACGACAAACGCTGCGGGGAGACCAGCATGTGTTATTAGGATGATGAATCCTCGTGGAATTAGTGGGCCGCCCCGCGCCCGCCGCGCCGGAAAAAATAATGACAATTATTCCATTATTACCGATAAACCGGTATGGATGGAAAGCATTGGATGTTGTGTTTTTTTTCCTTTCTTGTGTATCGAGCGGTGTGCCGCCCGCCCATAAAAATAATTTGGCACAAAATAAAAGAGATGTCTTAGGTAAAAAATATAGCAGCAGAAACATAAATTGCTATACAATCACCATAAATAAATAGTTATATGTGATAAAGGCAAGGAGTGAGATATATAACGTGCTTTGCCGAATTTGATACATGCACCAATCGATTCTGAGGTGTTTTTTTTACGAAGGAATAAAGGGTGTTTCGATCAAAATTTGATCGATTTAAACTTGACGGATTTCCTTTCATCGTGCATTAAAAATTTTGCACACAAATGAAGGCATTTTGAAAATGTGTGCGTGTAGCATCATGCCTCTATTTTGATTTTGAGATTGGCACTTCAGTTATCAAAATGTCGTCGAAGGAAGAGAAGCAACGCATCAAAATTTTGCACGTGCATGGCGAAAATCCAAACTACTCTCACGCCAAGTTGGCGAAATTGTTGAATGTGGCTAAATCAACTGTTACCAATATATTAAAAGTGTTCGGAGAACGTTTGTCGACAGCCAGGAAAGCTGGATCGGGTGGAAATCGAAAGCCGGAGGCCACAGCGACGACAAAAAGAGTTGCCGCTGTTTCGAGCGGAACCCCAACCTCTCCGTCCAAGATGTCGCAAAGAAGCTGGGAGTGGCGCCTTCAACCTCTAGATAAAGCTAAAAAACGAGCTGGACTGCCGACTGACAAGAAAGTGGTGACTCAAAATCGCGACGAAAAACAAAATACGTCGGCCAAAGCACGATCGCGAAAGTTGTACACGACGATGCTGACGAAGTTTGATTGCGTGGTACAGGACGATGAAACGGAAGAGATTAAAGACAGGAATTTTATACGGCAACCAGACGGGGAAAAGGTGACAGATATTTTCAAGCACATTAAACTGTCAAAGTTCGCGAAGAAATATCTGGTGTGGCAGGCCATCCGTACCTGTGGCTTGAAAAGCAACGTTTACATTGCGACCGGAACCGTCAACCAGGAAATTTATCTGAGCGAGTGCCTATCAAAAACGTCTACTGCCTTTCCTGAAGCGACACAATTGTTCCGTTCTATTTTGGCCAGATTTGGCATCCTGCCATTACGGAAAAAAGGCCATGGAGTGGTATGCTGCCAACAACGTTCAAGTGGTGCCCAAGGACAAGAACCCTTCCAACACGCCAGAGCTCCGCCCAATCGAACAATATTGGGCCATCGTCAAACGGAACCTTAAGAAGACTCAAAACGCTGTTGTGAGCGAGAAACAGTGCAAGGCAAACTGGCGTTCTGCGGCGAATAAAGTGGACAAAGAGACTGTACAAAATCTTATGGCAGGTGTTAAACGAAAGACCCGGCAATTCGCATTTGGTAAAAAGGAAGCTTAGCTGAATATTTCTCCTGTATTCTGTATTAACTGAACTTGAAAAAGACACAGAATTTGACTTATTAATAAAAACTTTGATCGACTCAGATACATTAAATGCGAAGCATTTCCCTTAAAAAGTGCAAACAGGTCGTGCACAAACGGTGCACTTTTCCCAACGTTTTGCTGAGTCAGTTGGCGAAGATGGAAGGTGTGAGCATCGGAGCAGCTTGTAACGTGATTGGACCAAAACCTGGACCTGAAAATCACGCAAGCTTTCGCCCGTAAAAAGAGTATTTCCGTTCGAGATGTGGCCAAAACGCTGGGAACTTCGAAGAGTAACGTCGACCGAGCAAAGACACGAAATGGATTAAGGCCTTTCAAGAAGCAGAAGAAGCAAAACGAACTGAAAAACAAGTAACATCTGTCAAACAAAGGGCCTGTAAATTATACGATAAACTGCTGTGTGGAAAACCAGCATGTGTAATTATGGATGTTGAATCCTACATACGTGAATTTTAGGACACTTCCGGGTGACCAGTTCTACACGATCCGTGTTGGTCAATCTATTGACGATGCCGATGCGTCAGTTTTTACCGAAAAATTCGTAGAAAAGCAATGGTATGGCAAGCAATTTGTGAGTTTGGAATGCTTTCAAATCCGTTTGTAGCAACCGATACAATGACTGCTGATGTTTACGTTCGGGAATGCTTGGAGTGGTGCCTGCTCCTCATGATCCAGAAACATAATAATCCAGTACTATTTTGGCCGGATTTGGAATTACGCGGAGGACACGGTAGCCTGGTAAAAAGCCAACGGAGTCGAATTCGTACCCAAGGAGATGAATCCTTCAAACTGTCCCATGGCAAGACCATTTGAATCCTTTTGGGCTCTGACAAAGGCATATTTGCACAAAAATGTTAAAGCAGCGGTAGTCAATATATACTAGTTGCCTATGTAACGACTGTTCCAGAAAGTATAAGCACACTTTATTTTAACGGTCACTTTGAATATAATGAAATATTTCAACATGTTTTGGCTGCGTCATTTTGTTTGCACATTTCTGAATGACATAGCATCAAAGAAGTGCTCAGTTTTGTGTTACCTATCAAAATGCGCGGTCTTACTCCGGAACAACGAAAAAGTATCGTGCACAAATGGTGCACTGTGAGCGGACTCTCCTTGAGAAAATTGGCCTAAGAAGAGGGTGTAAGCGTCAGAGCGGTACGATCTGCGATTCGAAAATATAGAGAACAGTGTACGTTTGAAGATGCGCCGAAGAGTGGTCGGATATCCGGTCCTGTTAGTCCGTATATCGATAAAAAGATCAGGGATGCCTACAAGCGAAAACCAACGACTTCCGTTCGGGATGTTGCAAAAAAACTAGGTACCTCGTCGAGTAACGTCATGCGTGCCAAAGAAAGACTTGGGCTAAAAACATAGGAAGCAGACAAAACCCAAAACAGGCCACGTCCGTGAAACCACGGGCCCGCAAACTCTACGATTCGTTATTGTGTAGAAATTCTGGGTGTATGATAATGGACGATGAAACGTATGTGAAACTAGATTACAAAACGCTTCAATTCTAGATTACAAAACCACAATTCTATACTGTAAGCGAAGACAAAAACATCCCCGAGACGGAGAAGGCAATTTTTACCGAAAAATTCGGTAAGAAGGTTATGGTTTGGCATGCAATATGCGAGTGTGGTAAAACATCTAGTCCGTACATCACAACGGAGACGATGAACACTCAGAAATACGTTAAGGAATGTCTCCAGAAGCGATTATTGTCGATGATCAGGCAGCACGAAGGTCAAGTAGTGTTTTGGCCTGATTTGGCGTCATGTCATTACGCAAAGGACACTTTAGAATGGTACAAAAGTCAAAATGTATGTTTCGTGCCGAAAGACATGAATCCGCCGAACTACCCGGAGGCACGGCCAATCGAGACTTTTTGGGCTTCTACAAAAATTTATAAAACCAGCGGATGACATCCAAAAATTTAAAAAGATTGGCAAAAAGTGGTCAAAATGGTGGGAAGTACCACTGTGCAGAAGCTAATGGGTCATGTTCGAGGAAAAGTTAGGAGTCTTGACTATGATTAAATATTTTGATTAAACGAGAGTAAAATATCATATAAAACACAAATACAAATATGATTTGCCAAATAAAATTATTGCAACTAAAAAAAAAAACATGACTTTTTTGTTATTTTGAAAGTGTGCTTATACTTTCTGAAACAGTCTATACTGTGAAAATTTGACAGCTCCATCAGTTTGTTTACGGCAGCTATGGCGAGAACAATGAAACAACTTCAATCAATGGTTTGTTCATACCGCCTGCTCAATCTGAGCCTAAAAAAATTGGCCATCGTGGCCACTTCGTGTGAGCCGGATACAAGATTCTGGTACTTCTGGAGAAGGGAGAGTCCATCGAGCGGAAGCCTGGTTCCGGCCGTCCAACCATTTTAAGCGACCGAAGAATTTTACAGACGCAAGGCGGAAGACAAGGTGGCCACTTCTTTCCATGCGTTGGGCCGGGAGGTCGGTGCGACCTTTTGACTGTATAGACAATTGTGGTGTAATCATAAAATGGATTAAGCTGATGAAGAAACGAGGAAAAAAGAAACGGCGATAGAAACAACTAGGGAAGAAGACTTACTGAAGAAGAACAGTAAAGAAAAAGAAGCGGAACAATTATAGCACAACGAAAGAAGCGAAGCAAAGGAAACAAGCGTTAAACAGTGAAGTAAAAGAAGATAACATGAAGAAGAGGAATGTATAAAAAAGTCTAAGATGAAGAAAAGCTAAGCACATGAAGCGGAAGAATAGAAGTCGAAGAAGAGAAACGGAAGAATAGAAGCACAATAAGTTGAAGCACTAGTGGAAGAAGAAAAACACAAGGAAAAATGCGGAAGATGGAAATGTGAAGGAGACAAGTCCAAGAAAAAGAGAGAAAAAGAGGAATGAAAAGTAGAAGAATTGTAAGACGCGGGAAAAAAGTTGAAGTAAACCAACGGAGGGATAGAAGGGGCAGTAGAGAAGCGGAAAACGAGAAGCGGAAGAAGAGAAGTTGAAAAGTGGGAGAAGAAATAGGGATTGCCTTAGGATTGTATATGAAGCTACTAGTGGATAATAACGATAAGACACGAATGCACCTTTCTGGTGTAAAGTGTCAGCAATCTATATAAATAAAAATGAGTTGGGGTTTCCTTTGTCACGATTTAACTCGGAGACTGCTAAGCCGATCGGCGTGAAAATTTGTATGCAGGGTTTTTTGGGGCCGGAGAAGGTTTTTAAGACAGTAAAAGACCCCTCCCTCTTTTGAAAAGGGGGGCTCCCATACAAATGAAATACATATTTCTGCTTAACTCAAAAACTGATCATGCAAAGGAACCCAAACTTAGCATGCAGAATTTTTTGGAAGTAAAAAATGTTTCTATGGTAGTTTGAGATCCCTCCCTTTTCTAGAAAGGGAGGCTCCCATACAAATGAAACAAAAGTTTCTGCATATCTCAAGAACTAATCAAGCAAATGGAACCAAATTTGGCATGTGGGGTTTTCTGGTGCCAAAAAATGTTTTTATGGTGGTTTGAGACCCCTCTCCTCTCCTAGAAGGGGTGCTGTCATATAAATGAAACTGAAATTTCTTCATAACTCTAAATCTAATAAAGCAAATGGAACCAAATTTGGCTTGCGAGGATTTTAAAGGCAATAAATGTTTCTACAGTAGTCTGAGACCCCTCCTCTCTCTCTCTGGATGGGGAGGAGCGGTCTCCCATACAAATGAAACACAAGTTTCTGCAGAACTCTAGAACTAATCAAGTAAATGGAACCAAATTTGACATGTAGAGGTTTTTGAAGGCAAGAAATGTTTCTAAGGTAACTCGAGAGCCCTCTGTTAGAGGGGGGCTCTCATACTAATGAAACACAAATTTGTGCATAACTCGATAATTAATCAAGCATATGGAACCGAATTTGGCAAGTGGAGGTTTTTGGGGGAGAAAAATGTTTCTATGGAAGTTTGAGACTCCTCCGCCATCTGAAACGGGGAGGGAGGGGGGTTTCCATACAAATGCAACACAAATTTCTGAATAACTCGAGAACTTATCAAGTTAATGGAACCAAATTTGGCATGTGGAGGTTTCCGAAGGCAAGAAATATTTCTATTGTGATTTGAGACTCCTCCGCTCACTGAAAGAGGGGTCTCTCATACAAAGGAAACACGAATTTCTGCATAACTCGAGAACAAATCAAGCAAATGGAACCAAATTTGGCATGTGGGGGGTTTTGAAGGCAATGATTGTATGGTGGTTTGAGAAACCACCCCCCTCTGGAAGGGAGGGCTCCCATAAAAATGAAACACAAATTTCTACCACAAATGAAATTTATCCAGGTTATTTAAACACGTGTATTTCTCTGGTAAGAAACATGTTTTGATAGAAGTTTGAACCCCTGCTTATTCAAGAAAAAAAACTCATTTTGAAAGAAAACCATATATAGATACATATATATTAAATTTTCCTTCATTTAGTTGCAAGCGTAGCAGCGCACGCACCGGGTTCAGCTAGTAAACAAAAGAATTAACTTCCAGCCAATAACCCATCGTATATTCTATCAAAATAACACAGCGAATCCAAACTAAAGAAAACAATCTAGTCCCGATAAGCGAAATAATGGCATATTCTATGGTGTACTTGGACCCGATGGGGTTTTTAAGAAGTGAGCCAATTCTAAATCCCTTGCTTCCTATTGATTGTTGGTTATACCCAATGTCCAAGGAGTCTAGAATTCTTCGTCATTCTTCGAATTGAATCGTCATGATTGTTGCTTTCAGCTATGCTTATACCAAAAAAAAGCTGCGAGGATAATGAGGGTAAATTCTGTCTTAAGACGGTTGCGGTTGACTGTCGTTTCAGATTTCATCTGCATTTGTGTAGCTTCTGAGTTAACGCATCTTATTAACGTAATATTGCTATTTGCATGATTAATCCGATGATATTATTGATGTTCTGCTCGATAGAACGAAAAAGCAGCGCTCTACCCTCAAAGAGGAACTCGACTAAGCATTTGATTTACTCGACTTCATTTATATTCTCGTGGAAATGCAGAGGACTCTTCGGCCACCGATAGGGCTTTTATCACTTCAAAATATACCTACACATTTTCAAATGAACTGCATTTAGAAAATGGCGGTGAAAGCATTGTCATAGTTTGGAATCACCAGTTTTCACACATTGAGGATATAGGTTCGTCGCAAATATCATCAACATTCTCTGGGTACTAACAGTTTATCTGGTTAAAACGAAAAAAAACCACCCTGGGGCGGCAATCATGCTCATGACAAACGTCAAAATCTAACAACATCTAACAGAAAAGTGTTAAATAATAGTAGGAATATAACGGACCGAGCAACTTTATCATAAAAAAAAATATGTTGTGTCAAATATGTTTAAGCCTGTCCACGTTAAATTTCGTACACTTTTCTTTCAGTGCAGATTTTGAATTATTTCACGGATCGCTGATACGTTTCACATATATGGCAGCTGAAACTCTCCACTTTACAACATGTTTACATAATTGTTACTTTCAGTAAAATGGCATCGAACCAAGCGGAAGTGTGCAAACGCATTTTGTACGAACGGTAGCAAAATCCGAATCAATCGTTACGCGATCTTGCCAAGAAACTAAAACTACCGAAAAGAAATGTGTTTTGTGTTGGCAAATCATTTGACCAGCGCTTGACTGTGGATCGGAAGGATGGAAGCGGAACAAATCGAAAAGTATGCTCTCGACAAATGGACAAGAAGGTGGTAGCCATTATTGAGAAAAATCCCAATCTTTCTGTGCAAAATGTGGCTCGCAAAATTGGGTAGTCAAAATCATTCGTACAAAAAGTAAAGCAAAGGCAAGGACTGAAGGCGTACAAAGTGAAAAAGGTGCCCAACTGTGATGACAAGCAAAATTTCACTGCAAAAAAATCGTGCTAAGGAGCTTTACACCAATTTTTTGCAAACATTTTCTTGTATCATAATGGACGACGAAACATACATACTCGAAGACTTTAAACAGCTTCCGGGTCTGGCTTTTTATACCGCAATTCACTTTTCTGAAAGAAAAGGTGTCCGGATTTCCAAAGAAGTATTTGATTTGGCCGGCCATATGTATGTACGAGAAAGAATGTCTGCAAAAGCAGTTGCTACCGTTTATCAGAAGACTCTCCAGCTCTGTTTTGACCTGATTTGGCCTCTTGTCACTAAGCGAAATCCGTCCTGGAATGGTATAAGATACAAGAGGTCAAATACGTGCCAAAAACAGTCAATCCACCAAACTGTCTAGAACTTCGCCCAATAGAGAAGTACTGGGCTCTAGTTAAGCGGAAACTCTTCAAAACTAAGAAGAAAGCAAATGGTACCGATGATTTCAAGAGAATATGAAGAATCGTCACGGTGGGCGGATACCGTACGGAACCTGATGGCGGGTGTACCACAGAAAGTTTGAGAGTTTCACAGAAAGAAGGATCAAAATCTTAATCAACTGTTTCTAATGTAGAAATAACTCTATTCTTGTGAAATAACCAATCGGTTTTGTTGAATTATGTGTAAATTTGTTAGCTGCTATTATTTTGGTGTCCGAAATTTAACGTGGCAGGCTTTATAAGTATGAAATATGATATTTCATATTATCATTTCACCAATCAATTCTTACTTTTGCCCCACCTCTCTCTATGTTTTGAATCCGTTTAGCAGCTTTAACCAGGGCATGTGCTAGGCGGCTGCAGAAAATGAACATAGCGATGCGGTATTGAGCGTGTGTTTCACTTGTCTATCCTTTTTTCACCAGGTGGATGTTCTTACACGCCAGAGTATTACATCAACATCCGGACGGGAACCCACTATTTCCCCAAAGGACTGACGGGATGCAGTGGCATTGGAGTGGGAGGACTTGGTGGAGGCCACGAGAACGGTAGCAAATTCAAATGCGGATTGAATCGAATCGAAGAGAAACATGTCGAGTTTGCTGTCGATGAAAAGGTAAGTTGAGTTGCAGAGTTTAAAATTGGTCTTTTACGGTGTGAAACGCTCAATTGAACAATATTCTGTAATACAATGTTCAATCGTATTTCTTTTCAATCACTTTTTCCAAACGATTATTTAGTCTTATTTTTATTCACTTCTTTCATCTTAAAGAACGTTTGTCATCGATATTAGACTAAAGATCATAATTTGTTCCTGTCGTAGAGAATTCAAAGCTCGAAATCATTAGTAAATTTGAACAAGTTATTGGAACATTATGGTTCAATGGTACTAGCTTAAATCCTCGAACATGCTTGACAAAACATAAACAAATTTGTGATTCACCTTTGCGCACCCAATGAACTCACAACTACTTAACTTAGCTGTTTAATAGAGATGATATAACATCTCAGATTAAAACCTGAAACAAATATGCGGAACACGTTCCGCGATCCAAAACACCAAAATTAGAATATTTCACTCGAAGCTGTGCCCTTGTTCTCTGTTTCTTATCCTAGCGATTCTCATGCCAACCAAAAATAACCTCTTATTTCACTGCAGCCGTGTCCTTCTCCAAGAAAGTGCACCAGTGAATCGTATGATTTGGTGAAAGCCGGCGATCCGATTGCGAGTGGAAAGAGTTCCTGTGGAATGGCAATCCTAAAGAACGGCTGCAGTGGCAATAACAACAACAACAACTGTAGTAATAACAATGGTACCTTATCACAGCAACAGCATCAGCCAATGCCAAACGCAGTCGCCATGAGCCCTGTCATGCAGAAAAACCTTGGAATGCAGCACTACCGCAGCATTGAATGTAAATACGCGAACAATTGGTCCTTCGGGCAATGATAAGTTCCGGTTTATGAATGGAAGATGCTTTTATTTTCAGCCCCATCCCCCAGACAGCGATGTCGCATCCGAACGAATCCCTGGCTCACGACAATGGATGGATCTCTTGCTAGTGCTAATTTGAAAAAGACGGACCAGGACTCGGGTTCAACAACCTCTTCCGGCATCAAGTCCAGCAGTGGCACCGATGACAATAAGAAAGATTATAAGTACGTTTGAAATGCTAGCTTACTTGAGAAGATTTCGATTAATTGGCTTCATTGCAGGAAACCCAATGCTCTTTCGGACTCCGATTCCAGCTCTTCAACAGAAAAGGTGATTAGTAAGAAAATCCTGACACCAAGAAGCGTAAAGAAGAGCGGTGATTTTTCCCGATTGGACAGCAAGGCAACAACGTATTGCTCCAATCTGGATAGTGACGAGGATGCAACACTCAACGAGATGATGGGAAAATTTGATGAGAGTTACCATTATGAGAAAGAGACTGACATTTTAAGGTAAAAACACTTATCTCGATTAGCTAAAGTTTGTAATCCATTATTTTGACAATTTTGCAGTTGCAGTGATTCGGATCCAACAGATTGTCCCACGGATATCGACACTGGTCAGGATGCTGGTGATGAATGTGACACCGATGACCTGCTGGACTTGGACTTTATTGACACTGGATCCGTACAGGAAGTCACCGACAAAGAAAACTATCAAAACACTGGCAGCTGTTCCTACCACAACTTTCCAGAGCGGCGTTCCTCCAAGCATCGTGGCCGAAGTAAACGCAATAGTGAAAATGGAGGGTCAAAGAGACGAAAAAAGTTGGTTCGAACAAGAAAAAAGACTCTGGATGGTGTTAGCGGTGGTTCTATGCCCGAAAGTCTGACGACAAGTAGAGGTTGTAGGAGTCTCGGAGGAACACCCGTTTCACTAAGGAGAAATCAATCCGAAGAAAGGACTCCCTCAAAAAATGCTCCTTTAACGAATAGATGCAATTCTCTCACGTTCACTGAGGTGCATTCACTGCACAGTCGAATATTGGCCATCTCCGAAAGTGAAAAGGCTCTACTCAAGGCGGATCTGGAAGCGGATGTGAAATACAAGCAGTTAATTCATGAAGCCGAAACGATATTGTTTTCTATGAAAACCAACAGTGTAAAAGAACTAAAGGAAATCAAAGAACCACCGACTATTTGCAGCCCAAGAAGGATATGCAATCCACCAGCGAACAAGCGAGTTGAAATGCTGCGCAACTGTGAGGCGGATCTCAAGCGAGAGTTGTCAAAAACCTATACTCAAAAATGTGCAGAAAGTGGCGTTGAACTGAACCCGGTGGAAGGCATTATCGTCAACAAGCGTCTCGAAGTGCTTCGCTACGAAACCTCCATCTCTGCACCAAACAGCCCCAAGAATACTCGAGTGATTCCACGCAAAACTCACGTAACAAACTTCATCAACCAGAATCATTGTCCTGAGCTGACTCGCCGCCAGATTGACAGTGAAAATGACCTCAAAAGTGCCAAAATTCCTCAACATACAACAATCTACGATCGAAACATCGTTCCTCCTAAATCGCCTATCATCACAAGAAGACGATTCCGAAGTCAAAGTCCAAAGACAAATATTGAGTCAGACTCCGATTCGGATACGGATCTCAGCCGTAATCTGGAAAAGAATCACTCGAAAACCAAGTCCAACAAAGAGAATATTTCCTCAGCGAGGAAGAGCATTACAGGGAAACAGATGAATAACTTTAGGCATACGATCCATGCAGCAGGATCGATGGCCGAAGATTCCACTGGAATAGCAGTTCCTAGCAGCAGCACTGTGATCTATTCCAGCTCATTGAATGAAAGTGACTTGAAACGAGGAATGCAAAAATCCCCGCTGATGTCGTTCCGATCAGTTGATATTTGCAATACCTTGACGGATGACAGCTACTGCCCCCAGAGTGAACCACTGAAAAGGAAGATCTACAGTGGCAGTTCAACGTTGGAGAAAATTCAGAGGAGCCTCGATGCGGATCCAGGTGAGTTGAGTACCGTGAGTTCCGAAAGCAGGAGTGATTCTCAAAATTTACAAGAATATTCCGAACGATGTTAATACTTGTTTGAAAATCATTACTGTAGCTATACTCTCTAAAGAATGTTGATGAAAGTCGCTTACAATTATGCCATAGATAATCATAGATTTTTTTCGATTAAGTCCATCTACATGATGCAAATGCCCGTCTAACTAAATTGTTTTTTTTTTTGTCCAAAGACCTTTATTTGGTCCTTTTCTACTTACTTATCAATCAGTCTAAAGCCGGTGCCAATTGGAAAATAGTGGACGACGTCGAATCGAGAGTTCGAAAAATCGATCACACACCATTTCAAAACTAGCCTACTACTACTAAATGGTATCTTTATTTCATTTCTTTTAATTTTCATTCTTTTCATAGTTGATAAGTGTTGTGTTTAAACACATGGTATGGTTTTCTTTCTTAGTAAGGACTGTACCGAAAATAAGTTATCCACATATTTTTCTTTCAAATCATACAAAAACAATATGTTTTATTCAAACAAATGGATGATTTTTTATTGTACGGAATTGAATTTGAACATTGTGAAGACCGGAGTAGGCAGTTTATGTCACTGAAATTTTTCGCCACCTTGAAAACAAAACCAAGAGTTCTTGAAGCTTTATCAACAACACATGAAATATGTTGCCAATACGTCAGAATCCAGCTGATCACCTAGGTCTTTAACGCACTGCATTCGTTCGATGGTCGTGCCGAGAAGATTGGAGTTGAAAACAATGGGTTGTTTCTGCCATGAAAAGGTTACGACTGAGCAATTAGCCGGGTTGACCACCAATCGATTTAGAGTACATCAATCAGCAAAGGCATCAATCTTTTCTTGGAGGAAACGGCAGTAAGGTATTGGGCAAATATACAAAACAAAATTTCAGGTCGTCGGCAAACGACATACATCTTTGAAGTAGAGAAGAAACATCAATGGTCCCAGATGGCTACCCTGCGGTATCCCGGACGTAGCGCAGAAACTTATTGATCGAAAGTCACCTAAAGCAACTGTAAGTTGGCGCCCTGTAAGATATGAACGAAACCATCTTAAGAGATTACCGCTAACTCCTAGCCTGCCAAGTTTAGCGATCGCCATATCGTGGTTCAGCTTATCGAAAGCTGCCGTTAAATCTGTGTAGATCACGTCCGTTTGGTATCGAACAATCATACTATAAGTGATGTGTGACGTGAGGTAAAAAAGTTTTGTTGTTGTGGAACGCCCAGCTGAAAAGCCGTGCAGATCGGCACTCAAAAACTGCTTACGACCTGTTAAAACAGCTTCGATACAGAACTTAACGATGTGATTCCTCTGTAGTTATTCACGTCCCGCTTGCTTCCTTTTTGAATACCCGGAACATGTGTGCCGTTTTCCAGCAAAAAGTAAACATGCCGCTAGAAAGGGGCAGCTGGAATTTCTGTTGAAGTGGATCCAGAAGATTGGCCAAATTCTGTTTAAGAAACATGGACGGAGCACCATCAGTTCCGGGCTTAAACGATGTTTTAAGGAGTGATGCAGCGTTCGAGATCGATTCAAAATGCACATCAATGAGGCTGAGTGTTTGATTAGCCAAGGGAACATTGCTGGCGGCAGCGTTAATGGAATGAACGGGAAGTCTCTCGTCTTCAAACACACTAGCAAATTTTGCCGAGAACAGATCGCAAATTTCCTGATGAGTGCCTGCGGTTTCGCCATTAAAGACCATGGATGATGGTAAGCCTACTTTCTTGCGTTGTTGAGATACAAAATGATTTCGGGTGTAATTTAAGCCGCCGTTCAACCCCACTCAGATTAAGCGACAATGTGCGGTAGTTCGTGAACCTTTTGAGAGCGCACGAAGACCGTTAGTCATCCAAGAGACCCGACATTCAGTCTGAACGATCCTTTTTGCTACGCACCTGTCAATGACATAAGCCAAGACGTGGGAAAATTTTTGAGCAACAATATTAACGTTGGTTGGATCAAGAATGCTCTACCAATCCAAATTAGACAGTACTTCACCAATACAACGAAAGTCAACTCTGCGTAATTCATATGACACAGTAACAGGAATGTCGACTAAGTATTGAGCAATAAAATCCTCGACGGCAACTATTAGCGAAGGGTGGTGAGGAATCTAAGAATCTCTAGATCCTCAACTACAGGCACGGATACCGAAGAGATGACAGGAGCGGTATCTCGGCCACTCATAAAGCAGAGATCTAGAGAACGATTGATTTCATTCACAACGTCATTAACTTGGGATAATGCTTCAGTTGCGGTACTGTATAGTAGCTGTCCAACGGCTGAATTTCCCCTGAGTGAAAAGAAGAGCGCTCATGATCGGGACGAAGGAAGCCGCTGTGAGTTGAAGTCCATGGAATGTCCGCTAGGTTGAAGTCTCGCAAAACTATCACTTCACCATTAAGGGTAGCCCTATCCGAAGCGGCAAAGATAGATCGGCAATGCGCATCAATTAATTCCAAGCCTCGAGTTCGATCCGGATGAATGAGCACCGCACGGAGGAATAGTTGATGGCTGAATTGCTACCCAAACTTGTTCCGCGGAGGTCCGTTAATTGTCTTCAACTGCACTTGCTTTCAACCTGGAACTAACTGCAACGAGAATGCCAATGCTGGTTGATTTCCTGCTATTGGTTATGTTTCGATCGCAGCGAAATACTTCGTAACCATCTCCAAAAATATAACTTGAAACAGTCCGAGAATCTTACCATGTCTCAGTCAAGACTATAATGTCATAGCAATCGCTAACATTGCTAACCGATAATCATCCATGAGGCCGTTCATTCCACCAACATTCTGGTAGTAGTTGAAGGGTAGTAGCACTGAAAAAGGAAATACCATCAGGGCGGGAAGTGTCCGTTGCTTGACAATACTTGCCATTACACGGAATCCGGAAGACCCCGTCTCCCAACTCAACCGCGACTTGACTGCGTTGAGCGGAATAGGGGCTTCCTCGAGACTAGTAGCAATTGTGCGTCCCGGTATCCCGCTTGCAAACCTTGATCGATGCTGGGTATGAGATGAACTAAAAACGACGAACAGATCAGGCAACGAAATGTTCGAAATGACAAAATCGATGCTGACGAGCTCAACGCAGTCAGGCAATGAATTGTTACTACCAGAAGCATACTTGCCTGAATGTGGAGGTTGGGAAACCCTACTACCAATCCCGACCGCAGGGCCAGAACGACTCTGAAGGCAGGAAACAACGTCAGTTTGATTACAACAAACACCAAGCTGCTGGCTTAGGGTCTCCCATAATGCGACAGGTGGTGCGTTCTGGTTTACGATGTTCCAAGCAACAACTCGGCATCAGACTTGGAATCAGCAGGCTAAAACGAGTCCGGAGATTGGAGCCGAGAACTGGGAAGAACCCGGTGGGGAAATTGTGATGGTCGGTGTATCGGAACGAGGAAACCGCATTGTTTTTTAAGCATTATCTTCAAATTCACGGAACAAAATCCCTTTTGGCCATGTATCCACATTCAGAGCAACTTCGCGTAGTTTTGGAGCCATTCCTACTTTGAACGATATAATGCTCATACGGCTCATTTCAGATCCTTTCTTAACAAGCGGAACAACCTTAATCGAATCTTCGCACTGCACGTTCGTTTTGACGAGTTTCTCCATTGCATCCGGTTTCACCCGGTTTTCCAATCAGAGCAAGGAATCACTCTTGTAGATGTTGGAAGTGTCGTCCGTAAACATCGTCAAAATTCCACCACCCGGCAGGGGAAGAACATCTGAACAGGATGGGTTGAATGTGAAACGCCGTCACCAACGTTAAACGTATCAGAATGGGAATTGTTCAGGAAGACCTGGAATGATCTGCACAGCAAAAAATATGAAAATTACCCTTTGTTTAAACCAAACCTTTTAAAAAAACAATTTCTCCCCTAAAAATTATTTTTTTTTAATTAAAAAAAAAAACATTTGCATTTTCAATGAAATATGAGATACAATGTATGTTTCAATCGAGTTGAAAAAATAAATCAAAACTCTCTGCTTTTTCAATTCACAAAAAATTATGTTTACATGACCATGTAAATTTGATGTTTGCTCACTACAACCAATAAACCTGATGCTCATTTCTTTTATTTCCTCCTTCTATAAGCTATCTTCGTCGACCAACACCGAACGAAATGAGTTGATATTTCAGCCAGGTGCCAAATTATTATTGTTTTCGAATGAAAAATAATCCCTTCTACACTTCTCTGGAATACAACTTTTATGCTGCTGTCAAATTGCTCTCTCTTCACAAGGATCCTATATTGATAAGACATAAAAAAAGCGGTCAGTAGGCTGAAGTAATGCAGCTAAGAGATCAAGTCTCGAAACCAAGTTGATTACTCAACAGTAGTTTCTTGAGGGTTCTCGAACAACGGATTGTTTTTTCTGAACAAGTTCCGATTGAAATGATTTAGTGTACACGAAATGGGAAATGTAACTTATTGAATACCAAGAAGGCATGATCATAGGAATAGTGGTGTTACTATGGAAAAATAAAATAAATGTAATTACCGGTAAAAATTGATTTTTTTTTAAAAATTCTGTCCGGCAGATAATTTTTGATGATCTCAACAAGATAGATCGGAAAGTGGTATCTATGCAACTTAAACACCAAGACAACAATGCCATGGCAGATATCTTTCCAACGGACCTGTTCCGTTTGAGGATTTTATTTACTCGCGTATGTTGGTGGATGCTGCAGTGACCTTTCCTGAACCCAAATTGTTCCTGATGGAAGAAGTTATTCTAGTTGGCGAACTTCAATGGAGAAGGATCAGCTTTTCCAACAACTTCGAGATTCATGACGGTCAGCCTTTTGTGATTGCTTTTAGCGCTGGTAGGATCTTTGCCAGCCGTGCAGATTTCTACTTTGGCTATTTTTCAGCAAGATGAAAAGTAGCCAAGCTCCCTAATTTTTTTGTTAAAAACCGCAGCAAGATGTCGGAAGAAATCAACACTCAAGTTTTTCAACTCGAGGTTGATGACTCCACCGACACCAGTGGCTTTCGTGTTTTTGGATCGCTTGATGGCAAGCAGGAAAAATGTGAAGCATAAGTTCACAATTAACCGATTCCAAAACTCCTATTTGTAGCTTTTTATTCGGTTCGGTTCGGTTTTGTGAGAAATCGGTCCAGGATTTGAAATGGTAGGCCATCATTAATGACAGGCTATATTGAATATTTCCTTAATAATCGAGCTCCATGGTAAAATTGGCTGCGCATACGCTGTCTCACTTGCAAATTACTTAAAGAACTTTGCATGATTGACGTCATATAAGAATCCATTAAGTCACATACGCATAGCAAGTATAAATATGATGACCGAGTGTAACGGGATGGATCTGGCCCACCTTTGAATGTTTACATTGGCTAGAAGGAAGGAATGAGAGATACAATAGAAAGTAGTTTAATTATAAACTTGAATAAGTATTAGAATTGCAGTTGCAGAAATTGCAGAATTTAAGAAGGAGACGTCATTTCCTTAGACTTCAAGAATATAAAGGCATAAATGAATAAAATGTATATATAATAAATAAATAAATACTAGATTTCATATGATAGAATGGTAGAATTGACTCACTAAACATTGCAAATGTTATAACATTATTCTTCAATTATTCTAAATCAATTTTCTAACTTATCGTTTTCAGAGTTATCGAAAAAAGCTCTCCTGCATAAAATAACGTTACTGCGACGTGAACGCCAAGCCAAATCCCTGTTGGAAAACGCTGCTAACTCATCCGCCAATCCGGGACACGAATCAGTTAGCGTTACAGCGACTACTTTGTCGATAACGCTGGCTAACGGTGAGAAAGCTCCGTCGAATGGAGAGATAACGCTCAACGATGCGAACAGCTGTGATGCGGAAATGAAACAGCAACTTATCATGGATACTCTGGCCGACATCAAACGAAGTCTCGAGGATCAAAGCGTCGAGCTGAACGAGCTCAACGATTCCGATAATTGAGGAAGTTACTCACGCACCGGGTTTACTGGATATAAATAGGTTGGATGTAGGTGGTGAATAAGCACAAACACCTGATTAGAGAAACGCCCGGCAATTACTCCATTAATCGATCGAACAAGGTGTAGTTCCGTGGGAGCTCCCGACTGCTGAATGTTAAGTTTAAATGGTATCTATTTTCTATCATTCTGTTTTGAAACGTTTTCTAATTTTTACGCGACTTAGGTTCAAATCTTGCCAGAGCGTTGATCAAATCGATGCTCGTATGTCTGTAGAACAATTATTTAATCGATTAGAAACTCGTCTAGAACAAAACTTCAATGAATTTATTATCGTTAGAATATGAAACAGTCATTCGTTACTTACATTGAAACTAGAGGAGCAGTAATCGCGGAATATTATTACTGAACTTTGTATGTCATTCCCTTGTACTAAGTAAATTCGTTCCCTCCGTTTGTAAAACTGAAAGCGGCATCATCCTAATGTAATACCATTTTCTCGAGGCTAGTCATTTCTACCGTAGTTGGACCTTAACTTCATACGTAGTTGGTAACTATAATTAATTTAAGCATAAAAACGTAGCAAAATTCGACGAATAAAATTGTGAACTTCAATCGGAGCCTAATTCGGTAATTTTCTACTTGAACTGAAACCAAAACCAAACATGGAATAGTTAGATGAGTTTGTAGTGTTGTCCTTCCATCCATTAGAATGTAGTATTGGAAAGCAAAAATAAATACGTAGTCTCCGTTCTCTTCTTCCCTCCTAACTAATCTGCAAAAATAGACATTTCCACTTAATTGAAAATGATCAATGCAAGATATTCAACTTGAATATAAACTACTCGATTCATATAGTTTGTAGAGATTTACGTTTACATTTACTTCTCAATAAAATGAACAAAAATAAGCTATATTTAGTAATCAAAACAATAAACGATTCCGTAGCTGATAGAAAATATGAACAATAATATTTCGGTACGAAACACAGGTTGATTTACTCTGATTCTAGTGAATTTACTTTTGATTAGTAGTGTGTGTGCGGTAGTGCAATGTAGTAGCGTGTAGTTTTCAGTTAAGTTATGAAGCTTTTATTTGTTATTACTTACGTAATTGACATTTTTTTAACCTATATTTCTTCATTTATTAGGAATTCATAATGTGAAATAGTAGCATTTGTTAGTGAAAATCTTTAAAATATTACACATCATATATATTAACTCAAGCAGAAATGAATATTTTCCCGGCAATATATATGAAATTTACACGTGACGGAAACCACGTAAAATTTAGAAGGGCGTTAATGTTCTTCTTTAATTTAATAGAATGTTCAATTCAATTCATGGCACATGAGCATAACACAGAACCACATTTGAAAACGCATTCGTTTTTAGTCACAATTAAGCTACATTATATGTTCACATAGTGGAGCGCTCTTCGTATTCATTGTTTTTTTTTTAAATTGAAGTTGCTTTAACGTCTAAATTATAGGATTGTTCAATTGTTGCCATCTTCCCGGTTATCGATGGAGCCGAACTACCCAGAAAAGTATTTCGAAAAGCAAACACCAAGGAACCACGTCAACAAGTTCCAATTTCAATTTTTTTTAATCTCGTTCATTCATTTGTGAGGCTCAATCGCGTTAGCTTAACGGAGACGACAGTTCATTGTTTTCTGATAACATGAGTGACTTAATACGTTTACACACTCAATCTGTTCGGTAAAATTTCATACAGCTGACAATTCGGTAAACTTAAAATCAATTATTAAAATTTGAAGAAAACATATTTTTTCCATATGTACACTGAATGCTTCATTCCAACATTATCTATTAATAGAAAAGTATAACACTTTTATCATATTCCTCACATTTCATGTACTGATGATTCAACGTTTACTGACTTTTTCAGCTGTTTGAAAACTCAGTACAAATTTACCGACCTCAGTAAAAAAAAAACTAAGTGTGTAGATGGACTTGGACCATCGCGGTTTATGCGAGGTTAAAAGGGGTGACATTTTTTGGGGATGGATTGGTTAAAGCAATATGGAAATGGAATTCTGAAGTTTCTTCATAGAGTTGACGCCAGCACTAGAGCGTTGTGTGATATGGCCAGGGATCTATTTTTGTGTGTGACTAGATGTGGTGACCATTGGGCAACGGTGGGATTCCTCAAGATGTCTGAATATAACAAACATAAACTAAATGAAGAAACTTAAAAACTACAGAAACTATAGATTAACACAGCAAAAATAAAAAAAAATCCCCTCGTTTAATTCCAAGCCAGAGGAAGCGTAAACAACGAAATTGTTTACAATCTTTCACACAACAGACTAGAATCAGGCGTTATCTGGCTTAAATTTACATGAAATTTCCCATTGATTTCTGCCAAATCTAGCATTCCTTCCATGTGCATTAGAAAACGGAGACTCACATCAGAGGCAACGCCATCTATCTCCACATTTCGCGAGGGAGATTTAATATTCAATATTGAAAACTTCGTAGTCAGCAATCGGTTATTTCGACAAAGATTTTTCATTAGGGCCTGACTGACAAACGTAAACAATGGCTTTTAATGCGAATTTCTTATCTTCGAAAACTCGCCTAATCAATCCACCACGGTCATTTCGAAGAGGAAAAGTTCACCTATCCGATAGAATTGGAAGCTTATATGGGTAGCCACTGTGCCACGGGAAATTAACCGAAGAAACCATTGTTTACGTTTGTCAGTTAGGCCCCAATGAAAAATCTTTGTTGATTTCATAATTCGGCGCTTTCAAACCCAGTATATTAAATCTCTCATTGTGTATCTAGTTTCCAGGATTCTTAGGCAGCAATTCGTTCGAAATGGCGAGAGTTTTCAATGGTTAATCTTTGGGCCAAAAAATGACAACCCATGTTCCTTTGAGAACGGATGGTAATGCTTAATTCGTGTAACTATGGCGTCAAAATAGATCATAGTTATCACAAAAATCACAATCACACAAAAACTTCACCAATCAAAGATATTAAATACTAAAATATAATAGTGGCAACAAATGGGAATAACACCCTATTTAACGATCATGGTATCTCCACTATGTGGGGAGACCAACACAGTGGCACACGCTAGAATGCCAAATTTCGTAACATGTAGCAGTGATGCAGCTGGGTTGAGATCCATGATTTATTGCAATGATGTTGAATGCGATGATGCTTTATGTTGTACTCTACCATAAAGCAATCGGACTTTGTGCTGAGCTTCCGTTTGGAATCGGACACTATTTCACTTTGCACTCCGTTTTAATGCCCGGTAAAAAAAAAACCCCCCACTTGGAGAGTGCTAAAATTACTTGCAAACGATTGACGTGAAGAGAAACGGTATTCCTTGTCCGGCTCAGCACTCGATACGAAATGAAGTTTAAATTTCAATTATGTACTTTGGAACATTTAAACAAACATCTCACCCCGATACACATAAACTTATCTGGTAGCCATATCCAGTTCTTTCGCACGGCATCTTAATTCTCTTCACTGTTGTACTCACTGCGCACTGCGTGAAGAACTTGTTCGTGGCATTTCCTTCCGTTCAATGGAACCCACTGCTGTTAACACCGCTACCAAACCGATGCTGCTTGTATCTGACCAATTTTCTCGATAATATCAGATGTCAGAAAGGGTCCTTCTTGTGAACCGTCACCATGAAACTGGAAGTTTAAATGAAATGACTTAGATCAATTCCGAAGGCGGTCTTTCACCCAGGTTATCGGTAATGGAACGCCAATGTTTTTGCCAGTTGGTGTGTTGGGCCGTGCCTTACGAAGAAAATAAGGTTGAGTGAAGACTTCACAGAGCAAAATATATCAGTCAAAAGATCACATCTTCCTTCATGTGATATTTCCTGATAAAGATGGCAACTTTCGTCAGGCACTTCGTACTGTATATCTACCCATTCTCCGCAACCAGTAAAGGAAAGAACAGCGGCTTGGACCTTCCCTTCTCGCTAGTCGTCACCCACAGAAGGATCTTCTGCAGAAACTTGGTGAGGGAGATAAATTTAACGTCGACGCTTACCTACTTGGTGGGAGAATTGGTGGGTTTCCTGCCATTCGTTGCCGTTCAGCATCAATTCTCATAATCCATTACTACCAGGATGCCGCGGTGCGCCGAAAAGATGTTTTTCACCAGTACCTTCACCCGCTTCTTCTGGTCAGACACGGCCGGCCTCAACTGACGCTTCCGCCTAGCAATGTCCATCTGGCCCAGGTACTTCTTCGCCGTTTGGAGGGTTCCACTAACCTCTCGGCCCAAGGCGCGAAACGATCGGCCAGCACTCTCGTCATTTTCCAGAAGAAAGAGGATGTTGTAAATGCTGGATCAGCTATGTAGTTGCTCGACTGTTTTCACCATAACTGCTGCAAATTAACTGATAACGCTGTCATTTTTTTCTTTTTCTTTTTTGCTTTACACAACAGGGTTGCTACGATTGGCAATATTTATTTATTTATTTGTTTATTTATTTATTTGTTTATCTTTTTCTTAAATTTATCTTACCGTAGTATACATGAATGTATATTTAAACTATTGTAGCCTAGATTGTAATTATCTTGACGCAGTTAATCTATTATTAAAATACCTGGAATATTCTTCAAACTCGAAGAGGTCTTCAACCAACGAAAAGGTACAGACACATGATGTCCAAGGCTCATTAAAACCGTAAGAAGTCCCATGAAAGCTGGTCAGCAGTAGAAATGACGATCTGAGTTGTTTTCCCACTCGGAAGGAAGCCAATGCGAGACAGAAAAGCAGGTGCGTTGATTTCACAGTTCACTATCCTTGTGATAAGAGTAGCTTGAAGAATATTTCAGCGACGGTGCAGCGTGTCGAGTCCTAGAAACCAGCGTCATTCGGGATATGGTGGGAGATCTTGAGGATTACGCCAGGGTAGGCTTCTGCGTTTGAACACGTTCAATCCTGAGATCCCACGACAGTTGATACGGAGTCCAAATTGCACAGTAGAGTACTTGAGGCAGTGAGGATCGGTGAAATCACGGGAGATTTTAGTGATGAATCCAAATAGTCGTGAAGCTTTCATGGTGATAGTGATGATGTGCTTATGGAATGTGAATTTTTCATACAGTATAACACCCAAATCACTGATCTAACGCGCTCGAGGACACTCCCATCAATTTAGTAGTTGAAAGTGATAGGACGCATTGATCGGTGGAACGTGATAGTAACACATTTAGTAACACATCACAAGGGCCTCAATTCAATTTCACAGCCTGTCATGCTCGAACGGATCTATCAATACTTTCTCTTCACATCTTTGGTTCTAGTGGAAAGCGCTGTCTACTCCTAGGGTTGCATGTTGATAAGACGGATATTTCCATTCCAAAACATTATAATTGATTACGTACTTCACGCAAAAAGAAACATGATTATTCAAATGAACACATCACGAGTATATTCATCTTACACCAGCTGGCAAACATGTCTTTACCACCAGGTAGAATTTCAAATCCTCTGCGTATAAGAGTACGTAGTATATCCTAGCAACAAAGTAACATCGATGATGAACAGTGCAAATAGCAAGGGGCCCGAGTTACTGCCATGTTGTACGCCTGAATTATTATTGAACGTACTAAAAAGAACTGAATCAAGCTTTACGCTAAAAACACGACCCATCAAATAGCTTTCTAGCCATAGAACAAGTTGCTCTGATAAGGCATGTACTCGAAAAAAATGCACCAGACAAAAGTAATCGCCAACAATTTATTTTAAGTCGGATTTTCTAGAAACTTTCAGGAAATGAATTATGTTTCGGCATAATTACTTTATTCAATTTCCTTTCCCGCACCTCCGCCTTAAGACCCCTCATTACATGTTGTGCAAAGGTGGAACCGACTTTTTTGGTCATTTTCATCCATTCTTTCTTCAACTCCAGCTTGTTTTTAAACACCTTGAACGATTTTCGAAATTTGGCCTTCATTATGGCCTAAATATTTCCACCGGACGAATCTCTAGTGAATTTGGAGGGTTGGCGGTTTTTGGTACAAAAACAACGTTATTGTCTCTGTACGAATCCAACGTCGATCGCGCGTAATGGCATGAGGCCAGGTCCGGTCAAAATAATGTCTCGCCTCGGTGGGACCGCAGGAAGGGCAACAGACGCTTCTGGAGGCACTCGGTGCGGTAAGTTTCGCTGTTGATGGTACCCGTTGTGATGTACGGTTTACTCGCGAATCGAAAGGTTCGGATTACACTTGAAATAATCCAACACCCTAAGGGGCTTCACAGGGTCAGCTGTCTTCGATTTTCTTCCACTTCCAGCCCGCCGCTCGGTCGTATGGGACTTCTTAAACGATTTTACCACCCGAAACACAGTTGTATGGGTGATTCCCTGTTGTCTTCCTATACATCTCATGGTCGCAGTCGGATTTTCCATGACGGCGCGCAAAATTCTCCGGCGATTTTCTTCTTGTTTCGATGACATCTCAATAACCACTGTACCGATTGTTATGATGTAAACATGTAAACAATTCACTCCAAACTAGTTATACCCAGATTTTCATTAATTTTTACCCACGGACAAAAAAGTTACACACGGATAAAAATGCCGCATTTTTTTCGAGTACAGGCCTTACACCTAGATGGGATAGTTTGCACAGAAGTGTTCGGTGATCAATAACGTAAAAGCGGCCTTCAAGTCCGTATATACGGCATCCACTTGATTTTTAGTTTCAATCTGCGTAATACAGGTACTCGTGACGTCCAGAAGGTTCGTTGATACAGAGCGACCTGTCATAAATCCATGTTGATTGCTGAAATGTAATGTTTGGTACAGCCAAGAATGACATTACTGACGATTATTCCGAATAGCTTCGATCCCGCAGATAGACTGGTAATTCCCCTGTAGTTCTTTGCTTTTCTTTTATCTCCTTTCTTGAACACGGGGAACATAGAAGATTGTATCCACTCAGCGGGGAACTTCTGCTGCTCAAACGATTTATTGAAGATCCAAGAGGAGTCGCTAAGGAAGCAGCACAGCAGCAAAGGATAAACAGCCGGTACACCATCAGGCCATACGAGCTTCCCAGTTTCCAAGAAGCAGCAATTGCATGTCCGGAATGATGAAAAAGGTGTCTAGGTCATTTACATCAGCAGGTGAATTAGAAGCAGCCACTTCAGCTTCTTGTTGAGATGTGAGGCCAGCGAAGAATACAGAAGCGAAATGTTTAGCAAACAGCTCGCATGATTCTTCAACTGAAGATGATTCTGATTCGTCTACGAAATACATTTGACGGGATCGAAGAGCATTTCCTCTTAGAATTCACAAAATTCTCTACGCAAGCCAAATTGTACACGCATAACAAGTGATTTATACAGACTAGCATTCACTAGACGGTATGCGTCACTTGCAAGTTTGAAAGCCTCTTTATTAGTGACGGAGCGTTGGTTCCGAAGTAACCTCTGTTTAGCATTTCGCTCGCGTTTCAACCTACGCAGTTCTGAGTTGCTCCATGGTGGCTTAACAGGTGACCGAATCCTAGGGAAGTTTTCCTTGAGCCATCAGCAGAAGATGTCACAGAAGTGCTCTGTCATATCGTCAACATCCTGTATATTGAGCAGTTCTGTCCAGTCCATATTGGACAGGTATTCGTCATCAGGTTGCAAGGTAATCGCATGAATAATCGCTAAAATAAGTCTGTTTGTTTAAATGCATACGATAAAATAAGGTTTTAAACGAAATTCTTAGGATTTACAAAATGGTTAATGAATTTGATTGAATTGCCTTGAGAATAACAAATAAAGGATTTAAACGCGTGTTATATTTAAAAAAAAAATTATAATTATCAATGAGGAATAACCCCAGCGTCGTCACACTGAAAATTTATTTTCGTAAATTAGCTTTCACTCGCTTCGTAACCATGGATTTTGTACATAGAACAAATGTCTCGTATATTGTATGAAACATTCATATTTCTTTTTATCTAGTGAAATGCTATCATTACACCTTTTTGTATAATATACGAAATGGATTTCGTGAAGACCAGCCAATCGCTGCTTCGCTGATGTTGCTGCTGGGATGGGCGGGAATAATTTATGTATCCCAAAATACAAATTGAAGCGCTGTCGAGAGTTATAACTTCATACTGATTATTCAATTATCACCTCACGAGTCGCCATTGCATATTGACACCAACCGAGGATGCAGTATCAGCTCTTTCCAAAAATACTGGATCAAATCCCATGTCAAAAACATTAAAAAAAAAAGACGCTGGACAATTCAACGTTCGTTGAGCATTTTTGTTAATTACATTTCGAGTCGATAAAGTAGATCTCTCAGTCATTCAGGCAACCATCAGAGAGACGTTTCTTTTAAATTGGTAACTAAATATTTGTAGCTCTTTGTATTGTTTTCGTACAATGCGCGGATGTTGTTTCTGTGTCAACAAATGCTTCGTGCTTTTGACAGTTGCGCGTGTGCCATTAATTACAAATGTATCTTCATAAATAGAACAAATCAGTTTCGTTGCTGAAAATAACGAACAGATTCGTTAGCTCTACCTTCGATTTCGTAATATAAGCTAACATTAACTTTCAGTGCATTCACATCCATACAGTGCCGGTCAAAAAAACTTGACCAATGATGGAAAAACCAATCAATGTTTCGACTTCTCACTCCTGTTTTATATATCAAAAAAGTTCCAACTCTACTATTTCCGAGAGAATGTACATAACTTTATTAAACATTTTTTAATACATATTTCATGAAAATGATAAATGAATTGAAAATAATCTGATAAATACACTTAAACGCACTCCTTATTCTTCTTTTTTCCTCAAATAATTAATACAATGTTTTGAAGTTTGTTTGGGAGCATTATCTTGTTGAAACGTAAACCCAGGACCAATCAAACGTACACCAGAAGGAATAGCTTGGCGTTGCAGTACGTTGTGATATTGTTCTTTT
The DNA here is from genome assembly GCA_024533555.2 of Aedes koreicus. Lineage (NCBI taxonomy): Eukaryota > Metazoa > Arthropoda > Insecta > Diptera > Culicidae > Aedes > Aedes koreicus. Next base: position 244,127 of record JAHHFK020003986.1, read on the forward strand.
CGCTTGATTCCATCGACTTTGAACGAGTCCACGCCATTGTAAGCAAAAGAACCACCGGCATGACTGAACCGCCACAGTGTTTGACTGTAGGTGCAATACAAGCTGAATCGCAACGTTCATTTACCTTTCGGCGTACGTACTGTACACTTCTTGAACCAAATAGTTAAAACTTTTTCAACATGCCACATGACAGATTGCCATTGATTAAGAGTCCAATATTTTATTTTTGCGCATATGTCAACCTTTTTCTACGATTGACTTCACGAATGTACGGCTTCCTTACTGCAACACAACCGAACATACCCTTTTCTCTCAGTCGTTTTTGTTGTTTGCTTGCCACTATTGATATATGATAATAAATGACACGTAGGAAACCTGCTTTTAAAAATATTGAATCAACTTTTTGTTTTGAAATTTCATCATATGCTTAGCAATGAGAAATTTCAATTTATTTCCGTATTTGTAGTTATTGAAAGCGTATTATTCATAAATGGTCTTAATTATTCACCCTGAATATGTCACTCGTGATAATAACAAATAATTCAATGGTGAAAGTGGTTTTCACGTTGTCGGCGATTTTTGATAAACAAACAATTATGCGTGATCGGATGCGCTTGGTCGCGTTTTCTCTAGCCGAGGCGATTGTGGTCGAGAAAACGCGATAATAGCCGAAAGCTGATAAATTAAAATTCAAAAAATATATTCTCATATTATTCACTTCGAATGTATTAAAAAACCTTAAATTGTACATAAAATAGGAGTGAAAAGTCTAAAAATTGTTCATTTCATCATCTGCCAAGTTTTTTTTTGACCGGCAGTGTTCCTCTCACGCCAAATTAACGATTTTAAATCTCACCCCCGGACAAGCTACAAAAATACCCAAAATTTGTTTGAGGGACTATGATGGGAGATGAACAAGCCCGGGCTGAAAATCTCGTTAATAATGAAACGAAAAATAATAATAATAATAAAACACGTGTTGATTTAAAACAAAATTCTCTTGCCCTAGCGTTGGTAAAAAAAATGATAATGAAACAAATTTCATCAACCAAGCTCGGTCTGCCACATTTCAAATTAAAAAAAAAATAAGTATGACTTAAAAAGGCCTAAACGCTGCCCAAGCTGAGCCGTTATGATATGTTAACAGCCTATCTCTCTTAATTTTCTCAATAACTTGTATTACATTATTATCACGACTTTGTTGTCTGAACAACGCATCAAATTCATAAGTATTTCCCATGAAACCGTTCTGTTCATTTGTCTCCGTGCATTATTCTCCCAAATCGACCAAAACCAGCGAGCTTAGTAACTGCATGCTAAAATATATGTGTCTTCTTGTACAGCCTTACCACCTATTAATCAAAACTAAATTCATCCACCAAAATCGGAATATACCTAGCTGTGAACAGTCACTACTGGCATACTTAATTTCCTCTCATTATATATACAAACATATACAAACAAAAACAGAAACCCGCAAAATCAATGTGGAGTTGCTTGAACAGCAGCGTCAAGAGAATAAAATAAATAGGAAACCGAAAAGTACTCATAAATAGTCCCAATCAAAACAGAAAGCAAATAAAAGGAAAACCAAAATCGACACTCATCCACGCTTAGTTTACCAACCTACGTCAGATGGCTAAATCGTACGATAGGGACAAATAGGAGAAACTTCCCAGAATCTGACGTAAATCCGAACCGATTCGGTTAATTCATCATGAGTGAATCCTTACGACCGAATGAAATTGCAAATTAATTAGCACCGCAATGATAATGAGTGTAGTAGACAGAGAGAAGAAACCTCATTAAAAATCCACTTACAAAGCCATGACCAAACTAAACGATGAGTGAATGCTAGATAAAACTGTCGCCCATTTGCGTGAAGCTACATAGGCGTCGACGGAACAGTTCTTCGTTTTTAGTTTCAGGAAAATCAGGGCAGCAAGGAAACAAAAACGATTAACACAAAACATTTGTACTACTTCTATATCGCTATTGATATTGAACAACTGGAAGCAGCATTGCTAATAAAATCGTACTGAAAAATTACCATTATACTCGAACGTGATTGTTTGCCCAAATATCCGAATCATCCCTTGTAAAAGGTTTAAATCATGATAGACACCGAGTCCAAATTTGTAGGATAACTGATCTAATATTCATAACACATTTCTAATACGCTCATCATACGCTGAGTAAAGATATTACAGTGAGACAAAATTGATTACTTTTCTTGAAAATGTTTCATTACAATTGGTAAGAAATCCGATGTTTTCGAATAGCATGAATTGCGAAGTGGTGGTGCCCCATTTTTATAAATAACCACAATATTATTTTTTAACACTTCAACCGTTGAATGTTCGCTGGCTAAAAAATCTCAAGCCTGAATGTTTAATAAAAAAAAGCTCATGTTACATGAATCAGCTGATTTGCAAGTGAAACAACTCACTCTCCTGCAAAACAAGAATAAAAACAGATTTGATGATAATCATGGGGGCTCGAGCATTCTTAGCTCAGAGGGGGTTTGGTGGGATTAAACTGGAGAGGAAAAAAAATGAGCTACTTGGGAATATTTTCAAGCAGCTTTCAACTACCCTGCAAGGTACAATTGATTCTATCTACAGTGCCCGTGGATTAAACCATCTGCACAAGTTAGCTACGTGAGTGATAAGAGGGCTTATTCTTTTGCACTTGACCCTCGACCATGAAGCCACGGCGTGCTTTGCGCATGAATTGCAGAAAAGAAAAGTTACAATTACTAAAAATGATGCAGTGTTTTTATTTGTTCAGGTTTTTTTGCGAGTGCGATCTTACCTTCCCCCTTTTTTGTCCAACAGGATGTATGGACCGAGATTGGCTCATTGGATGATGCGCGTGCATTTAAATGTCCTAATCAACTCCAGAGATGTATCAAGCATATTTGAAAGCGGGTTGGGTATAAGGGACGGTTGCTCGCTGTAGGCTTGAATTCGACACACTCGTCAATTATTATGCTACTTTGTTGCACACTCATGCTCAGGACTTTCGATATGACGATTTTAAAAGAAAAACTACTATAATTTGGGTCTTTCTTACAGTGCTCGACAAAATAAATCATACACCACATACATTTTGTTATTTCCTTCGATATCGATACCTCAGATTTGAATGGTAGAGAGTATGTTTCTTTTGAGCATAGAAAGTATTTTTATACGACAAACTTGTGCTGGCAATACAAATGTAGGAATGATACTCAATATTGAATAATTTATTGCTAAGGTGGTATATCAAAATACCGATAAAATCAATCATACAATTGATTTTTTTTTATTAAACGGGTATGCCTTTGACTTTATTCTTCAATTTTCAATACTTAGTGTGACCCTCCTTAGCCTTCAACGCTGCTTCCAGTCGACGCGGCATACTTTTGACAAGCTTTTTGAGATATTCCTGATCGATGTGTTCCCAAGCTATTTCGAGAGCTTCAAAATAGTTATTTTTGTGGGTTACCGATGTCTTGTCCACTTTATTTATTGATATAATTCGAACTGACTTAACGTCTTATAGGAATGTACTGGGGAAAAGCCATGTGGCGTAAAAACTCCCTATCTCTAAACCGTACTCTACAATAATCGAACATGAATAGAAGGAATACAAAGCAAGTAAAATAAAACGAATTCTAGTACACACACAAAACTTGTCAGTAAAATAATAATAATAATCATTCAGAATCAGAATCATCATAGAATCAGTCGTCTGGTATCTTCGCCATTAATGCCAGTACGTAGTAAATTCCACCATTTCTGAACTAGCGGATCGTGTGGGCCGTAGTTTGCAGCAAGGGTTCCGAGCTGCAGGAAATTTCTTGTTCGCAGAACTCGTTCAGTAGCGTAAGTAGATAAAGAGTTCAGCCATAATTCCTGGAGAGTCGGTTTCACCTAGCAGCACTTTTGCTGCAAAGACTGCTTGCATGACTGTACGCCTATACTCCAATGTTTCAAAACCCAAGAGTGAGCAACGATCCTGGTATGCTACAAGGTTGACAGGATCATTCCACGGCAGATGACGAAGAGCATGATAAACAAATTTTCTTTGAACAGCTTGAATCCTCGCCATCCAGATTCTTTGATACGGGCACCACACCAAGTCTCTAAATTCCAGGATAGATCGCACAAGAGAGCAGTACAATGCTTTCAAACAGGTGGGATCACGAAACTCGTCGGAGATCTTAAACATGAAACTAAGCTGTCTGTTGGGTTTGGTAATCATATCCGTGTAGTGTTTTCTAAATGTCAAATCGGAGTCAAGCGTGATTCCAAGGTCACGAACAGTATCAACTTTCTGTAAAGGTTGATTGTTTATCATGTAATCAAATGCAATTGGGTTCCATTTTCAACGGAATGTGATAATGAAGCATTTGTTAACACTAAGAGTGAGGAAATTCCTAGAACACCACTCTTCAAAGCTATTGATCAAGTGCTGTAATCGTGAGCAATCAGCGAAGCATCGCACAACAACATACATTTTCACATCATCTGCATAGAACGACCGACAGTTAGGTGGAAGTATCATTCCAACCTCGTTGATGAAAACTCAGAACAGCAATGGTCCCAAGTTGCAGCCTTGAGGTACGCCCGACATATTAGTAAAGTTAGTAATTGAGCTGAGCCGATCTTCACACAGAGTATCCTATCCGTTAGGTAAGATTTAAACCAACGAACTAAGTTACTTGACACACCAAGTTTGTCTAACTTTGCCAAAAGTATAGTATGGTCGACCCGGTCAAAAGCAGCCTTGAGATCCGTGTAAACAACGTCGACTTGAGATCCAGTTTCCATATTCCGGAGACACTAGGAAACGAAAGGTGCAAGGTTGGTTGAAATCGATCTTCTGGGGTGAAATCCATGTTGTTCAGGAGAGATGTAGTGTTTGCAGCTAGCAAACAACAAGTCGTTGACGATGATCTCGACGACTTTTGGGTAGGCACAGAGTGATGTGATTCCTCGATAATTTTCGGCATTTTGTGTATCTCCTTTCTTGAAAATCGGGAACATGAACGAAGATTTCCAACATGTTGGATATTTTCCCTGGCGTAACGAGATAAGCTTCAAAATAGGAATCATAAACACTGCAGAGCAACTCTTTAGTTCACATGACGGAACTCCGTCAGGGCCAGCCTCGTTAGAGAGTTTCAGCTTCTGGATTGCGGATTCAACGAGGTCCAATGTAATCGCAGGAATATTCAAGTCGAACGTGACTCTGGGAGTATCTTCAAATCAGGGAATTGCGAAGGCCATTCGAGCATTTTATTAGATTTGCCTTGAGGAACGAAGTAGTTTTCTACAAAGTGTGCTTTGAATCGTTGTCCTTTTGAAAGATGTAGTTAGTTTACAGGTCAGTTTTCAAAATAGACACCTCCAAATTTTGGCAGAGCAAGTTGATGTATATCCTTCGGGCTCGAGGTAGACAACCCAATGTACCGGTTCAATGTGATAAGGCGTAGCCTACTGAAAGCGTTGATAAAGCTAAAAGTTAAGCCTTGGAACCGAGACACGAAGAGCACCTTTATGAGGAATGACCGTGCGTCCATCATCGACGTGGCATTCTTCACACCATCGCTGATGGAAAACATGAATTTGACCAACTGGCAATCCGTTACTGTATCGCTTATAAGAATGCTGGGCTGATAAGTAGACCAAGATACCGAGAAAACAGGAACCGAGAAATGGAAGACGCCTAACTTACTGGTGGAACGATACACTCACTCGGTCGAGCTGACTACACGCCAGAAGACGTGTTCGAGATCGAGAACGGAAGAAAAACGGGAGGTAAAAACGAGCGAATTTCGTTCGGCAAACGCGGCACTCGAGAAAGCGATAAACTGAGCAAAGTTAGTTGCTTAGAGGAGCTATGTCAGGACGCGGACATCAGTCCTCGGGGGCTTGCTTATCGAGTTGCAAAGGCAAGGGTTAGAGGCCCAATGACGCCTGCTGAAGGGTGCCCTGACAAGTTGAAAGTCATAGTGGAAGGTCTGTTCCCAAACCCCCCAGATCTGGTCCCTAACAATGTAGGGGGTAACAATATCGACAATCGTCAAATCACCAAATTGAAAGCAGCTGTTCAAGCGTTTCCTGATATGTTCAGGGGTGGCATCATGTAGCTTGAAACGAACGACTTTTTGTACGAATGCTTGTGAGAAAAAGTTCTTCGTTTCGAGATCCGCAATACGGCTCCAGGTCTGCACTGCAGAGATGTCTAGATGAAGGTTACTTCCCGGACAGATGGAAGATTCGAAAACTGGTTTTCGAAAAGGACAATCTACGGTGGATACCATCTAGATTATGGCCGGAAAGGCATACAAAGCACGGAGGAAAAAAGAAGGAGGAAACGCTTCTGAGCAGTGCGTACGGTGGATGTCAAGAATACGTTCAACAGTGCTAGCTGGTCTGCCATTACTACAGCGCTGCACAGCATGAGGGTTCCTCGCTACCTGTGTAGGAATCTGCGGAGCTACTTCGAAAACCAAATCCTGGTCTACGAAACAAATAAAGGACAAAAGCGGATGGAAATCACTGCGGGAGTTCCGCAAGGCTCTAAACTACAGATCGCCCTGATGTGTCAGTGTATTTTTTAACAATGGAAAAATCCGAATATGGTGCTGTAATTAAATTCTTAGTTTTGGGAAGTTTATCGGCTAGTAAAAACAAAAAAAAAAGAAAAAAAAAAAAAAAAAAATCTTCTCCTTTTTTCCCAGTGGTCCCCCGGGGGGGTTGTGTGTAAGAGGAGGGGACACCCCCCCCCCCCCGCACCCAAAAAAAACACCCCCACCCCACCACGGGGGGGGAGAAGAAAAAAAAAAAAAAAAAAAAAAACAAACCCCAAAAAAAAAAAAAAAAAAAAACAAAAAAAAAAACAACCCAGAAAAAAAAATAAATAAAAAAAAAAAGAGAGAGACAAGGGGGGAGGGGGGGGGGGGGGGGGGGAAAGAAAAAAAAAAAAAAAAAAGGGAGAGGAGAACAAAAAAATAAATGAACTAAAAGTTGTACGGAATCAAATTGCACCAATTTTAAATGGCTGTAACATTTTACTCGTTGGGTATTTTCTATTGAAGTTTTGGGTGGAATTAGTTCAATGTGTATTTGTTTACGCTGTGTAAGTTTCACTAGCAGATGTGCAATCGTTGCGAAGATGGAGTCGGAAGAACAGCAACGGCGCAAAGAAATGTTACGCACGTACCTCGAAAATCCGTATCCTTCTCGTCGTGCCATCAGCAGGATGCTGGGAATGGCACATTCTACGGTGTCTCGTATTTTAAATCGGTACCACGAACGTTTGACCATCGATCGGAAAGAAAAAAGTGGCACAAATGGATCTCCGTATAGTGTTAAGGATCACAAGCGGGTAGTTCAAGCTTTCAAGAGGAATCCCAACAGTTCAGTTCGAGATGTGGCAAAGAAACTGAATCTAATCAAAATTTTCGTCCAAAAGGCGCCTAATCGCGATGAACGGCAGAATACAGTAGGTAAAACACGTGCACGGAAGCTCTACACCCAGATGTTGACGAAACCACATTGCCTCGTTATGGATCATGAGACGTATGTAAAAGCAAACTTCCGGCAGCTTCCGAAGCTCCAGTTTTTCACTGCTCATCATAAATTCGATGTCTCTGAGGACGTTAGAAAGCAAAAGATGTCAAAGTTTGCCACAAATTTTATGATTTGGCAAGCAATTTGCTCGTGTGGAAAGCAAAGCACCCCATTCGTGACAACTGGAACGGTCAATGGGCAGGTGTACCTAAAGGAATGCCTCCAAAAGCGTCTACTTTGTTTTCTGAGGTCACACGATGGTCCTTCGATTTTCTGGCCGGATTTAGCCTCGTGCCATTACTCGAAAGAAGTTTTGGAGTGGTACAAGGCTAAGCAAGTCAATTTCGTGCGCATGCATCTCAACCCCCCGAACGCACCGGAACTGCGGCCAATTGAAAAGTACTGGACCACCATGAAGCAGGCACTTCGGAAGCATCCTAAGGAAGTGAAATTGGAGGAAAATATGAAGAAAAAATGGATTGCCACGCAAAAAAAAAGTTGATCAAAATGTTGTACAGGACCTTATGAGTAGTGGTAAGAAGAAGGTTCGTGCATTTGGATATGGAATTGAAATTGAATAAAACAAACATGGGAAAATATTCATAACATGTTTTATTTTACTCCATGAAAGTTTGAAGATGATTGGTTGAACGGGCGAATTTTGTCGAATATTTGTGTGTGTCGCAATTTGATTCCGCACACCCTTTATACTGAGCAATAAAAGTAAATAAATTACACCAAAAAAAATATTTTTTTTTTTCATAAAAAAATTTTTAACTAACTTATAAAAAAAAAATAAAAGATATCGGTTTGATTAAAAAAAAAATTTTTTTTTTTTTATTATATTTTATGAATATTTTAAAAAAAAAAAAAATAAAAAAATAAAAGGGTGTGTTAAATAAAAAAAGGGGGGGGGAGGGTTGGAAGTTTTTGTTTTTTTTTAAAATTAAAAATAAAATTTGGGGTAAAAAAAAAAAAAAAAAAAATAAAAATTTAATTTTAGAATATGACGCGAAAACAAGTGACTCTGAAAAAAAATACAAAAAATAATTAGAAACCACTTAACACCCATACCAAGCAGATTTGTGGGAAGTTGGTTTTGTGGACGGGCGCTAGACAGCAGACCAAATATTAACTTTTCGGTAGATCCTCCAGAAGTGCTACGAATACGCACGAATACATCCCTAAACACGGCCTATTTGTCTATTTAGCATAAGTTACTATTGCCTTTGAAGAGTTATGGAAAAAAATCGACAAGAACAGTTTTCTTCTCAAACTGACCAAACTGATCAAGGCTACGATGAATGATAATCAGTTCTGTGTGACTATATTTAGCATGTTATGGGACTCGTTTGAAACACGCAAAGGACTAAGGCTGTGCGATCGTCTTACTTGCTTCCTGTTGACCTTCGAGTATGAAGAAGATACGATTTTCAATTAATCCATCCAGTTCATCTGCTTCGCTGACGACATGGACTTTGTCGTATGAACGTTAAAGTAGGTTGCTGATCAGTTCACAGTGCTTACGTTTAAAATGTAGTATCCGTTGGCTACACTCCCCTTTTTAATTTTACTCAATTTTTGACTTCTTACAATTGTATACTATCTCTTTTTCTCTCACGGAAATGTTACTCAATTTTCGTAAAAAGTGGATCTACTCATAAATTGAGTAAAATGAAACGGGCGTGTAAAGAAACCGAACGCGATATGCAATAATCGAAGTGTTTTAACTGCAATATTTCTAGTTGGTGCATTAGTGTAGGCTGAGGAATGTTTATTTTTAAATATAATAGGTAAATTTGCGATTAAAAATAACGCCAAAATGATGATTGAATCTTTGTCTACCTAACACTATTTGTCGTTTTTATCTACCACCCTTGAATTAATATACTTCAGATACAAACTCTAATCACTGATTAGTTGCCTCTAGTCATCCCCCACATTGTACTCCTAACACATTCTGTAGTGCACCGATAAGAGCACCCCAGACGAACAAAGGAAATGCAATTTAGCATTTTTTTTTTCATTGCTTTCTACATTGCCCTTATCGATCACCTGGCAGCTAGACGGATTGGCTGGCAAGCGCAGTGTTATCAATCGAGTACATCCACATAAACAAAGGAAGATTATTCAGTTATGAAATTGGGTGGCAAAATAAAATGCTAATTCGATGCCGAAGTCAGCTCTGTTGCTGGGTTGATGTGAAAATAAATACACGTTGATAAAAGATTCTATAATTCACAGCCGGGTTATCGATGGTGTCTTTTTCTTGATAATTGTTATTTGTTCCTTGTAGAATGGTATACTGAGCAGCTTTTTGTTTGCAGTGTGTTTTATTAGGATTGTTTTATTATTGTGTCAAGTTGGGTTCAACCTGAGTGTAAGACAGGTCTAAATGCTATGAACGGGTATAAACAAAAGTTAGATTGTTGGTTGCCGGCACCTGATTTCGGCTTATCACAAACAAACCATATGTCAACGGCGTGCAAAAGAAATCATGCTGACCATTGCTCTAATCAACGGTTTGGCTAATAAATACTGAAATAGATAAAAAAAAATCCCATCGGCAAACAAATTCCGAATGATGATCCTCTGATTATAACTATAAATTTGTTAAGATAATTACAATAATTATTCAGGATACACAATATTTACTATGCAACCGGAAGCAGAGGCATCCGGATCTGGTGCAGAATAGTGTCATTAAGTGAAATACCTATTTCAAACTTAAATAAACTACTTAAATGTTCAATTTTCTGTTCCACTGAAAAGGGGCTGCAAAATGGTGAGTAGACAACTGGGATGGAGCGTGCGTCCCCGCAACATAGCACTGGTCCTCACAAGTTCCTACCTCATGCTTCCAAGGGTCAAGAGATGACAAAGACCGCCAGCTAAGGGTTGCGTACTTAGCTGGTAGTGCAGCCTGGGCACTGTTGTCCTTCTGACTTCAGCTAGATTGAGGAGGTGCGTTCCGAGCGTCTGTCCACCAAGGAGGTGCAGCTCAAACAGCGTCTGTTCTGGCATCCAGCGGCTGAGTAATAAAAGTTGTATCGCGTCAGCTATACCTTAGGAAGCAGTCCCACCAACGCGATGTAGGAGGGTAGCATGCTGAAATCTTACCCTACCACAAAAATGGAAGTATTCTTTATACGGTGTATACTTTCAGATCATCTATGGAATTCCCAAGTGTTGTTTAATAATTTTAAATTTTTTGTTTCCTTCGTGGCAATGATAATGCAAGTGCGTATACAATTGCAGCTGGACGTGCAGACAGTACAAATATAATTGTTACTATCATTTTATATTATAACATCCCTTCACAATATTTTTAAAGCTATTTTCAGCTTCGCATTTATGCATCGTCGTAAGTTTTAGCCCACCTAATCCATGATATGTATTTTAAAAGATAGGATGGTCCTAGAAGTTTTTTTTAGAAAGAAACATACGACAAAATCTACTAAATAAAATTTACTAAAAAGTTTAATAATTCAAAAACTAAAATTGTGTATGTTCTCTCATTTTCTATTGCATAGATATAAAGAATTATTTATGGGCCCAGTAGTAAGCAAGAGTTATCGGAGAATTCAAATTTCATTTTTCTTTTTCTCTTTCTGTTTTTTTTTCTTTTTTATGGATTTATTAAGCTTCCGTTTTTGGGCAGTAATCATAGTCATATGAAATTTATTTCGGCTAATTGTTTGCTTGAATTTTCTTTGCTATTCTGCTTGGCTGCCCGGTGATCAACTTTCTTTCATTATATCACTTTGGAAATTTTCGCCATTTCAGAGTTTCAATCATCGAACATCACAGCAGAAGAGACAAATAGTTGCATTTAATTTTTATGTGTATACTATTACAACATCGTATTATTTTCATCATATCACCATTATATATAATAGTATATCATATTAAAAATATTTACTAAAAGATTAATAATAATAATTAAATTTCAATTGCTTCAAGGTTACAAGGCAAGAGATTCCAGATAGTACAGATATTTTATTTCATTGTATCTCAAGGTGTTTTTCTATGAATTTAAATCATTGAATTTTATTAAAATTTATAAATGCTCTTCAATTCTGCTGATTATGTATATCTATATGTCATGAATACATACATATATTTTTTGATTCATGTATAATTAATTGGTTTATGTTTTATTTAATTGCAATAAGACCTTCACATTCCAGAATTATATTCATCTGCCACTGATTGAGCTGTAAAGATGCACCAAGCTGCATATGATTATCATATGCCTATTATTACTATTTTAACTATTTCATCATATTATTTTATTCATAACCATATAACCAAGGCATATTTTAATTAAATATAATAGTATATTTCATTGCTCTATTACATACTGCATATATTGCATATTTTAACATATTATTTACATTATATATAATAAATACTGGGTTGGTAGGGAGCACTAGGGTGTCATTCTAGCTGAAACTGGACGATGGTTTGATTGACTGCCTGAGTCTAGGAGGGAACGAACAGTATCATTTTCTTCATCCTACCGATTCGATGCTGTGAACTTTACTCCAACAGTTTTATTGAGAATGACACGCCCTTCTTAACAAGCCATCCTGTAGAAAGCTTAATAAGTATTGCGAATTGGGTTATTCGAATTGTTGGATCGTATCGTTGGAAGGAGATTCTTAATTTCCCGTGGATTTCGCGTGAGTGTCTCTGAGTGCTATTAAGTGGAGCTGCATCCAAGCCAAGGGCATGAAGGGATGGTGGCTACCATACATACATACATACATACAATTTTCTGTTGCTCTGAAAAGTCCCGGGCCTCACAAATAGAAGGCGCATGTTTTTTTAATTCACTTTATTTTGAATTAATATCAACTTTCAAAAAACAGTTATTGTTTATTAGTTAGTGTGCAACAATTGACGCTACTTTTCTTATATTCAAAATAATGGATCAAAAACCATTTCGTCTTTTAATTTTACGCTGATTTCTGATGGGGAAAAATACCGTTCAAGCAAAGCAATGGCTTAAAAAGCATTATGAAGACTCCGCTCAATCACGGATGCAATGGAATCCGCAAATAAAATTCAACAGACTTTCACAGCCGAGGTAGCCGTAAAGTATTTTAGAATTGTGTGCTAAATTAAGAAAAGTATTCTAATGCAATGGAGACAACGATAGTTTACCCAAAAACGATGTCTTTCTGGTATCTTTGTTTAACCATAAGTGCTTATGTTAAGATACAATTTATGTGTTCACTTTTCTCTAGGCATTATTATTCAGGAAAAAAAAACAAATTCAACTCATTGCCTATAAACTTAAAGCAAGACTTGACGCTTGTTTCCGTTAATCATCAATGGAACCATTTTCGAATGTCATCAGAAAGTTTCTACAAATCATAATGGTTCAGAGAAAGCTAACTAAGCAGTCAAAAAGAGAAACACGCAATGTAGCCAAGTGAACTGTACAGGACATGAAAGCGAGATGTGGACTGAGATCATTCCAAGCCCAGAAACAACCTCACCGAGATGATAAAGGGCTTGAAAAAGCGAAAAGTCTGGCCGAAAGCTATATAATTAGTTGTTACCCAAACATACAGGTCCAGAGCTCCGACTGATCGACAAATGTTGAGCAATAATGTAGCTTGATTGTTGGAAAATTGAAGGAGAGTCAAAATCGGTTAAAAACTTCAAGCAGAAGTGGACAAAAGTTTACAAAACTAGAGAAAAGAAGCTTATCCAACCATTGATGGCAGGAGTCAAGTCAAAGGTCCGAAAGTTTGGGCGTGTGGGTGAAATTTAAATCTATTATTGCAAATGTGTAAAGGAACAATATTTCTTGTATTTTAGGATCAACCGAATGAAGATCATATAGTATAGATACGAGTGCTTGTAATATTTTTCATTTACGTAAATATATACACCATTATATAAATATTGCATGCAAATGGGAGGGACCATCAGGGCACCCGATTGAAGTACTCTGGATGGGGAGAGTGGGAATGCCAATTCCCCATTCCTGAATAGAGTGAATAGAGGGCGGGCTCTTCTCCCCGCCCATTGGGGCATCCTTATGTTAGATAGCTCGCTCTTATGACTTATTGTTCAATCTTGTTGTTGGAAGGAGATTCTTCATACAATGGCATGATTAAGATAATCAGTGGTTATTAAAGCTTGATCAAGTCTAACAGAAGGGAGAGCTCATTGCTGTCGGACTTAGTTTCCGTGCTACAATGGGTGGTAGTACATATCATAGGTACATCATTGCAGCCATCTGGTAGCTATCAATGCACAGTGGTCCAGAATGCGAATTTAGCTGGAAAGATACGTGTCCAGCCTAAGTTTGAAGTTTTGGAGCAAAATTGTTTTCTACAAAGTTGTTTCTAATATTAAGGTCCTTCTTTTGGTGTGAATGAAAACTAGGGTGGTCCTTGTTTTCAGGGAAATCGATAATCTAACTTTTTATTTGCAGAAATAAAGGCATATAATCTTCAAAAAAGTTGTAGATGAAAAATTTTTAAGCAACTTTGGTTAAACAATTTTTTTTGTAGCTTTTGAAATGACCAAATTAGTGCAAATTTTCCTACGTTCCTACGTGCACCCTAAGTGCCTATAAAAATCAGTTATTTTGCTCTAACTTTTTTATTTCAAATTTTTCAGCAAAGCGGTCATCCATAAAGTACGTCACGCAATAAGAGAGGGGGGGGGGTTAAGAAAACCGTGACGATGGGGTAGGGGGGGTTTGAATTTTTGTGACGTTACTTGTATTTTCTTGGACGCGTCTGGAATGTTCCTGCTTCAAAGATACGCGTCGACGATGCGCATCGAGAAGATTCGATCACGTGGTCAGCATCATTATAAAAGGGCAGCAGGGTAAATGCACCCTTCGTTTTGGGTAAATGCTCCTTAAACTTTGGAAAAATGCTCCTTAGATGCGTTTACCCGGCATAATGCAATCGGAGGTATTTACCTTCTGGTTAGCGCTTGCCGGTTCTTTTGACGTGCCTTAAGTTTCTTCAAGATTGTATAGCGGAGCTTCGCTCCGCAATCTTCGAGGTAGTTTTGACGGGTTTAAATTTCATTTTGACGAGTCTTAGTTTCGTTTTGACGGGTCTTAATTTCGTTTTGACGACTCTTAAATTCAAAAACTTAAAACCCGTCAAAACTATACAATCTTGAAGAAACCTGAAGACCCGTCAAAACACCCGGCAAGCGCTAACCAAAAGGTTAATACCTCCGATTGCATTATACCGGGAAAACCCATCTAAGGAGCATTTTTCCAAAGTTTAAGGAGCATTTCCCCTAAAAGAAGGGTGCATTTACTCTTTGCCTTATAAAAGCGGTAGTACTTTGCACATAGCGCATCAGTTTTGTACAAAGTGTTAACCAAGTGACATTGGCATAAAGTGTTATCTTAGAGAAAACTGTTCATCATCTAGTGAAGATTTTCCTACTCCACTATTTTTTTTTTAACTCTTTATTTATTCCAAATTTTACATTATTTTACATTCATATATTAACCTAGGTGATCCTGCTAAGTAATTAACATTTCAACCTTATATGCTATCATTTATATCTAATTGTGTTAATATTATTTTTACCTTGTCTATTCAGTATTTTTAACAGGGTTTTTTTTTGCCTGCGTGTAAGAATAATTATTGATTTCTTAAAACTAGTTCTTATCTATAGAGAGAATTGATCATTGCAATTGAAGACTGCAATGATTTTTGTCTAAAATTATGAATTATTTTGTTGGACATTTCTTCTAGAGTCTCAACGTTTGAAATTCTATGTAATTCAATAGTACTGAACCAGGGTGGCAACTTCAAAATCATTTTCAGAACTTTGTTCTGAATCCTTTGAAGTGTTTTTTTCCTAGTAGCACAACAACTAGACCATATTGGCACAGCATAAAGCATGGCCGGTCTAAAGATTTGTTTGAATATTAGAAGTTTGTTCTTCAAACAAAGTTTGGATTTTCTGTTTATAAGAGGATATAAACATTTTATATATTTATTACATTTGGCTTGAATGCCCTCAATGTGATCTTTAAAAGTTAATTTTTGATCAAGTATCAGTCCAAGATATTTTACTTGATTTGACCAAGAAATTGGAACTCCGTTCATAGTGACCATATGACTATTACTTGGTTTCAAAAATGCAGCTCTAGGCTTGTGTGGGAATATTATAAGTTGAGTTTTGGAAGCATTAGGAGAAATCTTCCATTTTTGAAAATAATCTGTAAAAATGTCCAAGCTTTTTTGTAGCCTCCTGGATATAACACGAAGACTTTTTCCTTTAGCGGAAATGCCTGTGTCATCAGCAAAGCAAGATTTTTGACAGCCCTGAGGTAAATCAGGGAGATCTGAAGTGAAAATGTTATAAAGTATTGGCCCAAGAATGCTACCTTGAGGAACACCAGCTCTAACAGGCAATTGATCAGATTTAGAATTCTGATAATTTACTTGCAAAGTTCTATCAGTTAAGTAGTTTTGAACTAATTTCATGATATAAAGCGGAAAATTGAACTTTTTCAGTTTCGCAATCAAACCTTCATGCCAAACACTGTCGAATGCTTTTTCTATGTCTAGAAGAGCAACTCCAGTGGAGCAGCCTTCAGCTTTGTTTGAACGAATTAAATTTGTAACTCTCAAAAGTTGATGCGTAGTTGAATGCCCATGGCGAAATCCAAACTGTTCATCAGCAAAAATTGAGTTTGTATTGATGTGAAGCATCATTCTATTCAAAATTATTTTTTCAAAAAGCTTACTTATTGAAGAAAGCAAACTGATTGGTCGGTAGCTAGAAGCTTCAGCCGGATTTTTGTCTGGCTTCAAAATAGGTACGACTTTTGCATTTTTCCATTTATCTGGAAAGTATGCCAGATGAAAACATCTGTTAAATAGTTTTACCAAGAAAGACAAAGTACTCTCAGGGAGTTTTTTGATGAGGATATAGAAAATTCCATCATCACCTGGTGCTTTCATATTTTGAAATTTTTTAGTTATAGTTTTTACTTCATCCAAATCAGTTCCCCAAGAATCATCAAAAATATTTTCTTGTGAGAAAATATTCAGATACTCCCTGGAAACTTGATCTTCAATAGGACTTGTAAGACCCAAACTGAAATTATGGGAGCTCTCAAACTGCTTAACAAGTTTTTGAGCTTTTTCCGCATTTGTGAGCAAAATTTTATCACCTTCCTTAAGCGCTGGTATAGGCTTTTGAGGTTTTTTCAATATTTTAGAGAGTTTCCAGAAAGGTTTGGAACTCGGATCTAATTTTGACACATTATTTTCAAAATGTTTGTTCCTCAGGGCAGAGAAGCGTTTTTTAATTTGTTTTTGTAAATCTCGCCATATGACTTTCATAGCGGGATCACGTGTTCTTTGATATTGACGCCTACGTACATTTTTCAGACGAATCAAGAGCTGAAGATCGTCATCAATTATAACTGAATCGAATTTAACCTCGCATTTTGGCACTGAAGCAGCTCTTGCTCTATTTATTGAGAAAGCCAGAGATTCAAGAGCATTATTAATTTCATTTCTTGTTTGCAATGGAACATTAGGATCAAAGTTGTATTCCATAAATGTTCGATATTGATCCCAATTAGCTCTATGGTAGTTGAAAGTAGAACTGATGGAATTAGAAATGATTTCTTGAGATATTTCAAATGTAACTGGAAGGTGATCAGAACCAAAGTCAGCATGGGTAATCAATTGACTACAAAGTTGACATGAATCAGTTAGGACCAAATCAATAGTTGAGGGATTTCTGGCTGAAGAAAAGCAAGTTGGGCTGTTTGGGTATTGAATAGTGTAGTAGCCTGCGGAACAATGATCAAAAAGTATATTACCATTGGCATTGCTTTGCGAATTATTCCATGAGCGGTGTTTTGCATTGAAATCACCAATAACGAAGAATTTAGACCTATGACGGGTAAGTTTCTGGAGGTCACCCTTGAGCCAGTTCTTTTGCTGGCCAGTGCATTGGAAAGGCAAATAGGCAGCTATAAAAGTAAATTGGCCAAATTTTGTTTCAACTGAAACCCCCAAAGTTTCAAAAACTTTGGTTTCAAATGAAGAAAGAATGTGATGTTTGATACGCCTATGGACAATGATGGCAACGCCACCACCAGCTCCATTAAGGCGATCATTTCGGTAGACAAAATAATTTGGATCTCTTTTGACCTTATGGGCAGGTTTGAGATAAGTCTCAGTTATAACAGCAATATGCACGTTATGAACTCTTAAAAAATTAAATAGCTCATCCTCGTTATCTCTGATGGATCGAGCATTCCAATTCAAAATGTTTAATGACTTAAAATCCATTACTGAACTTCAATGTCATGACAATATTATTGGCAAATTTAATACCAGTTTGGATAGCTTCAAACATGGAATTAGTTTTTAGCATATCGGTTATCATATCGATTAACGATTGCTGTAAAAATTCTAATTTAGGAGCGGATATGTTACCTAAATCAAATTCATCAGAAGTCCCGTGGGAATTTTGGTTTTGGTTTCTACCCGCTGCAACGGCAGCGTAGGTAGGTCCATTTACATGTTGAGCATTGTTAACAACACGGTTGGGTAAGAATGTAAGGTTTGCAGATTGAACCCTGTTGGTACCTGCAGGTATCGAAATACTATTTACTCCTCGTTGAGCGTTTGAAGTAACATTTGCGGATGGAAAAACCTGTCCGCTGTTTCTACCGACGGTTT
This sequence comes from Aedes koreicus, assembly GCA_024533555.2. NCBI lineage: Eukaryota > Metazoa > Arthropoda > Insecta > Diptera > Culicidae > Aedes > Aedes koreicus. Next base: position 262,401 of record JAHHFK020003986.1, read on the forward strand.
GGTAGGAATTAGTTCTTCGCTGATCGTTGTTAACAGCTGCAGAATGGGTAGTAGCTGGTCGGGAACGTGTATCGTTTCCTACCTGGCGTTTAGTGCGCGACTGCAAAATTGCTTTGCGAGTCTTGCACTCCCAAAAATTTGATTTATGGTTTTCACCACAATTTGAGCATTTGAATTTTTTAGGATCTTCCTTCACAGGACAGTCGTCCTTAGTGTGCGAGGAATCCCCACAATTCATGCATTTACCAATCATATGGCAATGCTTTGTTCCGTGACCCCATCCCTGGCACTTACGGCACTGGGTGAGGCTTTGGAAATTGGCTCCAGTCTTCCTGAAATGTTCCCACTTCACCCGGACATGGAGCAAAAGGCTTGCTTTTTCTAAAGCCTTAAGGTTATTAAGTTCACTTGACTTGAAGTGAACTAAGTAGAAATCGTTTGAAATCCCTTTGCGAGAATCGCCAGGCCGGGATTTCATTTTCATCTTAATTACTTGGACTGGGCTAATTCCAAGTAATTTTATTAACTCGTTTTTTATTTCATCGATAGATTCACCACTGGGCAGTCCTTTCAAGACAACCTTGAAAAGACGCTCAGCTTTGGTGTCATAAGTGAAGAAATTGTGGTTCTTCTGAGTAAGATACTCAAGAAGACGTTTGAATCCGTCCAAGGTTTCTGCATGCAAACGGCATTCACCTCGTCTGGAGATTTGAAGGGAATATTTCACACCTTCAACAAATGTTAAGATTTCCTTGCGAAAAGCATGGAAATCCGAAATTGTCACCACAATAGGGGGAACTTTTTCCTTTCTCAATCGAGAAAGTTTTTTCAAATTTTGATTAGATGATGGATCACTCTCATCATCTGTGAGCATATCAAATTGATTACTCACATTAATTTGATTTGCAGGCGAATCAATAGATTGCCCTTTTCGTTTGCGCTTATTTGCCATAGTGGCAGAGTAATTTTCTCCAAATCGACGACCAAGCAGATAACTATAAGAATCCGAGGGCCCGAAGAGGAATTTTCCAATGCGATATCCAAGCCGGGTTACCCGAAGGGCCTAACAAGGATCGAAAAGGAATAAGAGGAAATCTAAAAGTTGTAGGTATTATTTAGCACTGAAAAGTGCTGTTTAAGATTTGTGGCAGCGTTAGGTAGCAATAGCACTTCCTTCAGCAAATAGAAAATAGAACCGCACGGCATGAGAGCACAATGCAGACTGAGCTCCATGTCAGAGTGAAGTGGGAACATTTCAGGAAGACTGGAGCCAATTTCCAAAGCCTCACCCAATGCCGTAAGTGCCAGGGTTGGGGTCACGGAACAAAGCATTGCCATATGGTTGGTAAATGCATGAATTGTGGTGATTCCTCACACACTAAGGACGACTGTCCTGTGAAGGAAGATCCTCAAAAATTCAAATGTTCAAATTGTGGTGAAAACCATAAATCAAATTTTTGGGAGTGCAAGACTCGCAAAGCAATTTTGCAGTCACGCTCTAAACGCCAGGTAGGAAACAATATACGTTCCCGACCAGCTACTACCCATTCTGCTGCTGTTAACAACGATCAGCAAAGAACTAATTCCTACCAAACCGTCGGTAGAAACAGCGGACAGGTTTTTCCATCCGCAACTGTAACTTCAAACGCTCAACGAGGAGTAAATACTATTTCGATACCTGCAGGTACCAACAGGGTTCAATCTTCAAACCCTACATTCCTACCCAACCGTGTTGTTAACAATGTTCAACATGTAAATGGACCTACCTACGCTGCCGTTGCAGCGGGTAGAAACCAAAACCAAAATTCCCACGGGACTTCGGATGAATTTGATTTAGGTAACATATCCGCTCCTAAATTAGAATTTTTACAGCAATCGTTAATCGACATGATAACCGATATGCTAAAAACTAATTCCATGTTTGAAGCTATCCAAACTGGTATTAAATTTGCCAATAATATTGTCATGACATTGAAGTTCAGTAATGGATTTTAAGTCATTAAATATTTTGAATTGGAATGCTCGATCCATCAGAGATAACGAGGATGAGCTATTTAATTTTTTAAGAGTTCATAACGTGCATATTGCTGTTATAACTGAGACTTATCTCAAACCTGCCCATAAGGTCAAAAGAGATCCAAATTATTTTGTCTACCGAAATGATCGCCTTAATGGAGCTGGTGGTGGCGTTGCCATCATTGTCCATAGGCGTATCAAACATCACATTCTTTCTTCATTTGAAACCAAAGTTTTTGAAACTTTGGGGGTTTCAGTTGAAACAAAATTTGGGCAATTTACTTTTATAGCTGCCTACTTGCCTTTCCAATGCACTGGTCAGCAAAAGAACTGGCTCAAGGGTGACCTCAGAAACTTACCCGTCATAGGTCTAAATTCTTCGTTATTGGTGATTTCAATGCAAAACACCGCTCATGGAATAATTCGCAAAGCAATGCCAATGGTAATATACTTTTTGATCATTGTTCCGCAGGCTACTACACTATTCAATACCCAAACAGCCCAACTTGCTTTTCTTCAGCCAGAAATCCCTCAACTATTGATTTGGTCCTAACTGATTCATGTCAACTTTGTAGTCAATTGATTACCCATGCTGACTTTGGTTCTGATCACCTTCCAGTTACATTTGAAATATCTCAAGAAATCATTTCTAATTCCATCAGTTCTACTTTCAACTACCATAGAGCTAATTGGGATCAATATCGAACATCTATGGAACACAACTTTGATCCTAATGTTCCATTGCAAACAAGAAATGAAATAAATAATGCTCTTGAATCTCTGGCTTTCTCAATAAATAGAGCAAGAGCTGCTTCAATGCCAAAATGCGAGGTTAAATTCGATTCAGTTATAATTGATGACGATCTTCAGCTCTTGATTCGTCTGAAAAATGTACGTAGGCGTCAATATCAAAGAACACGTGATCCCGCTATGAAAGTCATATGGCGAGATTTACAAAAACAAATTAAAAAACGCTTCTCTGCCCTGAGGAACAAACATTTTGAAAATAATGTGTCAAAATTAGATCCGAGTTCCAAACCTTTCTGGAAACTCTCTAAAATATTGAAAAAACCTCAAAAGCCTATACCAGCGCTTAAGGAAGGTGATAAAATTTTGCTCACAAATGCGGAAAAAGCTCAAAAACTTGTTAAGCAGTTTGAGAGCTCCCATAATTTCAGTTTGGGTCTTACAAGTCCTATTGAAGATCAAGTTTCCAGGGAGTATCTGAATATTTTCTCACAAGAAAATATTTTTGATGATTCTTGGGGAACTGATTTGGATGAAGTAAAAACTATAACTAAAAAATTTCAAAATATGAAAGCACCAGGTGATGATGGAATTTTCTATATCCTCATCAAAAAACTCCCTGAGAGTACTTTGTCTTTCTTGGTAAAACTATTTAACAGATGTTTTCATCTGGCATACTTTCCAGATAAATGGAAAAATGCAAAAGTCGTACCTATTTTGAAGCCAGACAAAAATCCGGCTGAAGCTTCTAGCTACCGACCAATCAGTTTGCTTTCTTCAATAAGTAAGCTTTTTGAAAAAAATAATTTTGAACAGAATGATGCTTCACATCAATACAAACTCAATTTTTGCTGATGAACAGTTTGGATTTCGCCATGGGCATTCAACTACGCATCAACTTTTGAGAGTTACAAATTTAATTCGTTCAAACAAAGCTGAAGGCTGCTCCACTGGAGTTGCTCTTCTAGACATAGAAAAAGCATTCGACAGTGTTTGGCATGAAGGTTTGATTGCGAAACTGAAAAAGTTCAATTTTCCGCTTTATATCATGAAATTAATTCAAAACTACTTAACTGATAGAACTTTGCAAGTAAATTATCAGAATTCTAAATCTGATCAATTGCCTGTCAGAGCTGGTGTTCCTCAAGGTAGCATTCTTGGGCCAATACTTTATAACATTTTCACTTCAGACCTCCCTGATTTACCTCAGGGCTGTCAAAAATCTTGCTTTGCTGATGACACAGGCATTTCCGCTAAAGGAAAAAGTCTTCGTGTTATATCCAGGAGGCTACAAAAAAGCTTGGACATTTTTACAGATTATTTTCAAAAATGGAAGATTTCTCCTAATGCCTCCAAAACTCAACTTATAATATTCCCACACAAGCCTAGAGCTGCATTTTTGAAACCAAGTAATAGTCATATGGTCACTATGAACGGAGTTCCAATTTCTTGGTCAAATCAAGTAAAATATCTTGGACTGATACTTGATCAAAAATTAACTTTTAAAGATCACATTGAGGGCATTCAAGCCAAATGTAATAAATATATAAAATGTTTATATCCTCTTATAAACAGAAAATCCAAACTTTGTTTGAAGAACAAACTTCTAATATTCAAACAAATCTTTAGACCGGCCATGCTTTATGCTGTGCCAATATGGTCTAGTTGTTGTGCTACTAGGAAAAAAGCACTTCAAAGGATTCAGAACAAAGTTCTGAAAATGATTTTGAAGCTGCCACCCTGGTTCAGTACTATTGAATTACAAAGAATTTCAAACGTTGAGACTCTAGAAGAAATGTCCAACAAAATAATTCATAATTTTAGACAAAAATCATTGCAGTCTTCAATTGCAATGATCAATTCTCTCTATAGATAAGAACTAGTTTTAAGAAATCAATAATTATTCTTACACGCAGGCAAAAGGAACCCTGTTAAAAAATACTGAATAGACAAAGTAAAAATAAAATTAACACAATTATAAATAAATGATAGCATATAAGGTTGAAATGTTAATTACTTAGCAGGATCACCTAGGTTAATATATGAATGTAAAATGATGTAAAAATTTGGAATAAATAAAGAGTTAAAAAAAAAAAAAAAAAAAGAGGAATAATTTTGGAGTGAGAGGTTTTCTCCTTTTTTGTGAAAATATTTTAATTTTGAAAAAATATAAGCATATTTGAAAGTAGAATCCCAAAATGAAAAAAAAAAAAATGTTTTGCTCCGAAGGGGGGGGGGGGGGGGGGTAGAGTGGAGCGTGACGTATTTTCTCATAGGGGGTTTGTAAATTTGTGACAAAACTTGACATAGGGGGAGGGGGTGGGGGGATGCCCCCAAAGCTGTGTTTCCATTGATTCTAGAACAATAAAAGATACAACTTTTAATATACTGATATCGTCGCTATCATATGTTATTGCTATCATACAAAAGTTATTATGGTTTCTAATAGGACTTTTTCAAATGTTGATTTCTCTTATTGGGGCAGACAGAAAAAATATTTCTTAGCTGCATTTGGAAGGTTTTATATTTTTGCATATTACATTTGAAAACTAGAGATAAGTAATTTTTTTAAATTGAGTAAAATACAATTGAAAAGGGCGTAATTTTATGAGAAAATCATGAATAACTCACAAACGGTAAAAAATATCGGCAAGATTTATAGGTCAAAAGTTACATCTTTTTAACTTCTAAAAACCATCTGGAGACAACTTTGTTATAAAAAGTTTGAAATAAAAAAGTTTGAGCTTTAAATTTGTTTTTTGTAGGGACACCCTATGTAATTTAGGGAAAATCGTTCTAAATCAGTTTATTCACAAGCTACTCATCTCATTTTCGAAGATTATATGCCTTTATTTCTGCAAATATAGAAGCTAGATTTCCAATTTCTCTGAAAACTAGGACCACCCTTGTTTTCATTCAAACCAAAAAAAGGGCCTTATTATTAGAAACAACTTTGTAGAAAACAATTTTGCTCCAAAACTTCAAACTTAGGCTGAAAAGGTATCTTTCCAGCTAAATTCGTATTCTGAACCACTGTGTAATGGTACATACTCTTGAGTACGGCGTTTGATTTCTTTTTGCTCACTCTGCTCAAGTCTTGGCCAGATAAACACTTTCTCGAATGGATCTGCTGGGGTTGAGGCCAGTGTGGATGATGTATCCAATGGCATACATTCTGCAAAACTGTGAATTTGGATTGCACAGATAAAAAGAAACATTGAACTTTCTGCGTTATGTAATGCACATAAAGGGAATGCTAGATTTGGCAGAAAATAATGGGATATATCATGTAAATTTTAGCCAGATAATGCCTGAATCTAGCCTGTTGTATGAAAGATTACCAACATTGTTGTATGGTGCATGAAAGATTGCAAACAATTTCGTTGTTTACGCCTCCTTTGGCTTGGATTTAAACGAGGGGAAGTTTTACGCGCTTGTTAAAATTAATTATTTTTTCTGTGTGGTTTAGAAAATCTTATGCTGAATCTGATTAGAAACAAATATTGCATTACCGTTAATTTGCAATATTACATAACTTAACATAAATTTACAACTGATATTTTTCCTGTGAATCTATGCGTTGATTTCTAAAAAATTCAAACATATTTTTTGGGATAAAAAACATATTTTTGAAATTTTCCTCGCTCCCTTTGGGGAAACTTGTGGTTTTGTGATTTTTAAAAAAAAAATAAAAACTTAAATCTATAAAGTAATTCGTATTCCATAAATCGACTTCACGTGTTACAGCTTGCCAGAAAATTGCTGTCTTCTTCTTATTTCTATTTTCGATCGAGGGAGTAATAAATCCTCAATATCAGTATGCCCAGTAAGTTTGGCAACACGCTCTGTTGTTCACTACAGGGTGCGGCAGAAACTAATGCGAAAATTTGTTCTATTTCTTTCAAATCCCATTTTCAACTAATTTAAGCAATAATATCCACATTTTCCAATGCAGTTATCTTGATAAAGTCCTTTTAAACAAATTTATTCAATGTGTCCTCCATTTTTATTAATAACATCCTCGAGCTGACGCCGGAAGCCAGAGCATGCCTTTCGGACGTAGTCCTCCGACATTGACTGCCATATGCGTGTTATGGTTGACTTCAGGGTTTTCACACTAGGATGTAATGTTTTGCAGGCTCGTGCTTCAACATATGCCCAAATCGAATAATCCAACGGATTAAGATCTGGACTGCTAGGGGGCCACAAATCCTTTGGCCAAAACTTCATGTTATCGTTCAGCCATTGTTGGATTCGATTGGACGTGTGACACGGCGCTCCATCCTGCTGTAGGACAACGTTTTGGTCCTCGGAGAAGTTGGCCTTCACCCAGGGAAGCACCTGGTCCTTTAAAATACCGATATACACTTCGGTATTGATTTTAACTCCAGCATCAATGAAAACAGGCGGCATTTTCAAACCGTTGGACGCCACCAAGCCAAACATCATGACACCAGCCGGATGTTTGGTTTGAAATTTGAATTTCCCTTTTTCCGGAACGTTCTCCATTTTCTGCGGTGAAATGAACCGGTCCGTGCGGCTGTTGGCCACAGCATCGATGCTGACAAGCTTTTCGTCGGAGAACAGGATTATCATTTTTTCCTTCTTCAACAAGGAAAGCAATCTCTTGGAACGAGTCACTCGTAGTTCCTTGACCCGGTCCGTAATCAAGTGGCGTTTCACTCTGGCTCTGGAAGATGCATGCAGGTCTTCTTTGATGATTCTCCGCATGGATTTTTCCGAAACATTGGCTTCCTTTGCAAGTTTTCTTATGGAACGCACCGGGTTGCGAGCAATTTTTGCACGGACCGATTTGATCACGTCCGGCGTGCGTGCAAAGCTCGGACGTCCGCTTCCCGGCTTCCGCTGCTTTGGACCATCCTGCAGGGACTTTTTTATGCGGTAAACTGTTGCCAAATGACACCCTACCACCTTGGCAATCTCTTTCGGCTTCTTCTGGGCGAGCAACAAACTGGTGATCACTTCTTTCGCGTAAATTTTGACGAATTTGCAATAAAACAAATAAAATGTTTGGATGCAGCACTTGCAAGTAAACATAAACAAAGACACTTTTGACAGAAATTAGTCCCTAGCTACACGAATTAACCCAATACTTAAGTTTGAACATTTTCGCATTATTTTCTGCCGCACCCTGTATACTAGAGAGCGCATCTGTTGTCTGGTGTCCGCATGAAATTGCCTGGATTCTCCGAACTTGTGTTGAATAGCATAGCCCAGTAAGAAGAGGGTCACGGAAGTGCAGTGTGAAGCAAAAATCATAAGAAGCTACGGATCAAAGCAAAATAATAAAAACATTTCAGTATAATCCAACGAATTGTATCAGATGTATAAATAAGATAAAACCATTATTACTATCCACCAACGCAATTCTACGTGAACCTCGCGGTAACATCATTGATATCACCCACCTTTGTTTTTTTTTACGCAACTTTTCAGTCCATATGAAGTTCTCAATGTATGTTTTTTATTAAGAAAAATCTATATAACTGAATCGGGCTTCAAATGGTGAGTTGATGACCTGAAAGGAGGGTGCGACCGACCTCCGGTACTCACAAGTTCCTATCTCACGCCTCCAAGCGTCATATGATCACAAAAGACTGTCAGCTGAAACATGGTGACGCTGGTTGGCGTAGCATGGGCAATGTTGTCTTGACAATAGCAAAGTGAGGGAGTGTATCAATAAATAATTTCAGCACGCTTTGGGAGCATCTTTGCATTCAAAAACCATTTATCTTTAGAGCATAGAGCAGCATAACATGCACATTAAAGCTGTACTTCTGAACTTCAAGGACTATTTTGATAAAAGTAGTATAAGATTATGTTTAACTATTGTAGTTCAGTGGTATTATGAGTCGATATTTCATTTATTTCAGAAATCATCACATCAAGTTCTTTGATCAATCAAATTGCTACATTTCAAATGTAATTGAACGGTATAAAAAAAACTTTAAAAATTATGTTCTATAGAATAATCTGTTGCTTTTCAGTAAAAAAATCATAAATCATTTTACTGACATTTTATACACTGCTAATTGGAATGATCTACTCTGTTTTACAGCTCATCCACACTCAGGAAATTTTCCGTACGATTTTCATATCAAGACTATTAATATATTGTAATGATGAATATCTATTAAATTGATTCCCGCTTAGGTTATAAACTTTTTCATGAGCATTTTTAACAGTTACAGAACACCAGAAGGGAGGAATAAAAGATCAACTGCTTGAATTTATACACTTCAGATTTACACCAACCCAATCAACGTAAAAAATATGAGCATTTCTAGGTCATAATATTATAAAGTTTTTACTGTAAACTATTATTATATTGCTATAAACCATATCATATGCCATTTCATACACAATGGGTGGGGAGGAAGCATCAGAGTATCATTGAAGCTAAAATTAGTTTCAATAAAATCCATATTTCTTTCTTAAGAAACCATCCGGTGAAAAACTTAAAAAGTATTACGAATTGGGTTATTCGATTTGTTGAATTGGAGATTCTTATCTTACTGCGGGTTTCATAAACTTCATTCAAAGTGGCTTTATTCATAATTTATTACGATCCCGCATGACCTAGGCCAGCATGAGGCCGCCATGGCCAAATTCAAATAATGTTCAAGGTCATTTTCACGTGATAATGCATACAACAGTATTCATTCATTCACCCTCTAGCCTTGACTATTCGTAAAAATTGGGTAAACCTGAACGCATAGGCCGCGATTTACTCACCACTTCCTTCGAATTACTACAAGGAAAAGTGCCCCACTCTTCTTCATGGTGCTTTGTGACCAGTCGTATATGGCTAGTGCGTGAATCGTCGGTGAACCACTCAACAAACAACATCGACTTACTTGCACCGATTGGTGAGGCGAGATATTTTCTTCATCACCTTGACTTAGTTTAATCGCTTCGACAAGCAAAGTGCAGTAAACCTCTGCAAAAGAAACACCAGTAAATAAATAAATACCAAACCTTTGTGGATATAGCTAACAAACCGACACAACACACTGCCGGTGGGAAGTGCGAAAGAGCTCCAACAAACTTCAATGTGAAGACGCGCGATAAATGGATCGATTGTAGGTATGGATCTTGGCACATGCATTTGCTCTTGAATTTTACATACCGATTTGATCGACGCAAGAAAAATAGTTGTTAAATTAGCACTGTGTTTTTTTTTTTTGCATGAAGGTATGCAAATATGCAAGTTGTTAATTGCAAATTGAAGAGTAGATGTCCTTTAGCTTCCTCTACTTGGAATCTTAAGTCTATTGCTTATCACAATTTCCTTTTTTCTGGCCTTAAACGAAGTGCACGTTTACAGTTGTTTATTGAGCACTTGCAAGCAATTAAATTACCATTTCATGAATCAGTATAACTATGTGCAAAGCACAATGGTTCGTTTTTCCTCTTCCTTTATATAAAAAAAAAATACAACACTGGGAGTGCAAATTCTTTAAAGCTGCACCTTTTCAAAATAAAAACTCTCTTTTTACAGTACTGTAAAAAATCAAGTGCTCACCAAAACGAATAATCTTAAAGAACCCTTTACTTTTACAGAGACAACTTGGGACTGTTTTCGACAAAATACATAATTTCCTTCCGATATATCTATTCATGCATAGAAATGAATAAAATTTTACAACTGAAAATATATACATTAACTTTTATTAAACTACTTCTAGTGTTGATTGGAAAAACATGAAGTGCCCTCCTGTGAGCATTATAATGAAAACATAGTAAAATAATTACTAATTAATTATGTTTTTTATTGCGTACAGTGTGCCAAATTTAAATTATAATGTTTTGAAATTGGAAATATCTTCCCCCAGTCATGGGATCCCAGTAGTGAACAGCAGTTTCTGCTAGAAGCAAAGATGTGAAGAGAAAGTATCGATAGGTCCGATAGAGTTCGGCAGGTTACGGCAGGGACGGATCCGCCACATTGACTGGCAAAAATGTCTGCGTCTGATCGCGCTCAAACACCGAAAATGGCACAGAATGGTTCTAGCGATGTAAAATCTCTGTTTTTACACTCCCTAAAGACCACATGTGATGGGAATCCTTTTCCAAATTAGAGGTTTTGAATACACAACTTCTTATTTTTACCAGTAATGTAATACAGTAATACTGGGATCCCATGATGTTAAGAAGGTATTTCCAATTCAAATCATTATAATAGTAAACTAAGGTTTCAGTATTAAATATGCCCACCTTTCGCCTAAATTACAGCTTGTAAATAGACAGACGATAAGGTTGTAGAGGTATGATTTATCGATGTTCTGCCAGGCTTCATTCAAAGCTGTGAGAAGTTTGGTTTTGTTCGTCACTTCACCTTTATCAACTTGTCTATCCAAAATCGACCACCAGTTTTCGGTAGTATTGAGGTATGGTGATTAATGCAATTTTCCTTGAAGAATGCAGTTGATTTCCGAGCGGTGTGCTTTGGGTCATTGTCCTTCTGGAAAATTAAATTTTCCACGAGCCTTATTTTAAGCAGCGATTCCTGCAAATTTTCATAATTTATATCAATGTAACGATCAGCAGTTCGAATGCCTTCGATTTGCACGAAATTTCGTACGCCAGAACACGACGAAGGTTCCATAATACTTCCACACAGTTGGCTTCACAGCCTTCTGTACGTTCTGCTCCAACAAGCGTTCTCCCGACTTCATTCAATCATGAGGGTGCTGTCTCTTGCCAAACAATTCGAATTTGCACTCATTAGACCACACCAATTGTTCCCAGAATTCAACAGACTGTTCAGCATACTTTTGAGCAAATTTTAATCGACTGATTTTGTTGACTTTTCTAACTAGAGGACGCCGACTTGCATACTTGCTCTACAATCCTAATTAATGCCGTCTGTAGCTAATAATTCTTTCGGATACCTTCAGATTCAAGTTCTCGCGTATAGCATGACTCGTTATTTTCTTGTCTCTTTTTTTTTATTTGATGAAACAAACTATCTTAACGCTAACAAAAATTGTCGTCTTGCATAGTCTCGCGACATATTAAAATCAAAAACAGACGACACACAATTAAAAGCACATCGTAATTAATCATTCCTGAATTCACCCCGTAGACGGTTCCCCTGTCTGAAACTCTAAGAAGGGATGTGTTTCGTAAGATACGGTTACCAGCCTGGAGTGGAATATCGGCGAGCAGTGAAGAGCAGTTCATTCAATCAGACAGCAAATCAGCGACGATAAGTGCCTTCGCGGCTTCACGACGAATACGAAGAGTATCCAAATGAATCATAAGGAAGCGACTCTCGTAACTCGGAAGGTTGAAAGGGTTCCTCCAAGGCAGTCTACGAAGAACGTATCGGATGAAACGTCGTTGAATTGACTCAATACGTTTGACGCCCTTTTTAAAATGAGGGTTTCAGACCGGGGAAGCATATTCCAAGGTGTACCTCACCAACGAACCGTTAAGCGATTTAGGGCAAAAAACGTCTTGAATTGTTTAAGCAACACGGAAAATTAAGTTGGCGTCGAGTATCACACAAAGGTCCTTTACTTGGTGTCTCTTTGCAGAGGAGTTCTAACCAAGGAATAACGGAAGATAATAGGAGCAAAAGTGCCAACGGTACAATTTCCCGGATTTAGGAGCATACAGTTCACCTTTGTAATGTATCTTAATCTTCCTGCAAATGTTAACCGTCTCGTAGCCAATCCACGCGAATGTAGAGTTTAAGATCGTCAGAAAAGCTTAGCCGATGAGATTTCAGCAACGGGTTGACATCGTTGAAATACTTGATAAAAGCAGCGGCCCAAGATGACTACTTTGAGGAATGCCAATTTTAACCTTGATGGTTCACAAAGATACGATATGAACCAGTGAAGCAAGGAACCACCGAATCCAGTTTAGCCACTGTGATAACATGGTTGATTCTGTCGAAAGCAGCAGATAGGTCCACGTAAATAACATCCGTTTGTTAACCAGCTGAAATCCTATCCATGATGAAGGAAGTGATTGATAGAAGGTTTGTGGTCGATGAACGCTTCGGCATGAAACCACGTTGATCTCCGCTTATATATAGCTTCACGTGGAAAACCCTGGTTCCAAAACGGCCAATTCAAACAGCTTAGAGGCTGCACACAAGCTCGAAATTCCGCGGTAGTTATCAACATTTCTTCTAACTCCCTTTTTGGGCACGGAAAACATGTACGCTTCTTTCCTTAGTGTTGGAAACTTGACGGTCGTCAATGATGACCGAAATATGTGGCCTAATGGTGCGGTCAGCGAAGCAATGTAATGTTTTAGAAACACGGATGGAATACCGCCCGGTGCAGCGGTGCTTGACGTCTTCAACTTGTTTGCAGCAGCAACGGCATCGTCGATTAGGATTGCGTTGAAATACCGGTCAGACAAAGGGACGTTATTCGAGGAAACTCCGATTTGCTGTAGCTGGAGGGCATCGTTATGGAGAACATGTGTTCGTGGGCCGAGAAGCAGCGTCGAGCCAGCTGCTTGTACCAATGGTTGAGCGTCGCGTAATGGTTCCGTAACGCTACCGACTGGTGTTTTGAAAACCTACGTAAAGCCGTCCTCTTTTTCGATTTCAGCCTGGGCACAGCATCTGTCTGCCATGGTACTTTTTTCGAAGCTGGAAAAACTTTCTTGGAACGTGTCTGTCGATCAAGGAGCTCAAGATATTGGAGTTAATGCTGCTAAGCACATCGATAATCCTGTCGTAATCTGCATTGCAGAAGTCATGGTAGGTGGATAGCGGTATAATAGCTGGTTCGATCGGTGCAGTTTTCACGAGATTGAGATGAAGTGGAGGATGATGAGGCATCTGTTTTACTAGTGCAGATGGGGCTAGCATGATGCTTGGAGGAGTGGCGGCATTCACGAAGCAAAGGTCAAGAAATCGTCCATTTCCACTCATAATGTCGTTAATCTGGCGTAAGGATGCAATGGAATAATGATCAAGCATCGAACTCGACCTCGCATAGTGGCGCGATTTGGAAGGGTCAGGATAATGGAAGCTGTCGGATCCACGCCACCATTTGACACCGGGGAGGTTAAAATCCCCGATTATCACCATTTCATCTCTAAAGGAGGCATATCCAGAAATTTTTCGCTAACTCTGCCAGGAGGAAAGTAAACGGCACTTACGTACAGGATATGATTCTAAGGATTCTACGAAATCCAAACTTGCTCCGCCGACTTCCAAGATTCATCTTCAACGATGTGTGATTCGATGCCGTAACGCACAGCGATCAAAACGCCTCCACCAGAAGCCTTTTGACTATTTATGGAGCTATGGAGAGAGTGTTATCACTGATCCATGTCTCAGTAGGGACCATTATGTTGTACAAACAGTCGGAGCTAGCCACAAAGTATTGGACTAGATTAGAATTCATACCGCCGACATTCTGGTCAACGTGTCCGTGCACATTGGGATCGCTACCAGCCATAAGATGGGAGGTGCCGGAGGAGTTAGCGGTATTGGATGTGGTTCGTGAGCGGCCGGGATAGCTGCTTATCGCTGGCGGTGGTGTTTCGTTAATGTTCAACTACAATTGTAGTTGTAGAAGTTGAGCGTAAGATTCCCGCATCGCTCTTGCACGATTCCCGCATCATCGCGAGGTGACGTAAGACGCTTCCTCCCACAACCTGATTCGAAGCGATGATAAATTAAGTTTTGGGTGAGCACATTGTTTCTTCAAGTACTGTATCTCTTCGCTGAAATTGGTTTATCTTCAATGAATCAAATGTATGGATTCTAGAAATAATCAGTAAAGGAAGGAGGAATTCTGCCGTTCCGTGAATCTAAACGAAACAATATACCATGAAGTAATGAAAATAGCGTTACCATGTTTTTTGAATACATGGTTCAGTCACAAACCAACTCAGAAGTGTAAGTCACTGAACCCATTGTTATGATTTGTTCAGAGAATGTAAGAAACACAAAATATAAGCTTAGTTTACGGATCGTTGTTTCACTAAACTTCATTACCAAATCCAAATTCCCGACATTTTTGTAAAGTCCAGCCATAAGATTCTTAGGAGGCTCTCGAAGTTCGTGCATCATTATAGTCCAGTATCTTTTGATCGGCCGAAACTCTGATACGTTTGGGGGACTAAGATCCTTCGACACGACATTTACTCCATTCATCTCGTACTAAAGGGTGATACGGTCAAAATTTGGTCAAGGGAAAACGCGTGTAAATCGGTGAAATCGTTTATTTAAAAAATCAAATTAAATTTCTTTTTCAAGTTCAATTAGTATAAAATTCAGGAAAAATATTCAGTTAGGCTTCCGCTTTTCCAAATCCGAATTGCCGGGCATTACGCTTGACCCCTGCCATCAGATTTTGTACAGCCACCTTGTCCACCTTCTTCGCCGCAGAAAGCCAGTTTGCCTTGAACTGCTGCTCGTCCTTAGCAGTTTTTTTGGTCTTCTTTAGGTTCCGCTTGACAATAGCCCAGTATTTCTCAATTGGGCGGAGCTCTGGCGTGTTGGGAGGGTTCTTGTCCTTGGGAACCACCTGCACGTTGTTGGCGGCGTACCACTCCATGGCCTTTTTACCGTAATGGCAAGATGCCAAATCCGGCCAAAACAGTACGGAACAACCGTGTTTCTTCAGGAAAGGCAGCAGACGTTTATTCAAACACTCTTTCACGTAAATTTCTTGGTTGACAGTCCCGGAAGCTATGAAAATGCTGCTTTTCAAGCCACAGGTACAGATGGCTTGCCAAACCAGATATTTCTTTGCGAACTTTGACAGTTTCGTGTGCTTGAAAATATCTGCTACCTTTCCCCTTCCTTTTGCCGTATAAAACTCCTGTCCCGGAAGCTGCTTGTAGTCGGCTTTGACGTAGGTTTCGTCGTCCATTACCACGCAGTCAAACTTCGTTAGCATCGTCGTGTACAGCCTCCGGGATCGCGCTTTGGCCGTCGTATTTTGTTTATCATCGCGATTTGGAGTCACTACCTTCTTGTAAGTCGATAGTCCGGCTCGTTTTTTGGCTCGATGCACGGTTGTAGACGATACACCCAGCTTATTTGCGGCATCACGGAGAGATAGGTTAGGGTTTCGCTTGAAACTACCGGCAACTCTCTTTGTCGTCTCAGCGGCTTCCGGTTTTCGATTTCCCCCCGATCCAGACATCCTGGCTGTCGACAAACGTTCCCCAAACACTTTAATTACATTTGTAACGGTTGATTTGGCAACTTTTAGCGATTTTGCCAACTTTGCGTGCGAGTTACGCTCGGATTTTCGCGATGCGCGAGCAAAATTTTGTTACGCTGCTCTTCTTGCTTGGACGGCATTTTGACAACTGAAGAGTGAATTCCAAAATCAAAATAGGAGCAACATTCTACACACACACACCTTCAAAATGAGGGGTGTTCAGGTTTTTTAAATGCAAAATTGAAAGAAATACGTCAAGTTGATATTGACCAAATTTTGACCGTATCGCCCTTTACCCCATAACGTCCTTGCAGTAGTGGCAAGATCCGACCAAATATATAAGGAATGTTGTATGATTTGAGGAACTTAAGAAGTCGTTTCTTCAGGCATTCTTTCATGAAAACTTGGCCAGTTACTGTTTCAGTTGTTTCGAAAGGCTTGCTTCATTTTTCGCCTGAGCAAATCACCTGACAAATCAAAAATTCCTTGGGGAACTTTCGCTGATTTCCCGGGATTGGGATTTGCTTGAAGTCCGCTTTTACGTATGGCTTGTTTAGGCAGCCGAAGATCACATGTGATCAATTTTGTGGTAGCCACGATTTTTTTTCCCAGGTCAGCTCAAAACTCCAGGCAAACGCGTCATTTTGACGAAAAAATAATTGAACTATGAAAAATCGTTTTGAATCCATCTTATTTGTTTATTTTTGTTATTTTTGCTATATCTGCAACCCAGTTACCATCCCCAGATGGAATTTGGAATGGCTCAGAGATAATAGCTACAACGCTCTTTGATTCCGGCATAGATTGCCGTAGTAGGTGTTGTGCCGTGTTTATAGGAAGAGCTGCTAGTTTTTGGATCCTTCTTCAGCTCGATGGTCATCTCACCGTTGTGAGTTCGCCTTATTTTTCGGGCTTTGACCGCATGACGCGCAAGACCTCTTTGAGTCACCGCTTGCTTTTACTATGAGGGTTCGCTTTTATTTTTCCCCTTTATGAACTTCCGTTTCCTGGGCCTATTCCTTTTGTTCTTATCCTTATCTTTAGTGCCGAAGACTCGCCACGGAATTTGGCTCTCTTCTTCTGTGCCTTCCTCAATTGGAGCCCACTGGTCTTGTATCTCCTGGCAAAGGCCTTGGCCTCTTCGGCGAGTAGTGAGTGGTAACCGCCATCTGCGGGTTGCTTCTCACCTGATTAATCACATGCACAGCTATGTATTATTCGTTGCAATTCCTTTTTAATGGTGTCGGCTCACAAGGCCCACAACCAACCCCACTATCTCGCAGGAGGACCATCGTGATGCTGCTGTTTAACAGTCCCAAGCACCACCAGGACTTTCGGCTTTTGTATTTAGAGTCCTGGGCGCACTAACAAGACGGTGACTCAGCCGCTCCTAACATGGAGAACAGACGCTGTTTTGAGACGCCCCTGACATGGAGAACAGACGCTCAAATGGGTGAGGGCTTGGACATTTACTCTTATTTTTAAAAAGCAGGGTGGCTCGCTTTTGTCCGGGCTGCTTTCGAGCATTTGTGGGTTTTTGGAAGAAACTCAACAGAGTCCAACAACTGCTTAGTCCCCGCCGCTCGTCCGGGGCTACTTATTCGTGTATTCAGTAGCTGTCGATCATATCTTATGGAACCCCACCATCCGCGACCCGTGGACCCACCGGGTTGCTTGCAGCTCAGCCCCGTAGAGTCTTCACCTACTCTACGGTCTTCCCTGCACAGCTATATTGGTGATTAACTTGCTCAGTGCCGTTTTCGATGCCACGGCCAGCCTTGGTAGCCGACAATTCCTTCGCAGCTGTCTCACCTCTCTGCGCCGTGCTTTTCCATTCTTCTACGGCCAATCCAATGGCTCCTTGGAATTTGATAACCATCTGCTTGACTTATTTATGCACGTCCTTTCTCTTGTCGACGAAATCATGCAGATCATCTACAAGCTTCTTTGCCACCTCTATCCTCGCTAGTTTGGGAACTTTCGACCACTGCTGCTGCAGTGGTTGCTGCTGTTGTTGCTGCTGCTCACCATGAGACGTACTACCGATGATGTGGCCACCATTTTCGACACTGGTGGTCTCATCACCTGCCCACTTCTGACGAGGACGTACGCTCCTCCATTTTTGGATGTCTGGCGATTTGCCGTCGTCGTTAATATTTGTTTGGATTTTTTCTGTATTGTTTTTTTTTCTCCATGCTGTTGGGTCCCTCCTCCGGGCCGCTTTCTCAAATTGTTGTAGATAGTCACCTGTCGTGATCCCATGGCGATCTATGCAGGCAGTGGGGGACATGCAAGGGTGGACACGGTTCCTCATGGCTGAGCCTACTACACAGCATGGGAAAATTCGGTTCTCTTTGCACTCATTTCTCACTCACACGCATAAACCTTCAGAAGTGAGCTTTACCACGTTTGAGTTATTCCGACTCTGTTTATTACTATTCTGCTTTCATTCTATTCGTAGAAAACAGAAGTGAGCAGAACTGGCTGCTGATCGTACAGCGAATGAATCGGACAGTACCAGTGTGGACGATTTCTCATTGCCTATATTTTACCCGCTGAATCATTAACGACTGCATTCAGTTTGATTCAGGTGAGCGAGATTGATTGATTCACACTCATGTCTTCAAATCATACCTTAAACATAATTAAACATGATGTAGAAGAAGATGTTCGCTCATCACCCTGGGGCAACAAGAGTGGACAGTAATGTTTGCTAGAATGAAAGATATAAAGAGAAGTTGTTGAAAGGGGGCCAGTGTCGGACTCGGACCAGAGAAAAAACAGAACTCTGATGTTAGGGCTCTATGCCTTCATGTCCCCTACCGACTAAATTCCATCTCGAGCCTCCAGTCATCCCGGCACTATCTGTTGCCATTCCTTCTTGGGGGTGGCATTTCCTTTTGGCGCTCCGCTGCTGGCATTCTTGCTCCTGCTTTCACTCCGCTTTGATACTTCGGTATCACTCCTATCTGCCATTGCTCTCCTATGGCCGCATTTTCTTCAATTCTCTTTGTCTCTCCCTGACTCTCCTCGGCGCGGGAGGTGGTCCACCAGTTCCGGTGTGGGAAACGCCCGCACTGGTGGTGCCCCGACAATCAACAGATATCGCAGGGGAGCACAGTCTTCATATCAGAGTTGTAGAGGTTGTCCGACAGTTCCGGTTGGGGATGATGTCCGCACTGGCGGGGCCCTACATACTCGAAACACTTCTTCGTTCTTCTCCAATTGCATGACGAATCGTGTCCCGAAGTCGGTCCGACGATTCCGGTTGGGCAACGACTTCCGGTTCATCGGCACCCCGTCGACCCGACGTCAAGCACATTGTCCTCTCTCCTTACGTCTGACATTACTCTGCTTCTCTCGTTCACTGATCGCTTCTCCACTTTTGCTGCAGCTCGGTTAGAATGCTTGTGACTATTCTATCGACAGTGTTGCACATGCTTTCATCCCGACACATCTTCTCAGCTATGTTGTCGAACAGCCGCAAATCTAGGGCATTGAAAAACCACATGCTTCGGTGTTTCCTCCACGTGCTCGCAGTCTGGGTAGAAGGGTGACGCAGCATGACCACACCGATGCAGATATTTCCGAAAACAGCCGTGACCTGACAGAGTCTGCGTCAGGTGAAAGTTCAACTCTCCATGCCTCCTGTTCACCCACGCCGACACGTTAAGAATGAGCCGATGGGTCCACCTTCCACTATCCGCGTTGTCCCAGTCTTGCTGGCACTTAGCCAACGAGTCAGCTCTGACCGTCTTCCTCACGTCAACGACGTCTCTCCGATGATAGCATTCGTTCTCCTCGGCCAGGGTGCAAATTGGAGTCATTCCGGCGATAACGCATGCTGCCTCCGTCGTAGTTCTGTAAGCGCTCGCGATTCGCATGGCCATGAGCCAGGACTGTGGGGGAGGGGGGGGGGGGCGTGCACAATAGACTATATATAATTAGAACCTGATCGATTGGCGTGAGTGGTCTTGACCAGTTTTGAACTGCAACGAATATATTCATAAATTACACAAAGCCTCCATATACTATACCTGCGCAATTTTCAACGAACATGCACTTATTTATAGAAACACAAAAACGACGGTTAGGATGGTCTTATACCTTATTTTATGGTCTGCATATATGAAATTTCTAATATTTATGAAATTTTCCCTTTTCTGGCACTTATATGAACAAGTCGTTAAAAACTATTATTGCCAATGTTTTCATCACATTGATGAACAATACGTCCAGAGAGATGTCTCAGTGGGAGCGAGCGCTGCAAATTTCAATTTTCTGTCAAACTGATACATTTCGATTTGGAGCGAATTAAAATAAATGCATCAAGTCAAGTTGACGGAGTCTATGTGAGACACCCTTAGTTCAGTATTGTCTAATAGTTCCTTTCATAAACTGAATATATGAAATTTCAAATATTTCTGGAACTTCCTGGAATTTCTGATGAAAATAAGTATCCAGTACCATATTGGCCACATTTGAGTTAGTAATTATGGTGAAGTGTAAGAATGGTCTCACCATCGGTGGATTAATTCGGGGTTTAAATAGTTGCTACCACTTTACAATAGTTGCTTTGACTTTAATTCTTCCCGCGAACTAAATAAGTGCAATTTTAAGAGATGTTAATGTTTGTTGTTTGTAGCGGTCCTTTTATTAAGACATTATTCATTGTCATTGGGATACACATTTTATCTGTTGATTTATTTTGATCAGTTGAAATAAAATAAATAAATTTAATAACTCACGCACTATAAATAATACGCTGAAGCCATTTAACCCAAAATTCCATTAAAATTAACCAAAAGGGTAAAATGTTACAGCCTTAAGGCCAAAATTTTGAAAGTGATGCAATTATACCGTGGACACACTTTAATAATGATTTTAAATGACAAATTTTTGATTAGTAAAAGTTCATTATACCTTAGCTTCAATCAAGTTGAGTTTATTCATCGCCTGTACAACTGTTGATTACTCGTTTAGTTTTTTTTTTCAGTCTGGTATACGCGCATATATGAAATATTTTGAAAAAAAAATTTAGGCTGTTTATTGTGATCAATTATACAGTTAACACGATTTATTTTTCTAATTTTCCAGGTAGGCTCAAAACTCCAGGCAAATACAGTTTATCTTTTTGACAAAAAGTAAATTGAACTGTGACAAATCGTTTTGAATCCTTCTTATTTGGGTCATTTTGGAAAATTCTTCGTTAAAGAAACTGCAAAATAATTCCGGAAATTCAAATAATCAATCACAATTGCTTTGCTAAGGAACATTCGATGCTTTGTAATGCAGCAGTTTAAAGTTTAGTACACGGATAAAGTGTTTGTGGGTGCATTTGAACGTTTTGAATAGATAGATAAGTGGGTACAGATTTAGTCAGCGAACTTCACAATCTGTGCACGCGACGGTGGTGGTCGATATGGCATGGTCACGTTTTCCAACATGGGATTTTTTTGCATTCATATCGTGAATCTCTAGGAGCTCGGGAACAAAGATAGCCAGCTTTGATAAGGTAGACACAAACAGGAATCAATAGATCGTAATCCATGGTGTATGAACCTCGCTAATCTTCGACATTATCAAATAAGCCGGTATCATTCATGGAAAGTACACAACAAAGATGCCTGGTCATCAACCTACAATTTCAAAACTGCAGATGAGTTTGGGAAAGCCCAAAACGCTAGTAATCCGTTTAATACCTAGAGATATTGCCAAAGCACTAACTAGGGATAAAATTGTTATCAATTTGTTAAAAATGTTGAGTAATGTTTAAGCACAGTCACCAGCTGAGTATGGCCCCGTACAGATTTTATGTGAGTAAAATTTCAATTGAATGAATATTGCATACCCATAAAATTCACTTAATGTGTGTATTTATATGTGAAATCATAAATAATGATCGCCAATAATTTTTTACACCGATTATACACTGTTAATGTTTTTAGTGCGGTTATTTGATAATGTTCAACATAATTTGACCGACGGATAGGGACTCTGGACAATGACCTGTTTTAAGCACTCAAGAAAAATCACGGTTCCAGTTGTTTGTAAGAAAAAATGGGCCGAGCGAGTTTCTTTGGAATCAACTCGTGCCGGCAATCGTA
This sequence comes from Aedes koreicus, assembly GCA_024533555.2. Taxonomy (NCBI): domain Eukaryota; kingdom Metazoa; phylum Arthropoda; class Insecta; order Diptera; family Culicidae; genus Aedes; species Aedes koreicus. The sequence continues at coordinate 284,443 of JAHHFK020003986.1, forward strand.
CGGGATGTCTCCATGGTAGTTATCGTAGTCGTATTATGTATCAAATGAGCGACGATGGACAGAGCGAAGATTTGTATGTATGTATGCATGTAGGAAGCCACCATCCTAGCGTGGGCCTTGCCCTGCATGCGGTTCCACTTAGCAGAACGATCATTCTTTGTTACCGTTCTAAATTCAACATACTGACGATGGACAGAGCGAAGATTTAGGCTTAAATTAATTTGAAAAGATGAGAGTTCCAAACTGGTCGAGCATATTTCAGTATTGAATTGTCCGAAGAATAGTGCAAGAATTTAATGCAACGGACATCTCTGAATTTGTGGTTGGTGGTTTGGTTGTTTTGAAAGTTAGCTTGAAGTACAAGATAACTTCTAGATTTTGCCTTTGATTTTTTTTCAACGTAGAATATTAGTTATTTAATCAAAAAGTTTAGGTTAACAACGTAACAACAACTGTTAATATGTTGAGATTAATGATCATACAGTCCATCTTGCTCTATAACAAATATTGGAGGATGAGAACAAGACGTTTGGTTTTCCCAAAGTTATTCTCACATAAACTTCAAAGCGCTAGTGATTTAGAATGGTTTTAGTGGAGTGAAGCTGAACTGATATTTTGAACAACACTTTAATGCACATCTCTTTTCTTATGAACGGGACCCTTGCGCTGAACTGGCTGGCTTGACGTGCCGCAAGGGCTCAGAAGAGATCCTTTGTCAAGACCCGAAGCTCCTTTGCGGTAATATCACATCATTTTGTTTTGCCACTGTATTTATCAACTCATTTTTTCTATATAGTTACCGTAGTAACATATTGAATTCAAATGGTTCATTTCAAAAATCACTGCAGTACCAATGAGATTCACTACAAATGATTATGGCGATGCAAGGAAACCGAGCAGCACATGGATATACTGAAGACAGACGTTCAAGCAGAAACAAAACAATTCAAATTTGTTGTGTGAAATTTCAAATCCAATTACGTTGCAATTACCTAGCACAGTAGCGCCACCTAGTCAACTTATTGCTACATTAAATGTGACAGTTTGACTGGCAATCCATTTTGTCCTTACCAATAAAAACAAATCTGTGGCGCCATCTGTTAGGTTATTGCTTCTTGATATCTTGAGGGAAGGCATGTTTCTCCACAGGTAAATGAGATGAAGTCGAACGTCTGTCTGCGGATATACTATTCTTTATACGGTGTATAATATCAGATCATCCATGAAGTTCCAACATTGTATATAAATTTTGAATTTAACATTGTATACTACTTTTCAATTAATTTTTTTTTCATGGTTATGATACAATGTTTGAACTTTCGCACTTTTTCTGAACTTTTTTTTCGATGAATAGCTATTAAGTGTTATATCGATTTATCTGTGGTTTCATAATCAAGCACGTTCTCGTTCGTTTCCAGTGAGACTTCCTATAGAAACAATGATTCAATGATATAAGATATCACTAGCGTTAACACTGTTGCTAATATAAACTACATTCTATTCTACTGTATCTAATGGTGTTCCCTAAGTGAGCATCTTTGCGTCCTATTTCATTTATACATGCTTGGCATTGTCAGTCTTAAGTAATACTTTTCTGTGACTATGTGCATAATTTCGAACAATCAGGTAATGGCTATCATCAAGAACGTCCCCCCTTTTCGATAATGGTCCAATTAATTTTAGTTATTATACCATAAGCAAACCAGGTTTATTCGGTACTCATATCATAAAATAGTTAAATGAACAAATATCAACATAAGTTGCCACAAAAATGAAAAGTTTACTTTTAGTCGTTTCTCTGAGAATAAAATTAAGAGGTCTAAAAGTTGATTGCGGATATCCCTCCAGTACCACATCCTAAGTTTGTGCCTTGATATGAACGTCCTACAACGTGGCAGTGAAATAAATGAGCAGAATATGTGATACTTTCACTACTGGTCATATTCTTGGTCTCACATGCAGGTCTATAGCATGAGATAAGCCCTCTCACTATTGGCAAGGTTAAAAATTTGACCTATGAGAGGGATCCTCAATTTGTTAAAACTGGTGAACCCAAACTTAGGCAAAACCGGCGCCGGCCTCAACCGAATGCAGGTCAGATAAAGAAGGCGTAGGATTTCGTAGTTGAGTTGGCAGCAGGGATACGCTGAATTATTGTTTATCTCTGTTTTGACGTAGAACTACGTCTTCGTTTTTTATACTTCTGTACAATTAAAAAAAAACCTGTTGCAACAGTCACGAAAAACAGTTAGGTTTTGAACGTTATTTTCTCAGTCATTTCTCCAAACATTTTCAAAATGTTTGTTATTTTGGATTCGAATATATATATCTAACATATCGTTCTAAATTCTTGTCAATTGAAAGCCAGCAATGGCTTAAAAAGTTTCAGATTTCACCTCGCCGCAAACCTTAAATCTTTTGTAGAACTTCAAACACGGCTCGGAACTTCAAAAGGTCTCTATATTATTCCGAAGTGCAAATATAAAGCAAGCTTATACGAAGGACAGCATGCCAAATAGAAATTTTACAAATGGCGACCGTCACAAAGTATTGAAAAAAGTGATTTTAACATTCATTACACATTGCTATGTAGTCCTACGTAACCTTTACGTACAGCCTCATGGGGGGTCTCCCTTGTAGTTTTAAGATTATTTTTCATTTAGTTAGTGTTAGGGAGTTGCACAAAAATATATTCAAATCTAGGATTATTTTTCAAAAGGGTGAATCCAGCATTGAGAGATTCTCTCCTGCCTCGCTCTCTTTCATTCATTACAGCGCCATTATAAAACTTTCGAGGGACTCTTTAGTACAGATCGAAACACAACAGTACTGGCTAGCATACTCTACAAATAGTAGAAGGATCCTATTGGGGCCACTCACAAAGTGTAATAGTGGTTTGGATCACTGGGAAAAAAATAATTTTTTTAAAGAACTTTTGTGAATAAATTTTAACCAATTCCAATCAACAATAAGGATGCTGGGACAATTATCACACCCTGTGAATGGTCCCAGCATCCTAAACTCCTAACATCCTGACTCTCAAGTGTTGTTTAAAAAATTTAATATTTTCTAATAATATAAACCACTATTACATTTCATCAATGACCCCAGTAGGATCCTTACTGTTGGTTTACTTTATTGGAATAAAACGTTTTGGACTACGCCAAATCGCTTCAAACCGATTGTAACCAGCAGTAAGGATACTGTGAGTAAAGTGTGATAGTAGGTTAGATCATTTGGAAACAAACAATTTTTAAATGATTATTTTGTATGCCCACATAACATATACTTCTCATTTGCTACATCTTATGATAAACCATGTTGGGTAACCAGACCCTAACCAACACCGATTGGGGGGGGGGCAAAGTAGTTACTTGCACTGCCAGTGGGGTAGAATAGTTTGCCCGCCTTTCATATAGTGGACTGTATTTTGGTTGAGATTTGGGTTTCTTTTGGAGCTCCATTCCATCTACACCACACACATTACACATTCGTACACCAATCACGCAGTTGTCCTTATATTTCGTCCGTTACACTCAATATTCTAACATACATTTTATTTACAGTATTTACATTTACTACAAACTATTACATCACAAACAATTAACACAGAACATTCCCTTCCCATGGTGACTCTGCTCCCATCCATCCTTTCCGAGAGTCAGAGCCGACACGACTATTGCACAGCAGATCGTCCACTATCCAACAACCAGATGATTCCAAGCGGTGACGTCACCGATAACGATCGCCTGTGATCGTTGTCGCTATCGGTCGATGTGGTAGGGAGAATACCGTCTCGATTCGGAGGAATGCTCGTTGGAGAGAACCCTCTCGTTCGGCAGTGGCGTAGCGAGGGTAGGGTGATGTTACTCCCGAACAAACCATGGACACATTAACCTTTTTCATATTATGTATCTGCTTCTCTAATACATCATATGCAGCTTGCCTGCAAACTCCTCAAATTTGCTGTCACTGTCGTTATGTTTTCCGGAATTATCTATTTTTCTTTCAATCATTCTCATTCTCAGCTAACTCCCTTTGTGCCACAAATTCATTGTTACCATTGTTACCAGTTCTGGTGTAACGTGAAAGGGGAGTTCCTTGAACGTATTTTGAATATCAATATTACTTATCATTTGCTTGTTATGTTTACTAAAATGACCATTCCGCTTAATTTTCTGCCACACATTATTTCATCTTCAACACTCTCATCTTCAAAATTTAATTTAAATAACAAACAAGACACAGTTTGAACTAAGAAAAATAAATGCAATAAAACAAAACTCAAGACGTAAAAAACATGTTTTAAATTTGCTAGCAAATTGGATTACGCAGCATCGATACAACAACTTTAAAACAAAATTCATTTTGTGTAAAGTGGAATGTTTTGAGAAAGTAAAATTTAAGTTCAGTAAAAAAAAGTTAAGCTGTTCAAAATAAATTGTGGCATTAAAAATATGGAATTTTTCGCATGGCGATAAAAAAAAGCTAAGACTTATAATTGCTTTTGATAAATTTCCCATGGAAGGTAATTATTTAAGCTTCAACGCCCTTGCGAGCGGCCATCCGGCAGTTAATCGAAACATTCGCCATGGCGGACGAAAACATGCGTCGAGGCATGTTTTTGAGTTCTTTCTTCGTTTTATTTATCAATTCCTCCTCAGTTTTCAGGACAAATGTGTTGGAGTAGATCTTACGCTTCAGGTTGGCCCAGAAATTCTCGATGAGACGCAGCTGGGGGACGTTGGGCGGGTTCGCCGACTTGGGTACCACATCGATATTCAGCCGCTCCATCTCCTCCAATGATCGCTTCGAGTAGTGGGCCGACGCCAGATCCGGCCAGAACACCGCGTCTTCGCGCTTATAGTATTTCTTGATGAAAGACGCAACTTCCGGCAGGCATTTCGTACTATAAATTTCCCCGTTCACGGCCAGTCCGGAGCGAAAGAAGAGCGGCTTTGACATCCCCTTCTCGCTGATTGTCAGCCACAGCAGCACCTTATTGGGGAACTTGGTGTGTGAAATGAACTTCACCTCGGAGTTCACTTCCTTCGTGGGGGAAGTAAAATACAAAGTGCCCTGCCAGTCGTTGCCATCCAGGGTGAGATAGGTCTCCTCGTCCATCACCACCGACACGTCGCGATTCGCCGGGAACATCGAGTTGACCATCTTATTCAGCCGCTGCCGCTGCATCATTGCCTGCAGCTCCAAAACCAGTGGACGCGACTTCCGCTTCCTGACATGTATGTTCATGTTCGCCAGGTACTTTTTCACTGTTTGGCCGGTTGAACGGACCTCCCGGCCAAGCGCACGCAGCGATGTAGCCACTTTTCCCTCGGTCTTCCTCTTCAGCATCCTTTGGAGCTTCTTGTCGCTCAGGGTCGTCGGCCGTCCGGAACCGGGCTTTCTTTTGATGCTCTGATTGTTGTCTAATAGTGCCAAGATGTTGTAGATGCCGGAACGGGCGTATCCGGCCGTGCCGCACGATGTCCGTTTTCGACGCGGTGGGGTGCCGTTCTTTGAACGCGAACATTTTTGAACGGAGTTGCTTCACTGTTTTTGCCATCACGGTTGGAGTTCGACTGATAGAGCTGTGAAATTTTGTCTGCTGACTCATGGGTTACTATGATTGATGCTGCATGGGTAGTTTTGTCAGAGCGGGTGAAGGTAAACCCATGAAAAATCGGCAATTTTTGTTAATTTTATGAAAAAAATTTATTAAAAATAGGGCTTTGTGCACAAATTACGTAACGCAAAAAAACGGGATTTTGGACCCCCTCCCTCCCCTATGTAACAATAAGTAACCCGTGACCAGACTCCCCTCCTTTAATTACGTAACGATCACGGCATCACAAAAACTGTTATTGTTGTTGTTTTTATATTTAATTTTCATTTGTTTCAAAATTGTAGTATCCAGACAACAGTTAAATCATTTTATTTGTGTAACTTAAAATTAATAAAGATTGCAAACATCAGTCCACTTATTTCATTTAAGTAACTTAGCGTAAGATTGTAAAATCATGATAAAATAATAAATTAAAAAAATACACACAGTACCAAAAAAAAAAGCCGAACAAGATTTTGCTTCCATAAACCGTCATATTCAACCTTCTGTAACTTTTTCAATTATCAACATTTTTGAATGAATTTTTGACAGCACTATAACTAATGTATTGACCTTATGTGACCAAAATTTCATGTTGGTATAGTTTATAAAATTGAAGTTTTGAAAACATATGTCAAAAAAGTTTTTGGACATACCAATTTCAAAAATACGTACTTCTGTGCAAAATTTAGGCAGCATAATAAAAATTTCACCACAGCCTAAAAAAGTATAGGAAATAATGTGGACAAAGTTTGAACTGTTTCCATCAAGTGCATTGGACCACAGCTGGCGTCAAAGTTGACGCACCAACATGAGTATTTCCCTTTTTCACGCGGTATTGGCCATGCTGAAATATAGGTGCAAAAAAAGCCGAGGCGAATTCATCTTGTTAATAAACATGATTTGTTACGCGTGTAATTTTTCAAATAACTAGTGTAACCCACGAAGAACTTTCAAATATGGCATACAATATGAATTGGTTTGTGAAAACAACGTATACAGTATTATACAGTTTTATTAGTAGAATTCGCCTCGGCTTTTTTTGCACCGATATTTCAGCATGGTCAATACCTCGTGAAAATGGAAATTGGTGCATCAAATTTAACGCCAGCTGTGGTCCAAACCACTTGAAGGAAACAGTTCAAATGTTTTCCACATTATTTGCTATACTTTTTTAGGCTGTGGTGAAATTTTTATTATGCTACTTAAATTTTTCACAGAATTACGTATTTTTGAAATTGGTATGTACAAAAACGACTTTTTTGACATATGTTATCGAAACTTCAAATTTATAAACCATACGAACATGAAATTTTGGTCACATGAGGTCAATACATAAGTTATAGGGCTGCCAAATTTCAGTCAAAAATGTTGATATTTGACAAAGTTACAGGAGTTTGAAAAAAACGTTTTATGAAAGCAAAATTTTGCTCGGCTTTTTTTGCTTCTGAGTGTACAACTTTTTATTTTATTTAACATAATCTCTTGATGGGTAAATAAAATTTCTAATTATTTCAATAGCTCTAATATAAATAACAATATATTAATATATGTTTTTGTTACAATTCAACCGCTTTGGTCGAATCAACGCAAAGGTGCATTGCTTCCAAAAATCTTATTTTTTTATTCAACAATAAGTGCTTTTTGTTTTCAATAGAAGCCTCTTTTGCCGCGCTTTTAGAAACAACAAAATATATTGTTGGTTCAAAAATAAAGTAGGTATTGTTTGAATAAATTAAAATTATGGGTAAGCCGTGGGTCAACAATAAAATTTGTTGAAGCTAAACAAAACAATATGTTTCTCAGCGTGTAGATGTACCATTTATGGAAAATTGCGCCAATTGGTGATGCAAATCGTCATAAGATACATTTCGTTTAGTAGATCATATTTAAATAGTACGTCTCCATTTATCGAAGCTTTTGCATTTGGTCTGAAATCAAAAGATAGACATTATTCATTTTCCTTAAAATTTCAGATTTTTTGCACCACTTGGCCTTAAAAGTGTTTCTATTATCGCCACTCCCATAAGAGACACATGCGATTGACCATCAAAGGAACCAAAATTTAAAGTTCCAGTTCCAGTTATGGCAAACGTGATTAAAAATACATAAACAAAGTTTTGGCTCAGTTTCGATATTTTTCCTTCAAAATATGGATTGAAAGCTTTCATTTGACGTACTGAAAGTGGGTTTTTCCCAGAATTTTTAAACATAGTTCTTAACTAGTACTATAACTGGCACACAGGAAATTTTATTGATGCAAATTGGTTATTCACTTTTGGTTACGTAACGATTTTAAAATCCCCCCTCCCCCATATGTCACAATAAGTAACGGTTGCTCAACCCCCCTCCCTCCCCTTCATGCGTTACGTAATTTGTGCACAAAGCCTTCCATCAAATCACTGTGTGCGCTAATTGACACTTGTGTTGAGTGATTTGATTTTTAAGGTGGTAATTTGTTATTGTCAGATTTCCGTTCCCCTTCAACCAAACCTAAAGAATTCTACACTTGATCAGTGGTAAAACCAAAACCATCGAGAAAGTGAACAAATTCTAGCTTGGTCCCAAAGAACCGTCTGGATTTGAATCTGATTCCTGTTCCGACGATGGATGATAATGATTCGTGTTACGCCTGTATGTTTTCCACTCAAAACGTTGCTGTGGATTACAAACCGTTGCAACATTGATTATTCTCTAAAAGGCCAATAACACCTCTATAGCCAATTAACAAACTAGAAAAGCCGAAACTGGTGCTATAGATAGGACTTTTAAATCAAACATTTAGAGAATAGTGTTGCAATTTCTGACGAATAAATACCATACAATTGCCCATCATACATTACAGCAATCTAAGAAAGCATCTACGATCACTCCCCAATAATCCTACTTTCACCTTTTGACAGCACCCAGCAGTCATCACATTCAATTGACGTCAAATACATTGTTTTGTTATCAGAGAAAAGCTTTTATCATAAGCAGCATGCTCTTGACGTCCAATAGCTATTAAGCAGTAAACATCCGATTGACCACTTAGTCAGCCACAAACATGATTACCCTTGCAATTCATTTGTCCTATCAAAATTAGCTAAACAGCCTTAGTAATACGCTTGAACTAAAACTACCAGGAAAACTGTCAGCTTCAGAACTAGCTACTCATTGCGGTACGATTTTTTTGTCATGATAGCATAATACGCGTGCATCGAAATGATCAACAACGCCATAAACGACAAAAGCACTTTTCGCTTCAAAAGCTACGACAACAACAACAACATCAACAACAAGTCAGTGTCATTAACATCAAGTGCAAATTAACATCACGCGATTTACAAAACAAACACGTCCTAATCATCAAAACGAAAGAGTCGATATACCGCACTGGTTTATGTGGGGCCGGGCTTGTCTGAACCCAGGCCATAAACAAATAAAGCATTCAAATAGAAATTAGAAGCAGACTTGATAACCTTCTGTCGGTCTGTGAGTAGAGTTCGAGAATTTTGCAAAATAAGACAGTAGGTTATGTTGTTGCAATACTTATCAGCGAATTCTGATGAATGAGCCCCCCAGCAAAGAACACGAGGGTATTTGTTATTGTTGTTCAACGCGATTGTCCGGGGCGAATCCTCGTGCTGCCGTGCATCTCGCCACTCGGGGGATGCCTGCCAACAGCTGCTTGGAGATAACCCTGAAAGAGAGGTAGGTGTGAGTCCATTCGTACAGTTTGTCAATATTTAGAAATTGAGAGCGAAAAATATTTTTATTATATTTTACTGGACTAAAGATCAATCAAAACACGGCAGTTTATTTAATGGGAAGATGGGAAGAAGTTTATTTATGAATTATGCATAAGATTGCGCATTTAATTGCTGTTTGAAACTAAGTCTTCCTATCTGGCGATGAGTGGCTTGATAAATATTGTTCATGGCTTGAGCTTTTTGTTTTGTTTTCTTAGCCTTGTTTGTAAATTTCATTTGATAGAAATATGAAGCCTTATCATTGCAAATTGAAAATCAGTTTTACTAAAGAACGCTATATTTCGGACCTTCTTTGTACCTTAAAAGTGCTTCCTATATAATGAAGCCAAGAAAAAGAAAATTGGTTGACATGAGCCTGAGTTTCACCTGGTTGAAGTTTGCGTTGTAATGTCATGGTTTATGGAGAAATGTGGGTTTCTTAAAGGAAAAAATCACCAAGGAAAACGATGCAACTAAAGCATTATGTTCATTCAAATTAACTTTGAGGCTGATCATAACCCATAATATTTTTGGGAATTTTAGACGCCCCTCCTCTCATAGGCTTTTGTTAAAAATTATAATATTTCAAAAATATGTGCTTAAGTTTTTCCCTTACAATTTCCTCCCTTAATTCAACGTGGTTTATGAGCAGCCTCTTGTATAGTACCTTGAAGTGACCGTTCATTAATTACTTAAGCATAAATACTCTTGCTCTCAATGAAGAACTATTGACCGGAGATTTTTTTTCTTTCTCCCCGCGGGTTTCGAATGTTCTCCTCTGCATGAAGCTTAATTAGTTTCACACACGTGTAAAGATAAACCAAGACTAACTATTTGTATAGACTTCTCTGACGTTTGTTAAAACGCTTATGTATGAGAGTAAACTGCAAGAATGAAGTGTAAACATAGACAGTGAATGGAGTCACGCACTCACACATATGCTTTAAGAGAAGTCTATAGACTTCTCTAAAGGCGTACGTGTTAGTGCAAGAATGGTGTACTATGGACATTTGCCACACTTTAACCACCACCACAATAACCAAATAACCGCTTGTTCAAACAAATTTTGAGAAGTTGTTCAGCTTTCTAGAAGAAAAAGCTGAACAACTTCTCCAAATTTGTTTGAACAAACAGTTATTCAGCATTGATGTTTGTTGGGTGTTGTGCTCTCATGCTCACTCTCGTGTGGCTGGATGCCGCAGCCTTGTGTTCTTTCTGGACCGGCCACTTCTTATTTCACATTTCGTCTTTTCGTCCATATCCACATCCACATTTCGTCCACACATTTCACATTTCGTCCATATCCACATCCGTGACCTGACAAGAACTGTGTCAGGTTGAAGTGGATCTTTCCATGCTTTCTCTCTAGCCACATGGACACGTTTGGGACGAGCCGATGTGTTCATCTTCCATTCTCTCCATTGTCCCACTCTTGTTGTCACTTATTCAGCGACTCGGCTCTAACAGTTTTACGGATGCCCTGTGTGTCTCTTTGCAGGCAGCACACGCAATCCTCTTCTACTATTATTCCGATTGGAATCATTCCAGCGATGACGCAGACCGTTTCCAGCGATATGGTTCGGTATCCGCTTGCCACTCTCATGCTTATCACGCGATACGTGCTGTTCAGCCGCGTCTGGTTCCTCTTTGTCTTGAGCGCTGACGCCCAGGCTAGTCCACCATACCTCAGTATTGACTTGGATACACCTGCCAGGAGCCTCTTTTTACTGCTGCTTATCGCTGAGATTCTGGTCAACGCTTTGATCGACCTCGCAGCCTGTTCGCAAACATAATCTCGCTTTGCATCAATGGTATGTTCCCCGACCGTGATTTTCACATGTTGTACAGTCTTCCGGTTGCTAATCATCACCACTTCGGTTTTGAGATGCGCTAAAGTTAACGTCTTCCACCATGTCTATCGCCTCCGTGGTAAGTACTTCCACCTCCTCTCGTGAGTCACCGATGACTACTAGTACCGCATCATTCGCAATGGTGACGAGTTTACCGCCTCTGGGTAGGTTCAGCTTCAACACTCCATCGCACATCGCATTCCATAGCGTCGGGCCGAGAATAGATCCCAAAAGAACGCCCGCCATACTGTCTAACTTTCCTCTCCTCTGTCTGTTTCGTAGATCAGAGTCAGGTTCTGAAAGTAGCTCTTCATGATCCGGTAAAGGTGTTCCTTCATTTTTGCTGTCTCTATGTCACCGCTGCAGCTTCTACGACCATCCGAATGGCCACTGTCGGCCTGTCACTTCGAAAACCAAACTGCATGTTTGAAGGACCGTTCTCATTCTCTGTGTATCTCGTAAGCCTGTCCAGGATTACTTTCTCTAGTAATATGCGGACTATATCCAGCACACATACAGGTGTACATGCTGGCGGATCTCCAGGAGGTTTGGGAATACCATCTAGCCCTGGGGCTTTCATTGCACTTTCATTGCTTTGGCCGTCAATATTAGCTCATCGTTCGTGATCCGATCTCTCTCTTCGTGATCACCGTCCTCGCCCTTCTTTCCACTCTTTTCTCGTAATTTTGTGCCCTCTTTTCTTCTCCTCCTGGCTCGGAGACAGCTGGCACGTAGTTCTGCGATGGTCGTGTTCCACCAGTAGGCAGGACGGCGACCGTTTCTCGGTTTCTACATCCCCGGCATGGTTGCATCGCACGCTCGTGCAATTTCTGCTCTCAGCTCTTCCACGCTCAGATCCAACGGACTTTGCTCGAAACGAAGCGTCTCGACGAACACGCCCTTGTCAAAGTTCTCCGTTTCTCACCTTCACTCATTCAGCTGCCTCCCACGTGGCTCCATATGTCTCCCATTCCCGATGTGGTACCGGGTCGCTTGATTATCGCTGTGGGTGTATTCTTCGCTCACTCTCCAGTTCTTATTTTGCGCCTATCAAGGACTGTAGAAAGTGACATCGACGATCGATTCTCGGCCATCTGCACGATATGTGCTGATATTACTTTCGTTGGCAAGGTCTACATACAGACTTGCTAGAGCTTTCAATAAACTACGTCAACTCGTGTTGGTGTAACGACTGCCATATTCCTCCGCCCAAGCATTGAAGTCGCCGGCGATGTCGACCGGTCTTCGATCGATGAGCCCTTCCGTTAGCTTGTTCAGCATTTGGTTGAACTGCTCTATCATCCTTCGTGGAAGTGCCTAGCAGCTACTTGTTTATTTGTTTATTTATAAATTAACATCAACAGGCTTTCCGCAGCCCCCATGATGTTGGTAAAGCATGTAAAAAAAAATGTTACAAAAATTATAACATCCATAAACGAGCAAATCAGAATTAATCAAGTCTTTCAAAAAAACATACTAGTATAGACACAAAAATACATTTTTTTCGTAGTCATTATCAGCTACCGCGATGCTCGAAGGCAGCGGCAAATCTTCGACGGAGAACTGCACGCAAAAGATGGAAGTTGAACATTGAAGCTACTCTGTTGAACACTCGTTGCAAACCGCTGATCGCACCCTCGAGTCCGTACTTCGTACGACGAAGCGGAGGCCTCAGCATTATATTATTTCGCAGTGGCCGAGGACGAACATTCAAGTCGATATTCTCAAGAATCGCCCCGCAATCAATTCTGCCTTGAAGGGCGTCCGTGATGATCAATGCGTTGTTGACGTCCCTTCTCACTCGCAAAGTTTGCAGGTTGATCAGACGGCAACGGTTTTCGTAGCTGGGCAATCGGAACCGATCCCTCCAAGGTAGTCTTTGGAGAGCGAAACGAAGAAAGCGACGTTGAACCGATTCAATTCATTCCGCACCGTTGTTGTGATAAGGGCTCCAAACGGCAGAACAGTACTCCAACGTGGGCCTCAAAAGAGAGAGGTAGAGCGATTTTAAACAATAAACGACGCAAAATGTTTTGGCTATTCTAAAGACGAGTCCCAGCACTCTTGATGCTTTAGCAACGACGTATGAGACATGCTGCTTATAATTTAGTTGTGTATCCAAAATCACCCCGAGATCCTTCACATGACTCACTCGGCCTATTGACGATCCAAGCAGTTCATAATTGAAGGTTATCGGATGCTTCTTCCGCGAAAAAGTTATGACGTAACACTTGGCAGGTGCGTTCACCATCCGATTGATCGTGCACCAATTGGCCACTGCATCAAGTTGTTGTTGAAGATGAATACAATCATTAACTGAACGAATCCTCAGATAGATTTTGAGATCGTCTGCATAAGATAAACACGGACTTTTGATGATAAGATGCACGTCGTTGAAGTAAAGTAGGAAAATTAGCGGGCCCTGATGGCTGCCTTGTGGAATGCCAGATGAGGCACAGAAACTTGCAGAATGACAATTTCCTATAGCAACCTTAAGTAGCCTATCAGTAAGATATTATCGAAACCAATCTAGTAGATTACCGTTGATTCCGAGCCTGTCAAGTTTGGCTATCACTATAGCGTGGTTCACCTTGTCAAAAGCAGCCGGTGTAAATAGCATCCGTCTGAGTCCGTTCCGTCATAGTTTCGGTAACGTACGATGTCAAGCATAACAGATTTGTAGTGGTCGAGCGGCCGGCAATAAATTCATGTTGATCAGTGCTTAGTAACTGCTTGCTGTGTGAGACGATTGGATCCATCACTACAAACTCAAAAAGTTTGGAAACAGCGCTAATTGTTGACATCGCGCTTACTACCCTTCTTGTAAACTGGAAACATATGAACAGATTTCCAGCACTGAGGAAACGTACCACATAAAATAGAATGCTGGAAAATACGACGAAGCGGAGGACATCAATGTGTTTTTTAATTATTGCGGATGGAGCTCCGTCTGGTCCCGGATTAAACGACGTCTTAAGTCGCAACTTAAGGCGTTACGTTCACACCACTCATCGATTGATTGTATACCGGAACATTCTGCGCAGCAAGCGAGATTTGGTCAGAGGAGGGTAGCTCATCTGTACAAACATTGGCAAACTTCATGGAGAACAAATGGCAGATATCGGGTTGCGACGAAGCTGTTATGCCATCAAGAACCATAGAGGATGGTAATCCGGACTCCTTGCGTTGTTTATTGACGTAATTCCAGAAAGATTTTGGATGCGATTTAAGCTTGCGTTGTATATCTCTTTGGTGACGAAGATAGCAGAACTTTATTAAGCGCTTTTACTCGTGGTTAAGCCTGACGTAGTATTGTTTTAGTGGAAGCTAAAACAATATTACGTCAGGCGCTGCGCTTTTTTCATACGGCTGGAAATATTCATCGTCTATCAGCGACCATCCAAGGCTCCTTCGTGGTGCTAATTGAATCCCGTCTAAGGATCATCGAGACCCGTGTATTACGTAAAGGCCCGCCTTAAGAAGGCAGTTAATCGGAGAATCGAATGAAGTCGCCAAAACTAAGCGCCACCATCACTCTCGTGGAACAAAATCGGAAGCTTCCGTTCCGGCCGCCACTCCCTCCGCATCTCTAGTTCAGCCATATTGCACACACGGGTCCGTTCGTCATTGCGCGCCAAATCACAGCGTGGACATCCTGGTGGCAACCATTGCACCGCCGCCATTTCGTCGCCGTTTTCGTTGAGCAAGCCGCAACGGAGTCATCGAGGTACCAACGGGCCCCATCAGTCGTCGAGTCTTCGAAACCCCTGCGCAGGTAAGTTACATGGCCATGTTTGCTCTTTCCTTTCTTTGTCGTCGAAACCGTCCAGCACGAAGAAACGAATCTAGAAATAAGAACCAATTCGATTGAGTTGTGATAAAAGTTCAGTTGCGTTTAACGTCAATTATCGGGAATAAAGTACTCACTAATTTCGAGAGCTTAATTTGTTCGTTAATCAATTTGCTAGACGTCCCTTCGCGGTCCCTAAAATATCTCAGCTGATGAAAGGAAAGGAGATTTAGCCTGTATTGAAGAAATTTCGCCAATTTTCCCCAATAACCGTTCAAGAGTTTCCCCTGAGCCAAAACAGTCTCTAAAGTTGGGCAAAACGAAACGTGACCGGTGGTCTCTCTTAGAGAGTGGCGCTTAAGTCATCGATTAATTAAACTCGGAGGTCGTGAACGGTTACAGTCCGCACCAAGCTCCTTCAGTTTTTGAGCAAGTCTTATGGTCCGCTGGACTTCGACGTACTCCTCCGCGATTGACTTCACGACGAGTTCTTCGCCTTTCTTCCTAATCTTCTTCTCTCTAAGGGGCTTTATATTGCGGCCTCGGTCTTTCTTCTTATCCTTTCGACCCCCTACCACTAGCCAGGGAGTTTCAGCAGTACCATTGTTGGTATCCACAAAAAAAAGTCTCTCAACACTAGACGTCAGTGCGTCTTCACAGGGAATCTCTCTATTTTTGGATGCCTCTGCTTTTTTTTCGCCCGGCGAATATCTGACTGCCAGCACAACGAAGCCCCTGTTTGGGAAAGGACCAGCGTTGAACGTCACGAAATGTTTGTTTTTCTACAAGAGGATCTAGTCCTTTTTAATGATGTTATTTTTATGTAACTTGGTCAAACAAAATGTATATTCAAATAGAAGATTTTATTTTGACGATAAATCTCAAACTGAGCAGAATCTTCAAGATATTTTACACAACATCCAAATGACCAAAATCTCGTGCGTTGTACCGAGCTTATATTGAAGACAACTTATACCAAGACACACAAGTGTCGAATTTCCCCACATATATCGTTAACTTAACATATTGAAGCATCTCCGGGAAACTGCCTGAAAAATTTACGTGATTATGTATGAATGTGACTGTATAAAGTTACCTGTATGCCATGTTGAAGACATCAGGTCGAGAAATTTGTATTCATCGTTTCTTTCATTCTCTCACTGTGATTGTGACGTCAAACTCACAGTTTGATTTAAATACCAGAAAGTTAAAGAAACGACAAATTTCACATTGCCAGTCCTTTAATATATGGGTTTGCCATTGATGTGAACAAACAGTATTTTAGATTTGCTCAAATTATTTCATGGTAGAAAACGATACATTTTTTGGCTCAAGAGATACCAGCACTTCGGTCCCAAGCTTAATGATTTCCCCAACGTAGCGTAACTCACACGAACACACCCTCACAAATTCTGTCAAAATAACTCTGCGAATCAAAAGAAAAACAAAGCTTTCAGTACCGAAAAGTGCAAATATGAATTGTAAGGTGCAAACTGTAAGGTGTACTTCGGAAAAAGAGGTTCTACAACAGTGAACCAATTTCAAATGGCTAGTTTCATATTGATTGTTGACGCTTCTACCCGAGAGATCGTCGTTTTGGCAATACAGTTTCTAGGCAGATGTGTTTATTATGTTTTGGAGCTGATGCGCAAACATATATTGCTATAACCTGTTGGTTTCAACTTACGCCGGCGTACTTTCCGGCGTTGGAAGAGCTAAAGCATCCCAAAACACAACAGGTTTTACGACCCATTTTTACTGCGTGTTTGGTAGATAGCAAAGACGAACAGTTATAGACTTTGGCACACCTATTTATGATGAGCATCAAATTATAAGCGCTGTCAAAACTAATGCAAATTGATTACACACACACACATACATACTCACGTTTAATGTTCCTGAAATGCGTTGAGGGCAATTTAAACAGGTAGACTGAAATAAAGTGGGAGCTGTGTGACTTGGTATAAGATGTCTTCGATTATATCAACATGTTATTCTACTGAATTTAACTGTATATAATTGATTTCAATGAAAAAAATTATGGAGATTTCAAATATGTTATAATATATGTGACTATAATTTTTAGTTGAGCGAAACCCCCGAACAGAGATGAGTAAACACGTTGGAACGTCACGGTAGATTGTGTCTATTGCACTTGAAGTATTGTCTATAATGTTATGAAAAAGCTGAAAGTATTCATTGTTTTTTTAATGTATTTCTTAAATTTCGATAGCAACATTGAGTATTATGTTGTTTATTATACTTTGATGAATACTATACAAGGCAAAAAATATTTTCTAAATTGTAGTTTACCTTACAAATTTCTCCTGGTCGTGTTCTATTTCAGGCACAAAAATGCAACCATTAAGAGATGTATTGTGATTTCTGTTGCGTTCATGCAGTAATTTTTGTTTGATTGGAGAAATCAGTGAAATTGTTATTATCAAAGGGATTGTATCTCAAATATTACATAGAATTTAATATGGTTATAGTTTCTAATGCAAACGCGAGAATTCCTCTAGTCATTTCTTTATTATAAAATTGATATTTTATTGTATTCGTCATTTTTTTTTCAATTTTGAAAATTAATATTTTTGTTGACTGATTGGAATTTGCGCTGCTGAAATATACTATGCACAGCGCAGATAAACATGATAATCATAATTGACCCGTTTGAGAAACAGCAACAAACAAACAATTTTTTTATAACACCATGTATTCGGAATGATCCTGATTCAAACCCGCGAACTCCATCCGCGGTTTTTTTTTCTAAGTTGCCGGTTTAATTCTAACAAAACAGGTTACCACCAAAACTGGCTTGTGATGATGACTTGCGGAAAAAACGACTCAGGATTGAGTGAGCGGCTACCTCAGCGATAGACTGGTGTAAGTTTTTACCAAGAAATTATCCCAGCGGTTATTTGATCGGTCTTTGTTGATGGTTATGTTCAATTAAGAAAGCAAAAAACGCAATTGTTCATTTTTTTTTCTTCGGACAATCAAGTATATACTCTCGACTTGTACCAAATACAGGTTACGGTATACAACACACCCGTGGGTGCAAATTGACGTCAGGAGCGTTTGCCTTCTAGCGAATCCAATGCTGGAAACAGAACTGAAAAAAATGAACTTCAGATTTATGAGCCAAGGGTGCCGATAAATGATTGAAAGTTCTGACGTACATGAACAATTGACGAACGGAGGGTCAAACAGATAAAGCAAGTACATACCTACTTGTTATCATCCCAGCACGACCTACCTGAGCCGGATGTAGCACGTCTTCGAAGTGGAAGACATTGGAATGGGAATTTTGTATGGACAGAATTAATGAGGACAGAATGTAGGATGACGCCATAGTTGATGTCAGATCATGATGATTCGACAAAATTATATTATGAACTGCAAATAAGCAGCCATAATTTACAGTTTATGATACAATTGTTGATCTTCCAGGTCTTTGATGACATGGATTGATGTGCAGAAAATTTGTTCATTTTAATACCATTCAACATACATTTCTCCCCAGGATTAAGAAGTATATAAATGAAAATAACTATGCATGCAAGAAGCATGGCATGACGGATACCTGAGTAGAGGAGAATGGGTCAACTGGTTATAATATTTTAAATTTTTAAAGGATGTGTAAACTAAGCTTAAATTCAATAAATATGCTGCAAATCTTTGGTTGGGAATTGCAAAATACAATAAGAAAGAATTTCTATATGATGAAGAGGCTTGCAGATGTCTCTAGAAGATGTCAACGCGCAGGTTGGCTGGTAGAAAGAATTTAGTCCGTTTGTAGCAAAGTTCACCGCACATCATCTTAACTACAAAAATGATCTCAGATTGATTGATTTCCAACAGCCCAAAAAACTTAGCTTTGATCGACGGTAGCCAAGACAGGGGTGGCCTCTGCTGTAGACAGAAGTTGTCTCCATTCTATTCTGTCCATGGTTGCACTTCACCAGCCTCGCAGTCTGCGAAGGGTCCGCAGGTCACCTTCTACCAGATCGATCCATCTTGCTTGTTACGCTCCTCTTCTTGTTTTGCCCTTCGGCTCGTTGTCAAGAATTAGTTTAACCAGGCTGTCGTCCGACGTTCTAACGACATGCCCAGCCCACTGTAGTCGACCGTTTTAGCGGTCTGAACGATGAGAGTTTCTCCCAGCAACTAGTGCAGTTTGTGTTTCAACCGCCTCCTCCACGTTCTTCAATCTGCACTCATCCGTCGATCGTAACGTTTGCATTAAAAAAAATGGACAAAAAGTGAAGTTCATTTCACACACCAAGTTCCCCAAGAAGGTACTGCTGTGGCTGACAATCAGCGAGAAGGGGATGTCAAAGCCGCTCTTCTTTCACTCCGGACTGGCCGTGAACGGGGAAATTTATAGTACGAAATGCCTGCCGGAAGTTGCGTCGTTCACCAAGAAATACCATAAAGGCAAAGACGCGGTGTTCTGGCCGGATCTGGCGTCGGCCCACTACTCGAAGCGATCGTTGGAGGAGATGGAGGGGCTGAATATCGATGTGGTACCCAAGTTGGCGAACCCGCCCAACGCCCCCCAGCTGCGTCCCATCGAGAATTTCTGGGCCAACCTGAAGCGTAAGATATCCTCCAACAATTTTGTCACGAAAACTGAGGAGGAATTGATAAATAAAACGAAGAAAGAACTCAAAAACATGCCTACACGCATGTTTTCGTCCGCCATGGAAAATGTTTCGGTTAACTGCCGGATGGCCGCTTGCAATGGTGTAGATTTTTTTTGCAAGTAAGCTTAAATAATTACCTTCCATGGGAAATTTTTCCAAAGCAATTATCTGTCTTAGCTTTTTTTTATCACCACCCGAAAAAAGTCCATTTTTTTAATGTAAACATTATGCAACACCTTCCGTTCAAAGACACCAAGGGGGCGTAGTTTTCCCACGAACATTATCCATATGTCGTGTCCGAAGAGAACTACTAATCTAATTAACGTCTTGTAGATGGTCCTTTTTGTAGTAAGGCGTATTTTGTTCAATTTTAGCGTCCTATGGAATCCAAAATAGGCACAATTACCAGCCATAAGGCAATTTTGTATCTCTTTGATGGTGTCGTTACCGACAGTCATCAATGTGCCCAGATACGAGTAATTTTGTCTACAGCCTCGATTTCATCACCGTCGATCTTAACACGTTGTGGAAGGCTAACATTGTTATTTTTTTGAGCCTTAAGCCTGATGTACGTTTCCGCCATCGTCTCGAAGTTGCATGCTACGATATCAACTACGACTGATCCAAATAGTTGAACGGACTCCTTTAAGATCGTGCCACTCGTGTCTATCCCCACACTTCGAATTACACGCTGTTATGCAAAGTTAAATACCAAACACGACAATCCATCACCTTCGTTGCTTTGTCCAACCGCGTCGTTTTTTGTCACTTTGTCATATTAATGTTTAAAATACATCTTTTGAACAAAGCTTAAGTTTTTTATCTAACGTCAATAACTTAATTTCATACACGAATAAATGAGCAATAAATGTGACATTTTTGAACATCTTTAGGTCATACCAGATGTTAAGTAAAATATCGCAAATATTATGCCCTATGGATGCTTCCTACAGCATGCCTATAGGTTGATAGGTTCTGTCCAAGTAATTTTTAACTTCGCAAATACTAAACATGTGTAATAAAGCTATGTTACCATGAAGAAAACATGCAATAGACTTGTATATGACAAACGAATGTTCTACGAGATTATAATTTTGCATTCTGTATGAAGCACGGTACTAAAATACACAGACTTAAAAAAATATAAACAAGATTTTTTCATGGCGAAACGATATCGAAGCAAATGCTATTTTACGCGTTAAAGTTGATTGTACATAACTTTTTCAAATGGGAAATTATAAGTGATTTACGCATGGAAGTCGAAATTGTTCATGCGGCTCAAGGTTAGCAGCGTAATTTCCCGTTTTACTTTCCCTTATTTCATGCGCCATTGGATTGAAAAATTTCGAAGGTAACCCGAATAAATTATTGATTTTTTGTGAGATTGCCTTATGGAACCCACAAAAATCAACATGGCGTCCACACACTTAAAAAGTATTCACAGGCTCGGTTAAACATTTAGCTGAATTCACTCAGCATTTTCACATTTAACTGATAGCTTGGCAATAAATCGAACGATGCTGAGTATCAGTATCACCTGAAACTGAAATATCGGGTAACTTCATTATTAAACCGATTCTCGGAAACTCTGGGAGCCGAGCACAAACGTTAATCAAACTTCAACCGACCTCAGCTGCCTCAGTCATGCGCCATATTGTTTTGATTCGCAAGTGGAGTAAGTCGTAAGTTGTTTGTGGAACGGTGAATAAACGGTGAAAATGGAGCAACTACTCTATAAAATGCAGCAGGAGGATGTATGACTGCACGATATTTTTAGTAAGTACAAATTAATTTACTAATATGTTCCAGTTTAGCTTGAAAAGTCATTATGTTTCTTCTGTCGAGAAGTAGTTGGGGGCTATGTGGAAGAGCTACAACTGCACGGTTCCAAAATGCCGATCAAGGTACAGCCATTTCAAATCACTGAAAAGGCACAGTGTTCAGCGACACCCCCATCCACTTCCGACGGTATTGGACAGTTTAGACCTTCATACGGATGCGCCGGTACCCAAAAAGTTAAAATTCGATGCTGATGAATCTGTTTACTCTGCTGAATTGCAAGCTCCAGTTTGTTAAATTTAGATTCAGTGGGATTAGTCACCACCAAAGGACTAAACATGTTTTAAACTCCGTGGAAAAACTGCCACCTGAGGGCAGGTTTAAATAATGACCAAATGGAAGTGCTGGGGAAATCCTTCTATCATAAGTGTGGTTCTGATGGATACAAGGAAAGGAATTCCCCCTTCTTCTTTGTCCTCTCGGAATTCACTGAAAAACTGAATAAAAGAAAATTAACCTGAAAACTACTTTATTGTAGTTAAAAAGAAGATGTCGTCATGTGAAGTTCATCATGTTATGTTTTTAGTTCAGTAGACATTAGTGCCTTACATCTACGCTACTACCGATAACCTACCATCTCCATTAGCAATGCATAGAATTACTTCTGATTTCTGTATTATATGCATACATGTATGTTTATTTACCGGCGTGCGGCGTAACACTCAGGTCGCTCGTCAGCATGGAGACGGATTCTGCAATAAATGATGATGACATGGAGATCTACTACCTACATGCCCTACTGTCAATGAAAATTGCATATCAACACAGTTGTGGAACAGATGAAAGAAGAAACGGTTTCTCTTGACGACTTTAAAAGATGCGTTTCATTGGAAATTTGGCGGTTGACGGCCGATGTGTGAGTACCGCAAACCAAAATCGCAGAAATGATCAGACTTTGCGAAACCCTTGTCTTGGTTTACCTGATCCGCCCATCTAGCTCGCTGTGCTCCACGCCTTCTTGTACCAGCCGGATTCGACGCAAATACCATCTTCGCAGGATATTGCCTATAGGCATGGAATTTTCAACAATTTAGTCTCGGTTAACCTCATTTCTGTTTGTTTCGAATTTCAACCGATATATCAGTTTGCTCCTGCCGAGATTCCCAGCTAACTATATGAGTTTTCAGTTTGACCCAAACCGACATTATCGGTTAACATAAAAAAGCTGAGATCGAATCCAAGAGGTCGGCTGTGCGGATCTCGGTTTCAGAAAGCCGAGACTCGGCATATAATTCTAAGTATGCAGGTCGAAAAAGTGTTAACGTAAGGTTAGACCAGCATTAGGAAGAAAATATATAAGAAAATTCTATTGTAAACTCTTTAGATAACATTTGGTATTTTTGTATTTTCTACGATGATTGCAAGGGCCACTATCTTTATCGCGAAGAAGATAGCTACACGCAAAAAAACCGCAGTAGAAACTACCATTTTGAGGGTTAAATTAAGTGCAAACCCCAACAATTTTCACCTGACTATAAATGCGATTGATTTTATCATGCCTGCGATTAGATCCACCATGGTGCGGTTGATATCACTATGAGGTCTGTCAAATATACCACAAATGTTGAAGGTTGTACCATAAACGTAGTAAATTTGACTGAAATTTCATGGTAGTTTTGAAAACATGCATAGTCGGGTAAAAGTGTCGTTTTTACTACAAGATTTTTTTCTGTGTATGGATCTGTTGGTTCGTTGGTTGTTCAATGCGCTTTGCCATTTACTCCGGGACGCGGCGTTTAAAGTAATGACATGTTCAGCAGGGGCGCGGTAATGGAAATTTCAAACAGCCCAAGAGAAAAATTTAACCAAACAAACTCTTTAGTTGGCATGAAATTCTTGTCTCGTTGTCACGGGTGGCTTTTGTTTCGCCAACTCGTAGGCTTCAAAAGCCAGGTATCTCGCAGCGAGGTTAACGGAAGCACCGGCACCAACAGCCAACTGCACCAACGCCTCTCTGGGCAACGACTGCTCGCGACTGCTCGCCAGTGTACCCTCCAGGGTAATTGTTACCGCAAATGCTTTCCTACAGCAGATCCTACTCTGCACAGCTCCACGACTGCTGAAAAACTAACTCAAAATGCGAAGGTGTACTCGTTAAATTACATTCATGGCGGCTGCCTAGGAGATGTTCATTACTTAAATATGAAGTCTGTGCTAGTACTGCGTATTTGGTAAATTTCCTCTGAAAAATCGACATTATAAGACATCACCTTGTATTAACGTTATTTTCAATAGTTTAGTGTTAAAAATCAATCAATTTTAATACTAACATCGATGCGGAGAAATATTCCAGATAGATTGGTATAAAGATTCTAAAACTAGGTCATGAAATGAATAGTTATTAACGTACAAAACCTAAGGCCGTTTTCAGCGGTCGCGGTCTATTCTAAATTATGACAGTTAAACAGACCAAACGAAATTTTCCATTTTCACCGGGGCGTTCTAAATTTGATTTTCGAACAGTTCTGTTGTAAATAAAATAGAACTGTCATTCGTTTTGTTTTATTTCGCGCCAAAATTGAAACGGAATCCAGGCAGTTCTAAACTTGTTTTACAGCAGGGAAAAAAAAGATTTTTACAACAACATCGTCGAATGAAATAATCGGAATAGAAGATCGGTCATAAAAGTGTTTTTTTTTGTAAAGTGTTTACAATAAAGTGAAGTGAAAAGTGTGAAGACAAATGAAAATTGCCCATTGCCCTGCATTACCCGAAACTTGCAGGTTTGGAAGTGTGCTTTCGGAAGTTGCGTAATTCTAAACGGCGCTTCTCCATCCACAGGCATCCAAAAGGAAAATTATGTTTTATGTTCTTGGCCTTTTCCAACGGTGCACGGCATAGGGAAATCCTGCAATAGAATTTGACAGAACTATTCAATCAATTTTGCCATTTTTTTTTTTGTATCTATTTCAGTCGAAGTAATCTTCACCGATCTAGGCTGAAGCGCTGAATATTGGAAACGCTGCTCCGCTTTTTTGTACTGGTTTTCATCTTGCCAAGAGATGAATTTTGATGAAGGTATGTTTTATTTTAACTTATTTTATAGAAACTTTTAGTCCCGGGCTGGTTTGTCTCTTTTGCAGGTGAGGAATTCTTAAGGAATCCATAATATTATGTTTCAGTTAGGGCGCTGCCACCCAGTAAGCAGCAGAAGGCGTATCGAAAACCCCTCATTTCTATTGATACCGCAGTGGCTGGGTACCCATATAGGGTACGGGACGGGTTTTAAGCAGTTTAGTCAGCCCCTGAGACATTTGATGAAGCTGTATGTAATCTATAATTAGAACTGCGAATATTTAGACATTAATCCCTCTGCTTACGTCTGGTCTATCGGAACATACCTTCAGCAACGAGCATTAGGCTCAGAAAATTTCATAGCCGTGGAATAAAGTTCCCAATTGCAGGGACTTCTTAAACGCATGCGGATTGCTTTCCGATTAAAAAATATGTTTTCTTCAGCTCCTCAATCTGTACATAAACTAACAATATTGTATGAGTGCGATTCTGTGCATGTGTGCGAAGGAGAAATTAAATAGGCCAGTTCACGATTTGCTGCAAACGTCAATTTCCTCAACCCACTCCTTCGTTTTACCCATCCGCTCTCGAAAACAATCAACCAAAACATGTCGATTGCTACGATCACAAACTCGTCCCCTAGCAGGTTATTTGACAGACCTACACGAACAAACTTTTAGTTTGTCATTGATCTTTAGCTTGGCAATGTGTATTTCTTATTTCATTTACTCTCACGCAGATGTTAGCCAAAGCGACTGTGACGACAAACGGGATGCTTCGTTTAAAAACAAACAAATGCAAGAGACAGCAGGCTTCACGTTGCATTACCGGTGCGCTATATCCATGGTTAACAAAGAAGAGAGGACATGGGCTCTCTCAAAAGCAACAGTGATGCCATAGCTGCCGCTCAACGGAGAAGCATTATTTATCATTAACTACTATTGGACAGCTCCGAAACATATTTTTTATTGCATATGATAGTGCCAGATGATGGACAATATAATCATAAGCATAGATCAACCTCAAATGACTGGAAGAAACATGAAAAAATAGTGATTTCAGATCATCTAAATATGAAATAAATTCAAACTCAATTATCAACATCACATTCTGGCAACGAGCCTATATCTGAGAGAGAGCTGATGAAGACATGCCCTCCGGGTACACGTGATCAAATGCAAAATGCACAAAGGCAAAATTTAAGCGAACTTCTTCAGCAGATAGGAAACCGATGGTTTTCTAGATGATGTATTTTAAATCTTCAAAATGACAGTAATTAATTGGAAATCAATCTTGATTTATGCATCAATTCTTTAGCCCGATAGATAGAGCTTATGATCGTATCATTAAAAGTGAAATAATTTGGCAAATGTAGGAGTTATAGACCTATTTCCTAACAACTGATTAAAACAGTCACCCCTAATTAAGCCGTTCCCTACCCTATATTTTCTAATGTTCGGACAATGTGCTTTCGGTCGCTCAAAAAGTCGTCCCACGTCTTGTGCTTGGCAGTGCGGATGATCAGCGAGTAGTGTATCGAAATATGAGCAACATTGACCCTGTGCGACTACAAGTCGACTTTCAAACACTTGCCTTCCAACTTATTGCTGACTGTAAAGACGTTGACATCAATGCGCAAATGGCAACGCATGTACTTCAAAATTTGCTTCAAAGGCCTCCAGAACGTATTGCTATCATTCACGGTAAACAGAGAGATCGAGCAGGCGATCGCTACCAGAGACCAGGCGTACAAACTCTGTTCCCGGAATCCGAACAGGGGGCGTGGGGACCCGCAATGGAACGAATACCGTCGATTACGTGATAGAGCTGGTTCGCATTGATGTCAACCACTTGAACCAGCTTTTCTCGGAAGGGCAGACGACAATCATAGCACGCAGCAACAAGCAACCATTTTCAGAGAAGACGGTTTCGTCTTCCATCGTACTTATGCAGCTGAGGTAGCTATCCGTATGGCCGAAATTACTTCTAACGCTACCGGTGCAGACGGGATTCCGATTTCGTTTTTAAAACATCTCTGTCCCTTCGTTCTTCTCCTGCTGATTCATTTTTTCAACGCCGTCATTAGCACACAGACCTTTGACCAACCATTGAACATTGAGCGATGCGTAATCATTCCGGAGGCAGTTTCGATGTCACGAAGAAGGCGTATGGTGCCTATACGTCCGCAGCACGGATGCTGATGCAAATGTGATAGTGCAACTTATCACATCAAAACTGAAGCTGCTTCGAACACAATCCTCACCAAGTAGCAACCCAGTATTCCTTTCAACATCTGAACTAAGAAAGGCGGAAGATACTTTGGTTCATGTAGTACAGAAGGAAATATTCGTCGCGGGTGTTTCTAGCGGAGAATTGGCTCCAAAGCGATCACAATAACGTTGGTTCAACCACCTCCTCTGGAAAAATCAGCTGATCGGACTCGGAGGATGACTGAAGCATTCAATGGAATCGGAAGAAGCAAAGCATACCGTTGTTCTGCCAGCACGACATCCCTTCACTCGATTGCTTCTTTAACACTTTCACGAAAGTCTGCTTCAAGGCTACAATTTCGGCCATTAGGAGGAACGGGTGTCATCCGGAATATCGTACACAGGAGTCAAAAATGCTTTTGCTCCATACCGTTTTCCATTCAGTAATTTATGAGGAATTCACCAGCGAAAGCAAAACAAAGTATGAAGTTCCAAAACAAAAACACGCTGACGTCAACAGACAAAATTTAGAACACGACCGCTGAAAGTGGGAAATAGTTGATCTATTTTTGGTGGTCTATATTTTTAGAACTGTTATAAAAATAGACCAAAATAATAGAACACCGCTGAAAACGGCCTAAACATATTTTGTGACGCTCTAAATTCTAATACTCGCAACGTTTTAAAAACAAAGACGTAGTCCTACGTCAAAACTAGAATGCATACATTTTTTGATATGTTATGTAAAAAAGTCTAAACTTTCAAGAAGTTAAAAACGTGGGGGCTCTTTGGTCCGAGACTACAAAAATCATAAATAAAACAAATAGAATCCATATTTTCATAATGAATATCACAATATAGGTATGTCATTATATTATTTCGAAAAAGTGTATTCAATTATCTTACAAATGCGTAGTTATTAGAATCAGCTCAGTAGTTAAAGAGTCATGAATTTCGGAATAAATGCATTTTTTTAAATAAATATTTTTTTCAGACCACCCTAACGCAGACATGGTCACCCTAATGACAAAATAAAATAATACGGGTCGAATATTTTTTTATAAAGAACAAAACTACCAGTTATAATGAAATTCCGAGATACCGTACATTTTTTACTATGGAAATGCTGATTTATTTATCTTAGACTTCATTCAAACTTTAAATAAGGTTTGATCTTCACATCGCTGATCGCTGACATTTGTTCAAATAAATATTTTTTTTTTTTTTGTATTAGAAATAGGTCAGTCAGAGTCAGCCTCACTGAAAACTGCTATTATTTTATATTGGATGAAACGTATTGAGGAATGGATTGTAATTAGAGATGGGCAATCCGCTCCTGAGCTGTTCCACTGAATCGATTCATTTCAGTGAGCAAATGACAACCAGCTCTTTAAAAAAGAATCGCAGCTCACCAGCTCACCCGTTCTCACCGTTCTAACTGTCCGGTTTGCTTTCCTGTGAGCTGAAAAATTCATCGACTCTGTCAAATCAAAATTCAGAAAAGAAAAAGGAAAGGACGCTGTGTAAAGTGAACTGATTCCCTTTTGTTTTTCATTTCTCACAAATCGACGAACCGGCTGTCACTTTGCGAAGCACAGTCTCACGCAACGCAAACAAGAGTAAGTTTCAAAATTCACGATTCTAGTTCTACCAACAATCAATGTGCAACTAGCGATTTGAAATTGGTTCACTGTTGTAGAACCCCTAGTTCCGAAGTACAAAATCAATCAAATCAAAATCAATTTTATTTTCGAATGGTCATCTAAAAATGTAGTCGAATCCTTTTGTTAATTTTTTAACTGACATGCTATACATGTCAAATCTCATTGAGTGATGAATGAAACATCTCGATTATAGTTGGTTAATTGAATAAGTAAATCTTGTAATCTTGTAAAGGGCGATACGGTCAAAATTTGGTCAATATCAACTTGACGTATTTCTTTCAATTTTGCATTTAAAAAACCTGAACACCCCTCATTTTGAAGGTGTGTGTGTGTAGAATGTTGCTCCTATTTTGATTTTGGAATTCACTCTTCAGTTGTCAAAATGCCGTCCAAGCAAGAAGAGCAGGGTATCAAAATTTTGCTCGCGCATCGCGAAAATCCGAGCTACTCGCACGCAAAGTTGGCAAAATCGCTAAAAGTTGCCAAATCAACCGTTACAAATGTAATTAAAGTGTTTGGGGAACGTTTGTCGACAGCCAGGAAGTCTGGATCGGGGGGAAATCGAAAACCGGAAGCCGCTGAGACGACAAAGAGAGTTGCCGGTAGTTTCAAGCGAAACCCTAACCTATCTCTCCGAGATGCCGCAAATAAGCTGGGTGTATCGTCTACAACCGTGCATCGAGCCAAAAACCGAGCCGGACTATCGACTTACAAGAAGGTAGTGACTCCAAATCGCGATGATAAACAAAATACGACGGCCAAAGCGCGATCCCGGAGGCTGTACACGACGATGCTGACGAAGTTTGACTGCGTGGTAATGGACGACGAAACCTACGTCAAAGCCGACTACAAGCAGCTTCCGGGACAGGAGTTTTATACGGCAAAAGGAAGGGGAAAGGTAGCAGATATTTTCAAGCACACGAAACTGTCAAAGTTCGCAAAGAAATATCTGGTTTGGCAAGCCATCTGTACCTGTGGCTTGAAAAGCAGCATTTTCATAGCTTCCGGGACTGTCAACCAAGAAATTTACGTGAAAGAGTGTTTGAATAAACGTCTGCTGCCTTTCCTGAAGAAACACGGTTGTTCCGTACTGTTTTGGCCGGATTTGGCATCTTGCCATTACGGTAAAAAGGCCATGGAGTGGTACGCCGCCAACAACGTGCAGGTGGTTCCCAAGGACAAGAACCCTCCCAACACGCCAGAGCTCCGCCCAATTGAGAAATACTGGGCTATTGTCAAGCGGAACCTAAAGAAGACCAAAAAAACTGCTAAGGACGAGCAGCAGTTCAAGGCAAACTGGCTTTCTGCGGCGAAGAAGGTGGACAAGGTGGCTGTACAAAATCTGATGGCAGGGGTCAAGCGTAAGACCCGGCAATTCGGATTTGGAAAAGCGGAAGCCTAACTGAATATTTATCCTGAATTTTATACTAATTGAACTTGAAAAAGAAATTTAATTTGATTTTTTAAATAAACGATTTCACCGATTTACACGCGTTTTCCCTTGACCAAATTTTGACCGTATCACCCTTTACTTCACGTGATCAGATCACATATTCAAATCGATTAGACTAAAAACAAGATGTGAAGTAGCTGAAAGTCTCTTAAATAAAGAAATCCAATCCAATCCAAGTTGTGAAGTATTTTCTTTGTTTAAGCTAAATTTCATCCATATTTTGAGTCCAGTAGTAACCTAGTATAGTCACTTTCACGCTTGTGCGTACGTTGACGTCACAATATCAAAAGAGCTGGTCACAAGAATCGATTTATTCCGATGAGCGGATCGGCTCAGATCCGCGCTTTAAAATGAACTGAATTGCACATCTCTAATTGTAATCCAGGACGAAGTCATAGAAATATTATGAGCTTAATTTAATAATCCGTTTCTGAGAAGTTAAAAATTGACTGTTTCGTTAGCGGCATCGTTGGTGCTTTGTGCTTAATTTAAATTCTAAAGTTGCTTTTGGCAACGCATCGTTTCAAAATGCCAATACTTAGCGTCATTTCGTGTAGAATTGAAAAGTTAACAAAATAACGAGAGCTTTTATAGAGCTGAAATAACGCGTATCCTAAAACTGCTTTTGATATTTTTGAATTTATTTTAGAAAAGAAATTTAAGAAAGTTGCACACTAAGTACTACTAAGCAACGCATGCATTAAATCAGGCGATTGTATTGAAATCGGACGATGTTTCATTCATCAAAAAGCAAACAGTCAAAACAATAACATAAACAAACTCGATGACTTATCATTATTCAACAAAAAATACCACGCATTTGCTCGTTTGCCGTTCACTAATCTTTTCCCGAAATTCCCACGGTTGTCATGAACAGGCTTAGTAGGCAAGGCATCAATATATCACACCATCGTATGCCTTTGTTTTGATAACGCAAGCGGGAAATTACGGAATGAATGCATTCACGCGAGATTTTCAAGGTATTTAAAAAGTACGCATTTGTTTATAGATTGGCGTCTTGTTTTTGCGTCGTCTCTGCTGCCACAGTCTCAGCTCACCGGGCAGTGAATGGCGCGGTCTTATCATCATACGAGAGACGCATGGCTCGTGGTAAACCTGAACGACTGTGATTTCCGATTAAACGCGAAACGGCGACAAAGGGGCTTGCCGTTCCTTCCAGAAAACCTTGTAATGATGAGCGATCGCTTACCTTGAGACTATCACCGTCTGAAAAGTGATTCTGGGCATCGAAAACGTGAATTTTTACATGCGTAGCCAAAGTTGATTAAAGTGAATTTCAACTTTAATTCGAATCACGGCAGCTACGAAGAATAGTTCTATGGGTATAATGGCAAGACTTATGAATTCAAGGCTGATGGTAAAGTTATAGAACCATCTGAACACCGACAAAATAGAATATTTAACAGCACATGGCGTGCTAAATGGGTGCTGCTATATTTGCCCACCATTATACGTGTCAACATGGGCCTTGCTTAGTTTGTTAAAAGAGCGGGTGCAGAGATTAAAACACTATCTAGAGTGGTAAGTTCTATTTGAAAAATCTCATAAAAAAGCTGTGAAAGTGATTCACCAGCCTTTTGTTAAAAGTTGAATCGATTGAATTTTTGTATGCAAGAATAATAATTTAAGGTTTTATTTACTCATTCAAATCGAATCTGCTTTTTGTTTCTCCGTTGTTGATTGAACGACTTAAAAACGATCGTACACAAAGATTCCAATAACTGGACTGATCAATCTTTACTTTTGATCTCCAATGAAACATTTCCCGAATTCCACGATCACGTTATAGCATGCTTGTGATCACGTAATCAGTCTACTCTATGCTTCTCTTCCGTTCAAGAACCCAAAGGAGAACCCCAGTATACATTTATGATGCGCTTATGTTGCTACTTTCTAGTCGGACTACCACTCAACGTCGAAACAATCTGTTGCATGCCGTCCCCTTTTTTCCCGTCTGTTTCGATATCTTTCTAAGCAATCTCCTTTTCCTATGCAGCCGACGAAGTGACGAAGAAGAATCAAAATAAAATCGTTATCGTTATGTTACCCTACATCATACATAGGGTAGAGAGAGCTACTCTGGTCCTTTCGCCAATTGTTGGCCCATCGTGCTGAAAAGGTTAATTTTATCTGGGGTATCATCGTTATCAATTTTTTTTTGACATTTGATACAATACTTCAGTTTAAGAGATACATTATGATATCCTAGAGAGTGACATTCTTTAATGTTTAACATCTTTGTTAAAAAAAATCGAATCCCGTTTTATTTATTATTTATTCCAGTAGGAAAATTTGAGCTTACCAGGCATTTCAATGTTTATTCAGTCAGTGGGCCAAGTTTGCAATAAGGATAGTGTGTTGATTTACAAAATCTTAACAATTCTCGAGTAATTCATGTTAAGGGCCTAAGCGCCATTTGAAAACAATGACTTTAAATGTCGATTTATCTTGAATCTTAAATCCCTCTCGTGAAATGAAAGCAGCTTTTGGTAGAAGAATATTAGTTCTACCATATGGAGTAGATGGATATAATGGGGCTCTCGTGATTTGAGAGAGAGAACAACGTTTAAAGTCAATGTTTAAAAATGGCTTTAAGGCCCTAATCATGAATTACTCGAGAATTTGTTGCCTCACAAATAATCTAAATACATATGCGTATGAAACGGTGAAAAATTTGGATCCTATCTACGTCAGAAAAATGTCATCATTTTATGAGATCCGTTTGAGAAAATGTGACAAAGAGCTAGTTGTTTTTAATAGGCCAAGAACAGGTTCAAAACCCCTATCGACTGCTTCATTTTTCCATAGTCCTCTGCCGGAGATTTTTTTTTCTAGTTCCCTAACTTTTGTATGTTTCCACGTGGACATGATGTAGTCAACTTGATTAACATATATCTCCCGGGTAAAAAAATCACCTTAATTTCAACCCATTTTATTTACGCTATAATGCAAATGTTCTTATCATATCAATAGTTGTACGAAACTTTATACATTTTTAATAATTAAATTAGATATAATTTTTTCAAGATTCCAGCAGTTACGATGATTTCGGTTTGTGCCTTTTTATTCGGGCTTTCCTGTGATACGTGATCTGTCTTTTCACTGCATTCAAGCCATGAAATGTGGGTTCGACGCTAGACATACGAAGGTCAAATGTTTTTTAGCTCAGCTCGTTGCACTCATGCACTTTGTACTTTGCTGTGGTGTGTAGAAGAAAGCCATCAGGAAGAAATTATACACACGATTAAATTATAGTGCGTTACCGGCTGCACGGTAGTAAGCGGCATTCAATACATAGTCTACATCCGCGTTTGTTTGAGAACCCATGAATGTTGACCGATTGATTAATAAATAGGGCCATCGAATAGTGTCAGGTTGACTGACCACTATTCTTTGTACAGTAGAAACCGTATCGTTACCTATGCGTGCGATTGAAAACCCCGACAAAGTGTTGACACTATACGGGTGAGAATGGAAAAAACCGCTCGACGGAAAATTTTAATTTATTATCGCGCTGCTATGATTATTAATATACAGTAATGAAGCAAGACGAAGCGCGATTTACTGATTGAATAAAGGTTCATTTTACTTCGTAATAGCAATGTTGAGATAGACCGCATCTTACATTGTTAGGTAAGGAGTGGAAATATCTTTCATTCATGCCTTTATTTTACGTTGATCTCTAATCTACACAGTTTGAAAGAAACATGTAATTTTCTGTGTTATTCAATGCACATCTATGGAATGCTAGATTTGGCATAAATTCCATAAGCCATTTACCATTTAAATCAGGTCTGTTGTATGAAAGCTTACACACAATTACGCTTGCTTTGGCTATGGCTTTTTTTTGTGTAGTATTAAGATGAAAAGAAGGATTAAAATTCAACATTTAACTCCTCTATGATTTTGCTTATTATAAACCTCATCTAACATTAGCATTACAGGCAACTTGTAAACCAAATGCACTATATGGAGCTGTCTTTTTGATTGCCGCTATCATGCTCTTGTTTTTGTTAACGTTTTATTTTTCAGGTGTTACATTTGTTTTCTTCATTATTTATATGTTCGATTTCCATCAAAACAGGTTTATAGTTGTTTAAGGTTTTGGTTTGTGCGGGCAGCCTGCCCTTCGGTTCAGAAAAGGATATGGGCGCGTCCTGCCGGCTTGGTCGTGGCAGATTTCATGTGTGAATAGGCTGCCACATCAACGTTCAAAAGTGATTGAACCAAATAGACCGCTTGTAATGATCACTTGACGATGCGATGAGGGATCATTGCCCTGATATTCTCAAATGTAGCACGTAGTAAAGTGTTTCTTGTCTTCTATAACTAAACGAGATGGAATGGAGTAAACGAGTGGAAACTCACCGGGAATGATCTCTTATATGCATCCGTCGAGCAAGCGGTGACACATTGTGAGTCTCGATATGCGCTACTCAAGTCAGCTATTCAAAAGCAGAAACACCACACTCAGAGATTTTGCTATAGTATAAAAAGTAATCATTTTTATCATTTTCGGTGTTTACAAGTCGCATAGTATAAAAACTATACTAACGTTTCATCAAATTTAAACTTATTTCAAGGTGTGCGAGAAAGTTCTAAATAGCATTATTGCCCCTCTTTCATGTTCCCGGTTCATGATGTCAACATTTCATTGATTTTGGAAAATAAATTGCTAGTTGTGTTCAGTATGATATTTTTATCAAATAATCAATTCACTTTAAATATTGCAGGTTTGAAATCAGTGCTCTGAATCGATGTTCGAATAAATCGATGACAGTAAATCGGATCTCTCTGTCTATTTGGAAGTAATTCATATGAAATGAATTAGAGTTCCAATCAGATCACATAGGTTATTTTAATCCAAATAATTAATGGTATTCTTTGTCTGCATGGGCATGCTCAACGTTACTTTATGCCCAAGTTTGCCATTTCCAACCTGAAAAATATCCTTGAACATTCGAATCAATCCAGTCAATCGGTTTTTATTAACACCGTCCGATTGAGGAAATGTCGATGTCATTAATTTGTAGGTTAGAAGTTGACAAAACAAAACCAGATCCAGAGCGGGAAAACATTTTATTCTTAGTTTCAAATAAATCTCCATTAAACTACGCATATATATTTCAACATTATACTGCGCCCCTCATGTTTCAAGTTTATACTAAGCGAGTATAGTGGCCCTTTAAACGAAGCTATGCCAGGCGAATATCGATTTAGTGTGAATTTTAAACTAATTAGTTTAGATTTTTTCTGAGTGCAGGACGACAATCTGGACCCTACATCAAAAGAAGGTTGAAGCAGTAAATGGGGACCGGTATATAACCCTAACTAATTTTACTTTCAGCCAAATTTTCTAACACAGGCTTCAACGTAAGATGATTTCAAAATCCAGGTAAGAAAAACATATTATTTCTCTGAATTTTTCATATTTATATATGTAGACCATATGTGCAGATCAAGGGACGGACCATCAGAGCACCCGATCGAAGCGATTTGGATAGGAAGAGTGGGACTGCCAACTTCCTGTTGTAAACATTTCGTGAATAAAGGGTGGGCTCTTGCCCCATCTAGTGGGACTTTTTACTGGGTGAGGGCTCGGTTTTTGTGTGGTATGTGGAAACTTGTTTCTGGAAGGAGATTCTCTCTAGACCCCTGTAGCTTTGGGTTGCACATAAGTATATCATCATCATCATTTTAGGTTTTGGTGTGTGCGGACACAATTATAATTCTAGACATGCTTCAGCAACATTCTAACATGTACTGTCAGTCTCAAACTTGAGCTTACTCCTGTGATTCATTAGGAAACCTTCGTGTTTTTCGGACACATAAAAAATGATGAATTTTAACAAACGCCTTAAATTTCGCCTCGTTTAATTTCAAGGCAAAGCAAGCGTAAACAACGAAATTGTTTGGAAAATTTCATACAAAAGACTTGTTTCAGATGTTATTTGGCATAAATTTACACGAAGCATCATGAATTCAAATTTGGCATTCCATACACACTTAGATTTTTTTACAGAAATCTGTAAAATTTTACCAAATTCTCAACAGCTGAACGTTCGGTAATCCGATTTAACGGATTTCGGTGAAATTTTACAGTTATCTATAAAAAAGTTACTGCATTTCGGTAAAATTTTACCGAAATCCGTTAAATTGGATTACCGAACGTTCAGCTGTTGAGAATTCGGTAAAAGTTTACAGATATCTGTAAAAAAAAATCTATGTGTGTATACCGTATGCGTGATAATGTTTGCACCATTAAGCAATACCAAAATTTAAAAAATCTCTAAAATTTCGGTTTCGATTTTTTTTATTTATTCAAGAGGAGATTGTTTCTGAGAGTCAAAAACTATGTTAATTATCGATCGATTTTCCACTTGTTGCAATTACGGCCTCCCAACTCTTCCGGAACGCACGGCTGGTGCTAATAATGTAGCCTGAAGCGATTATTCTCCAAGTGCTGGTTAATGTTTGTCTGAGGCTTGCTGTACTCGGGTGGCGTTAAGAACAGACCTTGGCCTTCATGACACACCATATTGAGTAATCCAGCCCATTAAGATCGGGGCTGGATGGCGGCCACTTCTGAGTGCGGTTCGAGGTGTGGCACGGAGCCCCATCTTGTTGAAATACAACATTTCGCTTCGAGACGTACTGCTCTGTGATCCACGGAAGAACATTCTTACTTAAAATCCCTATTGGAATGAACACCGGGTACATTTTTGTTGCCACCGGAAGCCACCAATCCAAACACCATAACCCTAGCAGGATGCTTGGTCAAATACACGTTTTTATGCTTGTCGGCCACGTCTTTAGGATGTTGTTTTTCAACAAAATGAAGCTCCGTGTCATAGCTCGAGAAAGACTCATGCATGGCTGAAGAAGAACAAGAAGTTTTGACCGAAAGCTTTTTGGCCTCCCAGCAGCCCTGACTCATCTATGGGCGTATTTTCATGCAAAGGTTTGTGGTCTCGCACACTTCAGTGAAAATGCGCTCGGTTCCCCTACCGCCTAGAAAAGGTCATTGAAAACGAGGGTGGACATATCAAATGATTCTATTTTGATTTGTTAAATATACGTATTTGGACATAAACGAGCTTTTTGTGTGAGGGCAAGGGCCCCCCCAGGGAAGCTTTCCGGCGCAGATCAGCTGTATTTACAAAAAAAAATAACAGAGGGGGGGGGAACACAACCCCCAAAGGGGAAAACGGGGCCCCCTGAAAAAGAAGCACGGGGGGGCGGCGCCGGCCGGGGGGGGGAAGGGGAAAGGGAAAGAACGGGGGGGCGGCGCCCCCACGACGCAGAGAAACCGAGACCCCCTCCACGAACACGAGAGAGAGCGGGGGGGGGGGGGGAGGGGGCAGAGGGACAGCAGGAGAGTGAGAGTATGCGACCACGACACTGAATCTATAACACCAGCCCGATACGCGGAAAGCGCGGGACAACACAAAAGAGCAAAAGAGGGATGGTAGTTTTATTAAACAAAAAAAAAAAAAAAAAAAATAAAAATTAGAATAATGATGATCCATGAGTAACAGTAAGGAGGAGAGGAGGAAAAAAGAATAAATTATGTGATGTGATGTGATGTGATAAGAACCCACCATCAGTGCAAGGATTACCTATGTCTGCAGGACTATCTTCAGCAGGTTGCCCCGAAAATATAGCCTACGTGATGGCTTGGTGAAGCAGGGCCAGTCGATCTCAATGAGGACCTTCGGAAGACTACGGACAGCAAGCTGCGTGTCTTCTCATGACAAGGGACTGGTGACTCCACGAAACGTTGTCCAGTCAACAAATCCTTCGACTGCCTTTGGCTACCCCCCAATCCCAGTTATATAGATGTTTTAGGAACAGTAGACATTTTTAGCATAAATGATGATTTATAAAAAATGTTAAGATACTAAATGTAGGAAATTTCACGGCCTTAATGAAGCTTAGATTCAATTAATAAATTTATTAAAGTTTTCATTGGTACTAGTGAATGTACTGAGATATTTCAAATTTCTACTGTTCCTAATAAAATAGTTGTTTAAAATTTAAATGACTTACCATAAAAGCATACCAGTATCTATGTTTTATCATATATTCAATGAATAAAACTTTCAAACGCATCTTTCCCTGCTTGTTATTCGTATAAGACTCATATGCTTTTATAGGCTGATAAAATATGATATGATTCAAAAACTAAAATACATATACTTTGCTCGTTCCTTTCAAGGTCTTACTTTTCTCACATAAAACAATTAAGAAATCATAAAAGACAAAATGTTATTTATACAAATTGCAAACTCGAATGAAATTTTTAGAGCAAATTAAATTACTTGAGAATGTAAAAAGCGGCTACAGTAAGTCAATAGGAGAACATAATATGCGTATGTACAAAATATATCTAACGTTCACTGGATTGTCACTGAAAAAAATAAAAACTAGATAAGTATTAATATCCTACAAGTCCTGGAAAAGCTGAAAACAGATACATCATTCCAAATATCAATGAAAGTTTTTTTTTGGGGGGTGTTTGTTTTTTTTTTTTTTTTTCTTGTCTTTGTTTAATATAAAAAAAAGAAAGGGGGGGGGGGGAAAGGGTTATGGTTTCTGAATTAAATGGCTTATTTTATCAGGCAAATAATCTTAAGAATTTCATAAGTTTCAACTTATGAAATTTTATAAGGTTGACTTAGAAATGGATTTTGTTTTACACGACGTTGTTCTTGTTCGCCTTTAAGCTTTCTTATTTACAAGTGTTGATATATACTAGTGGTCTTGTCACTCGACCCATATCCTCAACTTTCAAGGTTCGAATCCAGGTTGCTCCTTATTTTTATTTATTCAACATCATTATATTTCATAAGGCAAATTTATGACATTCATACTGCTTTCTTATAGCAAATAATCATAATACAAACAAATGCGCGAGATTTTCCAGCGACGAATCAAGCGAAATTCTTCGATTTCTATCCGAAAGTTGGCGAAATCACCGAAAATTTCACAATCTTCCGTTGGAGCCATAGTTCACGACGATTTGAAGCTTCAGTCATATAAACTGTGCAAGAATCACTACTTGAATGACACCATGAAAGCAAACCGGTTGAGAAAAGCTAAGGTTCTCCTGAACCGCTTATCCGAGGACTGCTATCGGTATGTGCTGTTCACCCATGAAAAAGTTTTCACAATCGAGCAGGATCACATCCACCAAAATGATCGGCAGTTGCTTCCTGCTGCTTCCAAAAATCGTGGAAGTATTTCAAGGAGTGATCATCCCGCTTCTGTCATGGTTTGGGCTGGAATAACTCATTCCGGCAAAACCCCTTTGATCTTCATCGACAAGGGGGTAAAATTGAATCAAGCGGTATATCAGAAGCTACTTACTGACACAGTAGCAGTGGAGCAAAAAAGACTATTAGTATTTGCGAACGCATTTTCCCAAGCTTTTTAACGAAAAATGAATGGCCTTCTAACTTACCGGATTTGAATCCGATGGACTATTCGGTATGATCCATCTTGGAGTCAAGAGCCTGCAGTACACAACATAAATCACTAGAACATCTAAAATCGCCTCTTTCAAAGGTTTGGGAACAAATATCTGCCGAAGAACTCGTGGCCATCGTGGATAACTTCCCGAAACGTTTGAAAGCGTGCATATCAGCACGAAGCGGCCATTTTGAAATGAACAAATAAAACGTATACTACCTTCATATGCCCTCCGCTCGTTTTCAACTTGTATCTTTCAATTTTCATAACCTGCCGTTACTCTATACGAAACTATCAATGCTTTCTCTTCTGCAGACATATCTATGCACTATGCACTATCTATTCTCTTCTGCAGACATATGCATCTCTGCCCCGGATAGTCCAGCATAACCTAATCACCGTAAACTTGTAAATAAAATGAAAAAAAGAAGAACGACAAAAAGTCGTTACATCTGGTCTTTCTCGGGTGCTTCTGTGTGTCTTTAGTTGGTGAACGCTTTTTCTGCCT
Organism: Aedes koreicus; assembly: GCA_024533555.2. Lineage (NCBI taxonomy): Eukaryota > Metazoa > Arthropoda > Insecta > Diptera > Culicidae > Aedes > Aedes koreicus. The sequence goes on from JAHHFK020003986.1 coordinate 324,249, forward strand.
GTGTAGGTAATATTTTCTCTAGAGTACGTTTTTTTCTGAGCGGTGGCATCCTGTGGATATCCTGCAAATGAAGATAAGACAAGTTGAGCCGCCCCTCCGATTGGTGGCCCATCATAGCAGTAGTAACTGATATTGGTTCTATTGATTTCTACGCGCATTGATTTGGAACAAACCGGGGGAGACTTGGTCCTATATACAATGCTTTCCTTATCTTCAATCCGTTCAACTACTCGCAGTATTTTGTGATATTGGAATATTACAACTTGAGATAATTCTAAGCAATCGGTTTACCAAAATGTGGCAGATCGACAGGTAATCGGTGGGTGAGTTACAACCAGGTGCTTTATAGCAAGATGCTAGGAAGCGGACCGGAAGATTTAATGAGTCAACTTGTCCACTTTCTTTCCTATGAACATGCATGTGAAAGAAAGTTCTTAACAACGATGAAAACTTTTCGCTTTTGTTTTTGTTGGTCATACTATAATTTGTTTGCTCAAAAGTCGAAAAGTAGTTATAATACGTTTTGATACGTAATTGAGTTTAAACTAGTGCATATTATTTGAGCGTGTATTTGTATAACGTTTTGTTTAAAGGTCGCAAAGTAACTTCCAGAAAGTCAGGGGCTGGATTACATGCATACAAGGTTCAAAACTTCCAAAACCGCGATGAACGGCAGCAAACTGTTGCCAAGACCCGTGCTGGGAAGCTCCACACAAAGATGTTAACCAGATACAGTTGCTGTGAGATAGATGAAACATACGTCAAAGCTGACCTTCAACAAATGCCAATACAGGAGTTTTACCGGAGAAGATTAATTCAAAACCGAAATTTGGCTTCATAACACTAAGGTCTGTATTCGCAATCATCCGGACACCTCAAAACATGAATAAAACATAAATTTCGCATTATATTTCCGTCGTTTATTTCAGATTCATGAGTGTTTTAACAATTCGTGAAGACAAAACATAGTTATTCGGTATTTGCATAAAATTTTCGAACATTGCGCTTAATTCCGTCTATTAGGGTTTGTACAGACCCTTCAGAAATCGGTGAAGCCGTCTTTGTCCAAATTTGCTGGAAGTGTTTGATGTCTTTGATTCCTTACTTCTTTCCAGAAAGCTTCCGCTTCATCAGAGCCCAATATCTCTCGATTGGTCGTAGCTCTGGGCAATTTGGCGGGTTTGAGGTTTTTGGTACAATGTTCACTTGATTTGCTTGGTACCACTCCATCACAGTTTTAGCATAGTGGCATGATGCCAAATCGGGCCAGAACAAAGGTTTTTCTTTGTGACTTTTGATGCAGGGTAGCAATCGCTTCTGCAGACACTCTTTCTGATAGATTTCCTTGTTGATTGTGCCTGTAGTGACGAAAGATTTACTCTTTTTGCCACACGTGCAAATTGTTTGCCATACAAGGTATTTTTTGGGAAATTTCGATGCCTTCTTTGTTCTGAAATGCTCAGCTGTAGCATTTCTGGCCATAGCAGAATAAAAAGCCAGCCCTGAAAACTGCTTGAAATCCTCCAGGACATAAGTTTCATCATCCATAACAACGCATGAAAACTTCGTCAAATATTCGCAGTACAAACGTCGAGCCCGTGATGTTGCTGCCAAGTTCTGTTTGTCGTTGCAATTTGGAACTATTTTTACTTTATACGACTTAAGTCCCAAACGTTGTTTTGATTTTTGGACAAAACCAGGCGACATCCCTATTTTACGAGCCACCGTTCGAATGGAGAGATTTGGGTTTTTCGTTAATATCCTTTTCACCTTTCGGTCCATGACAGGATCAGCGCGTCCAATGTTTTTGTCACTTCTCGGTTTCCACTCCACCGTCAAACGTTCCGAAAATGATTTGAGCACATCGTGAACAGTGGATTTAGGCAAATCCAATGTTTTGGCATGGTCCCGTATTGACAAGTCAGGATTTGCCGTACGCCCGTACAAAATTCGCTCGCGCACTTGTTTTTCTTTCGTCGCCATCTTGAATACTAAACATGAAATGTAAACATCAAACATAGTCTTTTTCATCATAGACTCTCAGCTATACCACAGTGAAATTTTTCATTCCTACGTGAAATATTTCAGAAGTTACAATGATTTGAAGGTGTCCGGATTAATGTGGATACAGACCTTATTCTAAAAATATGATGGAATGATAAGGCTTGATCCATTTAGTATTTGGCCGCTTCGTTTCAATTACTGTGGCGCCTCTAGTAACCGTAGCGAGAATCCAATGGCAGCGCAGTAATCCGGAAGGTTTGTTTACTTAGTACTGATACTCGCGTTCAAAAATTATCAAAGATGGAACGCAAGAGACCGGAACAAATTTTACACACTCACGTTGAAAATCCAACGTGCTCAGAAGGAATGATCGCAAATTATCTTAAATTCCCAAAATCGACCATAAATACTGTGCTGAAACTACGAATGAAAGTCCGTTGTGCAGTCCGGAATAAACGTGGGATCTCCTTGCGTTATTTGGCGAAATGATTCTCTGCGCCGTACAATACAGTTCGATGAATAAGTCGGCATGAAGGCTTCCAGTCATACCTTGCCAGCAAGCACCCCAACAGGACCATAAAACAGAACCTGGTTTTCAAACCCTGCGCAAGAATGCTGTACGAGCAATGTCTGACGAAATACAACGGATTTATTATGATGGCCGTTGAAACATATGTTAAAATGAACTTTGGCACAATATTCACTTTGACAAACGCAAGGTTTATGTTTCAGGTATATTCAAATTTGTCTATGCGGATCAATATTCTCACAACTTGATGATATAGCAAGGCATCTGCAGTTGTGGAAAGAAAACGAAGGTTTTCATAACTTAATCGACTATGAATGGGCAGGTATACAAGGTGGAGTGTCTTCAGAGGCGAATTTTGCCATGGCTGAATTCGCCACACCCACAGAACGCCTGCCACATCAAATACTTCTTGGCAAATTTGTCGACTTTCTTGTTCCGGAACTTCTCCGAACCATCCCTGTGGGACCCCTGCTTATCGTCCGCTTTAATGTACTCCTCGTCGTCCATTACGATGCATTTCGGCTGCACCAACCACTCACGGTACAGCTTCCTGTCGTGGGATTTGGCCACCGTATTCTCTTTATCGGTTCAGTTAGGCGCCTTCCTTACCTTGATGACAAGAAGCCCGGCCCGCTTTATTGTCTGCTGGATGAACCAGACGGAAGAATTGATTTTGGTGGGCTTGTTTTTAAAAATATTGTGGTGCGGGCGAGGGAAATTCTCCCCCCCCTTGTGGGGGGGGGGGGGGTGGTCGTCTCTTCTCTTCCTCCGCTTGCTGCCACCTGCGCTCTCTACGCGCAGGGGAGTGGACACGGGGGGGGAGTTTTCTTTATTTTTTTTTGTTTATATTTGTTGGGGAAGAAAATTTTCTGTGGGGGGGGAGTTATGTATTGTTCGTTTGGTGGGTGTTCTGTCTTTGGTGTTTTTTTTTTTTTATTTGTGTGGGTGTGTGAGTTGGGGGGGGGCGTGTGTGGGGTTTGGTGTTCAGGCTTCCCAATAGTACAGCCTTCTTGCTACAGCCAGTTTAAGCTGCATCGACTGTCTCTGTGTGAACCGAACTATCGCTTGCTACCGTACGTTCGGTACCCAACCCGAGATGTATCGGCAACAGGGCACTCATACATGAAAAAATGCTGTATTGGAACAGTCGGTGCTACGCCGGCTCTCCTGAAACCATCACACTCGAAACGTTCTAAGCCGAATGGGATGTTAATTTTCCATTTTATCATGTCTTCTGCTTCGTAAATTCTTTCGCTAGGACAGCCTTCCTTAAGCGACGACAGTTTGGCTTACCCGAGTCGGCTGTCAAGAGAAGGATCTCGTGAGGATGTCGGTTGCCCCCATGCTTTTGCTCATTTTCCATTACAGAGAGTTACCGTAGTTTGCGGTTAGAAATTCAGCCAGGAATTCCTTACTGTTGTTTCTGTAAGATTGTTTTAAAGTAGGTAGATGGCATTTATGGTCACCATTCTTTCTGCACAAAATGAGCTACATAGATAGGAGTTAGGGAGAAAAGATACCGGCCACGTTTTCACCCGCAAACAACGGTACCTCTCTGTATCTCCTTATCATTAGTAGGAAAATAGATTGTAACAAGCGTATTATCAGGCCTATGTTTCGTTGCTCAAAAAATTCGCGCGCCAGTATTGCGAAAATTTCTCGCGCCGGTTTTGCGAAAACGCTTATAGAAGTTGTAGCACTCTCTGTTGGAAAACTATATGACCCACTGGCCGTGGTAGATGGAGTTGGCGATAATCAGGATTATTTCGTTTTGTACGTTAAACATATTGTGTTATATAGTGGGGAAAGTATATTTAGGAATATCATAAACTACTACTCAATTTTGCCGATTAATTACTTGCTCACTATTACCATGTCGCACGCAATGATATTCATAGCATCAACTTATGATGGGCATAAGCGACATCAATGTGAATAACATAAATAGTTGAAACATGTGAAAACAGTTTATGAAGACACCGTAATCAGTACACACAGTTTTGGCAAGCAAGAATTATTTCCTTATTTATTTTATGAAACCCCACTTAAGTGTTTAGAATTCTGCCACTGTGGAATAACTGGGAATAAATGAATTGTGAAGGAATGAAGTTGATTTACTAGTTGCGATTTATCGGTATTTCGTTTGTTCACCTTAATATTAAGTTGTTGAAAACTAGATTGCTAGTTGACGAAACAAGAATGAAAGTTATTATTATTCACTATACCTACACAGCTCGAAACAGTGGTGTGCATTTGTGTTCAATATCATGCACAAAAATGGAGCGTCACAAAACTTACAAATTAACATTATAAATCGTGTAAAGTTCTGGGACATTCCATTCATTGCGTATAATGTTGTATACAGAAGCTCGTCTTTATTACAACTATTTCATGCAAGTTGTTGCTTCATGTGGAAGGCAATACAATTTTACTTGCTCTGATATTTACATCACAATGAATATTCAGATTGTTTTTCTGTGTACATTGGCAGCCCTAAGTTTGCGCCTTCAAAACTTAAGAAATAATCCATAAAAAATTAAAAGTCGTTTCAGAAAATTCGTATTTATGATCCATAAGATTCTGTTAAAAACCCATAAACATTTTTTAAACATGTTGTGGAATGTTTATGGAGCAATTATAAAACTCTATTAACTTATACCAGCGGCTGGATAGTCACGAAGAAAACGAATATATGTTTTGACTCAGGAAGTACTCAGGAATTAATTCAAATTAGAGAACCTTTTTTTTGTAGTCAGAGGAACATATCATTGACTTTATTACATTTTATGTCTTATGGAAAGTGACAATACTCGGATTGATCCCCTGAGGATGAGCTTTGCATAAGGAAAACATGGTTAGTCTTCATTTACATGAATTCTCATTTTCTATTGATGTTCCATTTCGGAATTGTTGTTGAAATCTGTCGGAAGATAATAACCGGCCGAACACAATAATGGAGCCCTGATCATATCGCACCAAGTTATACTGCTGGCGACAACTACTTTATGAGACTACAGAATCCCATTTCCATGTTCCTCTATTCTAACCTCAGGTTAACCGCGAGTTTATAGCCCAACTCCTACTAATCCTACATTATAAAAAAAAACAATGAATTATAGGCTCCGTATATCTTACGCAATTGAGCCTCCCAAATAAATGCACGAGTTGAAAAAAATCGTTAGAAGTTCAATAAGACCTAACTAACTCAGCAGCGATCAGTTGACGACTGCAGAAACCGGATCAATGAAAAATTGGCGCTAGCAAAATACTCATAACCGAATCCGCTTCGGCATTGTACTGGCACTGGTAGAAATAAAATACGAAGACACGACATGAGGAACCAGAGTAAAATATTAGTGGCGATGTCAACAATGTATTGGCAGTATTACGAAGTACATGTCGTATCTTTGCGAAATGTAACGAATGAACAACCGAGGCTGTCTTAGATCATGAAACAAAATACATCCACACGAACATGCGTATTGTGTACAGTCAAAGACGGCAACGGTGCATGTCGCATGACTGGTTCACTGTGGGCTGTCGTGGATAGCTCAATTGTGAGGCTGTCATAGGGTTAAGAAGGCGACAGTCATCGTAATACTGTCGTGAGGCGGTACATTTGGTATGCCTGACCACACGGTCGAATTGTCGATTCCCAACAGTTTCGCGATAAACCTGTGAGCCTGGCCTGGGTTTTCCACGAAGCCATCTAGGTTGCTTAGAGGCCTTCTCGATAAGCACTTGACAGATTGTGACGAAGAATTTTGCACATGTAAACATTACACTCAAAACTAGTTTTACCCCAAATTTCATCCATTTTGAACCATGCAATGAAAAGTTATGCACAAAAGAAAATGTTGCCTTTTTTAGAGTACAATCTTTGTGTACTTTTTTGGCGAAGAAAAATCTCATTTTGTACGGCCATAAACTGAGTGGATCAAAAGATAATTCCACCGAGCTGCTTTGAATTACGTTGAATCGAGGTTGACTGTGTTGCAATAATTTCGTGTTCGCCTTTTAAAAAAAAACGGAGGATTATTTGACCAGGGACACATCCAGGCAACAAAAAAGAGGAAAATTTCCATTTAAAAAACCTTAAATATCTATTAATAAGGAAATGTCCAGAAAAAAATCAATAAATCATTAAAATTTCCATAGTCAATAATAAATTTCCATATTAAATATGTGAAGACAGGCACATTGTCGCAAAAAAAACTTCAATAGCATTATAAAAATAGTATAAATTTATTCTTGATAGCTTTTTTATGGAAATATATGATCTTTTGAATAAAAAAATATTGTTTTTATTGCTTTATTTGATTTTTTATTGTTATAGTGGTTTAATTTTCTATTGTTTTTTTTTTTATTATTCATGAAAATTTTGAGTATATTTATGGAAAAGTTTTTGCTTTTCCCATAGAAAATTTCGGTTCGCTGATGCTGCTTGTGATATTTTTATGGAAATTTCTGTTTTGTCCATGGATGATTTTTAGTTTTTATGGAAGTGTTTAAATGTTTTTTTTTTTTTGCAATGTGATATTTGATTACTGCTCAATGTTCATTCAAGTTTGGAAACTATCAATAAAATTATGTACATTTTAGTAATTTTAGATTTATGATTGAAAGTTTTAATTATTTTTTTATGTGTCGTTTATATTTGATTCAACCAGCTATTCTCAATATTTATTCAAGCTTCTGATACAGTCCCTTGACTCTATCGTATTTCACAAACAGCCGAACATTTTCCTTTACACATCTTTAGTAGACAGTCAGCTGCACCCGCTATGCATACTAATTAACCATTACCACTACTCAGCAAAAACACATACTTCGCAGTTCACTGGAATTACCGTAAGGAGCTGGTGGACTACAAGGGATTCATGTTGGAATTTGTCTTTAAATAAAGCACAGAGACTATTGTGTTCCTGTAGGTTTCAAATAGTTATTTATTGATATTATCTTTGATAAATATTTACATTCGACATGCAGATTATTAAACATAATTAAAGCTTTCATGGAGAACACTTTTGTTTTCCCACTAAACATCAAACGAATTGCACCATAACCCAAACATGTAAAGTCGATCTTAGAAGTACTTACTTTGAACCAATTACAGAACAATCTATTCCTGAAAAAATGCGTTTTGGCAAAAAAGGAAACTCGTTTATTTGTTTTTAATGCCTGTTTTATTATTCAAATATATCCTTGTTTAACATTTTCTCTACATCATTTACTGTTTCTCTCATTAGAGTTTTCTTTTCACTTTTGCCTTTTCAATGTATGGATGCGTCAATTTTATTCTTTTTCTCTTATTGAAATCAATCTTTCAAGCTTCTGGCTTATCTTGTTTTGCAAAGTTTGCAGTTTAAAAAATCATATTCACCGTGATCGTGTGTGTCTTCAGATTTGTGCATTCATACATGAAACACACACGTGCATCCATGCCTAATCACTTGACCACCATTCGCTTCTGGTGTAGGATTTATTTGTATTGGATAAACTAGTTTTTATTGTTTCACTTCATGAAATCGGATACGAAAACGGGAGTGGCGTAACATACGTCTGTTTCTTCTTTTTTTGTTTATGTGTTAGTTAAATTAATGTTAACGGAATGAATGAGTACTAAGCGTAGAAAAACAAAAAGTAAACGTCGTCTCGCCAATATTTTTCATTTTCAACTTTACCTCGCTCTCATTCTGGCAGAGCCTCTCTTGCGATGTTTTCATTGTCAGTTTGCGGAATCCCCTCACTTCGTTGCAAATTTTGTACTCTTTCCATTATTACTTATTGCAATTTCCCTTTCAACTAAATGGATAGCGAACGAATAAAAATCAGGGTCGTTCGGTTTTCATCGCGTTTCTTTTTTTTTTTTTTTCTTCGCCTCTAATGATTCTCAAACATATTTTAATGCTCGAAAAATCTTGCTCATGACCTTCAAGTTGGAAGAAGAGAAGATTTGTATTTTAAGAATAACGAAGGAGGAATCAAACAAATTCGAAGCATCCAAATTGGTTGACATTTTTTGGAAAAATAAAATATTTGACAAATGCAAGCTGGATTAACCGGAACTTTGTAGCTCAAATAAACTAAATACTTATTACTAAACCCCTAAAATTGAGCAAATGATGAGAACTGCCGAATAATTCAGCCAACAGTCGTTTGTTTTGCAATGACACTTTAGATTGATCGCGAAAGCGAAATAATCGAGGACCTTCAGTTACGCCTGAGACGTTCCCGAAGCCACAACGCGTTGAGGAAGTTATGCTCAGGCAGGCACATAAACAACAAAAGTGCAAAACCTGGTGATGCAAGCAATATGAAAGAGGAAATCTTGGGCGAAACATGAGAAACCGAAAAAAAAATGCCAACCAAGATGAGACTTCGATCACGAGGCGGTTCCCTACTATGCGAGAAGGTTGAATATTATTATAAAGGCGAAACAATTTTAGCTGGTTTATGTTTTTTGTTCGGAATGGTGAATGTTGGCGTTTGTAATTCGAGTTTATGTGAATAATCACGAAGTAGACTAGGAAGTTACACCGAATTGAAAATTTACATCTGTCGACGGCTACTTCGATCATCAAGCACCAAGCGGTAATTACCCCCTTTTTGGTTAAAATTTCTTGCCGAATGAACTTTCGCTTACTGTAGGTTCCAGTCTGTAACCTCCTTGTTTACTTACCTACGGTTCAAAAAAAGAAAATCTATATTTTGCGAAGCTACATCTCATTATGTTTCGCGCGATGATGGATGAGCAAACATAATCATTAGCAGGTTACGCAACGCCAATATTCACGATGCCAATCTCCTCTCTTTAGTCGGCGAACGATTCTGCTAACTGCCACCTTAATGACTAAATTGAACTTAAAAGCATACATGCAGAATATAAGACAGATACGAAGATTGAAGCCAAGCCACCTGTTTGCTGCGTTTGCAACATCTTTTGATCAATCTACCTGTTTAGTTTCTAGCGTATTACCAGTCACAGAGAAGAAAGCACAAAACTATTCATAAGGAAACAAACATATAGAATTTTTAACTTTTTGGAAAACACATATCTTACTTTCACTCGAATCCTTTTCTTTTTTCTCCCAAACGAGATAACATTCTTCAACTGTATCACTGAACTTATTATCTTATTGCTAAAATCTAAGCTCTGCTGGCACTTCCTGACTTGTCTTCTCACTTCCAGTGTATGAAAGATTTAGATAATCTCAAAAACACGCTCTTCTCTTCCAGCTATCGGTCTAACCTACTGAACCTGATTGCTTTATCTGGTTTTTTTTTTACATTACACCCCGTAGCACACATACCCTTTCGCTTGTTGAAGAAAACCGAGCAAACACAAAATTAGAGAAAAATGTTACAACACAGTTTAATTATTTTACAATAAATAATCTTCTTCACCACATTATCAGTTTTTCATCATCTTTGCTAAATTAAATATTTCTATCATCTTCCGTTGTGTTTTGCAGCGATCAAGATGAAAAATTAAACTATGCGCGAACGAATGAGCCAAGCGTTAGAGCGGGCTGTACATGTGTGAGTGTTCGTTCCACATGTTTTCAGTCTACTTCGATTTGCCTGAGTTACTGTGCTGTTGTCACTCATCTTGAACCGTTGCTCGTCCTCTCACAAAATCGATTTAATTTGATTTTCGATGTCAGAATCGAATCTATGCTCACACATGGCCAGGCTCAGATCTATAGTTCAACTACCTAGAGAAGTAACTTTTTTTCTCTAGGAACAATGTAGTACGTTTATCTACTCATTCGAGTCGCGCGTGGACACACTCTTCGATTACTCATCACATACATTCAAACGTTCACTCGTTTCTACTCAACTACCTAAACAGGAATAGATCGATACGTACAAAAAAAAAGAACAGAACATAAGTCTTCTTAAATTACTTTTTCACATGCATAGAATTGTTGTTGATGTTGATAGCTCCTAGTCTGCACTTTCATTGTTATAATTTTATACAGAGATTTGGTTTTCGTCGTTATTCCAAAGCGCACGCGCGCTGCGCGGACACCTTTCGTGTAGTCTCGGGACACATTTTTGCTATATATCACCGGGGGAACATTTTCCGTCTCTATCTCTCTCTAGCGCCATTAATCGTTCAAGGAACCCACGAACCGAACGATAAACGCTTAGACCGGGCCAACATCACTTTGATATCTGGCCGTTAGATAGTTGGCCGCTTCGGTCATCTGTTCCAATGATCGATACAGTCCCAGCAGATGAGTTCGGAACTGCTTTGCTAGCTCGGTGCTTTTGTCCTGGTCGACATTGCTCTCCGATTCGATTCCGGAATCATTCTCGGCACTGATTTCACTCTCAGAATCGCTCAGAGTGCTCCCGCTGTTTGACGAAGCCATGGATGCGGTGCTCGGGCGGCGAATATGTCCCTTTATACTACTTCCGGAATCACTTGCTGAACTGCTGGCACTGCTCATGTTCTGTGTCTGCTGTTCCGGAGCTGGCGAAGTCGATTTTTGCGTGTACCGCACGTCCGAATGATCTGTTGTGGATCCCATCTGGGTCTCGGAGGCTTCCTCGGCATCCTGTCGACCCCAGAGCAGATCGACCTTAACCACGTTCAGCATATTGTACAGCTTGAACAGATCCGACGTGTTCAGAACGTCCTGAACGGACACTTTGCCGGACTTTTTAACGTGATGGGAATGTTGTTTCTGTTGTTCCACGGGCATTGTGTCAGTTGAGTCGCCAACCTGAAGGAACAAAACAGAGAAGCGAATAAAAAAACAATTAGTTGCAAGTCGAAGGAAAGTGAAAAACACGATGACGATATTGTGGGGTGACAAAAAGCTTAAAATACGATTTTCTATAAATACAACGGATGGGATTTTCAACTGCATCATTTTGCGCGACGAGCGGAGCGGCTGTCAGCATCCGAACTGTGTGACGCCGGTCGTTCGCATTGCGGCCGTTGTTGGCGAACAATCTACGAAGGAAGCTTATGAAAAGCAAAGAAGACGTTTCCCGTTGTCCTACACGGAAACGGGAAGGAAGATCTTGAAAGCAGATGCAATTTCGGAACATGCATCATAGCATACCAAGGATTTCATGCAGTTTTTTATAGGATTTTGAATGGTTTTGAAAAACTTGCACTACGAATTAATAATATCAGCATATAATTGCCAGTGTTAGCAAATGATGCTTTTATATCATGATTGTTCTTCGTATTGATAATCGGTTCAAATAGGTTCTCAAGCGTTATTAAAAATTAACCTGTGTTCCCAATGAAAAGCCATTTTCACACTTTGTGAGTGACGCCAATAGCATCCTTACTCTTGGTTTGCTTTGGTTCAAAGCGGCTATTTGTACTATTTGTGCAAACCGGTCCAAATAGGAAATCAGTCAATTATAGTAATAATTTACTAGACGCCGCGCGAATTCAGCGTATCTTTCACCAAAAACGAACCATGTTGGTGAACCAACCCTATTATCTAACATCTCAGTGAGTTCTCCTGGAAAGGCAGAGGTGTTCTCGGCTTCCAATTAAGCGAGTATCATGTCAACATATTCGTAGGATTTCTCAAGGACCGAGCTCATAACAGCTACGAATTGTTTTGCATAGCGGCTGATCGGTATGTGATCATTAATTTTGAACAGTGTTGCTAGTTGGTCACAAACCTATTTGTGAATAATCACGAGATGAATCCGACATGGTCCAGTGCGGAAATCGCTAGAAAATCTAATTTTGCGAAATCTACGGTGAATTCCACGGCGAAACGATTTCTAAAGCTGCCGAAAGTGGACAGACTAGAATAAACCAACAAACGTAGTGAAAATGTGAATTATACGCTTCATTTGAAGGTATTCGGAAAAATCATGTTTATTAATGGACGCTAAGAAATTTTTATTAGGAACTTGTAGCTCGAAAACGCGTTTTCGCGACAAACATAATAATAAACTCGAAATTGAAGAAATCCTTTAAAAATGCATGACACCTTTCATAAGGGCACACAAAAATCCCGTAACATTTTGGTCAGATTTGGCTAGCTCTCACTTCAGTCGAGAGGTGCTTCACTGGTACCAAGACAGCGGGGTAAAATCATTCTCAAAAGTCTTAATCCGTCAAATTTCCTTTCTGCTTTCTTGGCAGTTCAAGCTTATTTGTTATCACAATTATCTTACTGCTTGCTCTGAAAATCGTGTTCTTAATGCACTTCCTCAGTTATTAAATTTTTGTTGGGTCAGTTATTAAATTTTTTTTGGTGGAAGTTTCAATTTTTTTTTTTGTAGAAATCCGGGAAATTTCCCCCCGACCGGCACACAAAAAATAAATCTTGTTTTATTAAAAGGTTTGCACTTTACTTCTGAAAAGTGTTCATTTTTCATTAAATTGAAAGAAAAATTATCTACAACGAAACTTCCTCGTTTGATTTGAAAGTGTTACGTTTCGGTTCAGTGTGTAAATTTAAAAGTGTTTTCTTTTAAAATGAAAATTGTAGAACTGTCAAATCCACCAACACAAAGCAAGTCGTCGTCGTCGTCGTCGTTTGCTATTTTTCAATGTTTTCCGTCCGCTTTCGTACGCGTTGAGTGAAAATTGCGAGGAAAGTGCACCATGGTTTGTTCGTGTTCGTTTTCTGTAAAAAAAAGTACGTCGGCTGTGTTTTCGATTTGAGTAGTTCAAAAAAGTGAGTAATTATTTTTCTTCTATTATATACAGGCGAAGGGTGATAATGGAATCCGATTGATATGCTACAATCGCTTTGACTGCGCATGGAACAAACATTAAATAAATTCGGTCGTGATTTGGGAGTACCTTCGGATTCCCTATTAGCCTATTAGCCGAGTTGTTGTCAGAACTGGATTGCCATTCGAGTGGATCAATCCGGATTGCGATTCAAGTGGACGAATGCGGATGACATTCTTCGATTTACATATAAGAATCCTTAGCAATGATGTGCTAGAAAGAATCAGTCAGACAGACTACCTGCAGTTTGTCTGAGGCATGCTGTTATAAGTTATAAAGGTTCATCTAAAAAAACCCTTTATATGTTACAAATTTTTTAATTCAATCCAAATATCATAATTTTATTTTAATTGCACGACAAAGTTCATTTTGGAATAAAAATAATTTGCTTTCATGCCACGCTTTCAGTTTGAAAAATCTACAATTTATCTGAAAAATAAACCTTTTAATGTTAAAACTATTTTTTTATTTCAATCCAAATGGCATATTTTTATTTTTATTACACGATACTTTCTCGTTGAAAGTTTATTTTGGAATAAACATAATTTGTTTTAATTTTCAACGATGCCACGGTTTCGATTTGACAGTTCTACAATTCGTTTTGAAAGTGTCAACTTTTAAATGAACCAAGCAGATTTTTTTTGATTTGACAGTTTGAACGTTTTTGTTGGGAAAGCAAGCCGGTTTCTACGAAAAAGAACCAACGCAACTTTTCAATTTTAGCAATGTTTTTTTTAATTCAAACAATCATTATTCTTTGTGTGCAGCTCCACCTTGGTGATGGTTTGCAACTGCGCTTCTACCCGAGGGGGGACCGGGGGGGGGGGGGGGGGGGGGGGGGCGCGGGGGGGGTGGGTGAGGGGAAAAAATATGCAACACTTTCTTTTGAGTATAACTTTATATTGCATGGGTAAAAATTGATTAAATTCTGCGTAAACTAGTTTGTAGTGTAAATGTTTAGATCTGCAACGTAGTTATCAAGATGGCTTCCAAGCAAGAAGCGCTTCGATAAAAAGTTCTACGACTGCGCCGTGGAAAATCCAAGCAAGTCCCACAGGTGGATCGCGAAACAGTTGGGAATCGACAATTCGACCGTGTCTTGTGTAGTAAAATCGTTCAAGGAGACCCAGACGACCCAGAGGCGAGCTGGCAGCGGAATAAAAGTAAAGACGACCGACCTCGGGGCCAAGAAGTACTTGGTGTAGCAGGCGATCTGTGAGTGCGGCAAATTCAGCAAGCAGTACATAATGTGTTTATTTATTCACTGAGAGTTTCAAAAAAATCCGACTTAGAATACATTTTTGGAGATCATTTTTGTCTGTTGCATTTTTTTTCGAATACAATCTTTTAGTGTTATGTTTTATACGTGTTTTCAACACTTGTAACACACAGAGTTTGAGCGAAGTAATTTGCCGTTTCATCGCTTCTCGATTGCTGCTCAACCTATTATACCCGGGCGAATAATCAAGACCATTGTCATCACTTCAAGCAAATTTGCGTCCCCGTCGTGCTGTGGTCTTTATTGTTGCGTGTGCATACTTGAAGGCGATTTCCAGAAACCACGTGTGTGACGCGTTAATATCTCAGTCGTTTCTACAAAGATTTACAACATTTTCGCACCAATCGATCGGAAATATTTCTACGCGTCGATTCCAATAGAGGACATTGTTGATTTCGGGTCTCATACTAACGAAAAATTAGTAAATGTCAAGCCTTTTTTTTTATGGAGACTTGGAGACTGGATTTCAAACTCTGTTTTGGAATTATATTCTTGAGATGCAATACTGGTAGCAAAATCAGTTGATCGAATATGTCCAAATATATTGCTAAATTTTCACTTTTATTTTGTTTTTTGTAAGATCGAATATGTCCAAATATATTGCTAAATTTTCACTGTTATTTTGCTATTTGTAAGTTTTATGAGTTTTTTGCTTACGATTTATAAGATATTTTATATGTTTGTTATACCAGATTGGATATTTAGTATTTCTGAGACGTCGTTTTTTCTTCAGGGGTATTTCTTGTGAGATAATTTCTGTTAAAATGTTGTAAAAGACGTCTACAGTAGTTTCGACGTTTCCTGCATTCCTTAAAACTGTTTACCAATTGACGTTGCTTAATTTCAGTTTCATGTTTTCATAATTCGCTAATTGGTATTCAAAGACTTCCTCGTATTCGCAGTCGTTGGGTTTTTGGTATTCATGTACCAAGAAAGAGTATTCGATTGCTGTGTGGAACGCTTTCTTTTTCCACGATGGAGTTAATGATTCGGTCACACAGAAATCTTCATAAATATTTGTTAATAAAAAGTCCAAATAGCAATTTTGTTGATTTTTTGTTTGATAAATTTGGGTAAGTCCTAAATTGGCCGTTTTGTCAAAAAAATTAACAGCAATAATTCGTTATCCCCAACGACTGGAAGTAAAATACTTTGATTATCAGAGTCCAGAATGAAGTCAGCCTGGCGTATATTAAAGTCCCCATCGATGTGAACTTTTACTTTAGGAGGAAGTAAATATTCACTCAGCAATTTGGAAGAAGAATTCATAGGTGTTTTTAGGAGCATGGTCTGGTGGAAAATACACAGAGGAGAACACATGCGTTTCACCTGTTATGTATGATTTCGCCCATACATGCTCAAACAGGTATCAATACATGGGATTCATTGCAACGGACCTAATTCCTCCCAATCGAAAAATAATGGACAATTGCTAAGTAAAAGCTGAAGAAAAGTTACAATATGACACCGAGTGCTGCTTAAATTAATATATGGTGGAATGAAATGATCGATTAGGTTGCCAACAAAGAGTCCAAAATATAATACCATGCTTGATAATTATGCTGTTATTGAAGTTGGTAAAATGTTTCATTTTGAAAGTACAATAGATGGGTAAATAACTATTATACCTTTGATTGAAAAAGTACTACTGGGTTATAAAAAAATAATGTGCTGAATAACTTGGCTAACGTAGCCTTGCGGGTCGACGACCACGCGCAGCCTTGAACGGAAATAGTATTCATATATATATGACGATTGATGGTAATCCACATTAAAGAGACATAAACTGTTCTTTTAAGGCAGCACAAAAAAAAAACATTTAATAATCAAAAATATTGTTGTGAAAATGTCAATAGCCACTTTCAAACAACAACTTAAACAGCATGCATTTCATTAGCGTGGTTGTTCAATATCTGCCAGCATGGTGCATTTGCGGAACCAACGTCAATGTGATCATGCCATGAGTCGCAACTTTTCCTCATCCGGAATAGCTATTTTGATTTGACTTAGCTTTTCTCAACAAAGCCTTCTTTTAAATGTGCAGTTACTCAATGCGGTTTCCAATGTTTTCTCTCCTGGACGGAATGCATCCACGCCATTATGATCGCTGCCAACCATCAACCCGTCACCAATGAATGCGCAAATCATCAAAGAGTACAAGCTTTCTATAATCGTGCCGCGGTGGTAATAAGTCGGTTTTATTACGTTTCGGCTCTTCGAATGTGAATGTGACATTACAAGGCATCTGATGATTGAGCCACTATTGCGACTTCAGCACCAACGACATACCCTTCTTTCGCCGTCACACAACAGGAGAGAGATCTTTTCTCAATATGTAATTAATTGACGAAAGTCAACTACCGTCAGTTCAAACCGATTTGACACGGATCGATGAGTGCGACAGTGAGTTTTTAATTGCTGCAATGTTGCAAACCGAACCTACCTTTCGATCCATTAACCGACAGGGCACGAGTATCGTCTCATCCATGACATTGACTGTCTTGACAAACTTTTCCATGGCGTTTAGAATGCTTTGGTTCGAGAATTCCTGGTCATCGTGTCTGGCGATTCGACGAAGGCAATTCCTGAAAATAAACGAAAAGTAATTCATTAATACTCGATCAATGCCAAAATGAAGTTATCGGCAGTAGATAGCAACATTTCAAGTACATCATTCTAATCCGTTTCCACTGTTTCGACGCAAACACACTCACAGTCGTGGTAGGGAGGGCCGGAAAAGCGATAGCACACGATATTCCCAGAAATAGATATTGCACAGCTAATAAACCAGTCCGAGGAGAAGCAACACAGGATGTCGACCCTATAAAATGCGGAATTTGATCACCGAAAGTTCCAGAGAGAAACTCGCCAACGCCGAAACAGGTGTATATTGCCAAATGACCTTCGAACTCATCAGTCGATTGATTTCGGCTTCCACGCAGTAGTGGCTTTGTCCAACTTGTGCCTCACGATGAGTGCGTCTCTAATCGTCGGATTGTTTAGATGTTCGGGCCCGAGCAACAGTGCAACCAGCACCACAAAAGCAATGGCCATCTCGGATCGATAGTCAAGAAGTGCCGCATCGTCATGCCCTACACCATTGCGTTAGTTTAACCATAGTAGGTGACGCAGCATTACTTTCTCTGTTTTTTAAATCAAAAAACGTCCTAAAATAAGCAAGCTAGATACTCCGCCGCGCCATTTCGAGAAGGCATAGTCGCGCCAGGGTTTGGAAAATAAATATAAAAACAAACAGCGGCACTGGTCGATCAAGATCAAATCTCCGAAAAACCGGAAAGATAGAACCAATTATCACCTGCTGCTGCGGTTGCGGTCGGCTGGAAATGTGGCTTCGGTGATTGCGCGTCTGCGCGCGATGATCCGCGTGATTGTCCTCGAAGCGCGAACTCGGCCGAAGATCGGTTCGGATGAAATTGATAGATTAATAGTGCGTGCGGTATTTGCTGTGGCGATTGACTTTGAATAGATTTTGTTATGGTGGATGTTCAAAACCTCGTACAATGGAGGTGAATTGAGATTTCAGCGGTGCGGTTTGCAATCTCCATAAGCTTTTAAAACCATCGAAATCGAGCGGCCTGTGGTAATCATTTCATCATGTTTTTTTTTCCGTTCCGCAAGAGCTTAGCTGTAAGCTGGGATCTTCTTAATTATAAATCGTTTAATACGTTCACTGTTTGGAATTCACAAACTGTTTAGTATGTTTTGTATCCGGTGAAATTGCTGCAATTAACAAATGTCTTGAGAAGATCCACACGTTTACATGTAGTGGTGAGGGTTGTTCTTCAGATGTCTCATCAGAATACAACTTGTGTACAATTTTTTTTGTTTTTTGCTTGTTTCTCGAATGTGTTTTTACTCGAAAATTTGATTTGCTTTCAAACAGCGAAATAGGCGGAAGTGATTTCAGGGCATGATCCTTGTGTCTTGCCTATATAACATCCGGCGTTGTTTACTAACTACGGAACTGCCAAAACACTTTCCCAAAAATCAAACTCCGACCACATCACCGAAAAACTCAGCAACTCCAGCCAGCATTATCTATACGTCACAATCATCGTCGCATTCCGATCGCCTTTTCAAGCAGCGGGCAGCGACGGACACACCCCCATCAGTAATCAGCGATCAGTCAGTGCCAAACAGCCTAGACCAGAGCTTCCAACCTGTGCACTCTGCACAGTTTCAAACCCACCGATCCGTGCGACCACCCAATGGCAACAGCTGAAGTGGGTCAATAAAAAGCGGTTCATTGATGGATTTCGAGCGGAGGTGTACAGCACGTGTGTTTGCAATCCAACTCTTGGCTCGGTGCACAATCCAAGCCCAATGACTTCTTTCCTCATTTTCTTCCCTTCTGAATTTGGTCCGAAATGGCAACTCACTTTCATCGTACGATGTTGCCACTATGCTTTGATTCGTGGACGATCGAGGTAATGGTCCGATCCGAAAGGGGGAACGTTCGAGATCACGCCACTCGCTCTTCTTTTGTTGGAAGCGAATTTTTGCACAAAACCTCAAGTAGCCCCCGTGTATTGGTATGCAAAAAATAATAAGGCATATAAAAATGAAAAACTGTGTGCGGCTTTGGTGCGATCATTAGTGCTCTATTGTGGCGTGATTCGTCAAATAAGCGAACGATTCCGTAGTAGTTGTGATCCACAGAGTCTGCAACGTGGAAGCATACAAACTTCTGTTGAAAATCGTGAACGCGAAGGCCGAATTGATTCAGACTATATTGAACAAAATTGTATGCTGTAGATCTCTTCATTGTTATAGGATTGACATAAAAGAAGAAAATCCACCACCGGTTAAAGAGACAGGAAACTGGCACGAAATCCAATGCAATGCACCAATTGGGTGGTGCATAGTTGCACATCAGTTGGTAGCTAAATTCTTAAGCCTGCGAGTAAAAATAGGGAGTTATAAATAAACACGAATCCAAGCCACGAGGGGTTTCTGCGACTTTGAATTTGAGTGCCCACGTCACATTTAAAGGGACATGTGCACCCAAATAATGGCACGAGCCAATGCTGGTCACCCTAACTATTGCAAATGCCCATCGACGACGGGGCGACAGACTGTCCACAACCACAATCGATTCTTAGTGTCGAGGCCCATCAAGTGCACACTGCACCGAAAAGGCCTCCACGCGGTACAAGTTTCTCACACATCTACCTGTAAACATGCAACCAGACCGCTTACCCGCTCATAACGAGTTTTTTTTATGTCATTGAGCTCCTTCTTCTCACCCGTCCCGGCACCCTTGTCTGAGCTGATTTTACTATTATGCATTCTACGGAGGAGTACTTGCACTTTCGTATTAAAAGTTCCTCAAACGACGGGAAAAGATGATCTACATTGCAGTCCCCTAGTCATTTTCTCTAGTGAGATAAGGTTGTCATTAAGACATTTGAATGAATGGGAGGTCACAGACAAGGTTGTCCAAGATCTGCTAAAAACTCAAGTGCGATTCTAAGACTAGGCCTAATTAAGCTTCCAACTGAAGTACTTGGGACTGATTAAGATAGTCTAGTTCCGATGAGCGTCAGGCACGGGGTTAATTGGCGGGTAAATTGACACGCTAGTTCCTAATGTTTTCACCCTTGAGTGGAAGTACATCAGGTAGCAGAGGAAAATTGAAAAAAGTTGAGGCTCAGCTTGTACGAAAAGAGCACAATCCAAGCAATCTACGATTTGCAATCCTCTCTGCACCTTCTTAATTCCCGAAATGAATGCCCATGCCTTGCTATCAAGATGTTACTATAGACTGTTCCAGAAAATATAAGCATACCTAATGATAACGGTCATTTTGAATTGAATCAAATTATTCAAATTATTTTGGCTACGCACTTTTGTTAACACATTTCTGTAAGGCATAGCATCAAAAAAACTTAGTTTCTGGTTGACTTTCAAAATGTGTGCTTACTCCGGTGCAGAGAAAAAGTATCGTGCATAAATGGTACACTGTGAGTGGAATCTCTTTAAGAAATTTGGTCAAGGAAGAGGGTGTGAGCGTCGGGGTGGTACGAACTGCAGTTAGAAATATGGAGAACAATGTACTTTTGAAGATGCACCGAAGAGTGGTCGGAAATGCGGTCCTGTGAGTCCTGCTATTGACAAGAAGATCAGGGATGCCTATAAGCAGAAACCAGCAGAAACCAGAACTTATGGGTCTTGTTCGAGAAAAAGTGAGATGTCTCGGTTAGAAGTATTTTGATTGAAGAAGAGTAAAATGTTATGTAAAACACCAGTGCCAATATAATTTGCCAAATAAAATAATTGGAATCTTTAAAAACAACACATTTATTATATTTTGAAATTGTGTTTATAATTATTATGAGTTTTCTTACATACTACCAATGTTTGAGCTCTTCAAGCTGCAAAACGAAGATGGCACCGGGGAGAAAAATTTTTAAATTTTGCTTAATTATTCCTCATTTACTTCAATCGTAATCAAACAAAAGTGTTTACTACTAAATTGATTTCGTAGCCGTCTTTGTTTGATTATGATTAATGTAAATGATAAAAAAAATCCAAGTGAATCAAATAAGTAAAATGTTAAATTAAATACATTGACCAGAAAATAAGAAGACTTTTTTTTTTGGACTCAGGATAGGTTAGGTACAAGAAATGTTAGCTATGGGTACAAGTGTTTGTATTTAGAAAATAGGATAAATACGGCAGGTGGCGAAGGTTTTCTTTCAGTCGAGTATTAGTACACGACACTGAAGAAGTCTGCACATTGTAGACGAAATACGCGTATCTGTCAAGATAAGCAATAAAGGTAGTTGGAATTAAATGGAAATTACTAATCATTCTTCTTATTTTCTAGTTACAGGTATTCCACTAAACAGCTCACACTCTCCAATATTTAAATACATTGAGTTTACCACGCTATTATGGTCTTGCAGGCCTAATACTATTCGTTGTGAAGATCTTGTGAATAGTTATATGAGCGTAGAAAGAATAAAACTGGACGATGGCCATTGTATGTTGGTTGTCAACATAAATTATGCTTGTTAATTTCATAAAACGCTTCATCAACTCCTGAAAACTATCTGTTTAAAATACATGCTTTTATTAAGATCGGTAAGAGTGCATAACAGTCAAGGATAAGTTGAAAAACGACTAAGTTTTGTTAATATTACAAAAACATAGGTCGCAGTAAACATTGTAGAAACGGCGGAGCGAGATAAAAACCTAGATTAAATTAAGCAAAACGTACAGTAAACGTTGTTCATCCTAGAGAATCGACCGGAAGATTACAATGCTGGCAGGGGTTGATCCAACGATGGCTTCTAATAAAGTTAAAGAAATGTAACTAGAATGTTATCTAGAAAACATTGAAAACTTAATATTAAATAATCTGTTGCATTTTCAGAAAATATATCTATACATCATTTTATTAAGATTTATCTATGATAATTGGAATGACCTACTCTGTTTTTCAGCCTTACCAATACCATTAGGACATTGATATATACATAGTTTTTCTCTTCAGTAACTAACCAGTGGATGTCATATATATTTTCGACATAAATATATTATATTCTGTTGATGTCGGATATATCTGTATACAATAATATACTATGTTCTCTTATTATTATTATTATTATTATTATTATTATTGTGGATACAAATATAAATCTTACTAGATATTAACAGTTAATACTACAGTAGCAACAAAAGAAGAAGTCTATGGGTGAGAGGATGACCAGCTTAGTTACAGATATTCATTCTTTCATCGTTAACTGTCATGCTCATATTAATATTTTATTACGTCATTATATTATTTTATGTTCAGATATGAAATGAAAGTATATTATTAAATTTAAATTAATTTTATTACTTAAATCATTATAGTACTTACGAGATCCACTACAAATGATTATTGCGATGCAAGGAAACGGAACAGCATATCAAAATTTAAGATATACTATTCTTTATAAATATGATATATTATTTCAGGTCATCCATGGAATTACCAAATTTCATACAATAATTTTAAATTCAGTTTTTTTTTCTCGTGGCTATGATATATTGTCTAAATTTTCAGGTTCGTATTGGATACGCAAGTTATTCTACAATTGCAGCAGGACAACAATCTGTAGACATGTAAATAAAAATAGAATTGGTATCAGTTCATTTTATAATATCCCTTCACTGTATTATGTATATTAATTTGTATGACATTGTATATTGATTTTATTTTTATCATTACCATAACCATTTTTATCATTACTTTTTTTCGTGATTATATATTAGCATAAACATAATTTTATTATTTTCACTTCATAGGTTATATATACTATAGATTATTTTGAGTTATATGTCCAATGATCATTTGAATCCTTTCTATTTCCTCTAATGATTTAGAAGTATCTAGTGCCTTGTATATAAGAAGCTGAAATTGAATCTGCGGCAAAAATAAGTACTTATTACCTAATGTCCGTTTAGGCTTCCTTGTTCGTTTATTATTTCTCTTTGCAGTCTCGATTGTTGAAGTTACTAGTTTTATCAATTTTAACATCTATTGACCATCATTTTGATATTAACTGTTAACACAGAGTACGTCGGATATTATTCTGGTAAATGATCCTAATACATGTTATTACTCCATAGAACCAGCAGAAATGATATCACTATTTTAGAACAAGATGCATGCAAGGTGTACAATTCTAAAACATTATCCAGCCCAGGCTACCCATTTTGCTGTATAAACTTACTTACACTCTATAAATATTTATTTCCTTATTATATTCATTATTTGATATATATTGCATGAACCTTATTATAATTAATTGATTTAAAGGTTTGTAGGTGGCTTCCTACATACATACACATACAAATATATTATATTCTCTTACACATAAATTTATTTAATCGGGATATGAGAGTCTGATGGTCCGGGCACCCGATTAAAGCGAATTCCCGTTGCTAACAGTTTGTGGATAGAAGGCGGGGTAAGAACATCATACTTAATGTTTTGGGCGTTAATCATGTTGTTGCGGTTTCAAAGTATTCTAAATTTACTCAGGATAGTTCTATACTTATGTAATTTATTTAAAATATTTATTTATTTATTCAGGATTTTATCATCACGGGAAAGCCAGAGAATTAACGTAAGAGAGTCTAATGGATTGGAATATTTCAGATGTACAACATCCTAATACATTCCAGATGTACAACATCCTAATACAGATAATGGATGGAGGAGCAGAATTGCTCTTTGACGTATATTATATAAAATAACTTTATTATAATGTAAAATAATTGTATTCTTCTATAAAAAAAATTTCATATAGAATATATACTGGGTTGGACATGGATCATCAGAGTATCATTCGAGCTGAAATTGGACGATGAGGGGTGCGACAACCGGAGTCAAGGAGGGAATGAACCATATAATTTTCTTTATCCTGCAGATTCGATTGTGGTGCTTATTCAACTCCAACCATTTCAGTGAGAGTAAAGCGCCCTTCTTAATAAACCATCCTGTGGAAAGCTTAATCAGTATTACGAATTGGGTTATTCGAACTGTTGGATCGTATCGTTGGAAGGGAATTCTTATGTATTAGCGTACGGTTTCGCTCCCCATTTTTAAAGCGTTACTGTGAACTCCGACCGAGAACTCAAATTAATAATGCTTTTAAGTTGAGCTGCATAAAAGGCAAGGTCTTAGAATAGATGGTTGCTACCCTACAAGTAATAAGTTCTAAACAAAATATTGTTTCTTGCGCTACCACAATGCTCTGGAAATATAAAATTACCTAATATTTAATTAATTTCTAAAAAAGCGTAATGATACAAGATTTACGAAATTTCTGAAATATTTGTGATGATCCTTTTATTTGACTTAAATTTATAGATAATTATTTAAATCTGTTCCTTTTTTTCGAAAATTTCTCTGACGGATTTTCGAACTAACCAACAACTCAATAGTATTTAGGTTTTTCATTTGTTCAGGCACTTGTTCGTTACAACATAAAGGAATTTCCTGAATTTTTAATGGGAGAAGACGATAGAACCTCTCTTGTGCAGCTTTCAACAAAACTTAAATAACTTCACGACGAAAATCACGAAAATATTCGGGTTCTCATGCTGATAATAAACGTTAAAAATAATCGAAATTCTCTGGCGCCGTTCGATTGCTGCGGGTAGTGCAGACACACACAAAAATCGAATCGTGTTATCGTGTGGTCATTTAACCCTCAAAATGATTATAGCCCAAGTCAGGAAGTTTTTAATTGTCCTCTGATGTGCTAATTGACATACATGAATCATTCGATTAGCAAAAGTAAACGATATGAAACAACCAAACTGAGTCACTCAAGTGCAGTTATAAACAAAAAATTGATATCATCGTAAAATTGAGCATTTCGCCATAACAATTCAGGTCATGAGAACAAACCCTTCGAAACGAAATCAATACAGGAACCGAACCAGGTGTGCCAAAAGTGTGGCATTTTTCAAGTTCGATTGCAACATAGAACCTCAATTTTTTGCAACCTTGCCGAGCACTTTCCAGCAGTCTGTTGCTGATTCAACTGCGACACTTGAGGAAGGTGACAGAAAACTAACACGTGGGGAGTTTCAAGCATAAATCCTATCGCCCGATAGCGAACAAAGCGCCTCAAGAGAGCGACCAAAGTCCATCGATAAAACCTGTGTGTCTGATTGTTAGTGCTGCCTCTGTTGTGTCTGTAAAGTAAACAAAAGTTTACATACAAGCTCGAATCGGACTCAACGACTTGTCAAACCGACAGAAAGGTAAAAAAATATATATGAGCTGACTACAGCTGTTTTCAACTGATTTCGACGCTCATTCGCCTCTAAGTGTTTGTGTGTTTTAGTAAGCTCATGCTTCGGTGAATGCGTTTTGGCTCACAGCCTACTTGAGTGTCGGTTGCTGCAGCTGTAGGTGATCATTGGTCAGATTCAGAAGGATCACTCCACCACATACCGACACGTCGTCTGTACGATCGAAGCAAGCCGTTTCATAGTTTAGGTATCACCTACTAGATGTTGTCAGGCGACGACCTTGGCAAAAACTGACTCCGAGGTAGTTTCTATGAATGAACGATCGTTGTTTGTCGTACAGTGTTGTAAGATTGAAATCTGCTAGAGGGTGACTTTTTTCCGACCTGAGGCCTAGGAACCAGTTGAATTGTAATCTCCGTTAGGCAATGTAGTTTGAGTTTGGCAACATTTGAGCACACCCGTCGTGTTGATATTTAGATGGACGAGATTCTGGAGGTGAAGGCAAAGCAATCGCTAACCTGTGTGGTTATGTTTGTCAATTTTGTGTGCTGACTGTCTGACGGCGACGGTTAACCGTGTCAGATCGAATCAACTAAACGATACTATCTAGGGTAAACGACCATATAGTTGCGGAGCGTAACCGCCGGGCCGTTCGATTAGCAATCGATCACAAGCTCTCTCACTATTGAATTGAGAGTTTGCTTGCATGCGCAAAAAAAAATTAGCTTCGCTGCTTTGCTTTGGCGATTGTATGCTTCTGAGATTTTGAAATCAATCACGGTCTGAGCTGGTGCAGAAATTGCGAAATGTGTAAGATTAGAAAAGATTAGAAACTGAAGCTCACGTTGGTAGGGAAATTAATGGATTTAAATTCGGGTCGAAACGCTTTTTATTCGTTTGTATCCACACAACCTCATCTGAAATTCTATAGATTACAAATTTCCCACCTCAACTATCCAACCAGAAACTACGAGAGCCCATTCGAGTAAAAAGTAAAAGTTGATTTCGTTCTCCATTACTTCTTTTTCCAGCGATTGCGGTTGACTGAAGGACCTTGTCTAGGCTGTACACTGACTTATTTGACTCGCTGTCTTCTAGAGGTAACCAGCCAGCAGTAGCAGGAGCTTCATGGAGAGGTCGTTGACGAAGGTTGGCAGCTCGTTCAAATTATTATAACCGAGCCGAGCGGCTGGTGTTTCGTTTCGATACGTTGATTCATATGAAATAAAACAAAACTCAATATGCAATGGTTTCCTCGCTTAAAAAATCGCTCCGAACACAAAGAGATTCGATGGTTCTAGAAAAAACAGGTATCTCGGCGCTCGCTGGGGAGAGGATACACCTCACATCATAAGAGAACCGAAGGCCTCGATGATCGGGTACAAACGGTACCACAATGCCAGCGTGGTTGTCAATTTACTTCCGCCTTTTTGAAAACGCTAAATCAACAACAACGTCAAAGTTTCACAAAGAATTCAAGCGCAATAACCTGTTTTCACTGAGGGTAATTGAGAATGACCGCCGCCGGGAATCGGATCAAAAGTTACTCCGAAAGAATGTGTCTTCAGCAACGACAATTTGAAATTCGAATCGGACACCTCGAACTTCCCAAATCACCATATTCATCATAGTGCCGAGGTAGGTATATTAGCATAGCTTCGCCTCCGTCGCGTACGGGAAAGTGAATTTACATTTTCAAAAACTCGAGCTAATAGGTGAGGCGTGTTTCATTTTCATTCCAAATGTACAGTTCTCGTTCCCAATATCAGCCATATGGTAATCCAGTTCTGATCGGGTCGTGAACTTGAATTGCTTATGTAAGTGAAATTCTTCAGCTTCTGACCCGCGTTTACACTTGCTTAGCTATTTGGTTCGTTTGCGCACCCAGCGTCAGCGCCGAGCTCTAGGTTTCTTTTTGTTTTGATTCTATCCATGTCTTTCTTGTGGCTCGTGTTGTTGTTGTTGTTATTGTCACCAGGAAAGTGGGTTAACTTTAACGCATAATTTTGATGCAAAGTAGTAGTTGCTTTGTTTACACCAACAAGTTTTCTGTACTTTACACGACCAGAGGCATTCAGAACGAACTGAACGAATGGAGTTCAAAAGATCAATTTCCTCGAGGTGGAAGTGAGAATTTGCGGTTGTTTTGAAAAATGTATGGATCGAATGTATCAGTTTCGAAGTTGTTTTGCACCCGTTCTAACCTTCAGTTCGTGGGAATTATGTGTAAGTTTGGTTTCTAGTAATTTAAATCCCGTATATACAATGCATTCAAAACTTTTCGTCAATTGTAGTTTTCATAAATATGGCTATATTTTTCAGATATTATGCCTTCTTAATTATCATGTTTTTATACTTTAAGTCATATAACTCCCTTAAATACTATATTTTCCTATCGATAACTTTAAAAAATGCTGGAGATTGGGAGGGACCATCAGGGCACCCGATTGGAACGATTAGGATGGGGAGAGTGGGAATGCCAACTCCCTATTATTAACATTTCGTGGATGAAGGGCGAGCTCTTCTCCCAGCTCATTGTGGCATCCTTCTATTAGACGGCTTGTTTCTTGACCAATTGACCAATTAATTAACCATGTTATTGGAAGGAGACTAAGACTTTTCTACCCCGTGTATATGTTTAGGTGACTTTACCTATCATCCAACCAATCCGTTTTTAGCCCTTTATAGAGTGACATGACCAAGTCAAATAGAGAGGTGAGCCCACTGTCATTGGACTCAGTTTCCGTGCTACAATGAACGGTCGACCAATATTATCATCATATATCATAGTTAAAAATAAATTCGCAGATACAAGTGTGTACAATGTTGTTATTAGTTCGTCAATTGCTAATATAAGTTCAACAATTCCCACATCAAAGCATGCGTGAAGCGATTTTGACTGCATCAATTTTATAGATATAATTACACATTCCGTGAGTGCAGTGATATATTGAAAAGTTAACATTACATCATCATCAGTAATGAAAAAAAGTGAATTATTACGAAGGTCATCCATTAAGTGGTTGGAAGCCATACAGTCATAAAAAATCCCATTGCTTAAATCATCTGTAAACTTGAACCAATTTGATTATAAACTGACCGATAACAAGTCATTTCAAGTTTGAATGGGTATTACGATTTTTTTCTCCGGTTGGGTACATTTTCCAATGTGATCAGTTTTTTCATCTATTGTGGCGAGCCCCTATTTCATTTACGCCACATCTCATGGTGTTATATCACTATTAGATTGAGTGATTTTCACTTGTTGACTATAGGCATTAGGCAGTAAGGGATCAGGGGCTATTCATAAACCACGTAGACTTTTCTGGGGGAGGGGAGGGGTCTTACCAGAGTCTACGCTCCATACAAAATTTTAAAAAAAATGTATGGAGAAAAGTCTACGAGTTGGGAGGGGGTCTGAGATTTTCAAAAATGAGTCTAAGTGATTTATGAACAGGCCCTTATAGAACGAATAAAGTTTATTGGCTTATTGGGAGAGTTCATCCATACATCTGAGGGTTGTATTAAACTTTTATCAAAAAATTTACTCCTTTTATGAAAAAGTGCTTCACAGTATCAGAATGAGTGTTCTGTAATTTCACTATCTAAGTTACGAAAGCGACATGTGTCATCTTCCATTTTTTTAAGCTGTTTTAATTAATATTTACTTGGGCAGTGGCCCGTTATTAGGACACTTTAAGTACATAAATCTTTTTTGGATGAACTTAGAGGTCTTTTGGGTAACTTTTTATTAGGTGCTACAAACCTTTTAAATTGTCGAGTTGTGGTAATATTTTTCCATTCGTCATCCATCATTGTTTTTCCCCAAGTTCTTTAATTCCACTTTGAGGGTACATTCTGAGACCTCACAAAATCGTTCAGGCGTTAGGAATGGATTCGATGAACCTCATCTTGCTAATAAATCTGCTTTTTCATTACCTTCAACTCCACAGTGCCCAGGTACCCAAAATAGATTCACTGTACTATTTTTAGCCACCTGCTGTAGCAATTGAATGCATTCCCAAACCAATTTAGAAGTACAGGTAACTGACTTTGATGCTTATAAGGCAGCTTGACTGTCAGAAAAAAACACATATATTTGCATGCCTATTGTTACGCTGTTAGCAAATCGTAACACATTCAATAATTGCCTGTATTTCGGCTTGTAATACATTTGGCTATTTACCCATAGATATTGATATATTGATTCCTGGAAACCCGGTACCCCTGCCCCAACCCTGTTGTTTAATTTTGAACCATCAGTGTAAAAAATCAGTGAACCTGGTTGAATATTAGGTCCCCCGGATTCCCATTCAACGCGGTTCGGTTCAGTCACATTAAATAGTCGTACAATCTTCATATAATCATACAATCTTCATGAGTCAACGGATTAATTTGAAATTACTTTAGAATACTGAGATGACCACTAAGATCTCAGAAAATTTTATCAAGTGCTATAGAAGGCCTACTACGAATTGTTCCTGAGATAGAGATGGTAGCAAGTCTTTGCAGCTTTTCCAGCATTCTCTGAGCATGCTTAATTTTAGTTTTTGGCCACCAAACTAATGATGCATATGTTGTTCTGGGTCTTACTTTAGCCTTATAGATCCAATGAATCATTTTGGGTTTCAATTCCCATTTATTACCAAATGTTACTAACTTATCCATAAGGCAGTTGTAGCCTTGCTTATAATTTGATCCAAATGTAAGTTTCAATTGAGTTTGCTATCAAGAATAACTCCCAGATATTTGACCTTTTGAGAGTGGACTAATTTAGTTAATTCGAAGTACAAATCTGGGATAGAATATTTCCTTCTATGTGTAAATGGAATAATAATAGTCTTATGAGGGTTTATGGACAACTCCTCATCTTTACAACATGCTATACTTAAGTAGAGAGCATATTGCAGTCTATCTCTGATAACATATTCATATTTCCCACGAACTATAATCACTATGTCATAGGCAAAACCAATTATTTCAAATCCTTGCGTTTCGAGATGTGATAGTAGTTCGTCGACTAGTAGTGACCACAACAGAGGTGAAAGAACCCTTATTTGTGGGCAACTCTTCACAGTTCTTATCGTGAGCGTTGACCTTCCATGACTGCGTATTATTTCTCTTTTTGCAACGTTTCAAAAATCCAATCTACAATAGTTTTATCAAAATTACGCTATATCATAACATTTCTCATGGAGTTATGGGATGCATTGTGAAATGTTCCTCCAATATCAAGAAACGCAGCATATAAAATCTCTTTGCTTTCACATGTTTTTTTTTCAATATTTTTATGAGTGTATGAAGTGCTGTTTTTGTTGTTTTTCCATGTTGGTATGCAAACTGGTATTTATTTAATGGAAATTATTTTGATTTAACCTAGTCATCAATCAGTTTCTCCATCAATTTAAACATAAATGACGAAAGGCCAATAGGTCTACACGATTTTGGATTCTTTATCTTCTTTTTTTTAGTTTAAGGATTATATACAACACGGATTTGCGGCCAGGTTTTTGAAATATTATTTAAAAGCAAACTGGCTTTAAATATTTTAGGTAAATCGGGAATTAATATTCCTTTGCTTTGTTAAATCATCACAGGACGAATTTCGTCATTGCCTGGTGTAAATCAAATGATTCAAAAGAATGTATAGCGCATTCAACTCTAGCTTGACTAAAAATACGACTTTCTAGATCTTGCGTGTCTTCTTCCCTGGTCAGTTTCCCAGTTATTCTTGCAATATCATTGAGTTCCATGGACACTTCTGAGCTAGTGCTTTTTAATCCAAGGAAGTCGAAGTACTTTCAATATTTTCAGTTGTGTCTCCAGTTTTTACGTTTAGAGCTTCTTATCTCTGGATTATGCAAACTAAGTGCTTTCCTATATTCGTTCCACTGTAAAGTACGCTTCGCTTGATTAAAAATTTTCGGGCCGGCTTCCTTAGATTTTCAAGTATGTTATTCCACCAAGGTACATTGCTATCCGTTACATACTCCTTGACTGGACAGCTATTATTGAAAGCTTGAATTATTCTGTTTGTTACTTGTATAGAAAATATTTCGAGTTCCTTGCTCCTGTTCCAGCTAGTTTTGAATAGTAAAGATCCCAGTTGGTTTTCTGGGGTCTCTGAAAGTATCTTTGATAATGTCATTCACTATATATTTAAATAATATATGCTTGTGGTCTGATAGAGATATTTCATCAGAAACATGCCAATTATGTATTTTTTTTCGAGAGCATGTTACTACAGAGTGTTAAATCTAGCACAAGACAAGATTATGGAGCTAATGAAAGTGCAAGATCTAGATAAAGGAATTCATTTTAAGAATCTTATTATTTAGAAATAATGTTTCGGAATAATTCACATTATCTAACGTGACTCCGAAAAAAGAGACAACGGGTTCAGGAGCTCTAGAATCATGGCTAACATCCGTAACATAAGTTAAGTTTTCCAATCATTGGATACATTTGAAACATTCGGAACTGTAAAAACCAATCAGATTTCAAGGGGAGTTGCTGAAACGAATGCTGTTACTTTTGAAGTCACCGAATTTAATGGACGTAAAAAATATTTAAATATGTTTTAAGAATCTATCAGTCTAACCGTCGAAAAAGATGCAAGCGATCCCTTGTAAATTGATATTGCGAAATACGCGTGAATTCATTTCCAGTTACAACATATGCTTATTAAACAATTTAAATAAGCCACTCACTCACATAACAGATTAACCCGGCAAGCCTCCATCAGGTTGTAGTAAACATTCTTAGGCAAGTCGTGTAAATGGCTATCGAATTGCGGCCAGCTATCGTTTGTTTACGTCGAACAATTTCCTTAGTTTACTTTTAAATTATACAATGAAAAAAATGATCGCTAGAAGGAAGGACAACACATGCTTAGCTTAGTAGCACGTCTGACAGAGAGAAGTGATTATCAGCTTCACAAAAAAACAAGAAGCTTCAAAACGTGCATCGTTCCAACGCGATCAGTCGCTAAACTGTCGAGTCCCAATTTATGGATGCATTGAAAACTTGTGCTATTTGAACTATAAGAAACATACTGAAGAAAATACTGCAAAAAGTATGTTGTTTTGCATGCATGATAAATTCAAGATTTAATTTGTACAATTCCTCAAAAGCATATTTAAAAATGGAAATACTCAGCCGCTCCTGATATTTTGACTAAGTGAGTAGAAAACAATTGCGTTATAAGGGTAAATGGACATAATTTATAAAAAAAATTTAACGAGCTTATCTCGAGCCAGTGCAGTTTTACTACGAAATTTAAAAAATAACTCTTGTCTTATGGCTCAATTTACTTTATGCGATTATTTGATAAATTTAGAGGCATTTTTCCTGATCCAATGGTTGCATATTGTGAGAAAGTTGCGAATCTTATCCTTTTGCTAATTCACACAAAAAATGCTTTTAAATTTGGCGAAACAAGTAAGAGTAAATTGAAAGTTAAGTTAAGTTTGTAAATTAAGGCTGAACTTATCTCAAAATAATTGGAATATAGCAATTTTCAGAGCTAAAAACGTAACCTAAAATTACCGAGATATCATCATACGCTTCCTCCCTATATTTTAACAATCAGACGAGAAAAACGTTGCCACAAAAATATAATTCTATAAATTCCATGCTGTAAACACATCTAGTCGAATAACCCGGTGACTCAGTGTATTCAATCCTATAAACATACAACCAGTTGAAACCTGCTTATCTTGCGTGACACATTATCCGAATTGTTGACATTCTATCTTATGAATTAATTTTTTGCACCCTCATCAATAAAATCCCCAAAACGCTATCATCGAACAGTTACGTGTCCAAGAAGCACGAAAACTGCTATCTTCTCCAAGTGCCTAATCATAGCGAACGTGTGAGCGCCATATCAGCGCACTTGGCTCGTTTTGTAGATAGATGGATAAGTACATATATGTCATGCGACGAGAATCGAAATCGTCCAACCCAGTGAACACAAACAACCATATGAGTCAATCAATGAAGGTGGCGAGCCGATTACGCCATTAGGATCGTGCGTCGAAAGAAGTCATACCTCCAGCTCAATGCGCTCGGGGGGGTCGGGATTGTGAAGCTGTCTTCCACGACCTTGCCGGTTGCATGCCCAACTAATTTGACCAACCTGAAAAAGCTAAGCTAGGAGATTAGTAGAAGGTACGCACGTGCTGGCAGAGTTCATTGGATTTAGTTGCGTAGACGAGATGCGGTTTGAGTGGAAGGTGAGTTGAGCAACGGTCGACCATTGCTCCACCATTGTCTACGATAGCAGGTTTCAAGTACCGCGCAAAGCTACTTCAATCATGGGAATAGATGTTGAATCACTTCCTGTCTATCTCGGGTGAAGCTCGTCTGAGTAAACTCAACTGTGCGAAGAGCACTAGATGAGGTGTTTATTGGAAATGTAATTAGTCGATTTTGTAAGGCGGTGGAGTTTATAAGAGTTGATCTGAAAGCTTTACTGACCTTCATCGAACGGTAATAGGTGACATAATGCCATGATGGATTCCAAACATTGCATGGCAGATGGGTGCTGAGCCCTTTCTCTCATGTCAGTGACCAAGCGCTTATCAGATGGAGACGACACTGCCGCACTGGCGATGAAGCCAGACGACCAGATGCAGGTATAATGGTGCCATTTTCATGTGACGTAGGTAGGCAATCTGCAGACCCAAAATTTGGACGACGCCTGTTCGAGAGGTACTCTAATGGATAGAAAGCGGGGTGTGATGAAACAAGGGGGAACTGCAAAAATCATCTGATCCGAAAACCGTTGTCGGCGTCTACGTCGACATCGATATGTACGAAGGCGAGGGAGCGAGCTGCAATGCGAATGCGCATGACAACTGTCCGTCTGCTCACCAATACATGCTCACGCGATGACGGTGAAAAATCGCTACTCTCGAGAGCAGAAGAGAAAGCATTTTTGACATTTCTGGTTGTTGTAGCTCTTCTCTACTATGTAGGTACGACTGGAATATCGTACGATGCGAAACACTTCAAAGCGCTTGATTTTGCAATACGCTTTTCCGCCACCACCCACCTCGAGTAGCAGTAGAAGCGGCGCGCAAAATGAAGACTTGTCCATGTGCTAGATTTTTCGTTGATCCACCATAGTAATTAACGCATCGCCGTCGTAGAATACTTAGCATTCCCACCACGCCACCATTGTATGCATTCAATTTTAAGGATTCCTTGAAGAATCTGCTTCAACCGTACTTGGAGAATACATTCTGCTTCCACCGCGTCGATTTTAAAATTCAACTGCATCAAAGTAGTCCCTCTTGCCCGCGAGCGTTGCTTCGCACGTTCGTATCATAGCCTGCTGTCGCACAAGCTTGACCTTAAACTTTTAAATA
The DNA here is from genome assembly GCA_024533555.2 of Aedes koreicus. Classification (NCBI taxonomy): domain Eukaryota; kingdom Metazoa; phylum Arthropoda; class Insecta; order Diptera; family Culicidae; genus Aedes; species Aedes koreicus. Next base: position 358,943 of record JAHHFK020003986.1, read on the forward strand.
CGACCGATCGACCATCGCCGGAGAAGCGGGTGCGTGCTATCAAAACAGGAGGCCTTAATCGATATTATGCGTATCAATGAAAAAAAAAAAAAGAAGCAACGAAACTGCGCCGATTAATGACAATAACCGAAAATCGACTAACTGACCTTCCGGCCGACAACGATGGCCGCTCAGCGGTGACAGTTTCTCCAGTGCGAGGGGGAGGTTGAGTCTAGCTATCACACACCCCTTTTGCTTTCGATGCATTCGTCGGTTGAGCCGTACGATATTGAATGCAAAAAGTGGACGACCTCCGCCGGAGTTGGTCGTCAAATTTATAAACATTTGAGTGCCAAGCGGCTGTTGATATGTATCTTCATCGGGCGGAAAGACTGAACCAAATGCCATTACTTAATGCGCTTTCTAATGTTTTATGTGGACTTGCCAGTTAACAAGTTAACAGAACAAACAACCGACAATTGCGATTTAAAATCAATGAAACTGTTTCGAAACCAGTGAAAAATGCATTGAGCATTGCGCTTGGTTGTATTTTTCCAACTTCGGTTACTTGAATTCAATTCAAAGAGAATTATTAAATATTTCAACTGGCGAATTTGTTCAATTAAAACCTAATGTTTACTCAAACAAACAAAAATTATGATTTGCACGCCATTTTATGCCATTTTCAACTCATTTTTGGTTCGATCGATCAACAATGATTCTTGTGATCTTTCAATTCAGTGACTGGACATAGAGTAGGTTTACTGTTCCCATACTTATCTCATTGTTCCTAAAATCATCCTGTGCTAAATCAAGTGATTGAAGAGAAAATAAGGTTTCTTTTTGTAAAACAACAAATCTAAATACAACAAATCAAACAAATCGTGCATCGATCTTTTTTTTCTCAATGGAAATGGAAACTGATGAGATTAATACAGGAAAATGAACTCTAAATGTACAAAACGAACACAACAATAAACAATAGCTCCTCATATGAGCTCGAATGATATGGCCAAAATGAGCGTTAATTAACACCCTGCTGCTTCATTTTTTACCCAGCTTATCTCAATGCAAATAGATTACGATTTTCGCTATATACTAATCTGGAATGAACCAGCAACAGTGGCTTGGATTTATTTTCGATCTGAAAATAGCGCTCATCAATCAAATGCTATACTCATTCTCATAATTGGTGATGATTGTTTACTGTGATTGATTGATGACCACCGTAGAGCCCAATTTCAATTTTAGCGAAGACAACCATTTAAATAGAAATTCAACATTTTAACTTTATATATCTGACGATGGCCAGTAACGCATTACGAACATATTCCCTTTGAGGAAGCTGTTTACCAAACACGTGTCGCCAATTAGGTGCTGCAAAGTGATTCTTATGGTAATCATACTCTCACGAATCAAACAACCCGTCATTTCCTGTTGATTACTTATCGCTGTTCAAGTTTAACAAATTAGCCACGTGTTGGGCTCAACCGAGTTGGGTACTAAACTTATAATAATGTACCGACTTAAGACCCATAGCCACTACACAAAAAACAAAGATTAAATCACTTACTATCATACGCAATGAAAGGCATTCCGAGTGAGTGTAGATGAATTGTATTTGTATTGAAAATCTGTCAATATCAAGTTCGGGTATCGCAGGTTGGAACTACTGTCATTTCAAAATTCAAATTCACGAAAACAGTTGGTCTGTCCGTTAAGGTTGTCTTCAAATTAGCTCACTTGAGTGCAGATGAATTGATTTTTACCGGCCCTGCTCACAAGAGATTGTCCACATATTGATATGTGATTGATTTCAATCATATTATGTAGAATTAACATCCGTTGAGCAACACTCTCAGTTATATGTTTGCTGAAATCCAGGAAATCTGCGACGCAGTAAATAAGTTTTAAGCTACATTGTGACAATTTCTGAATAATTTATTCAAATGAGAAAAAACCACCTGAATCGATCGAAAAAAGCTCCAACATTTTGAAACAAAGAAACTTTATATATATTCGAACTTCAACCAAGAGCTCAACAGGTTTATCTCATCCAGTCGATTACGATCATTCATGCGAAAGCCTCTTTTACGAGCCTCTCATCTTGTGAGAATCAGGAAGAGTATATCGAAATTGGTCGGATGTCCATCGGTCGCTGAAACCAGTTTAGTTTACACCGGTTTCGGTTCGGATTCTATTCGAAAGGAGGTGCAGGAAGCATATTGTTGACATTATGTTGATGTTGACAAATTTACTGTTGGTAATTTTACCATTGCCCAAAATAGTACGGAAAATTCGCATTTCATCGACACACACGCGCTTCTGAGGAATGCGAAAATCTGTTACACCTCAAGCAACAACAAAAAACGACTGCGTCCGAATAATGAACACTGGAAAACCGGATGGCCTCGGCAAAGCCGGATCGATTCGGCCTGTTTGAGGCAATGTCGAGATTGCTAATGAAATTTCAACTTCGGAAGGTCTTTCGAACGAAGCGATAATTCGACATGAGGTAGGTTTGGTTTTAATAAATATTGATGCGCAAATTGCCGAACAAGAAGGAGGTAATCCATTTCTGCATTCATTTGTCAGGCAATGAGTTCAATACCCAGGCAAAAAAAATTATGATTGGCTAAAACCTGTCCCAATGATCTCCCAATTTTGAGGGGCGTGTGCAGCAGTCGATCTGTTCTTTTCGAACATTCGAGATTTGACTTGCGAATTTGAAATCAAAACAAATTCCACTTCGTGGCAACTGGAGGTCGCGTGATGCTATGAAAATTCAACACGTTTTGCGGAAATTACTCATTTTTGAGTTTAAAAAACTCACATTGGATAGAAAAGAACTTCTCCCAATATGAGAGAACCAAACTGGAAGGGACAAAATGTCCGTAGCTAACAACATGGGCCAGAATCAGAATCCCATCGATGCTGCTCGTTTTTAACATTGTCATTCTCAAATTATTTTATTTTAGGAAAGAAAATTGAGTAGTCTCAGAGTAACGTGCCTCGCCATCGTTCGGATCAAAATCGAAGTCGTTACAAAACTTCCCTGACAAAAGAGTGAAATAATCGAGCCACCTCGGATGTTTTTTTTTTGCTGATCGGCAATTTGAAAGATCTCTTTGGATTATTGCAATTTTGACGAACTTCTTTATGCGCCGATTTGGTTCGATGCGTCGATTTCATGCTACCGGTCCATTGTCAATGCGTAAAAGTAGGCGTTTTGAAATGTTAAGGAAAACTAAAAGTCATTCTCTCTGTCTTGATCAAGTATGCAGGATTTCCCAATATTAAAATCATAGAATCATAGTGATCGCAATACCAGTTTTTGGTTTTGAAGAGTCATCAGTTGTAAGGTCTATTGCTCATTGTATCATGTGTCGACTTATCGTCCAGGATTATTAAAAAATAAAGTTCATGGTCAGAATAGTTGCACCCACAAATTGTAGTTGGATATTTCCAAAATTCAACAAAATAATATTCCCAGCTGGTGGTTTTTTTAACCAATATGATTCAATTTTATTGAGAATAAATTAACGATTATAGCCTCCGCTTGCCGGATGACGGCATACGGTATTATCAACCAGAGATGTGTGGTATGATTTCATGTGCACATGCTAACTGAGCGTTACTGGCTCTACCTAAGACAAGGGGAAAACCCACCCTCGTACGAACTTCAACCACCCCTTATGCCGTACATAGATCCAACGCCGCCGCACCGCTCGAATCGAATAAACTCTACGAGAAGCTATTGTGAGTAAGTTCGTGCGATGGTCATGCAAGCAAGTGGGAGAGGGAAACGATTTTTCAGCGAGTTTTGGAATCAGTACCACAACTAAGTTAATTCAGCCGCAGCGTTTCATCAAAAATCAGTGACAAAATTATTCGCCAACCATCACTTTCACTTACCGGCTATTTTCTAGGTTGGCTGTCACGTCTGTGTATCCGTTCATTTTGTATGGATTTTGTCAGCTTGCTTCTCAAAATTGGGCGTATCGAAACTTTTTTTTTTCTCTCTTATAATTTAGAATGTATTGCACTTCACTAGACGGAACTTGTTCCGACTTTGCCTTGTTTTAACTGGTTTCCAAAAACTCGTTATCAAAAATTAAATTGCCTTCACATTTATTTTCTTCTCTAGAACACCAAACTTTGCCAATATCGAAAATATTCCAAACGGTAAGCGTTGGCCAAAGTTGTCACTCTTCGTGGTACTACAAAACTGAACTGAAATGCTTCGCTTCTCAACCGCGCCGCTTCAATCGTCGCTAAGAAATATCTGCTTTTTGAACCCGCCGTCGATTGATTGTGTTTAAATCTCGATTTTACAGCGAACAACCCGTCGGACAGGTATCGTGAGTAGGACAAGTGTAGAGATATTTTTCCTATTCGTTTCTTGCACTAGAGAATAAATCTTTTTCCTCTCAACTGGCGACGAAAGTACACAACCTGCGCGACCGAGCGTTTGGTTCCAAATGTTGGGCAGCCTTGGTTTGGATTTTACTATAACAGTTCGTTCGATTTGCTACGACGATGAATGTTTCGCATAGCGAGCAATTGTGTGAGTTCAATCGCGCGTCCGACACACTGACACAAGCGTATTTACCACATGGTGCCCGAAACCCATACCGAAAGAAATGTAAACAATTGTCATATAAACAGTATTCCTAAACACCTGAGGAATAAGTTTGCAAACAAGTAACTCTAATTTCTACCAAAGGTTTTCTCGTGAAGGACAATAAGAAATATATTTTCTACCAAACACAGAATTTGTCGTTTGAGTCGCCCATTTTTTTCTTATAATTTCCCGCCGTGCCACGCCACGGCGCACGTCATCCACGAGGGAACTGTCAAACGTTGTGCTTCTCTATACGGCCGATGCAAAAAGTCATGCTAGCGTACGCGCACCACCACCGACAGCTGACTCGACATCGGATGATCGCGCTACGTGCTCTGATTGGTTCGTTCCCAGCCAGGCGTGCTTCATCTATACCAGTCCGCATGTATGCATGTTGCCTACCCTCTACACGCTACACCCGACCCACCACGGCGACGCTAAAGCAACGCACACACTCTAAATGCTCTGATCTGTTCAAGGGCTATCCCCGCCATCCGTCGACGTATTTAACATTAAGGTGCGGGACGACAGAATTCATAAATGGCCGCCATCTTGCATGTTTTGTCATTTCAATTCAAAAAATCTTACGACATAAAACTAATTAATCCGAATCATCTCATGTACGATAATGAAACTATGGTTATATTTGACTGCAGCACGCATGCTAATATAATTTAAAAGACGAAATTCTCCAAAGTTCCTGAGATTTGTGCCAAACGGAATTCAAAGTGGCAAGGCGTTTTTAATGAATACGATTAACACAGTACAATTCAATTAATATCCTATTTTGCTTACCAAAATAAAACCCGCTACATGCATGCTCAACTCTGAATGCACTTTGAAATCATAGATTCAACAGAAGAATTTTCTACACTCTCGCAATTTCAACTGAGCACACAATGGTACAAACACGGAACACTTTGACTGGATACATGCAATAGTACAGTACAGTGATTCTCAACCAGCGGGTGGAGAAATGCATATAAGTTTAAAAATGTAATGAAATATGTATCCGATAATAAATTAAAAATTGAATACTTTTTAAAAATAAAGTTCTTTTTTAATGAAATTCGACATAAAAATTAAAAATTGAATTCTTGTAGCTAGTTGCAGGTATTCCTCTAAAATGTTTATACTCACCAGGATTGAATTCTTGACTAACTGCTTATTTAGGTTGAACGTGCATAGTCGAAAAATTTGAAGGTAGTTTTTTGCAACTCAATATTGAATCTACTAAAGCTTACGTCATTTTGTGTATAAGGTTTGAAGGAATGAGATTACTTGAGGCTTAAGCTATCCTATACGATACGCTGTTAAACGAATTAAAGAAAATCAGTTATGTTCGCATAGTAAAAACATGCATCGTTAAACATGATTTTTACAGTGACGGACAATACAATAAGACCAAAGCCCGATTTTCATTCAACATGGTCAATTTTGAAGGTTTGTTTTTCATTTTCCCACGAACTAGTTAGGCTGAAATTTTGGCTCTCGTCGAATCTCGTCGAAAAAAACCCTGAACAGACACCATTACGGTAAAACAATAAGACCATCATTTGATTTCTATAATTTCTTAATCCATGTTGGGTATCTTCATCACTGCGAACAATGTTTAGATCTATTGTGACGTATTCCTTTTTAGTTGCTTTAGATATTGTCAGCATGACGCATCCCTATTGCTAGAAGTGATCGCCAATGTTTGACTTATAGCGTTATAGCGTTGTCCCAGGACGGTATAACACACCGAATAAAGTGCACTACCGCACTAGGGTTTGTCCTCTAGATTTCAAAGGGTTCTAATAGCCCTCCCGAAAAAAAAAAATTCTCATAGGTTTACAATTACATGTATTGTAACTATACAATAGAATCTATAGTTTGTACAATTAAAAGTATTGTTCATAACGATAAGATGATATGTAATAGGATTAATTGTTTCGACAATAGAATCTAATGTAAATTGAGACATCCACAATAGAAGAGGGGGGTTGTTATGTATCTTAACTATAGAAAAAATCATTTTTTTTCGAACAAATTTGAGTCAATTACTATTAATTGCATTGTTTCTCAATTGTTGAAAATCTTAGCATATGGAGTGAATTGTAATTCTATTGCTAAGACAATATGCATTTTTCACTTATCTGATTCATGAACAATAAGATTTATGGTCGGAAATAGATTTTAATGTTATTTTATATTATTGTATTGTAATTGTATGGTTATTTTTATCCGGGCTTTGCAGAAGAACTTAAATCTTTTGTTGGAAATTACCGGGAAGTGGCATAACAAGTGTTCCAAATCTTCTTCATCCATGTCACCAAATCGACATGAATCATCTTGAAGTTTTCCTATCAGCCTCAAGTGATAACGGCTTGGACAGTGGACAGTTATAAGGCCTGTATAGTGTACACAAGATTAGATCTTTTTTGGTGCGATCAAGTATTGCGAGTTATTGAAATGTTTGGAGTTATGAAACGCTTTGATTGGCTAGCCTTGAAAGTATTGTTCCAGTTTGCCTCCACATTCAAGCATTCCCAGGCTTTCATGTCCATTCTAAGTGAATAAGCATATAAACCACAAAAGGGTTCAGGTCCTACGAACTAATAAGACGATCTGAGTCTTGCTAGTGCATCGACCCTCTTGTTTCCATCAATTCCAAAATGACCAGCAACCCAGTACAAATGACAAAACCCAGACTTGATTACAACAAGACAACTTTTGGAGTGATTGAACACATCCCAAACATACTTGGAAGTGCATGTTGCTGCTTTTAAAGCATTTAGAGCTGCTTGACATCTAGAATTGTATATATTTGAATATCTATAGTTTTTGCGTAAGTATATAACAGAACATTCGCGAAATGTTCTAATTTAAGCTTGGAATACAGTTGACCAATTACCCATCCCAAGTAACATTGCCAAAACCATCCAGCTTTATTAAGTTTTATTAAAGTTTTATGAAAGCCACTAGAAATCAATTCGGCTTTATTATGGCAGCAAGAGATGCCAATAGGTTTCAAATTTTAGTCAGGTTTATAAGAACCTACACAGCTTCTTTACAACGATCTTAAACCCTTGACTTCTAAAATTCCTTTTACTCCTATCAAGGGTTTTATTTTGGCTTTATTAACTCATAAAATGCTGTTTTGAAATGCCGTTTTAGGACTCATTCATATTATCTTATTATGGTCAGTTGAAAAAGCATTTTAAAACCATTTTACCTCCAGTAAATGCATTAAACGGCTAACTGGCATTGAGGAAAGCTACCAAGCAACCAGATAGTTCTATAGTAGCCATTGCTAAGATAAATTGGCTTTTTTGGCAAAACTGTGATTTCTTGCAATCGCCATATTGAAATATATGAAATAATTGAAATGTGAAAAAATAAATACACCAAATTTTAAATGTAATACAATTGAACTGTAGATCTGAGACAAACTTTGGTATTCGTTTAGATAACCTTATTGAATTCTATCAATTTTCAGGAGTTTCATGATTAATTTACCGAATATATTTCTTTCAATGTTGTTTTTGTTGTTGTAAACTCGCATAATTTCCAAGGCGCATTAATTTTCAGCTCTTATCGTGCCAATATTCACCACAAAATTTAATGCGCATATGATTTGGAGCATGATGCGCTATAAAAAAAACTCAATTTCTTTTGTATATTTTGCTATCAATCATAATTTCCCGCAACAGTAGAACTTTTTTCTTAGCCATTATTTACTGTTGAATGAATCAGAAGAGGAACAAAGCAAAACAACAAAAACCAACCACGATATCGCCGTGAAGTTTGACAGCTATGGCCATTCAGCCCTATGCTGGTTTTGATGGCGGCCAATAGGTTTTATGATGGTTCTCAAGTGGTCATAACAGCTTTCACTAGAACATTTTCAAAATCTTTATGGTCTTAGAAAGGTTTTATTAATTTGTTTTCACAACCGTCTATAGAGTGGGCCACTTTGTACACATTTCGGCTTTAAAGATGCATAGAGGAGGTGTTGGTGGATAAAACAGTTTTGAATGTAGTGTCATCAACAAAGCCGGGAGGAGTGCTATATGGCTGGAATAGAACTGAAATTGTTACTTGGGATTGACATTGACAAGTCAATCCCTGGGCCAGTAACATCTGCTCGTACTTGATTGTTCATTTTTTAATTGTTTTTTTTAAATACAACCGGTTGCTGGGGGGGGTTTGGTCCCTCTCTTTTTCCCGATATTCACTCAATAAATTTATTTTTTTAGAGAAGTATGTGTTTTTTTTTTTCTCCACCCAGTTTTTGTTGTTTATATATAAAAAATTTTTTTTTTTTTTTTTTTTAGTTGTAATATTTTGATCACGGTTGGCACAACAATGCAAATAGACAATTTTGAAGCACGACTCGGTTCATGTGGTTTGCATGAGTCTGCTTTTTAGCTGCAATATATTTTAATTCGATTGATTACCAATTTGTGTTTTACATCGTATTTTACTTTTAATTCTAGTCCTTAATTTGACTTGGGATTTTAACTAGTCTTAATAAAGATTTCATGAAATTATATGTTCGAATGATAAGCAAATTCTAACTTGTGTTGTTTTCATGTATTATATCTAGGTAAGAAACTAATTCAACACATTTGAATGACGTTTGGCACAATACATTTGCACGTTTGGTAGTTGTCATCTACATACGCTTGCTTTGTGATCGGGTGACCCTTTCGAAGCGGCGTGCTGGTTTCTCGCCATTCGGAACAATCACCTTCGAAAAGGTTCACAAACCTTCTGATCCTTAGAGTGCGCTTAGCAGCTTCTAATTGTACGTATCAATAAAATGGTAGCATGAAAAACAATGCATTTAGTACCTTTGTTGGTGTACTTTTCATTGCACCAGTAATTGAACAAATTGCTAGCCTTTGACGTTTTTCTAACCTTCTCTTTACAACAGTTTCTTTGGTTTCTGGCCACCAGACCAATACTTAGGTAATTTTGTGTCTCACAAATTCCGAATAAATCGAATTGATCATTTTGGCTTTAGTCCTCATTGCTTACCAAATGTTTTTTTAGCTATTCATAGAGCATTTGTCGCTCTGTTGATTGTCTGCGCTAAATGAAAGTTCCAGTTTAGTTTACTGTCAAGGAATACTACAAGGTATTTGACTGTATTTGAAAGTTCCAAATGCTTCAATCTTAAGTTTTCAAATAAATATTTTCTCTTTCGTGTAAATGGCACAATAGTAGTTTTAGAAGGATTTATGTTCAAGCCTTCCATATCACACTGTGATGAAACATGATTTAAAGCACTTTGCATTCTGTTAGCAATGGTAGAGTCATATTTTCCACGTACTATTATGACTATATCATCTGCGAAGCCAATTACTTCAAACCCTAGGTTTTTACTTCAAACCCAGATTTTTGAGGAGATCATCAACTATTAAAGACAACAATAGTGGAGATAATATGCCTCCTTGTGGACACTCTTTTACAATCGATAATACACTAATCAAAGCCACACTTCGTAATTGCTTCTATCATTGAGCTATGGGATGAATTATCGAATGCTCCTTCAATGTTCAGGAACGCAGCCAGTGAAATTTCTATCACTTGTATAGATTTTTCGAGTTTTGTAACAATCGCATGCTATGCTGTTCCTGATATACAAACTGATACTTACTTAGAGGAGTTTTAACTAAGTATGATGAATTTATATGTTCTTCCATTATTTTGTTTTTCCATTATTTCAAGTAGAATTGACGATAAGCTTATGGGCCTATAAGATTTAGGTGAAATTTTGTCCTTTTTATTAGCCTTTGGAATAGAAGTTACTCGAACTTGTCACCAAACTGCTGGAAGGTAGCTTAATGTCAAACTTGCCCGAAATAGTTTTGTTAGAATGGGTCATAAAATCACCTTTCCCTTCTGCAGTAGTACAGGCTAAATTTTATCCCTACCAGGAGATTTGAAGAGTTCAAATGAGTCAATCGGCCTTTCAACTTTGCTTTCGGTAAAAATCGCACTGGCCAAAGAACAAGCATCACTGCTGGCTCTATATAATCCAGTCGTTACATTCATTGTTAACTGAACATCCGTCCTGGTTTCATCAAGGCCAACTTTTGATGCAATTATACATTGATCTTCACTTGAACAGAACTTCACTCGACAGTACATGGAACATTTAGGCCATGTTGGCTCTATAGTTTAATCCATGTTAACAAATTGGAATTATGATTTATGATTTACTAACATAAATCATTGTTAAAATGACCCGTACAACACGTATGTAAATGAAGATCCTCAAATTTGAGCATTATTAATGTAAATCAAAAGGTTTTTTTTAATTTTTTTTTATTTTTCGTAAGCGGTGTCTGTAGTTTTTAATGTGGTGAATGAAAAATCAAAGGTTTGATACAGATAAAAATTCAGGTTATTTCTACGATACAGTTAAATAAGTTCAGCTAAATCAATTCTAGACTAAAGGCAAAATGTCAGCGGAAAAATAAAAGACAAGCCTTACTATTTTGTATGCAAATCGAGCTTAGTATTATTGTATTGTCAGTCACTGTATGTGGATTGTGCTATTGTGCACAAACACCTGCAAAATTTGGAGTGGTCCAGTTCCAAGCTGGCTTAAGTGCTGAAGATGCCGAAAACAACAGTTTGTCGAGTGCTCAAAACCTTTAAGAAAACCCTGCGTGTGGAAAGGAATCAGCGGACCTACGAAAAACTGGAATCAGGGATCGTTAGGTGCGCAGCTAGGTGTTGAGGTGCGTTAAAGCCAACCCCGATATTTCGATTCGAGATGTGGCCAGAAGGTACAACGCCAACTTTCAATCGGTGCGGAGCATTCTTGCCAGGGAAGGATAAAAGTCGTAAAAAGCCAGTAAAGATCCGAACCGGCACATGGAGCAGAATTCCGTGACCAAAAAGCGTGCAAAGCTCTTGTACAACCGTGTTTTGACTAAACACAAGGACTGCACTTTAATCGATGGCGAAACATACGTCAAACCCAATTTTACGCAGTTTCCCGGTCAAAAGTTTTACATCGCGACTGGTCGTTGGAGATGCCGGCAAGATTCAAGTTTGTGCTTGTCGACAATTTCGCGAAGAAGGCTATGATTTGGCATGCGATTTGGAACCATTCGTCACATCCTTGACGATGACATCCCAAATTTACATCGAAGAATGCCTGAAAAAGCGTGTATTGCCGTTCATCCGCAAGCATAGGGGCAAAGTCATTTTATGGACCGGTTTGGCCAGCTGCCACTACTCAAAGGTGGTTATGGATTGGTATGCTGCCAACAAGATCAATTTTGTCCCCAAGTTAATGAATCTTCCAAATTGCCGGAATTTCGATCAATCGAAAAATACTGGGCATTTTCAAAGCAGCGATTTCGACGAAGCGGTGGGGCAGTCCAGGTCATCCAGAAAATGCAGGAAAAATGGAAGAATTGCGCTGATTCCGTGTCCGTTTCCACTGTGCGGGCGCTGATGAGCTCCATCAAGAGGAGGGTTGATACGATAGTCTGTGTCACGTAATTTTGCTTGTGGTCTGAATGGGGTGTTTGTTACATTCTTAAACGGGTCAGAACTCTCATCTATGCTGATGACATGGAATAATTTATGGAAATTAAGAATAACCATGATCATGGAACTTATGTAAACGAAATACTATTATTTGACAAATGGTGTAAAAATTTTTACCAAAGCAAACGTAAATAAATGTTACTTAATCACTATCAGTAGAAAACGAAAAACACCACAAATAATTGTTTCTTTATGAACTGAAATTGTAGAAAAATGCGAGAGAATCAGAGATTTAGGAGCTATTCTAGATTCTAAGCTTAATTTTATCGACCATTATAAAACAATAATCAAACAACAGCAATTAAAACAACCAATATGCTGGGTCTCATTAAAGGTCTTGGTCAAAACTTTCATGACCCATATACGATCAAAACACTGAACGTTCACGCAAAGAAATCACTCTGCTTTGAATCAACAAAATATTTTGTTGGTATTCAATACAAGGTTTCTATTTGTTTCAATTTATAAAAAAGTTTCAAATCAATTCTAAATTTCATTCAAATCAAACCAATTATATTATTTAAGGTTATCATCTTTGTGTGATATTCATTCTTACTAAATACGTGCCTGGTTTGGAAATAGAAAATTTCCAAATCTGGAAGTGTGTTGCAGTACCCTTATCCAAATGATATCGGTAATGTTTACATGCGGGGCTTATTGTATGTGAAAGTAACCTCGGAATGGGCGTGACTCTCCAGACATTCTGACATGGATTGCTGGATCTGCAGTAGAGCTATCACATTCTAGCTCCCGGATTAAATGCAGGTTATGATGTTTTCGACTTTTATTTGTCAACTAACACATTTAAAGAACGGTTACGCTCAATGCGTGTTTTTAGCTAATAACTAGTATTATTATTATACATTATGATTTCATTAAGACCATGTTGTCGGATGATGTGATTACAAATAAACAAATTAAAGCTGCTTCCAATGGTCATTTGAATGATTGTTGTAAACAGATTTCCATAATACCATTGCCGGCCGATGGGTGTTAGATTGGACACACACACATCATCATCGCTGTGTGATATTAATTTAAATGATATTTGATTTTTAACAATCACGTGCATTTAAACTACAGTGGTAAATATCTGCTTCTAACAAATTTCATCATTAGATATCGTTACTCCAGGATATGGAGAATATAACAATAACAATAATCAAAGTGTATTTTCAAATCGTTTACCACCAGCTCCAAATAAGCGGATGGTGCTCGCTGCTTCGTGATAAATGTTGGCATCAACTCGACTTAATTGTAAATTGATCCATAAGTGTTGCTTTTGCAGCCTATTTCGTCTAGACGGCACTATTGTTCTTTATGGTCGCCCACTGCAGCAATTATTCGAAGAATGTTTTCTTCTGTTAGACATTTACAAAGAGCAAAGCAGTCAAAAATAATTTATTTATTTATTTATTTGTTTTTATTTTATTTATTGGGAAAGGAAATTTTTAGTGTGAGGTTTCCATGTAGGTTTCCTCTTGGTAGATGAAATAATAGTGAGTTAAACTGTTTATCTGTGTTTTCACTGTGTTTTGAAGACAAGCAGTGAATTTAATCGATGTCGTAAAAATGTAGACGCCACAGGCATAACAAAACTTTTGTGAATACTTTTTGCATTTGAATTCCCGTTTTGCAGCGCACATTTTTCTCACTCCGATAACTGAACAACGAACTGTCACAATTTGTTTTGTTTTGAAGGGTTACCAATAGCTATTAAAATTAGGTGCCAGAATATCTTACCAACAATAGAGCAGTAGGTAAACCAAATCTTGTGTGTGTGCGTGTTTGTGTGTGTGTGCGTGTTTGGGGGGGGGGGGGGGGGGGGTGTGTGTGTGTGTGTGTGTGTGTGTGTGTGAGAGAGAGAGAGAGAGAGAGAGAGATTGGCGTATTTCTTTCGAATTTCTGTTTTTTCCCGCATTTCTGCACTTCATTTTCCAAAAACCAGCATAACTTCCTCATTTTTCAACCGATTTTCACCATTGAGCCCAAATTTTTTTTAATCATATGTTTAAAACAATTGTTTTTACAAATCTCAAAAAAAAATCGCTAAAAATTATATATTTTTTATATATATATATATATATATATATATATATATATATATATATATATATATATATATATATATATATATATATATATATATATATATATATATATATTCTTTAAATAGCGTCGAAACTATTACTCCTAGAATATTGCAATATTGAAAAGATCGGTGTGAAATTTAATTTTGTTTTATTTGATGATAAATTATTTGGAATTGGATAACACGCGTTGGAGATATTCCATTTTAAGTAAATATGTTTTTGTTCATTAATAAATAAAATCAACTTTTATCCATATCTCGAAAACTGTTCTACTTCATAAAATTTCACATAAGAAACATTAGTCGAATTATAAAGTTCATCACTTTTGATTTATTTTGTAAACTAGTGTTAGTGATCTGTACACAACTAGTATTGATGGAACGTTCTCATAGTGGGTCGCAATCGACAAAAGTTTAAGCACCACTGGTACACGGTGTTGAGTGGTAGCAGTAGTAGGCGACGCCACCATCATCATACAAATAATGGAGGCGGATGGTAGGTAGCAGGTTAGAGGTGGAGGTTCAAAGACGCATGCAGCAATTTGCGCGTGCAGTATGCTTGTCTAATGCTTCACACACGCGAACGTAGCCAGTGCCCAATGGTATGATCTGTTCGCTGATGAGATTGTAATAGTTAATATATTATTAAAGCTGGCCACAGCTGGTACGGAAGAGACGCAAACTCACCCGACAAAGCAGAGATACAGATTACGAGCATAGGAAGCGGTAATGAGAATCTTTGTTTTGATTTACCAATCTACTGCTCACAATCGATCGGTTTACCATAGTTACTCTGAGATAGTATAGTAGGCTAAGCAATTAGAATTCCGTTCGTTTACTTATAATTAATAAGAAAGGCTACTGGCACAGTGCTGCCAAACAGGGAGCACATATCTATTGCATCCTTAATTGGTATAAATATACGACGTTTATCGTAACATTTGATCATCCTCACTTCCCTTTGATAGGCCAAGGAAGCCGAACATGCGATCATTTTATACTACGCTTGAAAATTAATCAATCTGCTGTTGATGAGATCTGAATTTTCTTATAATTTCAAGCTTTTTGCTAAATTAGTTCTTAATTCTAAACTAAGTGTTCTAGATGCACTTCCGTTGTTAATTTGCCTTCATTGCCGTTATTTTAGTTGTTTTTTTTTTCAAGTATAATTATGTGACAGGTTCAAGGGATGATCAAGGAAAATGTTACGGCCCGAATGATCTCCAAGCCATACCTGACTAGAAGGAAATTAAAAAATACATGATTTGAAAAATTATTTGTTATTCTTTTACGCCAATTTTGGACCGATACATATTTGAATTTTTGCTGCAGTAAAACTATAATATATTTTTAGTCACCTGGGCTAGTTCGTCACCGCAAAACTATTATAAGTTTTTAACAAACCCAAATAGCTCTGAGTTTGGATAGTGTAAACAAATAACCGTAGGCCGCTTATATCTTTTATTTAATAGCGCATGTGAAGGGGTTCTCCCTTAGCTCAATCGGTAAAGACGTGGCTACAAAGCAACACCATGCTGTAGGTGGCTGGGTTAGATTCCCGGTCTGGTTTAGGAATTTTTCGTTTAGGAAAGTTTCTCGACTCCCTGGGCATAGGGTATGATCGTACTTGCCACACAATCATACTAATGCAAAATTGGTACCAGGCATCGAAAGCTCTCAATTAATAACTGTGGAAGTGCATTTAGAACACTGGCGTTGAGAGCAAGCAATAAGCTAATTGCGAAAGCAATAAGCTTGAAACGCTAAGAAAGAAAGAATAATGTGAAGGTATTGAATTGTTTGTAATATATATTAATTACTGATTGATTTAATCAAGAATTATGTTTGACTCGCTACCTATTTGTTTTTCATTGCTGGCAGGCTATATGTATGTATGTGTGAAGCCACCATCCTAGCGTGAGCCTTGCCCTGAATGCGGTTCCACTTAACAGAAAGATCATGCATTGTTACCGTTCTTAATTCCACATAATCTTCTTCTCTTTTTTCATTGCTGGCAAGCTATATAACTGCAAAATAAAATGTTAAATGTGAGTGACCAGATGCCTCGAAAAAAAAACCAGAAATTCTCGAGTTTGTTTTATTAAATCATTTATTTGTACAGGCTCAATCGAATCAACTTAACAGAGCCAAGTTTTCATGTATATAAACATCAGTTATCTTAAAACTAAAGTTAGGAGGATAGAACCGATTACTAGCGGCCGTCTCGAGGTTAATAGGAATAACAATGTAACGTATGGGAAGATGGTTGGGAATTTGACGTTTGCTTTACATAACAAATTTGGTATAAATTCTAAATTGGCAAAAACTTACTACTATACAACTTTTTCTTTTTTTCTTTTGAATTGAACATTTTTGGGAGAGAAAAAAAATATACACACAAACACAGATTTAAAAACAAAACTAATACTAAACATTCACGTTAAACTAACAACAATCTAAGACTAATTTTAGTCAGAAACACATATATGAGTTTCATAATCTCCAGATCACGTAGAGCCAAAATATCTCGAACTGGATTTGAACATTGGGTTGTCTACCTCGAGCCCGAAGGGAATCATAAAGCTCAGATCTGACTCCACGATGCTCAGCACATGACCAAATTAAGTGATCTGCGTCCTGGTAACCTTGTCCACATTCACAGAGATTGCTGTCGCTAAGTCCAACTATGTGTAAATGAGCGTTCAAAGAATAATGATTGGACATGAGGCGAGACATCACGCGAATGAGGTCTCGACCCACATCCATCCCCCTAAACCAAGATTTCTTCGACACCTTCGGGATGATAGAATGTTGCCATCGCCCCAAATCTCCTTTACTCCATTTATACTGCCAGCTGCCGAGTGACTGTTGACGAAAAATAGTAAAAAAATCATTAAAGGCGATTTGTCGAACATCGCCTTCCATAGCGCTCACCTTTGCAAGCGAGTCCGCTCTCTCATTGCCCAGAATTGAACAATGAGATGGGACCCATACAAAGGTGATGATAAAATAACGCGAAGATAAAGCACTTAGAAGCTCCTGTATTTTCATGAGAAAATACGAGGAGTGCTTTACCGGCCTATCGGTGAAAATGAAATACTGATCCGGTGTTAGTGAGGCAACAATTTCCGCTAATTCAGCGACATATACGGAACAAGGACCTTGAAGTTTACGATTGGCGCTATAAATTTCATTAAATATACCAAAGTCTGCTGACTCCTCTATCAAAGATTCATCAGTGAAGAACGATTTAGTGGAATCAACTTGGCCAAACCTTGAAGCAAATATTACCGGAACAATGATAGGACGATGATAAATCAAAATGAACCGAACTGCCGAAGTCGGAGAAGCAAACACGATTGGGAATATTCGGTGAAGGGCTGACATCCTGTATTATGTACAAATGGTACAAAGTCATGAAGCGAGTTTGAGGATTCAACTCGAGAAGCTTCTCAAAATTTTCGATCACCTGGGGGTTCATAACTTCACACCTGGTGAGGAGCCGGAGAGATAATTCTGAAAACCGATCCGAGAGTGGCACCATGCCAGCCAGCACTTCAAGACTCATGGTATGAGTCGAGTGCATGGAACCTAACGCGATACGAAGACACCGATACTGAATACGTTCCAGTTTGATGATGTGCGACCGAGCCGCTGACTGAAAACAAAAACTACCGTATTCTATAACCGACAAAATCGTTGTCCGGTACAAGGTTAGAAGATCTTGCGGATGTGCGCCCCATCAGGTTCCGGTAATTGTTCAAAGAAAGTTGATCCTTTGCTGGCATTTTCGCTTCAGATACTCAATGTGGGATCTCCAGGTGCACTTTGAATCGAACCAGACCTCAAGATATTTAAATGACATGGAATGAGTTATCGGTGTACCCCAAATTTGAAGCTTCGGTTGTACTGGGTTATGCTTCCTAGAAAAAAACTACCAAGAAATTCTCGACTTGCTGGAGCTTATATGATATGAATGGAGCTTTTCGATTATCTTAGCATTGGGGAAAATCTTTAGACTTTCGATTGAATGAAAGAAACTTTCAATATTCCCAGAACAAATGTGCATGTACTGAAAACTAACTGGAGATCTTTTGAATTCCATCTAGCATGAACACGCAGGGTTTGTTTATTTTTTATTTGTTGTCAACATATAACTGATCATTTCATATACATTAAATACTTACCTATTGATTATTGCCTAGCTAACCTTAGAATGCATTTTTGCCTAAGAGTTTTTTCTATTTATTGTTATATATAGGTATTACATATGTATTTCACAATTTGCATTGTATCAAGACATCATTTTTTTGCCCATTATTGGCATAGTCTGTTCTATGATTGCTTATAAAAACTACCATAGCAACGTCTCTTTGCTTTTGTAATCCCTCTAAGTTCATGAAACAAACATCGTGACTCATAGAATGGCAACGGTAAGGTATTCAAACCTAACTTTCGTAGAACAAATAGTACAAATTGTTTTTGAACTTCAATTTGATTACTATGCGTGACTTGATATGGCTCCCGAACAATGCTACATTATTCAAGTAGTGGTCTAACAATCGTTAGGGCCAGATCAATCAAAATGTTTCTTCGCCTCAAATTTGCGTGCTTGGAGATGCTTTCGAGTAAGCATTGGAAGAGCGTCCTGCCTAAAACGGTACTGCGAAACAACTTTATTCTATTGTCACGATAGTACATATGCTCTTCACACGGTGGTGCATTTACTTATTTCAAACTGAAAGTTGGAAGGCTCGTGAGAAAAATGTATTACTTTGTGGTCTTATTGCTTTGTACGTCACTGTATCATGAATGTTAATGAAAAGAGGAGCTTTATAGCTTTATTACACAGCAAAACGCTCTTGGTAAGCATGAACGCAATATCCTGAAGCCCTTCAAAAAAAACAATGTAATAACTAAACAAACGAAAATCATGAAGACTGTTCCGATAAAGATTAACCGTCTATTGAAGCTACGTACAATATTCAACCAATGCTGGCTGCATCTTGTTGTTTATATCCAAATGAAACTGATGTTGTTCATCAGTGTTGATCAGAAAACTGGGTTAGGAAGAAGATGTGTGCGTCGAAGCAGTTAGAACCGCATTACGAAAGTATCAAGAATAATGCTCTTCAAGGGGAATCTTAACTGGGTAGAAAAAACAATCCCGTACGAGATGTAGCGGAAAAGCTACACAGAAAAATATAATGGACTTTAACAGACGCGTAAAATATCCCCTCGTTTAACTTCAAGCTAAAACAAGCGTAAACAACGAAATAATTTGCAATATTCCATACAACAGACCTGATTCCTGCGATATCTGGCTTAAATTTACATGACAGATCCCATTAATTTATTCCAAATCAAGCATTCCCTTTATGTCCATTAGATAACGCAGAAAATTAAATGTTTCTTTCAAACTGGGGTAGGTGATTCGTTGACTAATGTTGTGGGACCTAAGGAGAGAATGAGCCTGCAGACACATTGAAAGCAGCCGAACGAAGCACCAGAAAAAAGCCTCGGAAACTGCTGACCAAAATGTCGGAGCTGTGTTATAATAGATTATGAATCCCAAATAAAACTTGATTTTTCAAATCTTTGCCGGGACCGCAGTTTTATATCCCGTCAAAAGGAAAGGATGTTCCTGTATCAATAAAAGCCTTTTACACCGGAAAATTCTGCATGAAGGTAATGATGTGGCAGGCCACATGTTGATCTGGAAAAATATCTCGTCAATCAATTACGACAGATACCATGAATGGTACAATCCAAGTGAAAGAGTGTCTGCAAAGAAGGTTGCTACAAACAGCATTATATGTCTACAGTGTTATTGCTGATATTGCTTCCTGCCATTACTCTAATGATGCGCTAGAGTGGTTCAAAAAGAACAATGTCATAACAAAGTTATGAAAGTTATAACAATCATTTTTATAATTTTTATAATTCATGCAAAGGCTTCTCATAAGACAAGTTCGGCTTGAAAAAAGTTACAACTTGCTCAAGGCAAATAAGTATTATCTTGCCGATAAACGAACTTCAATATTGAACAAGTAAGTTCAATGTCAAAGTGGTGTATTGACTTGAACCCAAGATTTAATTGCTTACCAAATTAAAGACCTCACATGTAATAAAATAATTACATTCAAACCTTGGATTATATCTGCAAAGGCAAGCGACATCAGGTGATGAATGCAAAATTCACTTTCTAGAACTAGTTTTTCCACAGAACTCCGTGCGTGCTGACGAGATCTAGTAGGTTACGCAATCAATAAAAATTAAAATGAGCACTTTCAAGGGCTTCCTAAGCAACAGCGAGTTGATGCAGCTAAGCCGACTACAACCAGTCAAGTACTCAATTGAGGGGAGAACATATCTCTAACGTCCGCAGTAATTGAACTAACTTAGAACAAGGAGGGGAGAGGTATCAACGGACCTTATCGGATGTTATCACTGTCATACGCGAATGCATGGGGCGAGTTGTAGGTACTGTGACATATTGTAAAATGCAAATACATTAGCATAAATGAAACTGAATCGTTAAAATTGGTTATTCTAAGTGTGCAACGAGTCTTTCGTAACACATATCCCAGAAAAAAAGGCGAGTATCAATTGTGTAGGATTGCGCGACTTTATTGCAAATGTATGCCATAGAACCTGTCACAATTCCAATAAACCAAATCAAGAATAACTTGCCTACGTTTTGTTACCACGAGGAGTTATTCATTCCACACCTTCATACAAACATAGAATATTTTTATAGATACAAGTATAATCCTATTGGTGAATTATGCAAATTAAAGTACAAAAAGGAATGTCTACATAACCCTGGCCATAATGGCCAGTTATTGTTACAATAAGCGGCAAATCAGCTGTTTCAAAATGTTCTGGTGAGATCCTCCATAAAGATTCGAGTATAATCACTATTGTTGGCATTAGTTGACATCAGTTGTAAGCGTTGACAGAAGATAGCAAGTTTGACAGAGTACTCTAAACATCTCTACGTATAGTTATCAATTCATTAAATAACTTAAGTTTTGAATAGGACTATCAAGACGATAGATGGGTTGGCGTCGGCTGAATAATTTACATTCAAACGAAACGGATTTGATATACCTATGTACACTCAACTCGCGGATGAAAGATTCTACTGCAGTTTTGGTAGATATTTCACCAGTGGATGTTAGGGGCGACAAAATTGATGCGGTCCAATGTAAAAAAGGAGAGACATGATTTGGGGAGAGTTTGAACTTGTTTTTGGTTATGAAACATACAAAAAAATGAAAATAAGTCACGAGATTCGAGCTTCGAACCACGGTTTTGTGGATGTCTATGCGAGAAAATAAGATGCTGCGGACTTTTAAACCATGGAAGGCCGCAAAGTTCCCACATCTTTGGCCGTTGTCGTTCGCTGCGGCATGCAGGCTGTTCGGTCTAATTGCACTTTTGGAAGTACTTTTTACATCCGGCCAGAACTCGTAATGATGCAAAGTCCCATCCACCAATGACTTAAGAGTATGTTCCACATGGAACCAGCGAGGTTGTAGCAGTATAAATGCTCCATAGCTTCACATCTTTCTGTTTAATCAACCCCGAACAGGCGAGGGAAGCTTGCTCCTTGCTGAGCTAGAAAAAAAAAGTGAAAACCCGACAAGAAGTGGAAATACCGTAATCAGGGCTGAGCTCTTATTAATAAGGATAGTAACAATGTATACATTTTAACAGATTGGCATTCATTGGGTAACGTTACATCGCGATGTGTCGGTTAGGGTACTTTCGGTTTTCGTAGTGGCTTTTAGTGTTGATGTAGTTGCCGTTCCTTGAGGTTGAATGATGTTTGTATTGTTGTTGTTGTTATGTTGGTTGCTATTTTTGTCGCTGCTGATGCTGTTGTTGTTGCTGGGGCTGTTGTTGTTGTTTCCGTTGCTGTCATGTAACAGCGGCTGCTATTGTTGTTGCTGTTGCTGCTGTGGCTATTGGTGCTACTTTACTGTTGCGGTTGTTGTTGTTTCCGCTGCAATCGTGTAACCTAGCTGGTATTGTTGTTGCTATTGCCGTTAGTGTTACTGTTGTTGTTTCTATTACTGTTACTGTTGTGGTTGTTGTAGCGGTCGGCCAGACGACCAAACACTGCCGATTGGCAGCGATGGTGACGAGCAAGAGGTGGATGGCGGTAGCAGCAATTTCAAAGGGCCACACAATAGTCGTCGGTGCCAAACAGCCTCACAATGGTCTTCGATATCAAAGGGGTTTTGTGGCGGAGCCAACAAGGAAACAATCTGGAACGAACTGTTACATGATGGCACGAAGACGATGATCAGCCGCTCCTAACATGGATAACAGACGATGTTTTGGGCTATTCTTGATGAGGACAGACAGTGAGATGGACTGCACCCCTCGAAAACATATTCATTTGTGTTTATTGCTGTTGCGTCTACACAGAAAAAAATCAATTTTAACAGACGCGTAAAATTTTCCTTCGTTTAATTGCAAGCCAAAGCAAGCGTAAACAACGAAAATGATTGCAATCTTTCATACAACAGACCTGATTTCAGCGATGTTAGGCTTAAATTTACATGAAATATCCCATAAATGTATGCAAAATCTAGCATTCCCTTTATGTGCATTAGATAACGTAGAAAATAAACTGTTTCTTTCAAACTGTGTAGTGCCTTGACAATCGAAGCAACTCTAGGTTCATTATCAAACAACAATAACTTTTAACACGTGTTAACATAGTTGTAAATTGTTGAATCTCGATGAATATTCTTGATTTGTTTTTAACGTAGGAAGACGTTTCTCGTTTCTATACCGGGTGTCATTTCAAAATTTAAAAAATGAGAGCGTTACGCAAAAGTGAAATGTTTTTGAATGCTGACTACTCTCGTTTGACTGAACAGAATGATTTTATTTATACACCATTTAATAAGAAAAACTTACAAATGTTTTGGATTAAAATTTCAATTAAGTGCTATTCGTATAAGTAGTTAATTTTTTTTACTTAAAAATTACCTACTTTTGTTTCCATACATATCTGCATACGAACAGGTTAAAAATATGGTTTTCCCAATCCGGGTCCTCAAAAACAGGTAACAAATGGTTCAAATGGTCTTCTTTTTATTTCACTATGTTTCATTCCATGTTTAATACAGCATAGCCACACCCCTTAGCTGCACGTTCATTTTGCTTTGTTGCCGGTGTCTGGTTTTATAACTGAAGCCCGTCCCCTCTTATGAAATTTGCTTCGTACTGCATGTTTGTGCCTCTTTTCTTTCGAGGCAATGCTATCAACACCAGTATAAATCACACGATTCGAACCCAAATGATTTCATTGGGATATGCAAGTTCGATTGAGCGTGCCGCACGATTTTGTTTTTTCGCTCTCTCGTTACGAAGATTTTTTCTCGTTTTTTTTTTTAATCTCGTCCGTTTTTTCGCGATTGCGCGTCTGGCTCGCAAATTATCGCCTGCGCTTGCTCATCTACAAGCCAGAAGGAAGCGCTGCAAAGTTTTGCAAGTTTCCCCGCTCGACCTATTGTCGTGGCAATGGGTTGTAAAAATCTATAATCCGCGTGGGCGGCATCCGCTGACGAAGCTATACCGGAGCCAGGCACTTTCCTGCGGAAAACGAGGTTTGTGCCTCATAGATTACTAGAATCATCCCAAGTATCTTGCCGTCGGCCGGATGCAATTCTCCTCGGTGCACGCAGGGTGCTTAGTGAAAATTTACACCGCACATTGACAAACGCAAACTCACCCGAGAGATTTTTGTTTTGTTTCCACTCTCTGCTAGATATCACAAGTTGAGTGACACCAAAGTGTATATCGTTTGCACCCTCGCCACACAACAGGCTGGAGCGTGTGAGTGATCTCTGAGAAGCACCGAAGAGAGCAGAATTATTTCTCCGGGGAGAGTCACCCTGGTGAAAACCTTCATTGTTAGTTTTATACCGCAACACTTGAATTTGAACATTTTTACTATGTTACTGATTTCGTAATGTTCTTCTTCTTCTTATTTTCGGCGTATCCAAGCTTATTGCTTATCGCAATAACCTTATTGCCAGGATCTCTCCTTAGTGTTCTAGATGCACTTCCACAGTGACCACAGTTATTAAATTGAGAACATTCGAAGCCACCAATGCATGAATTTGTATATTGTGTGGCAAGCACAATGATACTCTTATGCCCATGGAAGTCGAGATTTTTTTTTAAGTCGACTGGACTGGGAATCCGTGCCTTTACCGACTAGGCTATCTGAGGCCCCTATTTCCTAACGTTCATCCCGTTTTCCAGCCATTTTTTCTTAATGTTTAGATCAAGGTTTCACTCACGTCAGTGCGGTGGAGTCCTTTTTTTTCTCTTTCACTCTTCGTCTTTCACACTGCAGTGAGTGTATGAACGCTCAGGCAGCGAACTGTTAATTCTCACGCTCTCCCGTGCTGAGTCGAACAATCTCTACAGTGGTGTAAGGAAAAAATCTCCGTAGAGACTGAGTGAGATTCACCAAGGAGAACAAGAAATGTGCACCCGGGTGATTCTCCTCAGAGAAATCGCAACCCTGCTATACACCAACGTGGACCTACGTGAACCTCACGGTTATATCCCTGATATAGCCCTCCTCTAATATTTTTTCCTTAAAGCAAATATACTATATTAACAATATAACCACTCACATTTTCAGCCGCCCTTTGCGTTGGGGGGCAAATAAAAGGGGGGCCAACAAAAACACACGCCAAACAAAAAAAAAGCTGGTTTCCTACCATACAAAACATAAAAACAACAAAAAAAAACACCCACCCCCAACAAATTCATTGAGCGAAAAGGACAAAAAAAAAAAAATGTGGGCACACAGGAGAAAAAAAAAAAAGGTGGAAAAAAAGAAGAAATTCTTAAAAAATAATTCTCAATAACAAAGTGAATTTAAAATTACACACAGAGACATACATCCAAAAAAATAAAAATTTTTCTGGAAAATAATCTTCCCTCATCAAAAAAACACTATATTTTTATGATCTTAGTTGGCAACAAATACGTTCGCAAAATTTTACTGTTGGCAAATGGTTGGGATTTTGACTTATCTGCGTTATTCTTAAAAGTGCTCCGAGAAAAATTATATGGTTGTACCGATAATTAAATCATGATCAAGATCATCAAGACTATTGCATATACTGGTTTCAATTGCCATGAAAATGGTCGGAGAAATTTTTTCATCATCTCATTTTTGACTATGGTAATGGTTACAGGGACTATTTTGACAGCGTTTTGTTGTTTGTAAGCAGTTCTGCTCGGTATATTATTTTCACAGTTTGAAACTAACGTGGTTACAAGAATATGCATAATGCAGAAAGAGAAAAGTAAAATCAGTGTGCACACACAGATAGAAAGAAACATTTAATTTTCTGTGTTAGCTAATGCACATAAAGGGAAAGCTAGATTTGGCAGAAAATAATGAGATGCTTTATGTAAATTAAAGCCAGATAACGCCTGAATCTAGTTTGTCATAAGAAAGATTACAAACATTGTTGTATGGCACATGAAAGATTGCAAACAATTTCGTTGTTTACGCCTCCTTTGACTTGGAATTAAACAAGGAGAAATTTTACGCGCCTGTTAAAATTCATTATTTTTTTCTTGGCAGTTACTCGAGAGCTGGAAAAACTGCTGGATTATCCTGAAAGAACCGCGGCGCGAGTGATTATAAAGTACATGGGAGCTTTAACAACTGCCCGCAAAGTGCAAATAAAGCGACGAAGTGAAACCACTGATCGTCAGCTGCGGCTGAAGGTCATTCGGAAAATCAAGGCTGATCCCAACATGATTTGGCGAAAAAACTGAATGCCGACCGTTGTACTGTGCGGCGAATTCGACCTCGAGAAGGTTATAAATGTTACCGAGCAAGTAAACAACCCAACCGAAGCCTCAAACAACAAACAGTGACCAGAACTTGTAGGCATAACATTGCAATTGTAACAATCATTGTATAATAAATCCATATGAACTCGCGAAAGGTAAATCTGTCTTGTATTCTTACATTAAAAAAAAATTAGAGGTGGGTTATGTCAGGGATATAACCGCGAGGATCACGTAGGGACGCGTTGGTGCATAGTAATAATGGTATCATCTTATTTATTACATACCAGAACACATATAGTTGGTTAATATTAAAATGTTTTTATTATTTTGCTTGACCCGTCCCTTATTATAAAATTCGATTGTTTAATAAAAAAAAAATCAGTTCGGGTTTGATGAAAAATCTCTGCGGAATTCACCACTCTCGGCTGAATGCCTCACACAATCCAAAATGTACTAGTTTTGATAATATGCAAAGGTTGTTCAGGATAAATCACGAACATTTCACTGAAACACTAAATCTTTTGAATTATGGAGAGTGTAAGAAATTAATGTCTATTTTTGTTTAGTTGGGAAGCAGGCCACCATAATGTGAAACTAGAAAATAAGTTTTCAACTCCCGCGGAATGGCGACGGAAATTACTAATCAGGGGTTCTTCTTATTTTCTAGTGTCACTAACATCTTTTTGCGTGGGAAAATTGAAATTGCCACGGCAATAGGTCGACCGGGGAAATTGAAAAACTTTGCAACGCTTCCTTCTGGTTTGTAGATGAGGAAGCGCAGGCGATAATTTAGCAGAAGCCAGACGCGCAATCGCAAGAAAACGGATGAGATAAGGGATCCCTGTTTGGGGGAAAGAAAAACCGAGAAAAAATCTTCGTAACGAGAGACTGAAAAACACAACCGTCGATCAATTAAAGTTGAATATCCCAATGAAATCATTTTGGTTCAAATCGTGTGCCTTATACTGGTGTTGATAGCATTGCATAAAGAAGAGAGGCACGAGCGGTACGAAGCAAAATTCAAAAGAGGGGACAGGCTTCAGTTATAAAATCAGGCACCGGCAACAGAGCAAATTAATTTTACAGCTAAGAGGTGTGGCTAGTGCTGTATTTAGCATGGGATAAAACTAAATGAAATGAAAAAGAAGACAACCCAACAAACATCGGTGTTGAATTAGAGCTTGTTCAAACAAATTTGGAGAAGCTATTCAGCTATTCAAGAAGAAACAGCGGAATAGCTTCTCCAAATTTGCTTGAACAAGCACTAATTCAGACACCGGAGAGGGAATCTGAACTATATTATATTTTATTATAATTTAATTATATTTAAAACTATATTTTCAACCTCTTCATTTGTAGATATGTATGGGAGCAAAAGTTGGGAGCAAATTTAAGTGATAAATTGAACTACTTATACTAATATCACTTAATTGAAATTTTAATGCGTGAAATTTGTAAGTTTTTCTGATCAAATGGTCTATAAATGAAGTCATTCTGTTCAGTCAAACGAAATTTATTAGCGTTCAAAAACATTTCACTTTTGCGTAACGCACTCATTTTTAAATTTTTGAAATGACACCCGGTATAGAAAAGAGAAACGTAGTCCTACGTTAAAAGAAGAACACCAATCAGCAATAAATCTCCCTTGCTGAAATCTGCTTAGCCGGTTGCGACAGAACTCAGGACCGTAAATTTTAAGATCAAGTTCTGACGAAACTCGATGGATGTCCTCTTGTTCGATGATGAAACATATGCTAAAACAGATTTCAAACAAATCCCGTGGCTCACGTTCTACAAGGCTCCTGCTCGCAGCATGGTTTCTGGCAGATTCAAGTTTATTTTCGCGGATAAGGTCACTAAAAAATCATGATTGTGGCAAGAAAACCAGAGTTTTTGTGACGGATAAAACAATGAACTCGGAAGTGTAGAAAAAGGAGTGCCTCAACAATAGGATTTTGCCCTTCGTAAAGTCCCATGATGGTCCAGTATAGCTTTGGCCAGATCTAGCCAGCTGTAATTACAGCAAGGAAGTGCTACAATAGTACAATTGTGACGGGGTCCAATTCATCTCAAACGAGCTGAATCCACCAAATGGTCCTCACTTCCGTCCAATAGAGAAGTATTGGGCGATAATTAAGCGGAAACTGAAGATGAAGGGAGCAATCACCAGTGACATTAACCAGATAAAGAATTGGTGGAATCACCTAGCCAAAACCTTAACAGAAGAAGGTATGCGGTATCACCAGAAAAGTGTGAGAGTTTTTTTTTCGAAATAACAATGGATGATTTGTTTCAGTTATTTTCATAATATGAAATAATAGTACCTTTGTTTCATTAATAGAAAGTTTTTCGATTGAAAGAAAAGTTACAGAAATACACGCATTTGAAAATGCCCCATTTCTATATGATCTAGCCTTTATAAAGGGTGATACGGTCAAAATTTGGTCAAGGGAAAACGCGTGTAAATCGGTGAAATCGTTTATTTAAAAAATCAAATTAAATTTCTTTTTCAAGTTCAATTAGTATAAAATTCAGGAAAAATATTCAGTTAGGCTTTCGCTTTTCCAAATCCGAATTGCCGGGCCTTACGCTTGACCCCTGCCATCATATTTTGTACAGCCACCTTGTCCACCTTCTTCGCCGCAGAAAGCCAGTTTGCCTTGAACTGCTGCTCGTCCTTAGCAGTTTTTTTGGTCTTCTTTAGGTTCCGCTTGACAATAGCCCAGTATTTCTCAATTGGGCGGAGCTCTGGCGTGTTGGGAGGGTTCTTGTCCTTGGGAACCACCTGCACGTTGTTGGCGGCGTACCACTCCATGGCCTTTTTACCGTAATGGCAAGATGCCAAATCCGGCCAAAACAGTACGGAACAACCGTGTTTCTTCAGGAAAGGCAGCAGACGTTTATTCAAACACTCTTTCACGTAAATTTCTTGGTTGACAGTCCCGGAAGCTATGAAAATGCTGCTTTTCAAGCCACAGGTACAGATGGCTTGCCAAACCAGATATTTCTTTGCGAACTTTGACAGTTTCGTGTGCTTGAAAATATCTGCTACCTTTCCCCTTCCTTTTGCCGTATAAAACTCCTGTCCCGGAAGCTGCTTGTAGTCGGCTTTGACGTAGGTTTCGTCGTCCATTACCACGCAGTCAAACTTCGTCAGCATCGTCGTGTACAGCCTCCGGGATCGCGCTTTGGCCGTCGTATTTTGTTTATCATCGCGATTTGGAGTCACTACCTTCTTGTAAGTCGATAGTCCGGCTCGTTTTTTGGCTCGATGCACGGTTGTAGACGATACACCCAGCTTATTTGCGGCATCTCGGAGAGATAGGTTAGGGTTTCGCTTGAAACTACCGGCAACTCTCTTTGTCGTCTCAGCGGCTTCCGGTTTTCGATTTCCCCCCGATCCAGACTTCCTGGCTGTCGACAAACGTTCCCCAAACACTTTAATTACATTTGTAACGGTTGATTTGGCAACTTTTAGCGATTTTGCCAACTTTGCGTGCGAGTAGCTCGGATTTTCGCGATGCGCGAGCAAAATTTTGATACGCTGCTCTTCTTGCTTGGACGGCATTTTGACAACTGAAGAGTGAATTCCAAAATCAAAATAGGAGCAACATTCTACACACACACACTTTCAAAATGAGGGGTGTTCAGGTTTTTTAAATGCAAAATTGAAAGAAATACGTCAAGTTGATATTGACCAAATTTTGACCGTATCGCCCTTTATGAGCTATCATCGGGTTCCAATCTCACGATCATCATCTAATATTTTTCATGTTGAAGCAAACTGATGTATTCTATTTTTCCCCACACCCAATATTGATTTTTTTTCTGCAAGTCACGATCAATATCGGAAAATGAAACGAAATCAAGTGAAATCGCAATACAATCTAGTTCTATTTTTATTTCGGGTATACAAAAAAAAAAAGATTAATTTGAGCGTCAAAACATAAACTTCTTACAAACTTTAAAAGCATCGTAAATGGAGCGAGTAATGCCAATATTTACGTCATTCAAAGCTTGAAAAATACCTGTTGCCCCTGGTTCGTCAACATGACAATCCTGTAATATTCTGGCCCGACCTTGGTTCGTGTCATCACGCTAAGTTGACAATGGGCTGGTACAAATCGAAAAACGTGATAATGGTACCTAAGCACATGAACACCCCCCCCCCCCCCTTCCCTCCCAAAATTGCGCTGAAATTCATCTCATAGAACGATTTTGGGCTCTGGTCGAGAGCTATCTTCGTAAACATGTTCAGCCAGCTGATATAGTGGACAAATTCAAAAAACATTGGACAAGAGCGTCTAAAATCTTTGCTAATCAATCTGTGCAGAACCTTATGAAGAACGTTAGAGAAAAAGTTCGAGAACTTGCTTATACGTGAACCAGACATCAAAAATCTTTTATGAATTGTCGATCAACAATGTTGAGAAACCATATGTTAGAAAAAAAAGACATTAATAAAAAAAACACATGATTTTTTAACGAACTGAAGGTATGTCCTTTCTTTCTAGGACGGTCTATATTTTACCCAAATCCTTAATACGTAGCAACCGTTCTGAATGTAATGTATCTCAGTTTTTATTAGTTGAATAACTAAGTACTAAAATGTAGCCTTTTGTAGTATTTTTATTATTTGTTTATACCGTAGGGGCTCCATACACACCTATTGAAGCTTAATGCTTCTAACGTACCGTTCCTAGTAAATGATTTACCCTAATAGATAAAAAAAAGGGGAAAAAACTGTTTATGTCACTGTAATAAAACCAGTACAAACTGCGAAAACAAGCATTAGGCATCAACATGGAACAATTTGCATTCATTTGTTTTGCTTTGAATATTAACCATGCCGATGACCAAAAAACCTGTAAGAGGCGTAGCATTCGCCTTCGTACTTAGTACTACAAGTCATCATTTTCACGATCAAGGACAAATCGAAGTGCTACGCTTGAAAAGTGGCAATATTTCAGAATTTATTAATGGTGGACTTCTGTCCGTCATTCAATGTTCCAAACTAGACACTTTTCTCAACAATGGAGTGTAACTCAAATGGCGATCGTTTAATAAGACAACATGCAAAACAAGCACAAAACAGTGATTAGTTCAACATACAAATTTTACCATAGATTGCTTTTTCTTACGATTCAAATCCACTCGATTGCATCATACGATTTTCTGTAATGGTCAGCCGTCCAATAGAAACAACGCTAGGAGATTGTAAACAGCTGTTGCGCTCGCCAGACGTTACGTCGCGTCGTTTTGTGCGAACTTTTCATCTACACTTTAACTCAAGTCCGACGCTATCACTTAGCGCACAGCTGATTAATTGTCACGGGATCTCAACATGATGATAGCGCGGGAGCAAGATCAGATTTACTTTCACCACCTTACACACAAGCATCAGCTACTATCTTGATGATCATTCGATCGTTTATTTACAGATCCCAGATACAATGTAATAAGAGCGAAAACTAAGTAGCAAGCAACTACAAATACTACCGGAGAATTAGATTAATCTGCATTGGGAAACTTGTGAATGAATATACAAACTAATGAATGGAGAGTGAAAGGAAAAGGGATGTTGTGTTTTCCACCTAAGAGCGAAGAAAGCGATCGACACTTAGACGTTGATCACTTGCTAGGTATAGATGCATACTTGAAAAGATGGTTGCCTGTGCTCTACCGGGAGGGCAAAGTGTTCAACATGTTTTTCTTGGCATTTGCGGTTTTTGCTCTTTACTATTGGCTTGTTACCTCTTCTGTGGGCCTTAGTGTTCTAAATACCCTTCCGTCGTCATCGTCGTTTTAGCATTTCAAGCTTATTGCTTTCAAAATTCGCTTATTGCTTGCTCTCAACTTAGTGTTCTAAATGCACTTCCACAGTTATTAATTGAGAGCTTTCGATGCCAAGTACCATTTTTGCATTAGTATGATTGTGTGGCAATTCAATCATACGCTATGCCCAGGGAGTCGAGAAATTTTCTTTTACGAAAAATTCCTAGACCAGACCGGGAATCGAACCCAGCCACCTCCAGCATGGTGTTGCTTTGTAGCCGCGCCTTTACCGACTGAGCTAAGGGAGGACCCACATACCCTTCCACAGTTATTAATTAAAAGCTTTCGATCCATATACCATTCCTTATGCATATCCATTGAAACAGCAGAAAAAGCAGTGGTTGTTAATTGTAACTTTTAAAGAAATTGAGTTGCAAGCGATAATCCACTGGCTATACGTTTACTTAAGTGGGCATTATAAGTCGTTTGCTGTTCTGAACCACGAACAGTAAATAACTTACTTCTAAAAGAAGAAAACTTTCGATGGGTTTGGATGTAATGTCATGTCTGTCTCTAAGCATTATATTGAGTTATATTCGTGGATATAACTTCGTCTTATCATTTAAGTTTCTCGGCAAAAACTATCTTCATTTAAATTATTTCTGTTATTTCTTAAGGCATTCCACTGAGCTATATTCGCTTGACTGAACACAAAATTTCATGAAAAAAAATTAATTATAAACAACTTTATTATTTTCACAAACCATCTATCGTCCATTCCATATCCAAAACATTAGAATTCTTACTATATAGATATGGTT
The DNA here is from genome assembly GCA_024533555.2 of Aedes koreicus. Classification (NCBI taxonomy): domain Eukaryota; kingdom Metazoa; phylum Arthropoda; class Insecta; order Diptera; family Culicidae; genus Aedes; species Aedes koreicus. The sequence goes on from JAHHFK020003986.1 coordinate 391,641, forward strand.
GCTTAGGTTTTGTTTACATCTGTCATTTGCGTAACATTTTACGCTAGCAATTACCATGTTTGTCGGATATTAAATTGAAATTAATAATCTTTAGTTCCACATCGGAAAAAATATTAAAATTTACCTAATTAAAATTTAGCGTGTATGTCATACTACCTGTCATTTTATCAATTATGAACAATATAAAATACTGTTTTAAAACCATTCTAGTATATTAACAATTGAAAGTTCACATTAAAAATACCGCTAGTGTAGTCACAGCTAGTGTGAAATTCCTGGGGTGGGTATACTTTTGACGAAGGACTACGTCTTTGTTTTCTATTCTGGGGTACAATTTAAAAAAAAATCCTATTGAGACCGTCACGAAAAGCGGTGCACCAATCGATCGGAAATATTTCTATGCTATTCTATTCTATCGAAAACTATTGATTTTCAAGATAAAACTAATCAAAATAACGCATATATAAAGTGATGTCTTATAATTTCATTTTGCAGAATAAATTAACCACATGCCAAGTATTTTCCTTTCACAGACTTCAAATATAAGTGAGGGAGATCTCCTATGCAGCTGTGAACGACATAAAAGGGGTACACCTTCGCAAGATGCTCCATTCGCTCGGCAGCCTCGGAGCTGTTCAGAACGGCAATGAGCCAGCATTGAATTGGCAGCTGGTGGTTACAAGTACCCTGGAGGGTGCTCTGGCGACCAACCATTGATTATGCAGTCGGTTAACCTAGCCAGTGGTGAATTTGGAGCCAGTCGGTTGGCGCTACCACGAGTGAAATAAGTGCGATCTAGCTGGCAGCCATATTACGGTAAGGCGGTTGACTGGTATAAGCCAGCCACTACCTACATTTGTATGACATGTTACCACTTAGATGCCAGTTTGGCCGGCGTCGGTGGTGTAGTGGTAAGCGTGACTGCCACTTGGCACCCCAGTGGGTCTGGGTTCAATCCAAGTCGACGTCGGTGGTTTTTCTGAGGCGAAAAAATCTGGTCACGTCTTCTTTCGGAAGGGAAGTAAAGCCGTTGGTCCCGGCTCATATTTATGTGTCGATAGGTAGGGTCCAGGTGGTGGAGTCGTCTTCCTGGCGTCGGTGATTGTCACCATGTGAGGAAATAGGCCGACGGAAAATAATAATAATAAAAAAAAAGATGCCAGTTAGCAGATAATTGATTTCAATAATCTGATAGGAACTGTTGCACATATGACGCTAGTATTGCTGTGAATGCTAATGAATTGTCGCACAATATCAGTAAAGATGTGAATAGGCCATACGACAGGTCCATAAAAGATCGATCAAACATGGACCATCTAAAATCTGTCCTTTTTAGGACGACCAATTTGATTTTACCAGCTAAAGAGTTTGTTTGGATTGGAATATATCTAACATTCCGTTGCAAATTCTTATCAATTGGAAGCCAGCGCCGGTTAAAAAAGTTTCAGTATTCCTTTCGCCACCTATCACTAAATTTTTCAATTGTTCAATTTCAAACACGGCTCGGAAATTTAAACGCTGCCAGGCTAAATAGAAATTTTACAAAAGGTGACCGTCAAGAAATATTGAAACAAATGATTATGACACTCATTACACATTGCTACCTAGTCCGTCGTCACCTTTGCGTACAACCTCAATGGGCTGTCCCTTGTAGTTTTAAAAATAAATATTGTTACCCGGCTTAATGAGTTTTAAAGTTGTGATTCTTGAGAATTCTGTTATGAGATTGAACGTACTTTAATGGAATCAATAATAAGTAAATTGTGATTAAAGTTCTCTACGCAGCTGTGATGAATGTTAGTATTTTTATTTTTTTGCTGCATCGGAATTAATATTTATTGTTTAAGATTAATTAGTTATTTAAAAAGAATCAATGGAATAGAATTAGTTTCTAGGAATTATTCCAAAGATTTTGACATCCATTCAGGGAAATTCAATTGATATTCCCAAATAGTGTCTCCGTACCGGAAAACACCCCCAGAACCCCAATTTCCGGGAACCAGATGAATCAAAAAGGTCATCACCGATAATTTCCTCGAAGCAAATGAGTTATTGAATCTAACGGTGCCAAAAGAATTAGAATCGGTCAATCATTGCCATTACAATCATTTGAATTTGGTGGGTACCCGAACACTTAAAAAAAACCCCCCTTCACCCCCCCCCCCCCCTTGCTATTATACAAAATTTTTGAATGCAAAAAGTTGCTTTCTAGTTTTTATTAAGGTGTCACTGAATTACAGCTTCATGATTTAAAATAAACTATGAAATTTCGTAATGAATGCCTGTTCATAAACCACGTAGACTCATTTTTGAAAATCTCAGACCTCCCCCCTCGTAGACTTTTTTCCATACATTTTTTTTGAAATTTTGTATAGAGCGTAGACTTTAGTCCGACCCCCCCCCCCCCCCCCCACACCCTCTCCCCAGAAAAGTCTACGTGGTTTATGAATTGCCCCTAACCTGAAAAGGTACCCGGGTACCCTGTCAATCACTTAAGGGTTAAAAAACTCAAACTTACTAAAAAATTGCGGAATTTATTTTTAGATATTTATTGAAATCTAGGGCCAAATTACTACATAGAATGGCTTAATCTAAAATAAAGACTGAATTTCTCAATCCAAATTCAAATCAGAAAGCAAAGTAAGAAGTCGAAATAGCGGATAGTTAAGTTTGGGAGAACATAAAGTAATTTTCAAAACTATCTTTGAAACAAATTAAGAACGAATCTTAGTAATGGAAGGTTTTGACAAATGAAAATGAGCAGAAGATAAGCAGTGGATGATTTTAAGTTTTCAAAAACTGTTGGGTAATCTTCGAAATCGTTCTGAGAATTAAAATGCGTTTTAAGGCATAAGTACATAACACAATATTTAAGGACTTCAGTAGTTTAACCAGTTTCAGAGCATTGCTAAAAACAATTTAAAGACCTCAAAAATGAGTAAAAATATGAAGAGGTAAAGACTCCGTAAAAATATACATATTCTGCAGACAGTTTTTGGCAGTTTTTAAAAGACAGGTAATTTTCAGATAAAATTAAGGCTCTTGAAACTAATTTTTAAGAGTAGGAGTTTGACGTGTTCTTCAAAGTACCTATTTCTCACCTTGCTCTCTAACATAATCCCCTGGTGGCCTTTTGGTCATGGTCAAATCTTATTTCTGATCCCGCAGAGTTACCACAAGTAGCCAGTATAGTTAAAAAGCTTGTAAATGACTTCAATGACTATGCTTTTGAGAATCATGAAGTATGGTAAGCAAGCACAGGTTCTGGTAAAGATTTGATAATGGCCACATATTATGAGGAGCTCGAATCACGAAAGGTCACCCATAGGGACATGTAAGGTCAGAAATCTTCTAAATGTCCTCCGATGACCTACTTTTGGAGCACCATAAAGTAAATGTCACAAGCGTAGGTTTAGGTAACGATTTGAATACGGCCACTAGTCCAGTGAGTCTCGTGCCCAGAAGACCACTGTAAGTGATCAGTGTAGTCAAAAATCCTCAGAACGTCTTCTGATGATCTACTTTTGCAAAATCATGAAGCTTGATTTATCGCAAGCCAATTTTCGATAACGATTTGAATAAGAACTAGCATTAGCATTAGCGTTAGCATTGACGTTTACACACCTCGTGAATGGAGCTACGATAAGAAATAATTCGTTGAAGACATTGCATGTCACCATGAAACGGAACCAGATACTGATACGTTTCTTCACGCAATAATCTCCACGAAGAGACTCCTAGATTGCTCACCTGGCCACGTCCATGAACCCACGTAGCTTTCAGTAGATATCAAAGGAAAGGTAAAATGAATAATCGAAGAGAATAGTTAAACAGAATGCCCTGTTTGGTGTACAGAACACAAAAACATTTAAAACGGTCGTTGGGAGCATCTAGTCTAAGCAGGTTAAGTGATGCTCCATATCTCTTCAAATAGTTGGGACTTTAGCATTAGCTATAGTCCAAGCCCAATATGGCTTATGGTAATAGCGCCTTTTATCGCTCACTGAAAAGAGAAGAATTTCTGATAATATAAGAACGAGTGGTGAGAGAAAATTTAAAAAAATTCTTTGACTGCAGCAACACCCCTGGACCCGTAACGCTGGTAGATCACCTATTCGTGGTGCGTTAACGGGGTATCAGATCTACCACCAGACCCTAGTCTGAATTAATTCAAACTAGGGAACATATTTGTTTTTGTAGTCAAAGGAACATACATACGTCCTTATTACATTTTATGCCTTGTGAAAAGTGACAATACTCGGATTGAGCCACCGAGGATGAGCTTGGAATAAGGAAAACATGGTAAGTATTCATTTATGTGAATTCTCATTTTTTATTTGATGTTCTATAGTTTGAATTGGTTATGACTAGGGTTCTGATGCATGATCAGTATCGGAGTCATTGTTTGTTTTTTTTTGCAATTAACCCGGTTTTGACTGACAAAGGGGCGCGCCTTTGAAGAGTGCTCTCACTCCTCAAAGGGTTTAAAAAGCGGAAACTTTCAATAAAACTCAATTCATTGTCAACAAAACAAACAATGACAACTGTAACAACACCGAATACTTCATCATTTCTCAATAGTGATGAAGTTACTCGACATGCACTAAACAAAGGATACGGGATATACTACAATAGATCAAATTACTGGATCGCAGTGGCGTCGCGAGTGAGGTTATAAAAAAAAGACAAATTATAGGTGAGCCTCTACCTTGGAAATGTAAATTTTGGTTTAAGTAGAAGGTTAAAACCGGTGAGGGGGGGAAAGGGGTTTCAAGAAAAAAAAAAAAAAGAGAGAGAATAATTACATCCGAGAAAAAAAAGAAAGTGGCGGGGAATGCAGGGGAGAAGAAAATGAATATAATTGATCAATGTAAATAAAAAAAAATAAAATAAGGGGGATGAAAAAAAAAAGGTTTTAAAGGGGAATTATAATAAAAAATTAAGTAAAATAGGGAGATAAAAAAAAATAAAAAGTTAGTGGGGGGGTAGAAAAAATTTTTTTTTGTTGGAGAAGGAGAAAGGGTGAGGAGAAAGAAAAGGGGGAGTGTGGTTAGTGTATGGAGAGGACGAAATAATAATTTTAGGAGGAGGAGTTAGGTTTAATGAAGGGAAAGGGAATGAAAAAAGAGAATTGGCTACAAATTAAACAGAAACGACTCTCTGATGGTTGCCTGAATAACTTATAGATCTACTTTATCGACTCGCAATGTGATTGACAAAAACAGCGCAGCCTCTTTTTTTTTAATGTTTCTGACATGGGATTCGATCCTGTATTTTAGGAAAGTGCTGCTACTGCATCCTTGGTTGATCTCACTAGGCCATGGTGACTCGTGAGATGGTACATGAATAATAAGTATGAAGTTATAACTCTCGACAGCGCTTCAATTTTTATTTTGGGATAAATAAATTATTCCCGCCCATTCCAGCAGCAACATCACCGATGCAGCGATTGGCTGGTCTTCACGAAATCCATTTCGTGCATTATACAAAAAGGTGTAATGATAGCATTTCACTAGATAACAATAAATATGAATGTTTCATACACTATACGAGACATTTGTTCTGTGTACAAAATCCATGTTTACGAAACGAGTGAAAGCTAATTTACGAAAATAAATTTCAGTGTAGAGTAATAATTTTTGGGTTGAATTGTTTGTGTTTTGTACCTGTTTTGACATGTATTCGAATATGGATTTTCGGAAAAACTGACGCGGTTGGTCAAAGCAACGATGGATCGAGTGATGTGTGTCGTCCGAGTATCAGGGACACTCTCGAGTCCCTTCGAATCTCGGAGAGGGTTACGGCAAGGTGATGGACTGTCGTGTTTGTTGTATAACATTGCATTGGAGGGTGTGATTCAAAGAACTGGGAAGGACACGAGTGGCACGATCTTCAGGAAGTCTGTCCAACTTTTTGGCTTCGCCAACGACGTTGATATCGTAGCACGTAACTTTGAGACGATGGTGGAAACGTACATCAGACTTAAGGCTGAAGCTGGTAGGATTGGGCTTGTGATTAATGCGTTGAAAACAAATTACATAAAGGGAAGAGGCTCACGAGAAGACAATGTTAGCCTCCTACCACGAGTTCAGATCGACGGTGATGAAATCGAGGTAGTAGACGAATTGGTGTATCTGGGCTCATTGGTGACCGCCAATAACGACACCAGCAGAGAAGTACAAAGGCGCATTATGGCTAGCAATCGTGCCTACACACTTAGAAATTGTGAATTTTACACGAGACATAATTCCTGTTTGTAAAAAGTCGGGGAACGTAAAGAAAGATTTCGAGTAAAATTATGTCTCCTCAAACTGATAAATACGCAATTCGACAAAAGATGTGTTTGATTGAATTTATTTTCTCATCTCTTTCAACTCATTCTTGTGTGCTAAAGGACGCTTGCATGTGTCGTGAAACTCGGATGCCAAAATGGCCAATACGGTCAGAAATATCCGATGACCAAGTTTGGCAAAATGATGAAGTTTGATATGCCGCATGCCATGTTTCGAATCTAGAAAGATTTTGTCCTTATTTGCGGGTGAGGTCTCCAGTAAGTCCCTAGTGGATTCCGGACCTACGGAAATTCTCTTAATGTCCAGTTCTGTACTGATTCAAGAACAAGAATTAATTTGTGATCTGCAAAAAAACACCGAATTGATATTCAGTGGCTTACGATGGAGAATCATCAGTTTAAAATTTTAAATTTTTCTTCTCAGAGAGGTTGTGGAAGAAAGTCGTCGAGAAAGCACCGCTATTTTTTTTTTTTTTCAAAAGGGCGCATTTGCTTTTGTAAACAATACCTGTCGCAGACAATTTCTCTCGAACAAAGATTTACAAGATTTACAAGACATACATACAAATTCAGTAATCTATAAGGAAGAGGAACGTTTGTGCCAATACTCAGCTTCATGCGCATCAATATAACTTCCGAGAACTTACTTTGCAGATAAAGCCATTGTTTACGTAAGTAAATTCGCCTAGATTTGTAATGTTGGCGCTGAAAAGATGTTTTTAAGTTATATTATTTGTAGATATGGCGAATGTTGGCATTCATTGAGGGAGATTTATGTATTCATATACGGCGCTTTGTAACGTTGATCCACAACGTATAATATATATTTTATACTACAGATAATAGCGCTACCTTAATCCGGAAAAGTCATTCAATTAAAATTCGATCGAATTGGCTCCCAATAATAAACGTTGATTTACCATGATTTGCCCATTCACCAATTAGGAAAACGTGTCATCATCGATAATCAATCCAAACCCATCATGTATGTAGTACGACTTTTTGTTTATTGAAGCATTCTATTCGCTGTGTTCTTCCGTCTTTGTATCCTCTTCTTACTTGTCTTCTTCCATTCATTAATCTTCTTAAAGCACAACACTCCATCTATTCATAACCACGCCTAGCCAACTACTTCAATGTTCCGTCACGGTTTTGTCTAGTTTTAACTCTTTGTTATTCGTTTATTCTTCCTAAGCTTGCCAGCATATTTTTGTTTTAATTTCTGGCGTTAGTTTTTCTCGAGGGTTCAATGGAAATTGTCCTCAGTCATTGGCCGTTAATCTATCAGCAAACAGTAGGATTTTCAGCTTGGTGCTCATAAGCATAGTGGTATTGAATGTTTTTTTTTGCTCATTACACTTGGTTGCTTTTCGATAGATGCTGTAGGTCGCCTGGGATTTCTTGAAGGTTTAGTTGCTCTTCAATCTTTCATTATCTAACGGTGAATGCAATAAAAATTTTACAAGCTGTTCAACAGGGTTGTTTTGTTTGTTTTTTTTTTTGTCTTCATTAAGTCGAGTTGGTAATACTATAATCAAACATGTTTCATTTTTAAGTACATTTGGGATTACAAGACGCACATCAAAACGCATTTAATATTTAAAAATGGTATGCATAATTTTTGTTGGTTGTAATGTTGAATGTTTTTTTTTGCACAGCGAGACGGTAGGAGGTTTGGAAAAAATCAACATTCAAATGAGTACATATAGAACTTTCAGGTGGATTTGTTAATGGTTTGCTCTTAATACTATATAGTAAGAAGAAGTAGAAATCGATAGATTTTTTTTAGTATAAAAGGACAACAAGTTTAACAACTGAAGAATTGCTTAGGGTGAAGGATAGGTACTCTTTTAATGATGTTATTTTTTACTTTGTTATTTGGTGCTGATATCAAACTGCTTCAACCGTACAGCTATTAAATGCAGAGGTGCTTTGGACAAAAATAAAATCCATTAATGGTCAGGATTATTCTTATAGTACTTACTAATTTGTTGGTTCACTTTGTTTTGCATAAAAAACTGTGTAAGGTTGGTTTTACGATTAAAATCTCAGGTGTTGTAGAAAATTTGCTGGATGTAAAGTGCTTGTTTAACCATTTTTATCTGCTGGTTGAATTCGTAACTGTGGTTCAAAGATTGTTTCGTTTTGTAAGAATTGGGACTAAAAATATCTTGTAACGCGTTTTTGCAGTTGGATGTATATTGACAGCAGATTTTTTTCGTCTGGAATGAAAGATTCTTGCTGTTTGTATGTTGTGTTTTAAACATTCGCGTAAGATCAATTTTGTTTCATTTTTTCATAGATAAATTTGATTATTGTTTGAATGTAAATATAATTACATTTTCGCTTGTTTTGCATATTTCATATATTCATATAAAAAAATCGATTTGATAAAAATCATTACTTCAATAAAAACAAACTACAGTAAACCACAAGACTATTTGCAATCACATTATTCTCATATTTTTTGCCCGTCAGGCTGGCTTGATCCAGCTCACGGGTATGCTTTCTTATTCACTTTTATGTTTTTTTTATTAATCTTTTTGCATTGTAAGATTCCTATTAGATTTATAATGTTTGTATTTATGTAAGTAAAATCGTAGTTGCTGGATGATGTCAATAGGCCCAGTCGGTTGAAACATGCGAGGAGTGTGGATCGGTGTTATGTTATTGAATAGCCTTACAAAGTCGACGCAGGAATATTTCAAGTCAGTGAAATATTTCCATGTAGGAGCTTTTTGATAAGCAAGCGGGGAAACCCACCACCGTAATGCATGTAACTGCTCACCATAAAGAGGGTAAAAGTCAACAATTCCCGTACGTGTTCATTTTCCGTATTGTTCCACAGAGATGGTCGCTCTGCTAGATAGAATTCGTTATTTTTGGAGAGCTCTAGAAGTGTCATTACCTTGACGGTTGATGTTTTCATGCATTTACCGTGCATTTACCGTTCGCCTCGTGAGCATTCTACTGATTTCTTCTTTCTTGGCATTTCCAGCTTATTTGTTATCAAAATTAACTGATTGCCTTCTCTCAACTAAGTGTTCTAAAGGAACTTCCATATTTATTAATTGGAAGCTGTACAAAGTCATTTCGACTCAGTTGGATTAATTCACCGACAACTTGTTTGAAAAGCAGAATTTCTGAATATATGTGAACTGTGAAATTATTGTCTCAACTGGAATATCGAAAGTGTTCTATTCAATGTAATATTCAAATGTCATTCAATGGTGAATAACATTAGAATATTCCGATTATCCACTCTCATGCCTTTGATGTAAAAGTGAAAGCAATACATTAGGAGCCAAATGCATGAAACTAATGAAGCACAACAATTTCATTATACGTTATATTTTGAAAATAAGCTACTGAAGAAATTGAACTGGAAGAAGCAAATGAATTCCATTGTGTTGAAATGACTATTTACAGTACTAAATGGAACTCATCGATGCCTGCATTATTGTTGCATTAGTTTGATCGTGTCGCAAGCACAATCCTAGGCAATGGAGTCGATAAATTTTTCTTAACGTAAAACATCTAGACCAGTCCGCGAATTGTACTCAGTCATTGTGTTACTTTGTAGTTGCCATTTGGTTCAGATTGGCCGGCTAAGAAACGGAATATTTGGGATTTTTTTCATCTTTAAAAACTTGTATCATCAACCAGGGTTAAGTCCCGTAGTCGTAACATGGAAATAATGAATGATGATAGTTTCCTACTTGACAATGATGGAAAGAATATTCAAAAGTTTAATGGCAAATTGAAGTTAGGTTTGGTTTTGAAAGTATTTACTCTGTGTTACACTTAGTGAGTTCTTTACTAAAGTAAATTAAAATATTCGGAAATCCCTATGATATAATTCGATCGATTTTCATGAAGATTTTTGTCAAAACAAATTGCTCTCCCGTCAGATGTAGCTCTACTACATTAGCAGTGTTATTTGAAATTTTTTAACCTGTAAAATTTAATTTTAATTCTTCAGTTGGAACACAACTTAGAGGCTAGAGTGAATGTTTAAGATCTGTAATATCTTTTAACAGTATGGACTTAATCTGAATCATCATTATCTACCTCTTCCATAGATAGGAAATGTACATTTTCATTGCAGAGATACATCTCTATAAAATTGTATGGAGAAAACAATGTCACGACTGCCACTTCCTTCCCTTTTTATTGGCAGTATTTTTGTTATTGCATCATACACACTTAATAATTCTATTGTATTTTTACGGTTTTCAGATTTTTTTTTGTGTGGTTTTAATCAGTAATACGTCAATTTGCTGAATTGTTTGCAAAATAAATTGCTTCGATGTACAAGTATCTGTCAAAGGTCTACTAGTTTTCAGTAATTCCCATGAGAATTTTGATGTAAATTTGTTACTGATGATAGTTTGTGAACTTTAAAATGTCATTACCATCTCAACTGTTCTGTAAAAGTATTACAAATTTCCAGTAAAATAGTAGTAAATACTGACGTTAAAGTTAAAAATCACTGGAGTTTTGTAATAATTACTAAAACAAGCTTCTAAATTGCCCATGTCAGATTTTCACCACGATGAAACAACTACTTCTTGGGGCGGCTGTGCTCCTGCACTTCTCATTAGCTCTAGGCATTAGCTGATATGCTCACATGCGCCTTTCTATTAGCGGCCATTACGTGAACGCTTTCAGACGTGTAACTATGTAGAGTAGCCGACCGTCACGACATGCTCTCAATTGCGGCCACTCTCGAGGGACATATTCTCCTGATCTATGGTTCGCGATGAACACTTTACTCAGCTAGTCCCCTAAGGTGGATCTTACTTACTCCGACAAAGAGTTTTCTAACGATGGAAGCGATCCCGAAACAGTTACTCGTTCATATAATCCAGTCGATTCCCAGCTCCATCACCTCATCCGGCTGTTCAGCTTCGCTGGATTCCGGTTGGTTGTCAACGCAGAAATCCAAACTGGACCACCATATCTCAGTATCGACGAAACCAGACGATGCCTATTGCTACTGCTAGGTCCAGGATTGTTTAGCATCAGTCTAGCTACCGCGTTGATGGCCTTCGCCACCTTCTACTCACCAACCTTCTACAGGGTGCGGCAGAAAATAATGCGAAAATGTTCAAACTTGAGTATTGGGTTAATTCGTGTAGCTAGTGACTAATTTCTGTCGAAAGTGTATTTTTTTATGTTTACTTTCAAGTGCTGCATCCAAACATTCTATTAGTTTTATTGCAAATTCGTCAAAATGTTCGCGAAAGAAGTGATCACCAGTTTGTTGCTCGCCCAGAATAAGCCGAAAGAGATTGTCAAGGTGGTAGGGTGCCATTTGGCAACAGTTGCCGCATAAAAAAGTCCCTGCAGGATGGTCCTAAGCAGCGGAAGCCGGGAAGCGGACGTCCGCGCTTTGCACGCACGCCGAACGTGATCAAATCGGTCCGTGCAAAAATTGCTCACAACCCGGTGCGTTCCATAAGAAAACTTGCAAAGGAAGCCAATATTTCGGAGAAATCCATGCGGAGAATCATCAAAGAAGACCTGCATGCATCTTCCAGAGTCAGAGTGAAACGCCACTTGATTACGGACCGGGTCAAGGAACTACGAGTGACTCGTTCCAAGAGATTGCTTTCCTTGTTGAAGAAGGAAAAAATAATAATCCTGTTCTCCGACGAACACCTTTTCAGCATCGATGCTGTGGCCAACAGCCGCACGGGCCGGTTCATTTCACCGCAGAAAATGGAGAACGTTCCGGAAAAAGTGAAATTCAAATTTCAAACCAAACATCCGGCTGGTGTCATGATGTTTGGCTTGGTGGCGTCCAACGGTTTGAAAATGCCGCCTGTTTTCATTGATGCTGGAGTTAAAATCAATACCGAAGTGTATATCGGTATTTTAAAGGACCAAGTGCTTCCCTGGGTGAAGGCCAACTTCTCCGAGGACCAAAACGTTGTCCTACAGCAGGATGGAGCGCCGTGTCACACGTCCAATCGAACCCAACAATGGTTGAACGAAAACATGAAGTTTTGGCCGAAGGATTTGTGGCCCCCTAGCAGTCCAGATCTTAATCCGTTGGATTATTCGATTTGGGCATATGTTGAAGCACGAGCCTGCAAAACATCACACCCTAGTGTGAAAACCCTGAAGTCAACCATAACACGCACATGGCAGTCAATGTCGGAGGACTACGTCCGAAAGGCATGCTCTGGCTTCCGGCGTCGGCTCGAGGATGTTATTAATAAAAATGGAGGACACATTGAATTGATTTGTTTAAAAGGACTTTGTAAAAATAACTGCACACGAAAATGATGATATTATTGCTTGAATTAGTTGAAAATGGGATTTGAAAGAAATAGAACCAATTTTCGCATTATTTTCTGCCGCACCCTGTACTCACCAATAAAGGTTAGATCATTAAGAAATGAGGCACTCCATTTTACAGATAGTGGCACTCCAAGTGATCGGATATGCATGTTTTTCACAAAGTTTAGTTGTTTGTTAACAGTTTTGTTCGGTCTATTTTTTCACAGTTTAAAACTAACGCGCTTCCGAGATATTCATCATGCAGGAAGAGAAAAGAAAAATAATTGTGCACAGTTACCTTTAAAATGTATCTGCGTCAACTCGGGAGCAGACAAAACTGCTGGATTATCCCAAAAGTACTGTGGCGCGAGTAATTAAAAAGTCCAAGGAAACTATAACAACTGCCCGCAAAGTGCAAATCAAGCGTCGAAGTGGAACCGTTGACCGTCAGCTGCGGGTGAAGGTCATTCGGAATATCAAGGCTAATCCCAACATCTCGGATTATGATTTGGCGAAAAACCTGAATGCCTACCGTTGTACTGTGCAGCGAATCCGTCTCCGAAAAGGTTATAAATGTTACCGAGCACGTAGACAACCCAACCGAAGCCTCAAAAAACAAACAGTGGCCAGAACTCGGGCCCGTAAGTTGTACGACCAAGTTCTGACGAAACTCGATGGATGTCTGTTGTTCGATGATTGAACATATGCTTAAGCAGATTTCAAACAAATCCCGGGGCTCAAGTTCCACAAGGCTCCTGCTCACGGCCAGGTTCCTGGCAGATTGAAGTTTTTTTTTTATCGCGGATAAACTCGCGAAAAAAAAAATCATGATTTGTCAAGGTATCTGTTCCTGCGGCAAGAAAATCATAATTTTTGTTACGGATAAAATAATGAACTCAGAAGTGTACAAAAAGGAGTGCCTGAACAATCGAATTTTACCCTTCGTTTAAGTCCATAATCCAGTTTCGTTTTGGCCAGATCTAGCCAGTTTTACAGCCAGCCATTACAGCAATGGTTCAACGATAATGGAGTCCAGTTCATTCCTAAAGAACTGAATCCCCCAAATTGCCCTCAGTTCCGTCCAATAGAGAAATATTGGGCGATAGTTAAGCGAAAACTGAAGATGAAGAAGGCACTCAACAGTGACATTGGCCAGATAAATAATTGGTGGAATCAGCTACCCAAAACCATGACTGAAGAAGGTGTGTGCCGGATGATGTGCAGTATCAACAGAAAAGTGCGAGGACTTCTTCGAAATAACTATGAATGATTTGTTTCAGTTTGTTCACGAAATAAAATTATATTACCTTTGTTTCATTCTAAGATAGTTTTGCGATTGAAAGGAAAGTTTATGAAATACACGCATTTGAATGTTCCCCATTTCAAAATGATGTAGACTTTAGCAGCTCTGTTTTGTGATGGACTATCTGCAGCTTTGCTCCATGCATCCAGTCTTCAATCATGTAGATTGATTTATTCGTCAGCATTTTCACCTCTTTCAGCGACTCGCTTGACAACGTCAAAATGACGACGTCTACAAAACCAACGATTTCGACTCCTTTCGGCTGCCGCAGTGTCAACACACTCTTGTACATCCCGTTCCAAAGTGTTGGACCGAGAACCTTGTGGCACACCTGCTGTAATACTGATTGACTTCCTGTCCCATGTCAGTATCGTAAACCAGAATCCGGTTCTAGAAGTAGCTTCTCGGAATATCTGTGCAGGATTCTGGCGAACCCTCATTCTATGCAGCGCTTTGGCTATGGCCTCCCAGTTGGTGTTGTTGAATGCATTCTTAAAGTCGATCGTTATCACAGCGCAAGAACGCTTCCCTCTTCGCTTCTTTTTGGGCACCTTATCCGCTTTCTCAACCACCGTTCGAATAGCATCTATCGTTCATCTCCCTTTTCGGAAACCAAACTGCATTTCCACCTGTTTAGAAAATGACTTTCGCCTGACAATTCTGCAGCACCACCCTGAACATTTCAGAGAACTCCTAGATCGCCGTTTTCAGTGCCACGGTGGGAATTCCGCCCAGGCCAGGGGCTATCTTCACCTTCAACCTTTTGCTACTGCTACGAGTTCCTCGTTGGTGATATGCGTATCCTCGATGTTGTGTCTGTTTTTCGCGCCTCTCCACGATGATCTTCTGTTAATCCGGGCACATTTCACCGGGCGTCGCCATCACTATGTATACATGATATGCATCGTCCCAGGGATTGGTATCCACTTCTGGGCACAGCTGTTTGTAGTGCGTGAATGTTTGTGTTGGTGTAATTCTTCTTTTGAGGTGTGCAAATTTATACGTGCCATATTTGCTTGCATTCATTCAGTGTCTTTCTTTCGCGGGCTAATTAGCTATTTCGTGACGCGATAATTAAACTGGTTTTGAAAGGTCAGTGCCCGGGCGCCATTTTCATAGATCTTAAAATCTTAGGTGTGAATCGCGATTTCGTTTATAGAACCAGCAGAAGGTACCGTGATACGTCCCCATTGGATGATCTGGCCCACCTTGCCGTGAACGGATCCGGCGAAAATCTCAGTGGTCGGTACGGAAAATGGCTGCCGATCTGAAGGTTTTGAAATCATCTATGCTCAACATGCCAAAACAGGATGTGGGACTTCAGGCATCCAAAAGACGAAAAGTTCATTGAGTTTTCAAGCCTTCGAAAAAGAAAAGCCTCGGAAGAGCGAGTCTTATTCTATCACGGCACGGTGAGGAAGAGTTCGTCTTTTCCGGCGAAAAGTTATTTGTCCTGAAGCAGTCCCACAACTTGCAGAACGACAGATTGTGGGCTTTCACTTCGAAAAATGTATCAGACATGCTACGGTTCCAAAAAGCAGCTTCGATCACGATTTGGGGTGGAATTTTCATGAGCGGTAATTTGTTGCTTTTTATTGAAAAAGGCGTTAAGGTTAACGTCATTTATTATAAAACAGAAGCTTTTGGAGAAATCTGTTAAGCCAAGTGTCCGGCCAATGTTTGAAAGTTACCATTACGTGTTCCAGCAATATGGAACACCATCTCACACGGAATACCGTGTCCATAGCTGAAGCAAATATTTGGCCTATGAAGAATGGCCTCCAAATTCACCAGATTTCAATCCACTGGATTATTTTGTGTGGTCATTCATGCTGTTGAAGGGTAACGCGCACAAGGTATGAAGGCACAATTCAAGTACTTAATCCAGCAAATATGGGACGAGATGGATGCCAACGGAAGTCGTGCGTGCCGCCTGTAATGGGTTGGAAAACGGTTGAATCAGGTCAAAAGAGTTGAAGAGGAAGTTATTCCAAAACACATGCAGCAATGCATTTGTGTGGCGTTGTTTTTCAGTCAATAGTAAAAACTGAAATGCCAAAAAGGAATAAATGTAGTTTCAATTTTCCTGAGAATATATTGGACACTGATGAAGAAATAACGAAACAATTCAGTAAGTATGATTGGACTGTTAGAGATTTTCAGAGTTTAAGATTTTTAGAGTTTTCCAATTTTATTTTTGTAAATTTTACCGTCTTTTGTTTGTAAATTTGATCGAAAGTCGGTAATTTTCAACAGTTGAGTGTTTATCGCAAGTTTGACGATTTTTCAGTAAAAATACATTTACTAAACTAATGCTTGAACGCTCTGGTATTTGAAAGTCACTAGAACTATAACTGACTTCGGTAAAAATTTAAAATAAAGTGTGCATAAGATACAAAGAAAGGCGAAGTGTACCAAACCATATCAAACTGTAAGACTTGTATCCGTTCGAGCTGACTTAATGTTGAACGAACCAACTTTGAAACTAACTAATTTGATGTAATCTATACCTTTGACTGAAATCATTCAGGTAACGTAAGAGTTAACCATTCCATAACACACCACAAACCCCCGCGAATCACTCCTCAACCGCATTTGGACTTTCAATCCAGTTATTAACGTCCTTCTTTTATGCCCTTGTTGTTAAATCCACTTCTACTTCAACCTACAATCCTCCTTCAATCGATCAATGAAATTCATCAGATTCGGCGAAAATCAATCGAACACATAAGTTGTAGGCTTGCAATTCAAACCACTAACCCTTTCTCAGAACTCGTCGGTTGCAGAGAATGCCATTGAAAAACAGTTTTACCAAAGTGTTTATAGCTATCAAGTATGAATGTAGATTCATTTATCTAACGTGAAACAGTGTTGTCAACTTTTTTTTTCTTTTTCATTGGTAACTTTTGTTGTTCTTAAATATGCCACTGCAGTAGTAGTTGTTGTTAGTTTTCAGGTGTTTTGATTTGTTCTTCCACAATAAATGTTAACATTCGTTTTCTTTAAGATGACACTATAGCTTTTTGAAGTGGAGGACTTCTGTTGTTAGGGGAAATTTGAGGATTATTTATCCGGAACGTTAGTCTTGTTGGAAGTCGATTAAATGTAAGCGATATCTTGCACTTGATTCGATTCTGAAAGATTTCGGTTTGTATACCGTGGGTGACAAGTGTTTTTGGATGAAAAATAAAGTTTTGTTTGCGTTGTTTCGTATGTGGGAATTCATCTGTTCATTATATATCCTTGTATGCTTAAGGTTAACTAGTCGAAACTTGTAAAAAGTTACAATAAGAAAGTGCTACAAGAAATTGGAGAAAACGTTATTCAAATCTGCAAAAAGACGACGATGTTTGGACACTGGGGTAAGCTATTTGTTCATTTGTTCAAATGCACTTCTTTTCATCTCGTATTGTATGATATAAGTAACGAAAAAAAAAACAAATTAGTTATAACCCCTTTCTCAAGTCTCGTGCATACATTTAACTCTGGTATTGCCATCTATGATAAGGTTCTACAAATTAAACCACTACTACTACTGGCGCTTGAAAGAAAAGTTTTCATAACTTGAAATATGATTGCCTTTTTTGCCGAAAAGGGAAAGTTAACGTGCTGGTATTTGTAAGTCACTATTTCAAAATTTGGCTTTAAAGTTGCTTCACAAGACTTTTTTGTATGGTGGAAAGATTTATAGTTAACTAACTAGAAAAAAGGAAGATGTCAGTTTATTTTTTCACTGAAATGTCTTAGTTATAATAATCGTTTTTTTTAATAGGCCGTCTTGTTTAAAACGTAGGCCCAGCTAAGTAAGTTGAACCCTAACTAAATATTTTCTATATAAGTGCTCCTCATAGAATTAAAGTTTCCTGCGTCGTTTTTCTCATTTGTAGTCCATGCATGTTCACTCCACAACCTTATAAGATTTAATATGAAAATTTCGGTGTCTCGTATAAGAAAATATAATATCTAATCACAGAACAACAATGACAAATAATATGTCTGGTTAGTTTCAGCTGCAGAAAATGTGATAAAATCAAAGTTTGTATTGTTTTTGTCACTTGTTCTACTGCTGATTCTTTGATTCTTTCTATTAACGTCTCTTTAAACTGTACGTCTGCTGTAGATGTTTCAGTTCATTCGAGACGGCTTCTACTGCTGAGTTATTTCTCAACTGAATATAAATAATGCACTGGTAGGCATTTTAAGCCTTCGCAATATTTTGGGTTGCCCTCAATTCTCCACCATTTTGGAATGAATAGTTTCAATGCTATCGTTATCTCTGGACAATTGAAGCATACCTGAACAAAAAAAAAAAAAAGTAATAATTCCGTTAACGTGAATTTTAAACCCGTACTATAGTAGTTGTGAGTAATCAAGTGCAGTTAGAGAGAACGGTTCAATATCGATGCTTAATTTATGTAGCAGAGTGTATATCTTAAGATAGTTCAACTAAACAGAACTTTTCTATTGACAATTAAAACATCTTTCAGCCATATAACGACATGATCTCATGGACATAAAAGATTAATTAAGTAGCATGTTCCTACAGGCTATTTCGATGCACTCTCATTGTATAGTGCGCTGTGCGGCTTGGAAAGGAAACGTCAACCAAATCGTTTATTAACATTCAAATGACAATATTGGAATCAGTGCAGGAAAAATCAATTCATCTGCCCTCAAGTGAGCTGAAAATTAAGACAACCTTAACGGACAGACCAATCATCTTCGTGAATTTGAATTTTGAAATGACAGTATTCTCTTGACCAGAGCAACCACTGAGTTTCGAAGGCGATATTTGGTTTTGTTAATTCGTCGATGGATGTTCATTTTTGCCTATGCTGTTGTGAATATCAGTATTCAATTTCATTTAGGTGGGGATGATTTTGAGTATCAAATGTAGAAATACTATTTGTTTCTTTTGATGTAGAACATGATGTGTATTTTTTTAGGCTCAGATAGATGAGTTACAATAACTACAAGTTGTAATAATGATAACAGAGGGCCGTAAGACTCTGCGTTTGACACTATTCATAATAATCATTTTGGTTGAATTGATAATGACTTTTTGATGAGCTGGTGAGTGTGAGCTTGTAACTAGAAAATGAAAAGAAAAATTAGTAATTACCTCTTAAATTCCAACTATCTTTATTGCTTTTCTTGACAGATACGCGTTGTTCGTCTACAATGTGCTGACTTCTTCAGTGTCGTGTAGCAATACTCGACTCGAGTATTTAAATTACTCGAGTTACTAATCTTTCTTCTCATTTTCTAGTGACTTATTGATGTTTGATGATCACTTGCTATTATAACAAAGCTGCCCTGGAAAAGCAAACTCTAGTGAGTATCAAAAAACAAGTATTCATAGAAGCATGGTGAGTTTGATTTGTTCATCACCCTTGATTTTGGCATCTGAGATCTGAGCATCAAAACAAATAAAATTCTTCTACACTGACTCGAAATGCTTTTCATTGCGTGATAAAAACAGATACTGATTGGAATCTCAAATTACCGCACATAAAAACTTTTTCTTGTAAATCTGAAGAATCAGAACCAAAATAAGCATACATCAAAATTCCGGAAGATCATGACCGCTGAGACAGTCTCAAAACTGTTTTTTTTTTCAAACAAAAAATTATGGAAGTGCCTACCAGATCACAGCAATGCCTATACAATCAAATTATTTCACCTGGATATCAATTTCACACACATGGATAATTTACTAAAAACAGGAAAACATTTTTTTCCCTATGTT
This sequence comes from Aedes koreicus, assembly GCA_024533555.2. Taxonomy (NCBI): domain Eukaryota; kingdom Metazoa; phylum Arthropoda; class Insecta; order Diptera; family Culicidae; genus Aedes; species Aedes koreicus. The sequence goes on from JAHHFK020003986.1 coordinate 411,273, forward strand.
TGACATCAGAAATTTCAACTCTCGTCACTTTTGTTAGTTCTGCTACACAGCACCAGAGGATAAACGCTCGCTTAGTTCGCACTACAACCTATATTACGTGAGACAGAGTATCTTGATATCAAATGCCATGCTTGTAATTTCCAGTGAAAACTAGATGCATAGATGCTGATATCAAGATACTCTATATCACGTAATATAAGCTGTAATGTGAACGGGGTGTAAAACTGAAATGAATTCGTGTATATTATGGAATTTTTTTTGGTCCTGAATTAAATTATGTCCTGATTATTGATGAGTTGCGTATACGATGCCTCGACGCTTGCAGGCAGTGCTGGATGTGAAAGGTGGCCATACGAAATACCTAATGATAAAAATGTATGACTTCATATGTACAATTTTTCCATGATGAATGAAAACTGTAATTTCATTTTTGCCACACTTGAATTAGTGGTTTTGTTTATGTTTTGCAAATTCCAACTGATTTTAGAATTGTTTAACATTTTTTGTTTTCATAAAATAAACGAAAAAAGGACTAATTTTGAACTGCCAAAAAGTTGTTTGCGATCACTCAATTTGTTCACCCAAAAAACCGAAGAATACCCATGCAATCACACGTGTACGCTCAATTTAGCGATTTACTGTAGTTCTGAGCTAGTTATACTCGTGTTTTTTTTTACTGATTCGGTTCGAGAACACGATTGAAGCATCTCTTCTCAAAATGTTAAGCAATAAACGCTCAATATCCATGGATCATTTGTTGCTCAACATTCAAGGCATTCAGAACGGTGTTCTCCGGGAATTTGAAATGATTACTACTTTTGAACTTCATTAAAAGCATGCAAAATCTTGCTGACGTGTTTTTTTTTAGCATTTCTAGATTAGTATTACGAATGCTGAACACAAATTATATTTCATCTATTTTGGGATTAAATTCAACTGAGTAGAATCATGTTCCAGTTTGTTTTCGATTTTTACAGAGAGTTTTCGGCATTCCATGTTAAGATTATTTAAGAATCTTCGTTTTTTTGTAAAGATTTCTTTGTGATTACTCGGAGTTAAAATTGTAACAAACTTAAGCAAATCCTGCCAGGAAAAGTGCGATAAACTAACTCGAAATTGAGCAAACTATACTTTGTATTCTGAAGCAATCCTTTTGTTTATGATACCTTGTGTGTCCTGATCAGAACACTGAGTAAATCTTGCTCCACCATGTTAAGGTCGTCTTTCTAACAAATTTCGGTTCAGCCATGTGCGGAAAAGTTTCCCATGTGACCCTGAGTCTCTGGAGCAAATGGGCTGCATTTACCCATTTCCAAAGCGGGTTGACTTTCGTAAGGTTTTAGTCTTTTACAGCTAGATAGAGGTGTTAGTATTAAAGTATCGTTGAATCTGAGATTCTCCAATCCAATTCTATGCCCAACATCATTCTCGAGGATCGCAAGTTGATCTGAGTACACTCAAAAAAGGTATCAGCAGTTTATTGAAGCGATGTCCAACTGATAGTATTAAACTGGTATTATTTAAAGATCCAACTCCTTCGTTCTTTTACACGTTTTCGATTTTTGATTTACCTTATTTATTACGACAATACTGGAAATTGAAGCTGGCTCATTGAAACATTCTCAAGTAAATCATGCCCTCGAGAAACATTCCTAAACAAGGTCGGGAAACAAAACCATCCTACCCCATTTGAGTCTTGCATCTTTGTGGCTACGTCTTATCACCAGGCAAACCATGCTGATAGATCTCACTAAGACCAAATAACAAGTACTGTTTATAAACAAAAATCCAAATCGTCCACAAGAAGCTGAATAGAACCCAGTACTAGCGACTATACAGGTCTTAAATTGGCTAAATAAACTCCAAAATTAAGCTCGCAGATCGTTGTGTTATTTTCAATGCCTTCATTGCACAAGTTCAAATAATTGTCTAGCATCAATGCAAAACTCCAATAGCACATGTTTTACAAGCGAACACCCACCCTACACTCGTTACTCACTGCTGCTCAATTAGAACATCGAAAGCCATTACTCAACAACTGCACGAATGAAAACAGGATTTCCTTCGAATCAATTCTTTGTGTTCTATTAGGCATCGCATGATGCCTTTCTATAGCCTGAGAAAAAAATATATGCTAACGAACCTACTTAGCGGCCTAGGACACGGAACCCGAGCGAACACACATCATCAACAAAGGGTGGCTCTTAGCTTCCATTGCAAGAGGAGCAACACAAAAATTTAACGATTGAGAATCACGATTTGTTGAAGGGGAAGGATAACACAGAAAAGGGAAAACTTTAACAATTTCAATTAGTTAACTAATATCACATCGTAGTAGTTTAGAAAAGTTGTTCGCCATATAAATCCTTACATTCTTAATGATGTTTCATTTCACAGTGCAAATCTTAGCTATTTTTTTTTACTTTCTTCTTGTGAGAAATGCAATCAAATTGTTGACTGTTGTTTGAAGAACTTTTTCTCTCCTCATTTCTGTTCTTGGACAGATAATCACAATATGTTTAGCTTTGTGCATGAAAGATGAAAAAAGGTGTTTTACTCGGAGTTCAAATCATTTCCATCCATTAGTTATTGTAATAAATAGTTAGCTCTTCTCATTTGTTCATTCTCCATAAATGCATTGTCACACGTTCTGATCTTTATATCATTTCATAACTTGTTATCTGTTGTATAATCCAATATCAGAATGTTACCAATTTATAACCGCCATACTCATTTAGATAGTTGATCTACAGCTTAATAAGTAATCCATAACACTAGAACCTACATTATTTAAATATGATTTCATTTCTCTGTATGTCTTGTTGTTTGGACGCACTTACATTCAATTAGTTTACTCATAAAATTTTGAATCGTTTTTACTACGCTGCTGTTGCTGTTGTTACCGAACATATGTATTAAACTATAAATTTTTATTCATTCTACATTCCTTCATTATCCTAGTGGAGCAACTGCCTCTTCATTGTTCGGGATCGTCGAAACTGATGATGCACCATACACGTCGGTAGCTGGTCATTTTCCGTCAGGATCGAATGCTACCGTCCAATCACCGCACGTAAATAATTGAACCTACCACCAACGAAAACATCCACCGTAACAAATGCCTGCTCATAATTACTGCACATTCCTCCGGCGGCGGTGACAGCAACGGTAGCGGTAGCGATGACCAACAACAACAGGAACAACAACAACAACAGTGGGAACGGGAGCAGAAACAGTAAATAGTGAGGCAGCCACTGTCACCGAGCACACCTACCGTAAGCGTAATTTAGTTTTGTGTTTTGGTGATATTCCTGTCCGGTGGCTTGTAAAACTGTTGCACAAAATGCAACAGATCGTACACGCTGCCCGGTCCCTTTCCAGGTTTCATGCAAATGAAGTCATCCAGGCTGTGTGTGTTGGCTGCTAAAAAAATAACCGTGGTGGGTAAAAAATGCTTAATAACATTATTTAAAATAACTATGTTTCAAGATAGAATTACACATGTATTCTTGACTGCCCTGTATCAAAAAAACAAAAGAAACTGACAAACAAAACATTAACTAAATTATAAGCACTTGATAGTCTAAGTTGCAGAGCATGTTGAGTTCTTTTGGAGTATTTTGCCAAATTCATTGAGTTGCTTAGGAACATATTATTCTAAAATGAAAACAATATTTATGTCCAGCAAAACCAAATATACTTACTGCTAGTTTGGATAGGAGGATAAGACGGAGGGGGCTTTATCCACGAACCATCCGGTCTGCGCATATGTCTTCGGTCGGACGAAAATTCCGCTAGATATTTTTCGGCAGGTATTACTCTGAAGAACCTGATCCGGAGGGAAGAAAAATTAAATTACTCCTGCCCAGGTAACGTGCACCGATCCGCAACAGACAAATCGAATTACCTATGATGCTCGGGCGTCACCGCATAGTCCGAGCGGAACGTTTCCGTAACATATTTGTGGAAATAGGTCGGAAAGGGTAGCGTAGTGTCCAGATCGAACACCAAACACCGGTTTGGTGACGGGTTGTGCATGAAAAACACGTGGTAGTCCCATATCACTAGCTTCTCATCACCGCGGCCAGCTTTCTGTCTCCATAGTGGCACTGTTCTCCTCTCGTTCGACACGAATACAGCGTAACATTTCGATAGCTCGGCCGGATGTGTCTTTTTCACCTGCTCACACAGCTTCCACACGTTTTCCTCACTGCAAGAAACGAGAACAGGCAAGAAAACGGAAAAAAGTTAATATAAAACGGAAACGACTAATTAGAAATTAATTTATTCTTTCGGAAGGTTAGGTTCAGCGCTTTTTTACTTTATCTTTGATGGCAATCTCGGTGCGCAGGAAGACGATCTTGTTTTGGAAAAGGGTATATATTTAGATGTAAAGGAGCTAGAAGACAAATGGTAACATAATTTTTACGATACGATGTAAAGTGTCACGCAGTTACAAATGAAGTGTCAACTTGGACGACTGACAAATACAGGAGCTTGTAACCGCTTGCATAGTATATCAACGTTGAATGAATAACGGAGAGGAGTAAAAAAATGCAACAATACAGCTGCGAATGTGTTGTACAATTCATTGGACGTGATGTTCAGACAAATTTTACGAATGTTGGCCCAGTGCTTTGGTGAACTTCCGAAAAATTCGAAGAATCTGTTTTACACATTATCAAACGTCGCCATTCCAAGGCGAACAAATTGTTAGAAAAAAAGTGCTAACTACTCAATAACAACTATAAATCATGCTTACAATGCCAGTTGCCCTACAAAAGAGCGCTCGAACAATATAGATGTTTCCTGGTGTAACGAGCGATTGGAAAAGCTATGAAAAATGCACGGAGTCTATTCAATCGTGCTTGAAATACTAAAGGGTGGAACGGTCAAAAATTGGTGAAACATGGTTAAGTGCACACTGATTAGTTTATTATATAAATGATCAATCTTTATTTCTTTTTGAAGTTCTTTGTCTACAAACCACAGGAATGTCATTTGATTAGGCTTCCGATTTTCCAAATGCGATCTGCTAGGCTTTACGTTTCACACCTTCCATCAAGTTTTGTACCGCTTTCTATCCACCTTATTTGATGCTGAACGTCAATTTGCCTTGAACTGGTTTTCAATTACAACTGTTTTTTGAGTTTTATTGATGGGGGGGGGGGGGGGGGGGGGGGGGTGGTTGTGAGCTTGAAGGTAACATGTTTTGGAAAAATAGTGGCATCAAAATTTGAGTTTTATAATTCAAGTTTATTTAATATTTCAAATATACAACGATATAATGTTTAAGCTTAAGACAACGATTCAAATTTTCAACCTTCTTGGTTTGTTCGACAGTTCTTCCAAAACTTCCTCTTCGGTGACAGCAACATTTTCGTGGATATACATAAGCGCGATACCGTTCAACCGTTCTTCTCCTGTAATATTTCTCAAATATGTCTTCAAATTCTTCAAAGACGAAAATGATCTTTCAGCACAGCAAGTCGTAACAGGGAGTGTCGCCATTATTGTTAGCAGTGTATGTATGGTTGGAAGCAAATCAACGTTGCATTTAGGGCTTCAGCAGCATTCCGTGGTTTTTTCTCCGTGAGTACAGAAAACCAAAGAATTGCTTCTCCAAGAATTCCTGTGCTCTGAAGGTCGTAAAATTCGGCTAAATGCTGAGCAGATCCGGAGATTTTCGATGGATCAGATGCTGCATCCAGTAGCTGCTGAAAACGTGCCAACATGTCAGCATGTTTGACAGACTTCTCCTCCAAAGCTTGCAAGGTATTTTCCAGGAAAGGTAAGAAAATTTCGTTTTTATAGAACTCTTCCGAAGTCTCAAATTTTTTGTTCTCTTTCAGACGTCCAGCTCTTCTGGGTTTTGTAAGGGACACATCAAGAGATTCACAGAGTGCACTCGCTTCAGAAAAGATTTTACGGAAAGCATTTTCTGCATCTTCTTGCATTTCACCCAGAACCTTTTTGGTTACCCTTGCTGCGTTCATTGCTTCTGCCAAATCAAGGTTTTCTTTTTGCAAATAAACACTCAGCGGACGAATTATCGAAAAAATATGGTGTGTTACACAAAGGCTGACCAAAAATTCAGGTTTTTCAATGGACGCCTGAACTACTGAAGCATCCGTCGAGGCTTTCTTGTCCGTCCATGTCTTAATTATTTCCAGAGCAGCAAAAATAGGATGCAAGAGGTCTTTGAACGTTTTTACCGAGTCATGACGTTGAACCCAGCGCGTAGGACACATTCTTTTCAACTTCTCTGCCATCGGACCACTTTTCTCAAACTTGTCAGTTTCTATTTTTAAAACGTTTGCTCTTTTTGGTGAATTAAAAAAATTGTAAACGCTCTCGATCACTCCCATTCAGTTTCGAATTGCAGGGACTGAACAACCCTAAAGCTTGTATTACACTGTTTGTCCAATAGCCAAATATTTGGCATAGGCAGCTAGACAGCTGTCAAATATCATAGATGTTTGTCAGATGCCTATCTGTCTATGACAAATATTTGGCTATTGGACAAACAGTGTAATACAAGCTTAACCCTCAAACGTGAGAGCAACAATGGACATACAGCGCCTTCGGGTAAAGCTCTCGCACAAAAGCTTGGACGCCTTTTACTTGCTCACTCATAGCTCGTGCACCGTCGTATCCCTGACCAACGAGGTACTTCGTGTTAAGTCCAAAATCAATCAATGCTTGACAAATTACATCGGCTAAACCTTTCCCTGTAGTGTCAGTGACTGGAATAAACGGCAGGAACTCTTCACAAACATTATTATTCTCGACAAACCTTACACACAATGAAAGTTGACACACATTCGATATGTCAGTGGTTTCAACGCACAAAACTGTAAAATATATAGACCTGTTGACACGATCAACAAGTTTTTGCAAAATGATGCTATTGAACGCCTGGATTATATCATTCTGCGATTTCCAGCTGATAAACTTCGCATTTTTGGGAGAATTCTCCAAATGACTTCGCAAAACGTTATCTCCAGACTCAACTCGAAACTTCAGAAGAGACCTAAAGTTACCCTCTTCCTTTGTCATACCTTCATTTAACTGAAACGTGCCAGTATCCCGATGACCCCTGAAAGCTAGTCCACGCCGTGCCAGGAACATAGCCGTGCGTATAATCGGTTGAAGAGCCTCTCTATTCTTCTCCTCTTCAGCTCGCCTTCCATCATCGAGAGCCTTATCAATACTAACGATCGACTCAGAAAACGTAGCCACAAACAACCCTGCCTTTTCTACACAAAAATAATGGTATTTTGCACTCTCGTGGTGGCGGAAATCTTCCTTGGCATTTTTCCACTGTCTATAAGCTTGTTTAACAAGTTTTCCACCTTGAGTACCTTGCTTACCGATTGATGTTGCAAAGAGAGCGCAAAATTTGCAGTACGCCCCATCTTGAGAGGAAGAGTACGCAAGCCAGTTCCATTCTCCAAGCCATCGGAGATTGAATTTCAAATTTCGAGGACCTGATGGAGGGAATTTGAAAGCTATGTCCGGTTTCCAGGGATTGGTTAGTAATTTGAATTTTTGCGAATCACTGATCTGCAATTTAAATTAAAAAGCAGTATGTTTTAGTTGGACAAAAAAGGTAATGCAAATAAAATATTTACCTGCTTTCCCACGAAAAATCCAAAATCATCACTAACCATTCCACCCGATGTCGACGGTTCGGTGATACCACCACTTTCCGAATACCAAAACTTTTTTAAGGGACTTTCTGCAGGTTTTCCTTCTGCTGCCGCTGTGATCGATGCTGCATTGTTGTCGGTTTTATCTAAGACGCACCAAAGCGGTAAATTAAACAGCCACCATCAGCTAAAATTAAACTCACCTGTTTCCGATGCCTTTGTTTTTGCCGTAAAGAAAGTTCTATTGTCTGAAATAATGCTTGGTTGTGTTGCTGTAGAAATAAGGTTTGTCCTGCCTGTGTGTGAATATGAATCGAATTTTTTTTTTTAAAGAGAACGGGAAAAGAGTAAGAGAGAGCATACCCATTTATATTTAGCAGTGTTGCAAGTTTTGCTTATAAGATTTTAATTTTTTTTTTGAAAATATATGTAGTAGCATAGTTAGCCTTCATTTTTTTCTGGCTCTGGGTTGTGCCTCTGATGTGGTAAGTAAAATCATACCCTTTGCCCAGGGAGTCGAGTATTATTTCTTTTTCGAAAAATTCCTGGACTAAACTGGGCACCAAACCCAACCACCTCCAGCATGGTCTTGCTTTTTTGCTACGCCTTTAACGACTTAGCTCTTGGAGGACTCAAAGCACGTGAAAGCATTTTCTTCCAATCAAACAAAATCAAAATGTAAACGATCTAACAGATTTATAAGCTTTAAGCTACAGCAGGCAATCAATCTTCGCCAGATCAAATTGGCCTTCGGCAAGTGGAATCTCTATATTTTGCAATTTTTTTCTTCCATTCATGTCGTTCGACCACACAATCAAATATCATCATTCATTCCAGAATAATCATTAATCACCTACAACTAATTACAAACCATGTGTCATTCTTCACACTGAATAGACCACGATTCAAAAAAAAATGCTCAGTCGATGCAGCAACCTCGAAATAACACCTTCCCTGTGAGCTGAAGCATGTTTTCAATAGCAAAAGCACCCAAAACAACATTTGGCAAAAGGGTGAGTCAATCGGAAATTATCGGATTTAATATGCATAGATGAACTTTTTCGTTGAAATGCAATATGATGAACACGCCAATTAAAGATTATTAGGGTTCTTGGTTTCAACTAGGAGAATTTTCTCAAGGAAAAAAAACCTAGAGAAAAGAAGACTAGAAATCCACATTCAACTAAACATGAATCACTTATCAGTGACATTGACCACAACTATGAAAACGATGGCTCAGGAGAAAAAAACTATTAATTAGAAAAAAAAAAAACAAGAAATGAACTAGCTACTCTCCGCTACGGAAAGCTTACATGTAAGAGAATATTTACTCTACCACAAGTTGAGATTGGATCCAACCAAAAGCAGCTGTTACAAAACCGAAGCCGGTTAGAATTTCCCCCGAGTCCTTGAGCCCCTTTACAATCTTACAAACATGGCATTGTGGTGATGTTCCTTCATATGTGTCCATATACCTTTGGACGAGTAACAAGCAGATGAAGAAATTTCATAAAGTGGAATGATTGAGACTTAAAGATCTTTACACTCATGTCGATGTTGGTTTTCTTTTCTAGGGCATCAAAACACTTTCTTGAGAGGATGCGAAGTGCCATTTCCCAGGAGACCCGACATGCTGGGCAAATGGTAGGTGATGTATCGAAGCAAGCGTACCACACGATGACGTCAGGACGCAAAGGACGAACTCGACGAAGGACGCTTTTTTTTGCTCAGCCGTCGCCTTCTTGATGCCTGTGTCTCAATGTCGTTGAGTTGATTTTATAGAGCTCAGTTTTTCTCGGCGTAAGTGTTTTTTTCTTCGCAGGTTCCAGCTAAAAGTTTAATCACAACAGCTGAAAAAATGAAAAGTTAGACATCATCTGCAGATGTTTGCTTTTCTGTCTAGATAGAGAAAGAGCAGAACAGTAATTGCTTGTGGTTGTCGCTCAAGTTTAAACATGCAAATAGCAGTTGTTGTTAAGTTCTGCATTTTTGTATGCTAACTTGAATCATACAATTTTGAACGTGTCAATTACCAGCTAGGTATGAAAATATTGAAAATGTATAAATCAACTTTCAGGGCAGGTGTTCAATCAAGCAAGATAAAGAGAGGAAGGACAATCTCTTGATACAATAGCCATGAATAATTTGTCTTATTGAGAACTATAGCAGTTGCAGGTAAAGAAAGAAATTTGACTCGATATTAAATGAAAAAAATGATTTGATAGTAACTCACTGCAACTCGCTGTTAGTAATATATTTGCTGTGCATCGTAACATTTATCAAAATGGCATCATTACAAGTTGTTCATTTTTGTTAATGTTTCGATTTGGCATGGCAACGTAACCTATAGTCGAGGAAATTTCAAACCTAAATTCTTAAAAATAACATGAATTCTTTCTAGCAATGCAACCCAATTTGAATTCACCCCAAATGACCATTATCCCGAATGTCCAATTTCCCGAATGACACATAACCTCAAATTAAATTTTAAGTGATATAAATTACGTAACACCACATTTTATTATTCTTTAAGAACTTCTCCATCTACCTCGTTGCGTTACATAATAAGTGAATGGCGCATATTCTGTCCATTTCTAAATTAAAACACAGCATTAAAGTATGGACATGGGTATAAGGATGAGACAAAGTATGGGTTTAAGATTCGAGTAACTTTTTGGTATTCTCTTAGGTGCCTTACATGCGTTAAAAAAATAGACTAATGTGGTATGGAAGAAAAAAACACTTTAAAAGATAATTAAGTGGAGCAACATATTCCTAAATCCAACGTTTATTAAGACTTCAACAAAAATGCTTCAACGCCTTGTCGGCAGTTAGAAAGAACCTTAGCCATGGCCGATGAAAATATGGATGTCGGAATGTTCGTCAACTCCTTCGTGGCCTCGAAGTTTAGCTGCTACTCCGTATTGGGCACGACATTATTGGAGTAGATCCGTTTGAGGTTCGTCCGAAAATTGTCCATCAGTTGCAGCTGGGGAACGTTGAGAGGGTCTTCGGCCTCTAGTGATCTCTTGGCATATTGGTTCTAGGCCAGGTCCGGCCAAAAGACCACTTCCTCTTTCGCGTGATATCGCGTGATCTTGAAGTTGGTGGTAACTTCCGGCAGGCACTTCGTACTGTATATCTGCCCGGTCACCGCATGCCCTGAAACGGAGAACAGTGGCTTGAACATCCCTTCATGCTGATTGTCAGCCACAGACGAACCTTCATCGGGAACTTGAGAGATATTTTATGTCAACGCATACCGCTTTGGTGGCAGATGTAAAGTTCCCAGTCTTCTGTAAGTCTTTGCCGTCCAGCGTAAGATGGTCTCGTCACCCATTATGACCAGGACGTCACGCTTCGCTGGAAAGATGTTTTCTACCAGCAGCTTCAGTCGCATCATCTCAGTTATTTTCTACTGGCCACGATTGACCTCATAACATAATAACATAACAATCTTGTCCAGGTACTTCTTCGCCGTTTGGTTGCTTTCACCAACCACTTGGCCCAGTGCACGAAACTATAAGAACTATATCCGGCGGACACGATGTCCAACTTCTTCGTTCCGGGGTGGAGCTGGCTGTACGAACAAACCAACGACCGTAGTTGCTTGATTGTTTTCGACATTGGTGCTGGAAATCATTTTTTTTTTCAGTACACAACAGGGTTGCTAAGATTGACGATGTATAGCTGGATTTACCTTTAGGTAGTAAGATAATCGCATGATAATTTGTATTTGTATTTGTATTTTTATTTAAAATAATTCATTTGCCTATAGGTAGTCTTAATACATAAAAAACAAGTATCTTCTAAAACTAGTCGTTCTTATCCGAGACGTCTAGATGATTCAAAAAAATTCGAATAGTACTTAGACTGCCGTAAACGCACAAATACCACACCTGTCCACAAATACCACACCTGACCACAGGTGTCCACATCTATCAGGATACGGTGGCAAGTTGTCAGGATCTCACCACGGCAAGTTTTTAGAGCCAAACGAACAAAATCAGTACATTTTAACGTAGAACACCGTTTCTCTTTTCTATATCGGGTTTCATTTCAAAATTTTGAAAAATTAGAGCATTACACTAAAGTGAAAGGTTTTAAAACGATTATAACACTCGTATGACTGAACAGAACAACTTCATTAATGTACCAAAAATCACAATTTGTTTGCTTTGAGCTGTGAATTACGTGCTTTTAGTATAAGTATGTCAATTATTTACATAAATATGACCTACTTTTGCTCCCATACAAATCGGAATATTAACAGGTTGAAAATTTGGTTTTCCTTTTCCAGATCCTCAAAAGCGGGTAGCAAATGGTTCAGAAGTGTCTTCTTCTTTTATTAAGTATCATTCCACTTTTCATTAATGCTAGCATTTGATTTCATATCGTAGCCCGTCCCCTTTAAGGAGTCTTGTTCCTACTGCATTCATGTGATCCTCTTTCCAGAATCTACTCCACGCTCAGAAAAAAAGTACCCAGCGGAGCAGTTAAGTGTGGGAAGCCAACGTTGGGTATAATCATGTTAACCTACCGTTGGGTACAAATAACTTACTTTTGTATCCAACGGTAGGTAAACATCTATACCCAACGATGGCATCCCACACTTAACTGCACCGCTGGGTACATTTTTCTAAGCGTAGTATACAACACGGGGGTCGCAGCGAAATGATTTCAGTGTTAGGCATCAGCTTGCAGCTGATTATTTGACCAACTTTGCCTTCCTTTAGTCATCATGGTCTACCCGGTTATGACATGGTAGACAAAGAACCATTTCTTGCTATAACCAATCAAGCTACTGTGATGAAATTTCTGGCAACTGAAATCCTCAAGAATAGGAAACGCTGTCAGTAACAGCTAGAATACCAGAATCATCCCACGTATCTTGCATTTTATAAACTGTCCTGTTGCCCAAGAAAACCTGAAAGAGTTATAAATTTCAAACGTGTACTTTTCCCTCCACCAGTGTTAAGGCGATCATTTCAGTTTTACAACTAAAAAGTATGTTGGACTAATATGTTTATGATTGAACCTGAACTACCATTGCATATTAGGGAAGGTCCATTAATTATACAAAAAAAATTGAAGGTCCATACAAAAAACCTGACAATGGGTGGGTTATAAAAAGTCACTTTTTGCGTGACATAATTAATGGACGTTCCCTTATCGAAAAAGCATCTTCTAGATAGTTGGAGGCATTCAGTCCAGAGTGAAAAATTGTCCGTTTACTCAATGCGAGAATATGCAAGCTGAGGATCAAGGGTCGTTTCTTCAACTACAGCATCATAATCGTACACTGCAAGTCACTTGCAGATCACCTGACCAACGAGCAGGGAATAAAATTGGTGGTAAATCGTCCTCCAACATCATTTGCATCTACCGCAGTGCGAATGTAGACTCGGACCACTTCCTAGTTGTACTATATCTGCGCTCAAATTTCTTAACTGTGTTCAACACGCAACGACTTCGCACACCGCTAAAATTGAGCTACTACGACAAACCGGAATTACCCAGGAATACGTGCATCAGTTGAAACTAACAACAGAAAAACAGCCCTGGACTGAATCGAAAAAATGACTGCTTTGATAGCGAATGTAAGCAGTTAGCAGGAGGAGAATGCAGCACGGTCGAAAAAGCTGCAACATCGTACGAGAGCGAATGTGGAACGGTACGGACATGCACGGAACAAGCTAAACTCTATTCTTCGAAGGAAAAAGTGCCAAATGGAAGAAATAGTACGCGAAGCAATGGAAGCACTGTATCGTGTTTACGACACACGCAAATTCCACGAGAAGTTGAATAGCTCGCGCAAAGGGTACGTACCACAAACCGATATGTGCGGAGACTTGGAAAGTAACCTTCTTACAGATGAGTGTGATGTGACAATACTTTAACGAGCACCTGAACGGCAATGTTACAGCAAACTAAGGTTGCATGGTACTGAAAGTATAAACACGAGCAGAAGACGACAGGATTCCGAACCCAACCCTCCAGGAAGTTGCGAAGGAAATTGGTCGGTTAAAAGTCAACAAAGCTGCTGGTGTTGGCCAAATCCCAAGCGAGCTATTAAAATACGGTGGCGAAGCACCCTGCTGCACCGGGTAAATATCAAGATTTTAGAGGAAGAGCATTTACCGGAGGATGTGATGGTAGGTATCGTGTGCCCCAGCTATAAAAAGGATGACACCTTTCGCGATTCGGCAAGTGCTGCAGAGATGTCGCAAATACCACGTGCTCACACGTCATCTTTTCATCGACTTCAGATCAGCTTACGATACAATCGATCGAGACCAGCTATGGCTGATCATGCACCAATATGGCTTTCCAGAAACACTGACAAGGTTGGCCAAAGCAACGATGGATCGAGGGATGTGTGTCGTCCGAGTCTCAGGAACACTCTCGAGTCCCTTAGAATCTCGGAGAAGATTAGGGCAAGGTGATGAATTGTCGTTTTTGCTATTCAATATTGCATTGGAGGGTGTGATCCCAAGAGCGGGGATAGACACGAGTGGCACGATCACGAAGTTTGTCCTACTTTTTGGCTTCGCTGATGACGTTGATATCCTAGCACGTAGCTTTGAGACTTTGGCGGAAACGTGCAACAGACTGAAGACTGAAGCTAGTAGGATTAGGCTTGTGATTAATGCGTTGAAAACAAAATAAATGAAGGGAAGAGGCTCACGAGGAGACTATGTTAGCCTCTCACCACAAGTTCAGATAGACGGTGTCTCGAGGTGGTAGACGAATTCGTGTATCTGGGCTTTTTGGTGACAACCTATAACGACACCAGCAGAGAGATTCAAAGATGCATTATGGCTGGCAATCCTGCCTACTTTGGACTCCAAAGGACGCTAAGACCGAACAAAGTTCGTCGAACTACAAAGTAGACCATCTACAAGACATTAATTAGACCGGTAGTCTTCTACAGGCACGAAAAGTGGACATTGCTTGTGAAGGGCCAAAGCGTTTTCGAATGCCTGTCGATCTGCCAAATTTGGAAGACGTCTTTTTAGTTATATCAAATCATAATATTCACTATATCACAAAACATTGCGATTGGTTGAGCGGATTGGAGATAATGGAATCATTGAGTTTAAGGTCAAGTCTCCCCCTGTTGGTTCAAAATAGATGAGATTGGTAATCAATAGGCGCATAAAGTTGCTCGAAAGCACGAAACACTTCTAGAGACTCTAATTCTACCAATTCTATTAATTGGTTTTGAATACATTGATCTTTGAAACGTTCAACTTGTTTTATGCAAATATAAGTTCCAGTAGTAAAATAGTTTGTAGAATGTAGTTGTAGAAATTTAAAGTGTTTTCGCAATAAGAAATCATCATCACACTGTGTGAGTAGCCCCTATAGCATTTTCACTGTTGCTTTCAATTGGTGCAAAGCGGCTATTTGCACTATCGGTATAAATAGGGAATCAGTCTAATGCAAAAATAATTAACTAGGCGTCGTGCAAATTCAGCGAATCGATTATCAAAATGAACAATGAGGCCGAACCAAACATTTAATCGATTCTCGATTTCTCGAAGAAAGCAGAAATGTTCTCGACCTCCAATAGAGTGAGCATCACGTCAACATATTCCTTCCCTGTCTTTGTTTAACCTGCATTCGAAGAAAGCCGGTGCCGGTATTGCTTTAGTGTTCGATCAAAAGTTTTTACAAATCGAGGATGTATATTAGTTCCATCATCTGTTGGTTCCTGTTATAATGGACGGTCAAACATGCTCATATAGTTGTCAATAGAATACTTATCTACATTCACAAATTCAACTTTACACCAAGCCCTTGAATAATTGTAGCCGATAAAAATTGTAAATTCTCTCAAATCAAGCATCAAACAGTATCTGGCTTGATGTTGTATTGATAAATTTGCCTACGTTTATTCATTTTATTGGGTAAATTATTCCTCGAATTTCTAACATAACCGAATAAACCCCTCCAGAGTGTAAACATCACATATAATTCCCATATTTTATATGTAAACATGTTGGCATGCCGGATACTACGGCAGACAGGAACACCTTCAAGGCCAGCCAACCGTTCATACGTTCAGTTTGTTCAGAGCTTTGAATATACATAAAATCACTTCATAACGTTGTTGCATGATTTGAATACTTCGGAGTGAAGATTTTTTCTATAAAATATGCGCATACGGGAGGACATTGAGCTATTTCTTGTATCTCAGCTGCAGGTACGAGATGTATCTTTGGGGTGGTGCTCCCGTGTGAGCTAGCTATCCAATTTATCTCAATGTTGGTATGCCGGTAGTCTTGCAATGCACAAACGATAACGGAGATCCATACCACAGTCTGTTGAAAACACAGACCTATCAAAGCAGCAGTGGAAAAGAAAAATTTGCCCAATCATTTGGGATGGCTGGTATCGTACGTTGGATTCTAAGGATGCTTTGTGTTGAAGGTTGAGCAGGATTCCCGAATGCAACATATTGAATTAGTGTAAGTGCTTCCTTGCCAAAAATTAAATTTCAATACAAAATGAAGTCATGCAATCGACGATTCCTTTTCTAGAGCATTTGCAATTATGATAAGCCACGAAGAGTTTTCGGCTTGTAAGATAAATGCATATTTCAAAATAGGATGAAATGATTTGGAAGTTAGCCAATGACAGATGCGATTTTCTTTTTAACTACGTTGATAAACCTTAGATTTTTAAAACATTACCATCAATAAAATGACACGTCATCATGAATTATAAAGAGTAAAATTGATTGCTTAATTATTTGACACATTTGGTAAAACAAAAATTAGGCAAACTTACCATAAGTGTGTTAATGCTAGTGATGTTCTGGAAAATCGGAAAACTTCAATTGGCATTTGCCAGGTAAATTGGCAACCCTGAATTTTGTAATATTGTTTTTTTATCCATGAACCTTACGCGTGGACAAAGTTTCGTAACAATCTGAGACCCTTCGGCTCAAACCTGCACGATAATAAAAAATCCCCTTCAGCAGAATAAGAAAAACATATTTTTTCAACGATTTTCTTCTCCGCTTCTACGGCAAAAACATGTCAAACAACCTAGTACTCACAAGGTATGTTTGGTATTTAAGCAACATTGAGCAAATGAGAGCTATTTTACTAGAAACAGTTGCGACGCAAAATCATAAATTTTCGATTCAATTTACATAGAAAATTATGCAAACACATTTTTTTTTATTAAAGCAAACTCGTTTAAACAAATAATTTTTCAAGGCCTTGAAGAAGATCTCATATGGATAAAATGGTGCGGTAAAATGCATTATCAATTAAAGCTGGGAAGAGTCAACTCTAAATTCAATGTTAAAAATAAAATTTTATGCGCACTTCTATACTTTATTTCCGATTCATGCTGACAAAAAACAAAAGAAAAAGTAAAAGAGAAACAAGTTTTTTGGGAATGTTCACCAAATCTAACATCAGCAACAATACTGCAAACGGTAAATAACACAAGAGTTTAAACGACATCCACAAAGCTGACCGAATATGTTAAGAAATCACACAACATGGTTACCACCTACCTACACCCACGCACTATATTCCATAAGGAAATAGAACGCCCATTAATCTTCCGCCGATAATCAGATAAAGATTTCATTTGCCCACTCCCGTCAACGTTTCAGTTGCCACAATTTATTCGCTTTCAATCAGTTCTGCCAGTACCGGCGCTCGGCGACATGCAAACCAACAATCACCATGACTTTCCACCGATATTTTCGTTTTATTTCCGACACATTTTCGCGATATACCCATAATCGGGACAGGGTCTATTGTCCTTTTATCAGAAAAAAAAACGAGAATTGAAATGCAATATGGTCTACCCACCAACCTTTTATGCGGTGCCTCGCATTTATTAGTTTGTATTTGTATTTTATACAGCAAAGCCGCACTCGATTTATATTATCAATTTAATTCAATTTTTCCTACATCACTTTGTGATGTGGTGAAAAATGTCAATAAATTTAAAAGTTGGATTGAGAAAGGAAAACAATGAACACGGCACAGATGAGCCGTACCACCTGTGTGCGTGTTTAACGTTTGGTCAACAAAACGATGAATAATCGATAATGAAAAGAATACCCGTGGGTTATTCTGCAACGTGTTTCGCAATCGACTTGTCAATTAGTAAAGCCTGCCCACGTTGAATTTCGGACACTAAGATAAAATTTGTAGACATAATTCAACAAATCGATCGGTTATTTCAGTATAACAGAGTAATATATACAGTAAATGTAGGATATGACCGTAGATCGTTAGAGAAACAACGTCTATCTTCTTTGAGATTCAGATAACGAATGAAAAAACTCTTTACATAGAAACATTTTAAAATTAATCATGGCTTGCTAGTTCCTAACTCTTCGCTATCTCCCACACTCCTCTTCAACGGCAGGACACCTGTAGCCTCTCGAGACAGCTTCAGCTTGACGGCGTTTAGGGGCTTTGTTAGCATGTCTGCCACCATGCTCTGCATTGGACAAGTTTGCTACACAGGTCACATATGTTTGCTTTCTTGCACCCCAGCTGATCGATCCTCCCGTAAAACTAAACAGAAATCCAGAGGTAGATTTTCTGTCATCGGAATCGCCTACCCAGTCCGCATCAACGTAGACGTGAAATGGAGAGTTGTCCACACCAAGAACCAGCTCGTAGTCTATCGTCTCCTTCAGATACCGTAGTACTCTCTTGGGTTCCACCCAGTCCCCTTGAGAAGGATTGCTTGTTTTTCTTCCCAAAATTGACACACTTTGAAATTCGTATCCAGTGAAGAGTCTGATACAATTGGATTTGCTAAAAGCTATCAAGATGAACAAGTTTGGAATCGAAAGGCTTGGAAGCGAGAATTACGAGAACTGGAGGTTCCAGGTGAATAGTTTGCTGATGCGTGAAGAATTATGGAAGTACGCGTCGACTGCCCCGCCGAATCCCGTAACGGAAGCGTTGCGAAATGTATTTGCCAAAACGCAAGGGACAACTCACTGTTCGTGGGGATTATGCAACAGTCGCTGATCAGGAAGTGCTAATCAGCCAAGAAAATTTGGGACTCACTCGAGAACCACTATCAGAAGACGTCCCGAACGACAAAGGTATCGATCTTGAAGAAAATTTGCAATTCTACGTACACCGATGGGGACTGTATGGAGAAACACCTACATGAAGGAATCACCTACAATGGAGGATCTGTTTCAACGGCTGGCGAACGCTGGATTGGAGCTCGGAGCAACTCTAACGGTAGTTCTTGTTCTGAGGAGTCTGCCGTCATCTTTTGAAGTGCTAACCACGGCGTTCGAGAGCCGCCCGGATGATGAACTTACGATGGGTGTTGTCAAGAGGAAATTTCTAGACGAAGCTTCAAAACGGAGTGAAAAATCTGTTCGGGGCGAATCCATACTGCGTGTGGATGCTGGATCCAAGACGATTATTTGCAATCATTGTCAGAAACCATGAAAAGAGAGTGTCGTTTGCTGAACCAGAAGAAGGAGGTCTGTTTCATTGACCGAATCTTCTTTAGTTACTGAGCAATTTGAGATGAAGGATTGGATCGTTGACTCCGGAGCGTCCAATCACATGTGTAGTGACAAAGGTTTCTCCAAAGACATCAAATCCATCTGCTGCAGAAACTACAATGGAAAAAAACCTAAATCAAATTATCTTATGCTCTCCTCGTCCCAGACCTCAACGCGAATCTGATCTCAGTTGGTCAACTGGCCGACAAAGGTACAGAGGTCCAGTTCACTGCCAAAGAATGTTTCATCGAGCACAAAAATCATGTGGCAGCGGTGGCTACTCCGCGAGATGGCTTGTACAACCTGATAGTCCCGAAGCAAAAAGTAATGGCCGATATGGCACAACATCCTAAAAATTGCTTGCACAACTGGCAGCGTAAGCTAGGACACCGTTACGTTGACGCAATTCACCAACTAAAGGCTGACTAAAAGTAAATTGGTACGCATAAAAAGACCTATAATTCGTGATTCAATAATTTTAAAAAGTCCATTAATGGTTGCTTTACAGAACTTTTATCAAAATTTCAAAATTACAGCATCAGATGGTAACATTTCTCCAATTCGAACGAAATCTGGAACCTTCCACTTTATGGAGCCTATCAGCGCCCGCACTGTGGAAAAGGACACGGAATCAGCGAATTTCTTCCATTTTGCCCGCATTTTCTGGATGTCCTTGGCTGAATAGTTCGTTGAAGTCGCTGCTTTGTAATTGCCCTGTATTTTTCGATTGGTCGAAATTCCGGGCAATTTGGAGGATTCACTGTTTTGGGGACAAAATCGATCTTGTTGGCAGCATACCACTCCAGAACCACCTTGGAGTAGTGGCAGGTGGCCAAATCGGGCAAAAATGACTTTGCCCCTATGCTTGCGGAACACTTTTTCAGGCCTTCTTCGATGTACACTAAGGATGTCATCGTCGAGGATGTGACGAATGGTTCCGTTTTCAGGCCACATCTGCAAATCGCTGGCCTTCTTCGAAAACATGTCAGCAAACATGAACTTGAATCTTCCCGGCAGATCCCCACGTCCAGTCACGATGTAAAACTTTTGACCGGGAAGCTGCTTAAAATCGAGTTTGACGTATTTTATGTCATCGATCAAAGTGCAGCCCTTGTGTTTCGTCAAAACACGATCGTACAAGAGCCTTGCACACTTTTTGGCCACGGAATTCTGCTTCATGTGCCGGTTCGGATGTTTACTGGCTGTGTACGACTTGTATCCTTCCCTGGCAAGGATGTTCCGCACCGATTGATAGTTGAACCTTCTGGCCACGTGCGTTGTACCACATCTCAAATCAATAGACCGGGTGGCTTTAACGCACCTCAACACCTTGCTGCGCAGCTGACGATCCCTGGTTCCAGTTTTTTCGTAGGTCCGCTGATTCCTTTCTACACTCAGTGTTTCCTTGTAGGTTTTGAGAACTCGATAAACTGTTTTCGGCATCTTCAGAACTTTAGCCAGCTTGGAACCGGACCACTCCGGATTTTCCAGGTGTTTGTGCACGTAATGTTTTTCTTCTTTCGAGTTCCATTTGACGTTATTTCTGAACGCGATCGAATATTTTGATCAAACTTGCACCAGTTATTCTCTATAGAAGTGTAAACAAACCACTTTCAAAGATTTCCGATGCCCAACACTAGAGGCGTACTAGTGGCGCGCGAGGGGCGTACCAATATACTTTTAGTCGATTGAGGAGGAGTGAAGTCACTCAGCAAGAATTGTACATGGGAGCTGGCTGCATTTCCAACTGGATGGAAAGCTATAGGATCGAAGTGGATTTTCAAGCGCAACAAAGATGAGCAAGGTAATGTAGTGTACTACACAGCACGTCTAGTGCCGCAAGGCGTCACGCAAAAATATGGCACCGATTATGATGAAAGTATTGCACCGGTCGTGAAGCAGATGACTTTCCGAGTATTGCTGTCGGATGCAAGCCAGAAGAAAATGTTTCTCAATCATGCCGACGTGAAGACAGCATATCTGCATGGAGTTTTGGAAGAAACGATTTTCATGCGTCCACTGCCAGCGTCCATTTTTGCGGATCCGAATCTCGTGTTCCACCTACGCCGAAGTCTGCAGGGATTTAAGCAAGCAGCACGTGTGTGGAATAAAACTTTTGACAAATTTTTCAAGTAGATGGGCTTTGTACAGTCAAACAATAATTCGTGCCTGTATAACCGGAAGAACGGCGAGAAGACCACATACTAGGAGAGTACGAAGAAATCATTCAAGTATTGAACCAACATTCCGTAGTGACGTCTCTAGGCGACATACGTCATTTTCTTGGCATAGAGGTGCTAAGAAACAACAGTAAAAACAGTTGTTTGAGATGGTAATCCTTCTTTATGTAGAATTCTCAAACTTTCTATGGTACGAGATACACTAGTGGTGATGGTTCTCCACAACCTTAAATAATATATAGTTCATACTACGAAATCGATCGTTAGATTCACCAATCAATTCGTTGTTTTCTGCCACGAAATTGATTTGTACTATTTAAGAAGCTGGTTCGTATCCAATACCACATGCACTGTCAAAAGCACGAAGTATTTGTATGATTAAAAAGAACATTCGTGAATTGTAGGAAAGCAATACGAAGAACTACAACTTTTTTTTTTAAATAAGAAAGATTCTTGGTGATTATCTATTTTATCGACTTAAAATGATATTCGTTAAATCATTGATGGAGATTTTTTTATGAGTTGAGAATTGAACCTTTCTTATTGAGGAGAGCTGTTTCTGAATCCATGGTTGATCTCACAAGGCCATGGTGACTTGTGAGAAGTAGCGTGATTAATGGAGAGGAATTAACAGCTTTCGGCTCGATGCGTGTGACGCTTTTTATTTCATGTGGAGGTAAACAAATGCCTTTAACTTCCTCAGCAGAACACCAATGTGTGCGGATACAATATAAAGAGGAACAGTGATTGGCTGATACGCACGAAATTCATTGCATACATTGTTTGAACAAGAGGTAATGGTGCTATTTTGAGAAATGACAAACAATGAAAGTTTCTTACAATTTATGAATCAAGTTTATTATGTACGATATCTATGTTTACAAAACGAGCCTAAGCGAATTTACGAAAAATTATGTTCAGTGTAGGGATGATTATACTTGCCACACAATTATACTGATGCAAAATGGTCTTGACAGCTCTGAACCGATAACTGTAGAAATTTATCTAGAGAACTAAGTGGAGAGCAGGCAATTAGAACCTGAGTGAAAATTTGTCTTCTCATAGAAACAAAGCTTTTTGTCAGTGTACAGAAGAAAAAAACGTAAAACGAACAGTTGGCTCCACTGTTCACAGTTTCCGATTATTTAATTCCTTGCTTGTCAGTGCGTCCCAAAAAGTAAACGACCTGAAGAAATAAAAAGAGTTTGGTTCCTCCCAAGCTGAGTGGAGAAACTTGGGATTGTAAAGGGGTTGGTTGGTGATGGGTCGCATACACTATATACTCGTATGAGCTGTCCTAGCACCGTTTGGGTTTGACCTTTTTTTCCGAGCTGGTTGATCGTATATTTTCTTAATACCAATAATAGCGGTTCGGAAATGATGAGATACAAACATTAATAATTCAGATAAGTGTCATTATTTTCTGCATAGGAGTTTGGTGAATTCAAATGGTTGTATGTGGGTCCAATAATCGAAATCAGTTTGGTATACTATAAATGCTTTAAGTTAGGCTTGATAGCAATGAAAAGGCTTGAAATTTACATTTATGTTAAGATTCTTTGATTGAAACCTATATGAATAAATGACCCTCCTACTTGAGCAGAATGCTCACAATCTACCGTCGCGTCGTTCATCTAAAATAAATAAGGAATCGAAAGCTGGACGGCAGTTCTCTTTTGCATGGGCAAGACAGGGAGCTTTTCCATGCCTGCAGCTCTTTCTTTGTCTTATAATATGCTCATAGCTTTCATCAAGCATGGCACGCTCTTGTTGAACATGGCTCTTTCTGTGCTATTCTAATGCGTTTATGCTTTGTGAGCTTGGAAACGTTTTAGTGCGGCCTCAAAGCCATTACCTTTTGGGATAAGACGAAGCGAAGAAAAGTGTCGTCGGAAGTAAATAATGGGACGAGGGTTGAACACACGTTATCGTGGTTTAGGCTCCGTTCCGTGCCCCAGATGAAAAAATGACAGCAGCAGCATTTGCTGGATGTTGTGAGCGTGGTAGCTTTGTCGAAATAAGGACGATGTGATGTTTGCATACACGTTTTCCGAGTTAGGACCGGAAATAGTCCAGACTAAAATCATCGTATTAGTTGGAGGGTTAAGCAGTGCCGTGCCCTTTTACGGTGCTTTGGTGACGTTGAAGTCTTAACGTAGATGATGATCAGGTTCTTTTCACGGAATTTAAATGCGACATTAATCAAAAAAAGTGGTGATGCAGTGGACTTGCGGTATCACTGTTTATAAAAAATGGTACAGGTTTTGAGATAATTTTTCCACTGTTTTTAACCAATTTCAAATCGGATCTTGTTTATGCTTCTGAAACTAGTTTTAATTGATTCAAAACGAATGACTTCATATATGAAACACCTTTGTGGAAGATAATTTTGCTCTTAAATTTCAATCAAGGCAAAAAAAACTATCGTTCCGCATAAGTTCTTATTCGGCGCCAGTTCATATTGCGGTTCACAATGTTATGGCTATATTATTCATCTCATTTTTTCAGAAAGGTTTATAAACAAGATCTATCTGATCTTTTGAAATTTTATGACCAAAGATATGTCTAATTTTTCTTTGCGTATTATATTTTGCTTTACTTTCTTTACGTATTATATTTTGAAAAATGTTTATCATTATTACTTTAAGTATGAGATTTTGATTTTTTTATTTATATAATTACTTGTTACTTATATTTATAAGGACTGCTCTGATTTTCAGTCATACCAAAAAAGGACCCATCATTAAAAAAATTGTGCAGGACAGCTTTCAAAGTAAACTTCAAACTTGGGTTGGAAACGTATCTTTCCATCTAAATATACATTCTAGACCAGTGTGCGTTGGATTGCAACGTTCAGTTAACGTACTCGGCCAAGATAACGAAACGACACGATTCCTCAGAAGAGTTGTGTTGTGTCTTACCTGCGCATCGATTACCTTGCGACCTCGACTGTAAACGTCAGTTGACAGTCGTAGTAACCGATGCACTGATCGGTTAAGCCGAAGGGCTCGAGAAGGAAAAGAAATACACAGACGTGCAGTCTATTCTGAAGTCGTAACCAGTGCGGTCCCTTAAATGAATATCACATAAAAGTGGCGACGAGTATAAAAAGTGATCATTCGCGTGTGATTTTAAAACATTAATTTCGATTTTTATTTACGGTTAAAAGCGGTACCGACCGTGTAGCGGGTGATAGAGTAAGAACGGGAGGAAATTTTCCCCACGGCATTCGCTGCAGTGACTACAGCTTTCACTAACCCAGTGATAGGCCAGTATCGACTTAAAAAGTAGAGAGGTTACGGAATTTTGTTCAATATTACCAAGCGGAATTTTGACAATTGATCTGCATGGAACGAAATGTCACCTTCACTTACGGAATAATCGAGCGGAATATTTTTCCGAAAGTAAAAGTGACAGCTCCCATTAGTTTGCGTGGAAACCTTACAAATTCCAATTTTATTTTTCGTTCTTTTCAGGTGGATACTGCTTCAGAAATTTCTTTTCGATTCTTTACTCTTCCGTTTCAGTAAACGGAATTTAATATGGGATTGAGATAGAAAAAGAAATTTCTTTCGAACTCGAAACCGACCTGATACAACAGCAAGTAAAAACATATAGAGAAATCCTTTCTGCTTGAGATTTCTCCATTTTGTTTCGCATAATCGGATCGGTTTCGCTCAAAATAGCGAAAAGGCCTTTTCGCTTTTAATGTGTTTTGTTCTCAAAAACAATTATTTTAATTTTTGTTAAAAAAAGTTTTCTTTTTTAAACAAAAGAGAAGTAAGAAATCATCTGCATTGCAATTAAAATACAATACGAGGGAACAGATTTCGTTTTAAGTCCGATAAATTCGATGAATCGTGGTCAAGTCGAAGATACTTGACCAATCGACGAGTGGTTTCTTGTTGGAGAGGTGGATTGGTTACGGACTCCGGAATTAAATTGACTGAAGACGAATCGGCCTCGGAGAATCCGGGAATCTGTTTCTGGCGTTGGGAATCTGGGGATTCTAGGAAGATCTTTTGTCACTAGTCACACGGTGTGTGGTAACGGTCAGCGTAGTGCGGTGAGTCATTTTTTTTTTCTATTATGCTTTCCATTACGGTGTGTAGATTTTACTACCATTTTTGAACAGTGAAAAATTGTATTTTTTTTGTGTTGCATTCTTTTCATTTATTTTTCTTATTTCTCAACCGACATCGACCATTTTGTTTATTTTATTGTCCTATTTAAAACTCAACTATACCATTCAATTCGTTTTCATTTTATTGTATTTGGGCTTCCTTATATTGAAATTGATTAATAGTTTTTGCATCTTTATTTTACGGTTGAATAAGTAAATAGCCTCATCCAATATGGCTTTCATGCAAGAACCCTATCGTAGGGGTACTTCTATCACCGACTGGTTTACACGGCTGATTTCATTTTTCAATGTGAACAAGGTAAAGAAAGAGGACAAATTAGCATATTTTATAACCATGAGCGGACCCGTAATATTCTCTGAGATCTAGCTTTTATATCCGGCCGGTAATTTCGAGGAGGCTGCGCTTGATGATATTGTATATAAGCTCAAAAATCGCCTCGACAAATCAGACCCGGATCTAGTACAAAGGTACAAGTTCAGTACCAGGGTTCAGCACTCAGGCGAAACAACAGAAGGTTTTGTCTTGAGTTTGAAATTGCAAGCCGAGTTTTGTGGGTTTGCTAATTTCAAGAATATAACAATACTAGATCGTATTATTGCAGGACTTAATGACAAAAGTCTCAGGCAAAGACTTTTGAGCGAGGATAAATTTACTTTGGCCAATGCGGAAAAACTAATTACAACTTGGGAGGTAGCTCGCACCATTGCTGGGGTTGCTGAACACCCTGGAAATGAAATACCTAACATGGCGGCGGCTATGGATAATGAGCCAGCTCGCTACTTTGGTGTATATGGAGCGAAATTGGCCATGGTGGCGGCTATGGATAATGAGCCAGCTCGCTACTTTGGTGTATATAGAGCGAAATTGGCAAAGGTGTATGAATTGGCCAAGAAAAATCGGAAGCCTGAGGTAAATGAAGGGGCCACCACAAGTATGGGGTCAGTGAGAAGCCGTTTAGGGTATAGGCCGATGCAGCAAACGGACAGAGCTTGACGAGGAGCCAGAACGGGGAACTTCCGATCGCAGGAAAGACGGTTTGATGGACATCGACAATGGCAGCGACCCGACTACTCGCAAATGATTTGTAATTTTTGCGGAGTCAAAGGCCTTTTTCGGAAGAAGTGCTTCAAGCTGAAGAACTTGCAACGTAACACCGTGAATCTAGCTGACTCATATAAGCCCGGTGCCTGGGCGGACAGGCACATCTCGGAGTTGCTACAAAAGGATGCAAGCTCAAGAATCAGACGACGATGAAAGTGATACAGGTAATTTGCAGTATTTGATGGTATCATTGATATAAAAAATTAGTAGTCCTGGCTTGGTACAAGTGAACATTGAAAATAAAAATTTAGAAATTTAGGTGGATTGTGGCTCGTTTATATCTGTGATAAGTAAAATGCGATATATGTCGAAATTTGACAATCTATTGCGAAGTTACAACAAGCAACTTATAGTTGTGATTGACTATAAATAATTTGAATAATGAGTCCAGCGAAGTGGCGATCGATAAAATAAAAGAAAAATATGACAAAGTGTTTCAAACGGATTTTTCATTGCCTCTCAAAGGATTTAAAGCAGAATAGGTCATGAAGAATGAAATTCCGATTTTTAAAAAAGCCTACGATGTGTTCTATCGATTGAAGGATAGAGTTGCAGATTATTTGGATAAATTAGAGAAAGAAAAAGTAATTACAAAAATTTATACAAGTGAATGGGCCTCACCAATCATTATAGTTATGAAGAAAAATAACGACATTCGATTGGTCATTGATTGCAAGGTATCGATTAATAGGTCAATTATTCCTAATACTTATCCATTACCTACAGTGCAAGATATTTTTGCCAATTTAGCTGGGTGCAAGATTTTTTTGCGCTCTTGATTGGCAAGGCGCATACACACAGTTGAAATTCATGGATAGTTCAGAATTATTATTGGTTAGAACTGTTAAAGAGTTCCTAAATAGAATCCTTATGGCTCCTAATATTATGGAGTTAGACATGAAAGACCAGATAAACCGATTTTTATTTAATTTTAGAAACAACAACTTGTCGACAGAGGGGCATTTCCCATCGGAAAGAATTTTTAGATATACACCAAAGAATATACAAATCCAAAAAAAAACACTACAAAAAAACAAATTCAAAACATGCAAGTACCAGATGATGATAATCATATTGATCATCAAAGCGGAAATATTCCAGAACCTTCAAATGATGCTATCGATAATATGATGGCTGGGGACGATATATGGTATAAAAGTCATAACCCCCACCATCATGCAAGATGGATCAAGGCCACATTTATTAAAAAGCATTCTCATAATATATTTCAGATATACATTGGAAACGTCAGCGCAATGGCGCATCGAACACAGATCAGAATCAGTAAGGAAGTACCATGGCAAAAGCCGAACGTTTTGGTCGCGAGGCAAAGCAGTAACTCAGAGAGGGACGAACCGATGTTTCCAGACGATGAGCCGATGTCAATCGCTAGCGATGTAGCAACACAAGAGGCTCCGAAGGGAGACAGAAGCGCCGAAACTCCGGGAACCCTCAAATAGAGTCAAAAAGATCGAATCATTCGAAGAAGCCAAATTGCTAGGAAGATTTTTATTATGATTAATTACTGTTGCCTTCGGATTATTTTTTGCTGAATTCAAAATTGAAATCTCTATGCAACTGTTTACAAGTTTTTATTGTATCTTTTGCTCTTATATACTTAGTTGACCAAAGTCAAGTTCTGATTGTATTATCATATTCTCTACCAGGGAAAGATTTGTTGTGTCTTACCTGCGCATCAATTACCTTGCGACCTCGACTGTAAACGTCAATTGACAGTCGTCGTAGCCGATGCTCTGATCGGTTGAGCCGAAGGGCTCGAGAAGGAAAAGAAATACACAGACGTGCAGTATTCTGAAGTCGTAACCAGTGCGGTTCCTTAAATAAATATCACGATCTACTTAGCCTAAGAGCGTGCATAAAAAATTGAAGCAGCTGTGGCCCCTGAAGGATATTCGTAGAACTTTGGTGATAATTTAGACGATTGGAATTACTCCCCGTACCCGTATGCAAGCTGTATTTCCAGTCTTGTGAAGTTGGAACTGCGATGAGAGTTGCACATTCATAAGCTGTGATTTTTTGAACCAGTCATATTACCCGGTGGTTTCTGGATCATTCAATTTGTTCTCCGCAAAATGAAATCAGTAGGCCAATTAAAAAGGGTTTTGAAGATGTTTACTTAATGTCAATATTTTTTTTTTCGTGAACTTTTGGTGAAAACTGCAACAATATTGATTTAGAACGACTATAATTTATGTTGTTTTGTGGTAAAATCTTCCTGATAAAACGATCATCCGACTAAACTGCGAACAAATAAAAACAAACCCATACATTTGTTATAACTCTCTACTTTGAGGTGTGCTTATGCGCAAATTAAATTGATTGAACTGAACACACCCACACACACAAGAATATGTGCAACTCTACTGAATCATAAAGGCTTGACACGAAAAAATCCAGACACCCAGAGACAGGTTCAGTTGTTCACCCGTAGTTTCAAGTCGCTTGAAGTTTTCATGTAAAGATCGTTAATAATCGTTAATAACACAGAAAATTCGGGTTTTCCCGTTCAGACACGATGCAGTGTCTGAGCGCAAGTCGAGCAGTGAAGAAGTCTGTAAGACGCAGAGGAAATAGGCCTACCTGTCAAAGGATAAGCTTTTCCTAGTGGAATTGAAAAAAAAATTGCTCGCGTTTACTAGTGATAGCTTGAAAAAGTGTTTAAATTTTTTAATTTTTATTTATTTTAAAGTGAGCATGTGAAGTTTTAATTTAAGTTTTCCTAGTTTTCCAAGAAAACAGTGATGAAGTTTGTCAGAAGTAGATAATTTATCATCTCCATGCGAAGCGCTAGGAGTGGACGGTAATTTATTGCTAGAACGAAATAGACATGAAGAGAAAGTGTATTGATAGTTCCGTCTAGGGCAACGGCAGGCTTTGAAAATTGAAAGATCAAGTTTGAAAACGAGCGGAGGGCATTATTGAACGGTAGTATCCGATCAGGCACATAACCCTTTACCATACTACCCCATGCGGGATAGGCAAGAGGAGGAAATCCCCTTGACTGGCAAGAAAACAGTGTTATTTATAGTGATAGGGTATGGTTTTTTTTTCGTATTTGTATGTTAGAATTACTCAACCTACTGTAACATGCCGAATTCACATACTCATTTGTGAGTATATTTTATTTAAGCTAATGAAGAAGACCACCAGGCAAACGCCGGGGTGGCCTCTGCTGTACACAGAAGTAGTCTCCATTCTATTCGGGCCATAGCTACACTTTGCCAGCCTCACATTGTACGAAGGGTCCGCAGGTCGCCTTCTACTTGATCGACCCACCATGCTAATTGCACGCCTTTTCTTCTTATGCCCGGCGATTCGTTACCGAAAATCAATTTAACAGGGCTGTCGTCCGACATTCCGACAACATGTCCAGCTCACCGAGTCGACCGATTTTAACGATAGGAGGTACTGCCAGCAACTGATGCAATTCGTGGTTAATTTGCCTCCTCCACGTTCCGTGTTCCATCTGCACTTCACGGTAGATCGTACGTAGTTTCTCTCGTCGACCATGTCGTGTAAATGGTCTACTTTGTAGTTCGGGAACTTTGTTCGATCTTTGCGTCTTTCGGAGTCCAAAGTAGGCACGATCGCCAGCTCTTATGCACCTTTGCATCTCTCTGCTGGTGTTGTATCGGCGGTCACCAATGCACAGTAGTCCAGAATTACGTTTCCAGCCTACGTTTGAAGTTTTTAAGCAAAATTGTCTTGTACAAAGTTGTTTCTTATAATATGGCCCTTCTTTTGGTGTAAATTAAAACTAGAGTGGCCCTTGTTTTCAGAGAAATCGTATATCTAGCTTTCTTATTTGCAGCAATAAAGGCATATATGCTTCGGAAAAGTTGTAGATGAAAAAAATTTAAGCAACTTTGATTGGTTTTTTGTAGGGATACCCTTTGAAATCGTAGGAAAACTGTCCTTATGAAGGTCTCTACTTCCGATATTATTTCAGTTAGAAGTGCTAGTGTTGTAGTTAGTGTTTCGAAAGATACACAGTTACTCTAGTTAGATCACATGGTGAATTAAATCGGCAGCTGCTGCAAATTTATTTATTTATTTGTCGTCAATCAATAGTAGACCGTTTTGTTACAATAGTGCTTACATTTTATGTTTCACTTATATATACAGTACGCCTTAGGAAACTAACACACCAGATTTGCATTT
Organism: Aedes koreicus; assembly: GCA_024533555.2. NCBI lineage: Eukaryota > Metazoa > Arthropoda > Insecta > Diptera > Culicidae > Aedes > Aedes koreicus. The sequence goes on from JAHHFK020003986.1 coordinate 442,051, forward strand.
TTAATGTTTTGAATCGTTCGTCATTATCTAATTGAATTGAAGCATTGTTTTAGTTTTGTTTTGGTCATAGTAAAGTCTACATTTTCTCCATGTTTATTGTAAGTTGCCATCATCTGATTCAGAGGTACAAATTTGGCGTAATTTGTACGATGATGGCTTGTAATAAATATATTTCTATTTCGTAGTTGCCGCGACGGTATGTAAAAATTAAGTTTTGACAAAAGTTCTGCTGAATCAACGCGTTGCGAAACAATGTCATTTACGAATGATACTAATGCAAATTCACGGCGCTCTTTCAATGATTGGATGCTGATGAGCATGCAGCGGTCTTCATAAGATGGAAGCGGAAACCTTGTCCAACCTAATTTACGAAGTGCATACAGTAAAAATTGCTTCTGTACCGATTCTAGTCGTTCTTCATGGGTGACTGAAAATGGTGACCAAACCACGCTACAATATTCCAGTATTGACCTCACATATGCAATGTACAATGTTTTTATTGTGTACGGATCATGAAAATTGTAACAAAAACGTTTTATAAATCCAAGCATATTATTTGCTCTGTTGATGATAGTATTGTAATGCTCAATGAAAGTTAGTTTCGAGTCCAAGATAACTCCTAAATCCCTTGTTCTTTTACATTTCTCAACTGGCTGATTCCCTAGATTGATAGTTATGTCTGGGGTGTTTCGTTTCCTACTAAAAGCTATCGAATTACATTTCTTTACGTTCAGCTGTAAAAGACTTTTGTTGCACCAAATATAGAAATCATTTATTTCTTTCTGGAATGTCATGATATCTTCTTTGTTTCTTATTTCTAAAAATAGTTTCATGTCATCAGCGTAAATAAGAAATTTAATGTTTTTGAGAATAAAGGAAATGTCATTTACATACAAAATGAATAAAAGAGGACCTAAGTGAGAGCCTTGGGGGACTCCAGAAGTGACCTTAATAGGATTTGATTTCTTCCCTTTGAATCTAACTATTTGTTGACGGTTAGTAAGATAGGATTCGAGCCATCGGAGGATTCCTGCCTCAATTCCCATTTTTCGCAATTTGAATAGAAGCATGGGTATGTCAATGCGATCAAAAGCCTTGCTGAAGTCTGTATAAAGAGCTTCTACATGGTTGCCATTGTCCATTGCTATCAGTGAGTAGTTGACGAATTCCAATAAATTTGTGCTAGTTGATCGTCCTTTGAAGAATCCATGTTGCTTATTAGTCAGTCTGTTTTTGATTTGAGAAAACAATTTTTCATTGATAATTGCTTCAAAAAGTTTAGGAATGCAGGAAATAATGGCAATTCCACGATAGTTACAAATGTCCGATTTTTTTCCACTTTTAAAAATAGGTACTAGATAGGAACTTTTCCAAAGTTTGGGGAAGATCCCAGATTCCAGTGACATATTAAAAAGCCAAAATAAAGGTGCTGTAAGTTCTAATGCTAAGTTCTTCATAAATACAAGTGGTATTCCATCAGGGCCAGAACCTTTGGAAACGTCTAATTTATTCAAACCTTCCAAGATGTCTTGAAATTTGACTTGACTAACTCCAATGTCCCTTGAAAATTCTGGGAAAAAATTGAAATATTCATAATCGCGATCTTCTTCATCAAACGTGGTATAGATTTCTTGAAAGAATGTTGCAAATAGATTGCAAATTTCTTCCGCGTTATCACCAACATTTGAGTTAAGATGCATTCTAGATGGGAAATTGTCAGATTAAACTTAGTTTTAACATAATTGAAGAATTTTTTTGGACAAGACTTAATTTCAAGTTCGGTTTTTGAATTATGCTCATCATATGCATTACTAATAGCAAGATTCAGTTCATCGCAAACCTTCAAATAGTATGTCAGATTATAACTGTTACCATCTCTTTTATACATTTTGTGGGCCTTTTGCTTCCGATTTTTAAATTTTTTTATTTCTTCATTATACCAAACTGGGTGGTTCGAATTACCTTGTCGCCTAATTTTTTTGAGTGGTACTTGTTCAACTACTATTTCAAACAATAATTTATAGAAAACCTCAACAGAAGTTTCAACATTTGCTTCATTCTTAAAGATCGTTTGCCAATCAATTCCGTTAAGTTTGTGTCTTATGATATCATAATTTGCTAAATGATATTGAAAGACCTCTTCATATTCATAGTCGTTGGGTTTTTCGTATTCATGAACAAATAAGGAAAACTCAATTGCTGTGTGAAAAGCTTCATTTTTCCATAATGGAAAAATAGATTTACTTACACAGAAGTCTTCCTGAATATTTGTCAATAAAAAATCTAAATAGCAATTTTGTTGGTTTTTTACATGGTTAATTTGATTGAGCCCCAAGACTGCAGTTTTGTCGAAAATAAGCTGCAATGTTTCATTCTCCCCAACGACTGGGAGTAAGTTGCACTCGTTTTCATTGTCTAGAATGAAGTCAGCACTACGTTGATTAAAATCACCGTATATGTGAACTTTCACTTCTGGGGAAAGTTCAGACATAATTTCATCAGCAGTTTGAAAAAAATGGTCATATGCTTCTTTGCGAGCGTTATTTGGGGGAAAATACACTGTGGCAAATACATGTATTTCACCTGCCATGTGTACTTTCACCCATACATGTTCGAATTCCTTAACTGTAGATGTATCAATGATTTCTGAATTAAATTTGGTAGAAATAGCTATTAAAACACCCCCACCTGACTTCTTTTCAGAAATTTCCAAATTGCGGTCATTTCTAAAAACATTATAAGAATGTCCGAAGACTTCTTCACTCCTAACGCTTTGATCCCAACTGGTTTCAGTTCCCATTATTATTGGGAATGAGCAACCCAAAATTTTATTATGAATTTCTTGAATTTTTACCGCACTTCTCATACGGTTAAAATTTTGGCAATAAACTATTATTTCGGTACTTAATTGTATTTTAGGTGGAAGCGTTTGCAGATTCGAGTTAGTCGATAAATTAAAATTATTAAAACTAATTACCCCTCTTTGATCTAGAGATGTCGTCAAGTTCTCGTTATCGTCGTGCGCTTCAAAATCATTATCCTCCTCTAAGGGAGGAATCAGAGTGATAGTTGGCTAAGCAGAAATGTGACTTTCGCAGTGAATTCTCCAAAAACTTCTCTGAAAAGAAAACTAAAACCATTCTGCAGGAGAACTCAGCAAAACCATTTGCGGGAAATAAAATCAAAATTTACCACCGCAGAATTGGGATTCGCAGCGGCGTCAAGTGCAAGAGCAGATGGTCGTCGTAATTCTGGAAAGGTATTTGAAAAAATTGCGAAAAATCCAGAATCAGATCTTGCAGACTCATTTACATCTGAAACCAGTTATGATACCGATGTCTCCCGAAAAGGCAATCGGCTTCATATGCCGAAATGATTTCAGCAAAGCACAATACATGGACGTACGAATTACCACCATGGAGCAGTATTAATCTATACCCGCCGTACAAAACTATAGCAAAAAAAGTTTTGGCAATGTTTGACATCATAATAAATCCTATAAGTACAACAAGTATTCGTATAAAACTGTCTGAGGCAAGTGTTGTGCTTCAAGATCTAATTGATCATACTGCGAAGCGCCTAATAGAGTTCATCAAGTATTGTTGTTTGGTTCTTATGTTTGTTGATATATATAATATATTGTTTATTTGCTGAAAAAAAGGTAAACATTCTTTGGTAAAATTGTAACATAGCTTATTTCAAGCCACGTTGCCAACACACATTTTTGTATCTTTTGAATAAAACGTTTTAGAACCATTTTCCCTAAATAACTTAGGGTGTCCCTACAAAAAAATAAGTTTTTTGCTCTAACTTTTTTATTTCAAATTTGCCAACAAAGTTGTCTCCACATAGTTTTTAGAACTTAAAAAGCTGTAACTTTTGACCCGATGTATTTTACCGTTATCGATTTACTTAAGATTTTCTTATAAAATTACGCCCTTTTCAAATTTGTTTTACTACATATCCTATCTCCGGTTTTCAAATATTATTTAAATGTAAAACCTTCCAAATGCAGTTGAGAAAAAAAATTTCTGTCTGCCCCAACCAGAGACATCCACTTTTGAAAAAGGCCTATTTTTTTACAAAAAAAAACACAATAGTTTTTGTTTGACATACGATAACGACGATTGTAAAAAAAAGTTGAAATAAAAAATTATATGATGTTTATAGGGACACCCTTAGCTACACAGGAAAAATTGCTCTTATTCTTTCATTTAAAAAGCTACAGAAAAATTTGTTCAATCAAAGTTGCTTAAATTTTTTTCATAAACAACTTTTCCGAAGAACATATGCATTTATGTCTGCAAATAAAAAAGTTATATTTTCGATTTCTCTGTAAACAAGGACCACCCTAGCTTTCATTTACACCAAAAGAAGAGCCTTTTTATCAGAAACAACTTTGTAGAGGACAATTTTGCTCCAAAACTTCAGACTTAGGCTGAAAACGTATCTTTCCAGCTAAATTCGCATTCTGGACCACTGTGCAATGAATTCAGATACACATTCGTCTACCGCCTAGATTTCATCACCTTTGGTCTGAACTCGTGGTGGAAGGCTAACAATGTTGTCTCGTCAGCCTTTTTTCATCGTGTATTTTGTCTTTGATGCATTGATCACATGCTCAATCCTAATTCTTTAAGCTTTAAGTTTTAATGTACTTTCCTGCAATCTTCTCAAAGTTGCGTGCTACAATATCAACGTCTCGTCAACAGTCACTCGTCAGCTGGCAGTATAAATGGAGTAAAGGAGATTTGGGGCGATGGCAACATTCTATCATCCCAAAGGTGTCGAAGAAATCCTGGTTTAAGGGGATGGATGTGGGTCGAGACTTCATTCGTGTCATGTCTCGCCTCATGTCCAATCATTATTCTTTGAACGCTCATTTATACCGGGTTGGGCTGAGCGACAGCAATCTCTGCGAGTGTGGACAAGGCTATCAGGACGCAGATCACGTTATTTGGTCTTGTGATGAACATCGTGAAGTCAGATCTGAGCTTAATGATTCCCTTCGGGCTCGAAGTAGACAACACAATGTGCCAAATCGAGATATTTTGGCTGTACGTGATTTGGAGTACATGAACCTCATTTATGTGTTTTTGACTAACATTAGCTTTAGATTGTAGTTAGTTTAACCTGTATGTTTACTATAAGTTTTTTTTTATCTGTGTATGTGTGTTTTTTTTTCTTTTTCAAAAAATGTTCAAGTCAAAAGTAAACCATAAATTGTATAGTTATAAGTTTTTAGATAATTTAGAATTTAAATTTAATGTGTTATGTAAACCATACCTTAAATTCCCACCCTCTTTCCCATCCGTAATTTGTAATTCCTATTAACATCGAGACGGTCGCGAGTAATCGGCTCTATCCTCCTAACTTTAGTTTTAAGATAAATGATGTATATAAATATGAAAATTTGGCTCTGTAAAGTTGATTCGATTGAGCCTGTACAAATAAACGATTATTTAAAAAAAAAAATATCAACGTCGGTGGTGAAGCCAAAAAGTTGGACGGACTGCCTGAAGTTCAAACGACTCAAGAGCGTTTCCCCGTTCTTTAAATCACACGCACCAATGCATTGTTAAATAGCAAACACGACAAGCCATCGCCTTGCTTTAACCCTCTCCGAGATTCAAAGGGACACGAGAGTTTCCCTGAGCCTCGGACATCACACATCACACGATTCATTTGAAACTATGTCACCTGGGAATCAACTCGCCTCGCCGAATCTACTGAAGAAAGCTGGGAAGTTATCGTCGGTGTACGAGAAGCAGGGGGTCGTTATAGTGAAGCGCTCCATCGATCAACAACCTGTGGCCATGGCACTATGGTACGAATGGACAAATTTCGCGACAAAAATCGATAACTCGGAAACCAATAACTTTAGACACACGATGTCTTCGGATGGTTTGATCTAAAAAATGATATCTATCTTTTGGTTTGGATGGTGACAAGGGTGGTCCGTTTTTGCTCATAATAAAAATTCTAACTTTTTATTGTTATGGTTTACCGGTGAATAATCTCCTACAAAATTCAAGATTATTTAATTTGAAGAAACTTTGCTGAAGAAATTTACCTTTTATCTCATCTACGTATCGTTTTATAACAGTTTTTCTAACTTTCCTTAGGGTGGGTCTTGAAAAAACTGTTTTTTTGCTCTAACTTTTTTATTTGAATTTATATTTGAAATCTTTGTTCTAATGAATTTTAGAATATAAAAATACGCATATTTTAATGGTACAAAATCTAGCTATTACCTAAGACAAGTTATAGAGGTTAAAGTGTTAAAAAAATACATTTTTTCATGACATCTCACTCCCTTATTTGCAAATATTTGCAAAAACAAAGCACGTACACTAAAAGTATAAGCTTTTATCTACAAAATATTTGCAAAATTTTCTGTCCCCTCTTGTCCCCCTTCATAGAGAAACCGTTTTAGAATTGGAAGTTTTGCATTTTTTTTCTACAAAACTTTCGATCAGCAGCATCAACAATTATCATTATTGAGCGTGCTGTGGATTCTTTTAACCAACTCCATTAAGCAATCTTAGCAACCCTCATTTGTATACAAACGATAGAATGACATTTGTTCTACGCATCAGCTTATTGAAGAGCTAATAGTTGTGCGTATACGGTGGCGATATCCGTTAGTGGCTGATAGATTTGTGATTTTTCCATTAAGAGACACGGTCGGAAATAGCCTAGGTGAGTATTGATATAAGTAATTATAGGTTTATCATGGGAAATATTATTTAAATGTAAAACCTTCCAAATGCAGTTGAGAAAAAAAATTTCTGTCTGCCCCAACCAGAGACATCCACTTTTGAAAAAGGCCTATTTTTTTACAAAAAAAAACACAATAGTTTTTGTTTGACATACGATAACGACGATTGTAAAAAAAAGTTGAAATAAAAAATTATATGATGTTTATAGGGACACCCTTAGCTACACAGGAAAAATTGCTCTTATTCTTTCATTTAAAAAGCTACAGAAAAATTTGTTCAATCAAAGTTGCTTAAATTTTTTTCATAAACAACTTTTCCGAAGAACATATGCATTTATGTCTGCAAATAAAAAAGTTATATTTTCGATTTCTCTGTAAACAAGGACCACCCTAGCTTTCATTTACACCAAAAGAAGAGCCTTTTTATCAGAAACAACTTTGTAGAGGACAATTTTGCTCCAAAACTTCAGACTTAGGCTGAAAACGTATCTTTCCAGCTAAATTCGCATTCTGGACCACTGTGCAATGAATTCAGATACACATTCGTCTACCGCCTAGATTTCATCACCTTTGGTCTGAACTCGTGGTGGAAGGCTAACAATGTTGTCTCGTCAGCCTTTTTTCATCGTGTATTTTGTCTTTGATGCATTGATCACATGCTCAATCCTAATTCTTTAAGCTTTAAGTTTTAATGTACTTTCCTGCAATCTTCTCAAAGTTGCGTGCTACAATATCAACGTCTCGTCAACAGTCACTCGTCAGCTGGCAGTATAAATGGAGTAAAGGAGATTTGGGGCGATGGCAACATTCTATCATCCCAAAGGTGTCGAAGAAATCCTGGTTTAAGGGGATGGATGTGGGTCGAGACTTCATTCGTGTCATGTCTCGCCTCATGTCCAATCATTATTCTTTGAACGCTCATTTATACCGGGTTGGGCTGAGCGACAGCAATCTCTGCGAGTGTGGACAAGGCTATCAGGACGCAGATCACGTTATTTGGTCTTGTGATGAACATCGTGAAGTCAGATCTGAGCTTAATGATTCCCTTCGGGCTCGAAGTAGACAACACAATGTGCCAAATCGAGATATTTTGGCTGTACGTGATTTGGAGTACATGAACCTCATTTATGTGTTTTTGACTAACATTAGCTTTAGATTGTAGTTAGTTTAACCTGTATGTTTACTATAAGTTTTTTTTTATCTGTGTATGTGTGTTTTTTTTTCTTTTTCAAAAAATGTTCAAGTCAAAAGTAAACCATAAATTGTATAGTTATAAGTTTTTAGATAATTTAGAATTTAAATTTAATGTGTTATGTAAACCATACCTTAAATTCCCATCCGTAATTTGTAATTCCTATTAACATCGAGACGGTCGCGAGTAATCGGCTCTATCCTCCTAACTTTAGTTTTAAGATAAATGATGTATATAAATATGAAAATTTGGCTCTGTAAAGTTGATTCGATTGAGCCTGTACAAATAAACGATTATTTAAAAAAAAAAATATCAACGTCGGTGGTGAAGCCAAAAAGTTGGACGGACTGCCTGAAGTTCAAACGACTCAAGAGCGTTTCCCCGTTCTTTAAATCACACGCACCAATGCATTGTTAAATAGCAAACACGACAAGCCATCGCCTTGCTTTAACCCTCTCCGAGATTCAAAGGGACACGAGAGTTTCCCTGAGCCTCGGACATCACACATCACACGATTCATTTGAAACTATGTCACCTGGGAATCAACTCGCCTCGCCGAATCTACTGAAGAAAGCTGGGAAGTTATCGTCGGTGTACGAGAAGCAGGGGGTCGTTATAGTGAAGCGCTCCATCGATCAACAACCTGTGGCCATGGCACTATGGTACGAATGGACAAATTTCGCGACAAAAATCGATAACTCGGAAACCAATAACTTTAGACACACGATGTCTTCGGATGGTTTGATCTAAAAAATGATATCTATCTTTTGGTTTGGATGGTGACAAGGGTGGTCCGTTTTTGCTCATAATAAAAATTCTAACTTTTTATTGTTATGGTTTACCGGTGAATAATCTCCTACAAAATTCAAGATTATTTAATTTGAAGAAACTTTGCTGAAGAAATTTACCTTTTATCTCATCTACGTATCGTTTTATAACAGTTTTTCTAACTTTCCTTAGGGTGGGTCTTGAAAAAACTGTTTTTTTGCTCTAACTTTTTTATTTGAATTTATATTTGAAATCTTTGTTCTAATGAATTTTAGAATATAAAAATACGCATATTTTAATGGTACAAAATCTAGCTATTACCTAAGACAAGTTATAGAGGTTAAAGTGTTAAAAAAATACATTTTTTCATGACATCTCACTCCCTTATTTGCAAATATTTGCAAAAACAAAGCACGTACACTAAAAGTATAAGCTTTTATCTACAAAATATTTGCAAAATTTTCTGTCCCCTCTTGTCCCCCTTCATAGAGAAACCGTTTTAGAATTGGAAGTTTTGCATTTTTTTTCTACAAAACTTTCGATCAGCAGCATCAACAATTATCATTATTGAGCGTGCTGTGGATTCTTTTAACCAACTCCATTAAGCAATCTTAGCAACCCTCATTTGTATACAAACGATAGAATGACATTTGTTCTACGCATCAGCTTATTGAAGAGCTAATAGTTGTGCGTATACGGTGGCGATATCCGTTAGTGGCTGATAGATTTGTGATTTTTCCATTAAGAGACACGGTCGGAAATAGCCTAGGTGAGTATTGATATAAGTAATTATAGGTTTATCATGGGAAATTTTCGAAATGACTTATTTTGAAGAAATGGACAAGCGCAAATTGTTTACTTTATGGAAAAATACACAAGGAAACACTGGTAAAAAATTTGAAAATGTATGTTCTGCAGTGTTCAAAGCGTATGGTGTCCAGGAAAATGATAAGTCGGAGAAAGCCAATAACATTTCATCGATTGTAAAGGACACGTGCAGCTTTTTCAAAAGAATTTATATAAAGCATAAACGTTTTCAACAATAACGAAAAATATTTCAATAAACCATTTCCACTTCCCAATCAAATTTTGGAAAACATTCCCACGACATCCAATGATCAGGATGTTGAGATAATTGCATCATCCTCAAACATGGTTCCTCGAGGTAAAAAACACTATTCTATTGTTGACAAAATGTATAAAAGGTTTTTTTTAACCATAGGTCGCCCAAAGAAGCGTTTGAATGACCTGAGCTTTGAAAGAAGACGTAAAATTTCTTGCCGTCAAGCCGCAGAAGTAAGCAATTCTGAGCTTATCCTTCTGCAGTCCGTCTGCAATGCAGCAAAGAAAAATAGAAACTCATGCCTTTATAAGATAATCAAAAAAATTATAGCTAACTTCGATAACCTTGAAAACATTCTGCAACGCATAGAAACGGACATCCCAAAACTATTTTCGCCAAGTGAAGCTTTGAGTTTGTTGTTGGACGAATCACTGACAAAAGCTTCTTACATAAGATTGAGGAATGAAACAAAAGTAAGGAATGTTCACATTTTCCCATCTTATTATCAGGTATTTAATAACGGTATTTAGTTCTTTTAATAGTTATTTTATGCTACAAAACTTTTATTTGATATTGTTAGGTCGTGGCAGCGAAGGCTGAATGCCGCCCGGATAAATCGGAAATAAAAATTACGTCGACTAAGACGTGTACAACCATAAGTGCACTCGCGAAGCACACTATTAGTCGAATAGTGGATCATAATTCAATAATTCAGCAAGCAGATGAAGGTAAACATTCAGATAAGCTCAAATACCGCAATTTTCTGGCTATTTTGTAATGGGGCAGATTTTTTTCAGAAAAAGACTCTAATTACATGAAAAAAATCAGACACATAGGATACAAAACAGCTAATAAATTGAAGTATTTTTACCGCTTTTGCGGGAAAGCTGTATCACCTTCTTTCAAGAATCACTTATATGTTTTTTTATAGCCGTCATGATATTTTCTTACGGAATGGATGGGACAACGGGACAATCCGTGTATAACCAAGCCGATGAAAATGGAGTCATGGTAGACGATCATTCCTTGTTTACAGTAACAATGACTCCTCTACAAATGAAAAGCAAAACCGGAAAAATTTTGTGGGAAAACGAAGCACCACAATCAGTGCGATCGGTAAGACCACTTATGTTGGAATATGCGAAGGAACAAGCAGATTATGTATTGAAAATCGACAACGATTTGAAAGAACAAATTCAAAATTTGAACGTTTTTGAGTTTTTGGCTGACGGTAAAATCCTTAAGGTCCATTGTATTTTTTATCAAACCTTGATCGATGGAAAGATACTCAATATTTTAACAGATACAAAATCGTCACAACATGTCCTATTTGTCATGCTAAACCAAGCCAGTTTAATAAAACAAATAGAAACGATTTTCCAACACCAGACGAGGCACTCCGCTTTGGTTGTCAGCCCCTACATGCAACAATTAATATTTTCAATTGCTTGTTGCATATTTCGTATAGAGTGGGAGTTCGTGTGTGGCAAATAAGGAAACCTGCTGAAAAACTTTATTTTAAACAGAGAAAAGCAGAAATTCAAGAGGCACTACTCCGTGAGTTCAAGGCACACGTCGATATTCCCAAACAGGGGGGAGCTGGATCGACAACAACAGGAGCATTATGCCATAAACTGCTATCGGAGCCACAAAAACTTGCGTTGGTACTCGGCGTCAACGAAAAATTAGTTAAATACCTTTCTGCAATTTTACTAATCATTAACAGCTTAGACATGGTGAACCTGGAGGATTTCGACCAACTGTGCATAAAACATATAAGATGTATGTTAAACTATACCATTGGTATCCTATGCCAGCTACTCTTCATAAAGTACTTGTGAACTCCACCCGCATCATGGCAACTCTTCCCCTTTCATCTGGATTTATGGGAGAACAAGGCTCTGAAGCCAGAAACAAATATTATCGAAATGATCGTCTTTTTCACGCCAGGAAAATCTCTAGAGCTGCTAATATTGCGGATGTATTTTACCGGGCAATGGATTCTTCAGATCCCATTCTAGCAGCAAAGAAGAGGAAAAACAGTTCGAAAAAAGATCTCGAATGCTGCCTACAAGATTTGGAGTTCGCTTGGTCTGAAGTACGTATGGAATATGAAGATGACGTTTACGATTAGGTACATAAAATAGAAAGTTTTTTAATGTTTAATTGTAAATATACAAACAGACATAACACTCGTACTTTCTTCATGCATCACACATTAAACGGTCAATTCAAATGTTTCTTTATTGGTAGTATTTCCACTGTCAGGAAAATCTCAGGTTGTTACGCTTTTTGATGATATTAAGTAATTATTGATGCTGCTGATCGAAAGTTTTGTAGAAAAGAAATGCAAAACTTCCAATTCTAAAACGGTTTCTCTATGAAGGGGGACAAGAGGGGACAGAAAATTTTGCAAATATTTTGTAGATAAAAGCTTATACTTTTAGTGTACGTGCTTTGTTTTTGCAAATATTTGCAAATAAGGGAGTGAGATGTCATGAAAAAATGTATTTTTTTAACACTTTAACCTCTATAACTTGTCTTAGGTAATAGCTAGATTTTGTACCATTAAAATATGCGTATTTTTATATTCTAAAATTCATTAGAACAAAGATTTCAAATATAAATTCAAATAAAAAAGTTAGAGCAAAAAAACAGTTTTTTCAAGACCCACCCTAAGGAAAGTTAGAAAAACTGTTATAAAACGATACGTAGATGAGATAAAAGGTAAATTTCTTCAGCAAAGTTTCTTCAAATTAAATATTCTTGAATTTTGTAGGAGATTATTCACTGGTAAACCATAACAATAAAAAGTTAGAATTTTTATTATGAGCAAAAACGGACCACCCTTGTCACCATCCAAACCAAAAGATAGATATCATTTTTTAGATCAAACCTTCCGAAGACATCGTGTGTCTAAAGTTAATGGTTTCCGAGTTATCGATTTTTGTCGCGAAATTTGTCTATTCGTACCATAGTGCATGGATGAGTTTCTGGACCAATTTTCTTAGTTAAGTACTTTTATGTCATCATTCAATTGTTACTATTTGTCAAAATGTCACTATTTGATGAAATGTTTGAAATTTGTAATTTTGATTGTTCGAAGATTGTTGATTTAAAAACAAACTTAACATGTCAAGTTAGTTTACTTACAGGCTCCTAAAAACTGCTTCCCCTTTTTCACGAGATGCCACCGTTATAAAGCCACACCTCAACGAACATTCCTGGTGCAGTGATGAACGCGATTCTCCCATTTGGCAAGCTAAATATGTGTGACGGAAATGCCCAGAGTTTATGCGCCATAAAATCGACTAAGTTAGATGAAGTGAAGGATCTTCTAAATAATTCAAAGGTCTCGGTATCTTGCTTTACTGAATCATGGCTTTCGACGAAGAACAGTAGTCTTAGTATCACCATCCCCGGATTTACTGCTGTTCGCAACGATCGAACTTAACGTTGCGGGGGTGGAATTGTGATTTATTGTTACAAGGTTTACCTGCCCTGCACCAAGATCTTCAATACACAATTGTCATGCGAATCAGAGGACAAAACTGAGTGCCTGGCGCTGGAGCTGCGGTTAGGCGGCAAAAATATACTGCTTATGGTAGTATACAATCCCCCGGAGAATGACTGCACACGCTTCGTTACCGAAAAATTGAAGGATTTCGGCGAACACACCTACAAAGTTCTGCTTATACGCGATTTCAACACCGATTTATCTAAGCCAAGTAGAAAGCAGACGCGATTCACATCCATGCTAAAGAGCTTTGCCCTGTTCACGATGGGTGAAGATCCCACTTTTTTTTTTTTTTTATAAAGACGGTAGCTCGTTGCAGGACTTGTTCATTACAAGCTCCAGCGTTAAAATTCTGTGCTTCATCCAAGTAGGTTTCCCTAGACCATCGCAGCATGACCTGATCTTTGGTTCTTTGAACTTCAACGCAAGCCATGCTTCAAGATTCGAAACGTATCGGGATTACGTCAACTTCAACGCACTGTAAAACGCCGTTCTCTCCGTCCCTTGGGATATTTTTTTTACGCAACTCGCGATCCAAATGAGCTGGTCAGCTTCTTCAACCCCCACGTAAAGCAGATTCACGATAAATGTATCCCGCTCCAAATAAGCGAAAGCCACAAATCGTCCAACTTGTGGTTCAGTAGTGAAATTCGGAAGTCCATACTGGAACGCGATCTGGCCTACAAAGATTGGATCAGGGCACCAAGAGCATCAAAGGACCAAGCGCGACACCGATATAATGGCCTGAGAAATAGAACAAATAAAACGCCAGGCACACCCTACAGTTTCTGTTACCAGCCAGTGGAATGCTGGAAAGTCGTAAATTCTGTATTCAGCATCAAATCCAATGCAACTGGTCTGGATGGTCTACCGATCAAATTCGTCAGAATAATCCTACCGTTGGTCGTGCAGCAATACATCCTATTTCCCCTCATGCTGGAAGCATGCCAAGGTTTTGCCGCTGCGAAAGAAACAGTACTTACGTTCGCTGTCGAACCTCAGACGAATATGCATCCTGTGTGCACTGTCGATGGCCTTCGATAAACTTCTTGAGGAGTAGATGTCATCCTTCATCATGGAGAACAATCTACTAACGGACTATCAAGCAGGTTTTTGCAAAGGGCAAAGCATCCAAACAGCAGCGGTTTGAGTATATGACGATTTAGCAAAAACGATCGATAGGAAAGGTACTGCGTTATTACTACTGCTCGATTGATCTAAAGCTTTCGACAGCATTTCTCAACATAAACAATGATCGAAGTTAGAAACTCTACTTTGCCGTCTCTGTCGCTAACCTTATTGAGTCGTATTTGAAGGACCGAATACAAACTGTGTTCTGTGGGGACCAACAATCCGAATGCGGCTTTTCGACCACCGGTGTTCATCAAGGCTCGGTGCTCGGGCCCCTGTTGTTCTGCTGTCACATCAACGACCATTCTCAAGTACTGCTCGATACAACTGTATGCGGATGACGTTTAGCTGTATATCTGTGGTCTTGGACCCTGTATTCGTGAACTTATCATGATGGTGAATAAAGACCTCGAGAGAATCAAGGAGTGGTCTCAGCAAAACCAACTTTTTGTCAACCAATCGAAGAGGAAACCGTAGAAATTCTGTTCAAAAGAGTCTGCTACAACCTATCACTATGGATGGGGATTATAGAGTGGACAGAAAGTGCGGCGAATCTTGGTTTCTTAGTTAAAGCGGACCTGCAGTGGGATGGACTGGTCAGTCAGCAGAGCAGAGAAATTTACGCAAGTCTTCGATCGCTCTTCGGTTGCGCTTCAGTTGCCCCTATCGTCACACGCCCGAAATTGTTCAAGGCCAAAAGCCAGCGCCATTGATAGGCTACGAGTTGCGCTGAATTCATGTTTACGTTTTGTTTACGGATTTAACCGCTACGCACACGTCAACCAACTGCTGAAAAATCACAGGTAGCAAACAAAATAAGTTCTCCTTTACGCTACTGGAAAATAAATAAACAAACAAACACCACATCTCACTGGGAAGCAGCTTTTTGTTTTTTTTCTCGTGCTACCAAACAATAGGTAACCAAATGAATAGATAACACGCTATGCCCGATAACAAAATAGTGTGCAACGTATCATCGACACAACCGTTCACAGCCGATGCTCGACGCAGACTCTTTGTTTCTCGTAAACTTGCAATTTGTACAACTACATTCTACAAACTTTTTCACCACTGCAACTAACATTTCTCGGGTACTTTTTCAAACAGACGTATACCATTTTGTAAACAAAGAGGGGTAGTAAGATTCAAACGTAAATTTCTCGAAACCCTTAGCACTTTCATGCAAACTTGGGCCACCAACACAAGGAATAACATTGCTTTACATGATTGTGATGCTACTTTATGTGGGGGTACTGAGAATTTCGAGAAATTTACTTTTGAATCTTACTTCCCCTCTTTGTTTACAAAATGACATACGTCTGTTTGAAAAAGTTTCCGAGATTTGTATTATAACAAGCAAATTGAACGTCCTTAAGAGCCATCTATATCATATACCATATATGACGATTGAAAGAATTGTTGAAAATAGCGCCCCTAGAAATATTTCGGGCCTTCTGGCAACACTAGGCTTCTATTGATTTTCAAACTCATCGTTTTCGCACCAATCGAGGTGATTTGGTCCTAAACTCAATGATTTCATCATCTGTAATCCGTTCAAAAAATTTAGATAACTCAATGCAGACGTCTTCCAAATTTGACAGATCGACAGGCAATCGGTGGAGCACCACCTGGTACCTCATAGCAAGATGCTTAGAGGCGGACCGGAGTGCTGTACATGGTATGTCTCAGATAGCCTCTTCGGTTAAGGCACGGTATAACCAAGCCGGAGACGTGTAGGGTTCGATTTCCGGTCCGCTTGAGGAAATTTTCTCGACTTCCCATAGCGTATCATCCTGCTTGCCACACAGTATACAATTTCTGGCATTGGAGTTGACATTGAAAGCTCTCAATTAAAAACTTTAGAAGTTCAATTAGAGCACTATGTTAAGAGCAACCAAACAGATAGTTGCGAAAGCAAAAAGCTTGAACTGCTTCGAAATAAGAAGAACTTGTATGGTTAATCCTATTTTTAACCGGTATGTTTTCTATTCATTTTTTACAAATAAAATAACATATTAAGAAAAAGTAACCTTATTTTTAGTCTAGAACTCTTGAATTAAGAATGTTTTATTCGTTTCATAATAAATCTTATTATAACAGTGTATTTTTTCTTCTTTGCACGCCTTATCAGATTTCTGCCTTTCATTTTTACAAAGTTATTCTGTGGAATTAAAAGTTTTTGAATTGCAATTATTTGGTTATAGTGTGTGCTAAATCATATACGCCATTTTCAAAATTAACTCCTTAGTAACAATTATCATTTCACGCATGGAAAATACTAAGTCTCTTGTCTCGAATCCGGGGAAATTTCTGATTAATTTGGCAGATTCTGGATGCGGATTCCTCAAGTTATGAAAAGTTGTATCAGAAAGGTTGTGTAACCCTGTTAAGTAAATTTTCTGGCATTTTATGCAAATGGCTTGTTGTTCTTCTTGTTTTGTTTTGTATTGAGCAGGAATGATTCCTTGCTCGATTATATTTGTAGAATTAATTATATTTTGTGATAGCTCAATTTTAATTTGAAACTTTCAGTTAGTTCAGTGAAACTCTCTCTTGGGACCGTTATTGTATGCGTATTTGCACCCAAAATCATTCTCATTTCACATCAAAGGAGTGAAGAGTATGCGAGAGAGATTGGCATAAAGGGAATTTTTTTCCTGCCACATTTCAGAGTGCTGACTTTTTTCAAACAAGGATGCTCGTAAATAATATGGTTGAGATGAACAAACTGAAAACTGTTTCCTTACACCCCATTCGCACTAGAACCTATATTACGTGATATAGAGTATATTGATATCAAATGCCATGCACATTATCTAAAGTGAAAACTAGATGCATAGATGCTGATATCAAGATGCTCTATATCACGTAATATAGGTTGTAGTGCGAACGGGGTTTTACCTGCATACCGTTGATCATTAGAACAAAGAACAGGACTCTTCGGGTTAGTGTAAGATGTAAGTGAATTGTAAACTACCAAAAAGATATACAGAAGACAATAAAACATTTGGATTTCCATTATTTACGGAAGGTGATACCATCAAACAAACGTGATTACTCGGCTAATGTAGATTTTTTTTTATTGATAAATAACAAGCATATTTATCAGAGAAACTGGCCACAGACTGTACATAGAAAAGATGTTCTCCGTTCTGAAGGAAATGGAAATCCTGATTTTTATAGAAAGAACAATTGAAAAGAGGGAAAGATCAACCAGAAATCGATGCTTGCTGTCAAAGAATTATTGCTTTGGTTGCTGCAATAACTGTGAGTCGTGATATGTAAACTATAAAGATGGCTCTCAAGACAAAGTAAGTTATTTGAGAGTTTACGTGCAGCTGCAGCTTTTTTTTTTCTTTTGATTTAGATAAAAGACTAACCCATTCTGGAGACATTCATCATTATTCCCGAAATATATCTATCTCCAAAGGATGAGTCCTAGAGAAATCTGAACGCGACCAAACTATTTCTTATCCAGCCAATGTCGATGATACCATGTAAATGGTATAATAAAATTTCTATCTCACAATAAAAGCAATTTAGGGAGACTCCTTAAATATTTCGCAAAGTGGTGTCTCGATAGTGTATCTTACTTCTGTAAGTGCTTGTAGGCTAATCGCATTTACTTCTCTTATCCACTGAACAATTTCGTACATCATCCAGAAATCGGATAGGGTGACTGACATTGTGTTTAGCCTATGTTGATAAATTCCTCATTGTGTTTTTTCGATAAGAACAATACCGTGAATTAAGCTGTGTGCTTCTTATCATTTGAATATAGAAAATTCTCTGAACCCAAATATTTTGTTACATCACCCTATCATACTTTATTCGAACATCATCCGAAGCACAGCCAAAAATAGATGAAAAATATCAACCTAGATTCTGCAGCAGATAGTAGAGAGCCAATTGAAGTATTATATGTGTTTGCAAGTACGTAAAGAGCAATGACATCTACGGGTAGATATTTGATTTAACATGGAGATAAAGAAAGGTGTTTGTGACAGCATAAACAAGCCAATTTATTTTTCGACTTGGTGTTATTATTCGTTGCTTTGACGCTCTCTGACCTGACACTAATGGCCAATTTAATGGAAATTGATTGATTTTCAATCAGTAATAAAGACCAACACTGCAGTAAATTTCCATTAAAAAAAAATCAAAAACTTCAATTGAAAAACACAAAAACATCCATATAAGTAGGGCAACTTCAAAACCTACCTAATGCTTATGTCCAAGCATAATTCTTTGTCTTGCATTGAGAACTTTGCCATTTTTTCAGCATACTCTACCTTCAACTTGCATTGTTGTTGTTGAATTATGGATGTAGTCCAGATTGTATTAGTTGGCACTTACCTGTAAAAAAAAGAAAATATCACAAAGATGAGACGATATACTCAAATACAGGAAAAGACAGTAAAACGTTCTGTCAAGCATGAGGTACACAGATAAGGAAGTGTTATAAAGTCTGAATTCACAGTTATCTGGGCACCTAAAACCTGTAGTAAAACACGCATGAAGCATTTTATTTCTAATATGACTTTTAATTTCTCAATTTTAGATATGTGTATTTCTGCATTGATATTAAAATCTCAAACTCTGCTCTTCACTCCAGGCATAAGGTTTTGTACAGACTCCTTAGTGACCTTGCTGGCAGCTCAGGTTTAAATTAGATTGAAATGTTTAACCTCCTTCTTCGTTCCGGAAAGCGCCCGTTGTATCAGAGCCCAATATCGTCCGATTGGGCGTAAATCAGGACTGTTTGGAGGGTTGGCCCCATACTACTCCATCACGATTTAAACATAGTGACGCGATGCCAAATAAGGCCAAAACAAAGAGTTATCTTCGTGGCTTCTAACGAAAGAAAGCAACATAACAGCTTGTACAGCTCTCATCAGTCTCAATTGCAGAGTCGTCTCAAAACGAAACCGAAAAGCTTTTGGCGATTCGTGAAAGAACAACGGAAAGAAACCGGTTTACCCTTCACTATGACTGACGGCACTCATGAAGCTGACTCTGCCGCGGATATCGCCAACTTGTTCCGTAATCAGTTCAGCAGTGTCTTCTGCGACGAAATTCTGGATGCCGAGGGCCTCGAAGCTGCTACTACCAATGTTCCCCACTTATCTGTATTTGGCTCTGCACTCACTATCCATAGTGATCCGTCGCCAACTATCGTGGGATTGCTGCACTAAGCGCTGTATTCAAGCTATTCGAACTGATTCTTCTTCAAATACATCGTTCGTCATCCGTGAAATGGATCGCGGTCATCAAGTAGACGCCATATACACAGATCGCTCTGCGGCCTTCGATAAAATGAACCATCAGATTGCAATTTCCAAATACGACAAAATGGGGGTTCACGAGCAATTGTTGAGCTGGCTGCGCTAATACCTGACTGGTAGAACTATGTCTGTGATAATTTCAGATTATGCCTCGTCCAGCTTTTCAGTAACATCCGACGTTCCGCAAGGCAGCCACCTTGGTCCATTCCTTTTCCTGTTATATATGAACAACGTGAACTTGATCCTAAGATGTCTGCAATTATCCTACGCTGACGACCTAAAGCTGTACTACGTCATAAAATCTCCAAAAGACGGCCATTTTCTTCAGCAGGAACTATAAGTATTCGACGGCTGTTGCCGGAACAACAGAATGTCCTTAAATGTATCCAAATGCTCGGCTATCTCCTTTGGCCGAAAAAGTGCGATTTATCTCCACGACTATATCCTACGAGGAACGCGCTTGAAACGTGAAACAACAGTAAAGGATCTGGAAATAATACTCGACTCCAAACTGTCATTCGAGATCCACATTGCCTATATTGTTTCTAAGGCCTCATCGCAGCTAGGATCCATGATCCAGTTCGCCAAAAACTTCACAAGCGTTTGAAGGAACTATACTGGTCTTTGGTTCGTCCTTTTTTGGAGTACTGTGCTGTCGTTTAGTCCCCTTTCTACCAAAATGCAGTCCAGAGGATCCAAGCCGTTCAGCGAAGGTTTATACGCTTTGCTTTGCGACATCTTTGTTGGCAAGACCCTAGCAGATTGCCAAGTTATGAAAGTCGGTGTAAGCTTATCAGCCTGGAATTGTTGGAAGGGAAGCGTATGGTGGCCAACGCGTGTTTCGTTGGTGACCTCCGTCAGGGAAACATCGACTGTTCCACTTTACTTGCTCAATTGAACGTCAACACTCGACGACGATTTCCACGTTTACAATCTTTCCTTATAAACCGGCACTCAAGGACCAACTACGGCAAAAACGAACCTGTGCTAAGCATGTGTCGCGTTTTCAACAGCTGCTATAACGTGTTTAATTTTACTGTATCCCGTGAGGTAAATAAGCGTTATTTCCGAAGACGTATGTGTTAATTGTTGTATGTAATTCAGTTTTATCTTATTGTCATTGGGAAAAAAATTTATCTGTTGACGAATCAAGAAATAAATAAATCGTTTTTGCAGGCACTCCTTCTGATAAATTTCCTAGTTGGTGCCGGTGGTGATGAAAGACTTTACTTTTTCGGTCACACGAACAAATTGCTTGCCAAACAAAATATTTTTATGAAATTTTGAGAGCTTGTTTAAAAGGGGAATATTCAGGTGTTGCATTTCTGGCCATAGCAGTATAGGAAGCCAGTCCTAAAAAATATATAAGATCTTCCAAGACGCAGGTGAATTTTGTCATAACTTATCTTTTATGGGCTAAATCTGAGTTTCCAACCACTGCCAGTGGTAATTCAATTTTAAGATACATATCATACAATTGGATCATGCGATCAAACGTATAGTGAAAGCTTTAAATGAATGTATTGTATTGAGAAAAAACATAACTTCTAATTTCTGAGAAGCGCCTATAATAACCAGCTGTCAGTCAAACCGCACCCGACTGGAACGTTGATTTTTATTTCTGTAAATACATTCCCTGGAAAACAACATTTTTTCGCCCAGCATCATCGAACAAAATAATGTGACCCATCATACATGCGGCATTGAAATCATAACCTTCCCGTTAAACTTGTTTGTACAGCGGAATCCCATGGCTTGAAGCATTTTTGCTGTGGGTTTTCGGTAGCGGGCCATCGTTCACCAAATAACTTGGTCCAAAACTTGTGCACGCTTTGTGCGTGCTCTTTGAACATTCGTGGGCAGATCGATTTTAAGCGTGGGCGTATAGGATATTTCAACTCTCGTGAAATTAAAAGGGGAATAGTTCTTAATTCGGACATGTTTCCACAGAATTCTTGCAAATTCAAGATAATTGCATAAGTGCGTTGCATAATTGTTGTATTTTCTCTTGAGCACCTGAGCTCTAGGGAACGTCATCGCAGTAACTCTATAATTATATTCGAACTCGTCTATTTATGTAGAAGTAACCAGCGAATACATCGATGGAATGTTTCCATACTGTCAGAACAATTGTGCGACATGTAGGGCTTTTTGGGGCGAAATGCTCTTCCCCACGTAACTTTCAATGCTGTTCTGTAAAACACATACATACACGAACGCACGCTCGTGTTATCAAAATTTCGACTAAACGTAAAAGTTTTGATTGGGATACACCGGTGGGTGATGATACCAGATCAGTAGCTTCCGTGGTGTGGCTCTTAGAATAGACTAGAATGCTATTTGTGGACCGAAAGTGAGATGAGTCTATCCTAGTATCTGCACAGATCGACAGGCAGCAAAGCCGAAAAATGTTTGCTTTGTAAACAGTCTGACTTTCTGAAACTCGTTGGCTCAACTTCAACATTTGGACAACAAATTGGATAATCCCTAGAATGAGCATTATTAAATTAACAAATGCTCGCGTTCACACAAACCAATTATTTTGTATTTTACGCTTTTTTTCTTTTCTATACAAGACAATTTGGCCTATCGAAGTAGGTCGCGTTAATGAAGGGACTTTCAATTTATTGTTTTTAATTGACGGTTAGAATTTGAAGTGAAGGTGAAGGAAAATTAAGAATCTTATAAATTATATTTGGCGTATCAAATTAAAAGTTCGAGTCGATAGGAAACGATGGGCCCAGAAAATTTTAACGATTTCTTCACGATGTAGCCCATTACGAAAGTTTAGATTTTCGTTGTATCTGGATGATGATTTAGTGCTTGTTAAACATTTTCCAGAAGTTGTTTGCGTGATGCTGGCCATTAACGTTGTTTGAGGATATTCAGGTTTTCCAAAAAGTCTATAAGCTGATGAAGTTTTTGGATTTGGAAAGCAACTGCCAGAAATAGTAAGTATTTGAGCTACATACAACCACAAAGTCATGAAAATGCAGGTGCTCTTAAAGCAAGCATTCTTGACTTCGTTCGAATTGAGAAGTTGAAAGAATGGAGGAAATCGATTCCAGCACAAATACTTTTTTTCGAGTTGACAATACTTACTTACACAAATACTTTTTGTCGAGTTGAGTATGTTTTGGTTTCAGAAGTCATAATTTTAAATGCAAACATTGATAACGTCCTCGGTCTACGTCAATGATGAATTATATCTCGTTTAAGAGGAGTCATTTTCATATCTGCTTGATTTCAAGAGTTGAAGAAAATGTCTTCGATTTATTGCTGTTTTTCTTTGACTAAAATGTATACTGGCACTAATTAATGAACATTAAGCATTTAAAATTCACAAAATTGCCACAAAATTATTAAACACTGTTCCAACGAAAAAATAACAATTCGCACTAGAAAAACTTAAAATAGCAATGAAAAATTCATAATTCACTTTCAATAATTCAAAAGTGACCGCTAAAACTTTCAAATAAAGCAATGGCAATTAGTATAAACGCAATAACAAGCTGATAGTTTTTCGTCATAATAATATGTTCTAGCGCTATACATGGGACAAAAGTCTTCAAATATTTCAAATCTTTCCAATTTAGTTTTAGTTTTAAACAAATCGCAAAAAAAATCAAAAAATTTAAAAAAATATATAAAATAATTTGTTTACCATTGATTTATTTGAAAGTTTTACCGGTCACCGGTCACAATTATCAATTTTTTATTGCTATTTTAAGTTTTTCTAGTGCGAATTGTTATTTTTTCGTTGGCACAGTGTTTAATAATTTAGTAGCGATTTCACATATTTTTATTGCTATTTTTTTTTTCATTTTTATTGACGTTGTATAACCCTGCCTTTTTCTTTCTTTTCTTCATACTGTTTTAAGGTGAATTTAAGTCTCTTGAGCTTATTCATCACGGGCAACGAACTGAGCTTAATAGAAGATTATTCGTCTTGGAAAATTCAAAGGGCGTCGACTGCAGTTGACTCCACATCTACTGAGGTGAGATATAACAAGGGTTTTGAGTTCCCATAGTGGAAGGAAGGCGTTTTTTATGGCTACCGATAATCGTTGGTGCAGGCACCGACGGCGCCTCACTGCTGATTTGTGATCTTCAAAGGGTTACTGCTGTTGCGCCTTCGGTCGTCACCGATCGCGGAAAACTCACGCTACTTTAGCTGCTGCTTTCAACCCTGCCTGGGGCGCGATATTAATGGGTGTGGCCCCCTCCGGCCACATGTACTACCGGGAACCTTTGAAGCATGTAAAGTGGGGCCAGGAATAGTTTTCTGGCAGAAAGATGAGGTGGCGGGCACGTTTACCGAAAACTGATGGGAAAAACCATACCCCACGTATTAATTTCAACCCCCACCAAAAAGCACGAAGTGTACCCTAATCGTTCCACACTCGCCAGCACGTTTCATTGCCTAACGCTAGCACGTTTACGTCTAACTCAACTAACTAAGAGAGAGAATAAGAACTAAAATTAGCAACTTCGAGAAGCTTCCATGTCACTTTCTTTCACCTTTAAATTCACCTCACGACACGAAACTAAGCTAAACTACTCCTGCCTTTTCCACAATCCAGATCAAAGTGAACGAGTAACATTGAGAAACCCTCAGATAAAGCGCAAGAGTTTTGTAATCCACGCAACCGGAATTGACTTCACGAAGTCCTTAAAATGCCTTTGCCCATAAACCGCCCGATATCTAGAAGGGAACTTTGTCTTCGGGTTGCAACGAATTTGGCCAGCCGAACTTAAGCGAACACGACTTAAAGAGGTCAATACATCTTGAAAAGGTTTGCCACAGGTTGATGGCAACAGGTTGAACCCAACGACGTCCTATGGAATATACTCCCAAGCGCCTAGATCTGCTGCCACATGGTTTAAATGTTTCATATTTTCGGGAACTCATTCGTTCCACTCTTTGTGAGTGCTCGACGCTTTTATAGCGTAAAAGCTTTTCATTGGCTTTGAAAAAGCGGTGAATATCATTACAGATATTATTTAAGATTTGATTAAACGAATTATTTTACAAATTTATGTAATGACATATTTTCAGCAAAATTTGCAATATAATATACTATTTACATAACAGTACCAAAACTGTATGGACCTGAAGGACCGTTGAAGTGCTTGTGAGTAAAGTTATTTAACTAAATCTAATTGATATCCAAACGAATGGCACATTGAACTGTGTTTTCTAGCAGCACAAATCCCTTATGCTGAGTGAAAGCCCCCAAGACGATTTTACCATAAGTCGTTTAACAATTCTGATTGTGACAGATTGTAACTTTCATTGTTGCTCTTGTCTGTTGGTACAGACTTAGGATAACTGAGACATCGTTCGTCGAGAATACAGCATTTAGAGTGCTTTTCTTCTCCAAAAGAGGAGCCAGAAATTTGATATAAAAGAGAAGAAACCCTGATTGGGAAATTTGAAAAAGATGATCCACCAAGTGTATTATATACTTGAAGCGATCCAAGAAAAAAGATGCTTGCTAAAATATTGAAGCTAGGCTAGTAAAGAATAGCTACGGATCCATTTAGTAAGCTCGTTACTATTTCAAGCTTGATTCACTTAATAGCCAGACGCAATAAATCAGCTCTATATCGGGATTATTTTGAATAGTTGAACAATGAAGGTTTTCATTGCAGGTTCAGGGAAAAAAAATTTAAACAGTCTATTTTACGTTTTGGTTATTTCTCTTGAAGTACGTCGCATCATCTTTTGAACACTCTGTTCGTCAGGTTTAGTGGCCATTGTATTCTACCGCCCCTTCATCTCTGCAGCATCCCGAGTCATTTTTCCAGTCTTTTGCAGCTTCCGCTTAACAATTGCCCATTATGTCTCTATTGGGCGAATTTTAGGGCAATTGGGTGGATTGAGGTGCTTTCCGATGAAATCCACCATGTTGTCACCATTGGACCATTGAAGTGTCTCTCGACTGTAGCAGCTAGCCAAATCTGGACAAAAGTTTACAGGGTCTTTGTGTGCTTTGATGAATGGAATTGGTTTTTCAGGTACTCTTCTTTGTAGAGCTTCATAAAAAAAAACACTTTGAGCATTGAAAGGGAGAGAGCTTTTCAAACTATCTGTTGACAAAACATTTGAGAATCGATCACTAGGAACACATAAGCAGTGCGTTCAGATTTTAAGTGAATCGATCTTTATTGATTTTCTTGATTGTGTGGTTTTTTTTTCAACCAGAAATATCATGTCTTGAAAAACCCAAGTTACATTGCATAATTAAGTTTTATTATAGTTGTATGAAGGCAATGGAAATCAATTTGATTTTATTCTGGCACCAAGAGGTGCCAAAAGGCTTCATATTTTAGTCAGGTTTATGATAACCTACACAGCTTGTTAACAACGATCTTAAAACCTTTTTTCCTCAAATTCCTTTTTCTCAAAGGTTTTATTTCGACTTTATAAACTCGTAAAATGCGGTTTTGAAAAGCCGTTTTAGGACTCATTCATATTATCTTATTATGGTCAGTTGAAAAAAGCATTTTCAAACCATTTTGCGTCCAGTAAATGCATTACACGGCAAATTAGCATTGAGGGTTTTAAAACGGCGAGAAACATGACCAAATAATTTTATAGTAGTCATTGCGAAGATAAATTAGCTTTGTGATTTTTCCCAATCGCCATATTGAAATATAAGAAATAATTGAAATTTGGAAAAATAAACGCACCAAATTTCAAATGTAATGCAAATGAACTGTAGGAGACCAATTTTGGCATTCTTTTAGATGACCTTATTGTATTCCATCAATTTTCAAAAAAATCATGATTAATTTATCGAACATATTTGTTTTCATTTTGTTTTTTTGTTTTTTTGTAAACTTGCGTAATGTCCGAGGCGCACTAATTTTCGGCTCTTATCGTGCCAATATTTACCATAAAATTAAATGCACATTTAATTTAAAGCTTGATATGCTCTAAAAAACTCAATTTGCTGTGGATATTTTGCTGTCAAACAAAATTTCCCGCAACACTAGAACTTTGTTCTTAGATATTCTTTATAGCTAAATGAATCAGAATAGTAAAGAATTGAACATACAAAAACCAACCACGATATCACAGTGAAGTTTGACAGCTGTGGCCATTTGGCCGTATGCTGGTTTCCATGGCAGCCAATAGGTTTTATGAAGGGTCTTAACTGGTCATAACATCTTTCACTAGAGCATTCTCAAAATCTTTATGGTCTTATAAAGGGTCTATTAACTTGTTTTCACAACCGCCTATAGAGTGGGCAACTTTGTACAAATTTCGGCTTAAAAGAACCCTAGAGGAGGTGTTGGTAGACAAAACAGTTTTGCATGTAGTTTTATCAACAAATCCGGGAGGAGTGCTTAACGCTGGAATAAAACTAAAATTGTTACTTTGGAAAGTTAACTTTTAGTATGTAAGTTTCACCTTTAGTTCAGAGATTCACAAAACACATTGGATAATAATTTGTTGACATCTTTCCATCCGACTACTCAAATTCCCTATGTTCTATGCTAACTACTGAAGGCCGTATAGGTTCCGTGTGACTTTTTACCCTTCTTACAAACAACGCGTCGGTTTTTCAATCCGATGGACAAGGTTTCGATTCACGATGCAGTTTAATGTCGTTTCGGGAGAGTAATTCATTCGACTGCCCTGGCGCGTATGATTGTGATTGCCACACATTATACGATTAGATGCTATAGAATGGCAAAGATGGCTCTCAATTAATAACTGTGGAAGTGGCACAAAGAACACTAATACGAGCGTCAAATAAAGAATAAGAAGGAGGACAAACAAGGGTATAGCGATCAGTTGAGAAACCAACTTTTGCAAATGACTGCGTGTATCTGCGTGTGTGAATTTGTGTATACATGTCTGTGACACTACATAGTAACTAGTGTCACTGGTAGATTCAAATACGAATAACGAATAATGCGTGCATTAAAAAACGACTAAATGTTCCGATTTTTCATTCGATTACCCTGCCACCTGGTGGTCAGTCCACCTGTCAGTAGTCAACATATACTAGTTACCTATATACAGTGAAAATTTTACAGCTCCATCATTTTTTTACGGCAGCTATGGCGAGGACAGTGAAACAACTTCGATCTATGGTTTGTTCTTACCGCCTGTTCCATCCGGACCTAAAAAAGTTTGCCATCGTGGCCCACTTCGTGTCAGCCGGATACGATCGTGGATACATCTACAAGACGAAAGGAAAGGTGGCCAATTCTTTCCTCGCGTTGAGCCAGGTGGTCGGTGCGACCGGCCAAACGGTCAAGAATTATTTGGTCAAAATGGATACCCACATGCGGAAGCGTTAGTCCAAGTCAGCCGTGTCGGAGAACCAAGCGGAAACCCAGAAACAACGGCTGAACATTCTGGTCAAAGAGATCTTCCCGGCGAAGCGGAACGTGCGGAAGCATTCCAACCCTACCAACGTGCCCCAGCTCCACCCAATCGAGAAGTTCTAGGCCAAAAGGCAGTGATCAGTTTCTAGCTTGGAGCAAAATCTGTAATGTGACACCTTAAATCACATTTGAATTCAATGACGAGTTTATTGGTGGTTAAGCCGAGCTCCCAGGACGATATTGATCACACATGACAAATAATCGGAACCCTCGTGACGTGGCCAACGGCCCAGAATGAAATCTTAAATTGAATTAGGTAAGAAGAGTCAAATCGCACCATGAGTGAATTAATTTAAGTTTTTTCCCTATCTACCACAGTTGAATGGACGTGGGCAAGTGAGCGATTGAGAAATGTTTCTGGTTCCGTCTCTTGGTGACATGCAACGTCTTTAATAAATTATTTCTCCGGTGTGTAAACGTCATTCCTATACTATGCATGAATTTCCTGCATGAAAATGTTTTATAGTTTTGTGAAATTGAACATAGGTTGAAACCCGACCATATTTCAATTTACGAGAAGGCTTTATAACAATTTTATCCATCAACTCTTATGTACAATGGCTCTCAAACCCTGCAACTAACATCAACAATCACATAATCTCATACATATGTCTCTATTTATGACCCGTTTAAACTTCTCCCCATATTCGTGATTGCTACAAAAACTTTTGTTGGAAGATGAAAGCCACTGTCATAATTAGTTGTTTGATTGATGATGCCTTCCATATGGAAGATGGCATGTTTATGTGTAAATTGAGCCCTTCCAAGAGCCATTACTCATCGTTGGAAATCCTATCCGGAAAATAACCATCATAAGGAATTATTTTGTCCTGCCTTTTTTGCAAAAGGAAAACATTTTCAGCTAAAAGTTTCATCCTTTCAAAACTTTTCTAAAGTCAACCACTTCTACCCATCGCTTTATCGTGGTAAAAAGTACAGCTCTTGGCTCCGAATACATCGCGCAAATGCCGGATTATTAGTTCACGTGATAAGTGGTAATTACAATTTCTGGATTATTGCCGTCCACATGCCTCTCTTACGGCCGATAGGACAAATACAATGGGGTCACATTTTACACGGACTTTGAATATCGGGTAAAAAGCAGCCAACTAAATTTACATTTGAAAAGGTTTACGGTGAAGGTCAATTACTTACTAGGGCAATGGGTATTACTAATGAATAATGTGATTGAATCTAGATCGACCAAAATTGATAAAGGGCCAACCGCTTGAAAATAGTCCCACAAAACACAACTCCAGTGTACACCGTGAGGCACAACCATTGACCTAAGTTAAATGACCGGGTTTTCAGGGTGTCCGGTTCTTTCCCGTTCATTCCTAAAGCTCACAATACAGATATTTTTCGAAAAGCGCGGTAAGTGGCCTTTTCTATAGGTACAATTTCACGGTCAATACAACATTAATTGTTCGATTCCCTCATTGGCTTTTTCTTCAATTACACAGAAAACTATAGTATGTTAACCACACTTGAAGAAGAATGTAATGAGGTGAACCGACGATCCTTATTCGAGAAAAGTTTGGGGGGGGGGGGGGAGGGGGAAAGTTTTGTGGGGGGGGGGGGGGGGGGGTGGGGGGGGGATGGTGCGGGGGGGGTTAAGGGGATGTAAATTTGGTTTTGGGTGGTGGGGGAAAGGGAAATTTGGTATTTTGTTTTTTGGTGGTGTTGGGTGTGTGTTTTTTTTTTAAAAAAAAAAAATTTATTATTTTATTAATCATCTCACTTCGTTCAGCGAAAGAAGAAAGTTCGTTCGATCCAGCGCTCCGTTATTTTGGAAGATTTATTAGAGTGCGATCCTTGGAAATAATTAGTTTTTTTTCTCAAAATCTATTCACTTCAGTGAAAGGAGTGAATGTGAGTTTTTTTTTCTAAGAAGGCAGTGTGGTTTTCCAGTGAAATAAGAAAATCAAGCAGTGCTTGCTGGCGAATTATCATCCCGCTCATTTTCGCTTCATCTCCGCGTGGTGACGCTAACCAGCGATACACTACTACATCGCCAACGGTCATCCGACATCGTCGAGCGAGTGCACCCGAAGGCGATCGGATACACCCGTGCACCCACGCAGCGCACCGCTCCCCGCTGCCCGCATAGAAGTGCGACGTTCAGGCATACGGTGCGTCAGCAGCAGCAGCAGCAGCAGCAGCAGCAACAGATCAGTAATATTAGTTAAGTTTTTTTTTTCCTCTGTCTCTCATCCCACTAGAGTTTAGCGTTAATTTGTGTGTGTTCCTGTTTTGTGTTTGTGTGTGATTTAAATTTTTGGGGGAGTCCAACGCTCCCACGTGTAAGGCAAATCGTGCATGTTGAAGAGATTTCTTCGACATGGACGGTTTGGCTGAAAAAGTGCCTTTGCCACCTGATGATGGGGAGGCACAAACAAAATTCCGATCGCGATCGTATCCAGTTGACTCGGTCGGTCCATGGGTTGTCTACTTTCAGCCCAAAAAGAAACCTTTGAATGTGTACCAAATTACAACTGATCTGACGAAACGATTCTCAGCCGTGACAGAGATCACGAAAGTAAAATTTAATAAACTCCGTGTTGTCGTCTCTAACCTGAAGCAGGCTAATGAGATTGCTTCCTCCCAGCATTTTACACTGGAATATAGAGTTTATATTCCAGCTCGTGATGTGGAGATTGTAGGAGTGGTCACAGAGGCGAGTCTGTGCACTGAAATTTTGGAGAAGCGGGCGGTTGGCCGATTCAATAACCCTCTGCTCCCCCCAGTTCAGATACTGGAAGTAAGAAAATTAGTTAAAATGTCGCACAGCGAGGGTAAGAAAAAAGTTACCCCCACAGACTCGTTTCGGGTGACCTTTTCTGGCTCTGCCCTTCCTCACTACTTAGAACTGGACAAACTTCGGCTACCTGTGCGGTTATTTGTACCCCGGGTAATGATCTGCCAAAACTGCCAGCAGATGGGGCATACGGCCTCCCATTGCGGCAATAAAGCACGCTGCTCAACTTGCGGGGAGAAACATGAGGCTGGTCCCTGTGCAGATAACACACTAAAATGCGTTTTCTGCAAGGGAACTCCTCCCCATGCTCTCTCGTCATGCCCGGCGTACAAACAACGCGGGGAAAAATTGGAACGTTCTCTGAAACAACGTTCAAGGCAATCTTTTGCAGAAATGCTTAAGAAAGCCTCGCCACCCGATGTCAATACAAATCCTTTTGCTCCTCTGTCAGATGACGAGTCTGATTCGGACTTGCTTGAGGAGGGGACATCTTTCAGTTTTCCGGAAGGTGCTTCGCGGAAGCGAAGACGCATCCGAGCAGGGAAAGTAGCTGAACAGAAGCCCCAAATCCACATGCCCAATTCAAAGAGCAGTCTAAAGAAGGATAATCCGAATCCTCCTGGTTTTCGAAGTGCCAACTACACACAGGATTTCCCATCTCTCCCGGGGACATCCAAAACCCCTGATGCCCCGATTTTAAGAACAGAAGCCCCCTCTTCATCTGGGCTGTTCTCATTTGATGATATTGTGGAAGGTATTTTCAAGTACCTCGAAATGTCTGATCCTCTTAAAAGCATTGTTATGGCAATGCTTCCCACTGTGAAAACATTTTTGAAGAAATTAACATTAAAGTGGCCCCTCCTTGCAGCTATCATTTCCTTCGATGGATAATTTTCCAAATGAGGTCGGGGATTTGATCACTGTTCTGCAGTGGAATTGTCGAAGTCTTATTCCTAAATTGGAATCATTTAAATTTTTAGCTCACAATATCGGTTGTGATGCATTTGCTCTTTGTGAAACATGGCTTTCACCCGAAATCGATCTTCCGATTCACGACTTCAACATTATTCGGCTTGATCGTGAGGATTCACGTGGAGGAGGAGTACTTTTGGGGATCAAAAAGTGCTACTCCTTCTATAGAGTGAATTTTCCTCCAATTCCAGGTATTGAAGTTGTCGCATGTCAGGCTGTTATTAAAAATAAAAGCCTTTGCATTGCTTCCGTTTATATTCCTCCTAGAGCCTCAATAAACCAAAAACAACTTTCAGATATTTGTTCGGTTCTTCCTGCTCCGCGGTTGATCATGGGAGATTTTAACTCTCACGGTACAGGCTGGGGAGAACTGTACGACGACAACCGGTCTTCTTTGATATATGACCTCTGTGACAACTTCAATATGACCGTTCTCAACAATGGAGAAATTACACGCTTGGCTGGTCCATCCTCACTTGGCAGTAGGTTAGACCTTACACTTTGCTCGAATTCATTATCGTTGGACTGCACGTGGAATGTGATCCAGGATCCCCACGGTAGTGATCATTTGCCTATTAAAATTTCGGTTGCCACCGGGCTCACTCCGGCGGAATCCATCAACGTCACGTATGATCTAACTCGTAATATCGATTGGACAAGGTTCAAGACAGCAATAGATGAAGCCGTAACAACGGTAGAAGGGTTTCCACCGCTGGAGGAATATAACTTCCTCTCCAACCTGATTTTGGAAAGCGCGCTACAAGCCCAAACTCGACCAGTTCCAGGAACGTCATTTCGCAGGAAACCTCCTTCTCCATGGTGGGATCAGCAATGCACCGAGGTTTACCGTAAAAAGTCCGACGCGTTTAAAGTTTTCCGTAGACGTGGAACACCTGAGCACTTCGAAGTATACACGGCTCTCGAACGCGAACTTAAGAGCCTCATCAAGGCCAAGAAACGCGGATACTGGCGAAGATTCGTCGACGGGCTATCGCGCGAGACGTCGATGAGTACTCTTTGGAACACGGCGCGAAGATTGCGTAACAGAATTACGAACAACGAGAACGAGGAGTATTCGGACCAATGGATCCTCAAGTTCGCGCGAAAAGTTTGTCCAGATTCTGTGCCTGCACAAATGTTTCCTCGCGAAACCGCGAATTCGATAGATGAGATCAGCCAACCTTTTTCAATGGTAGAACTCTCTCTCGCACTCCTTTCGTGTGGCAATACGGCTCCAGGGGCTGATAGAATCAAGTTCAACTTGCTTAAGAACCTTCCAGACGTCGCTAAGAGGCGCATGTTGCACTTGTTTAATCAGTTTCTGGCTCTCAACATTGTACCGGATGACTGGAGACGGGTGAGAGTTATTGCCATTCAAAAACCTGGTAAACCCGCGTCAGACCACAACTCCTATCGACCCATCGCGATGTTATCTTGTATTCGAAAGTTGTTGGAGAAAATGATCCTTTTCCGTCTGGACAAATGGGTTGAGACGAACAACCTGCTTTCAGATACTCAATATGGTTTCCGTAGGGGTAAGGGAACGAACGACTGCCTCGCGTTGCTTTCCACAGAGATTCAGTTAGCTTTTGCTAAAAAAGAGCAAATGGCTTCTGTATTCTTGGATATCAAGGGGGCTTTTGATTCAGTATCTGTTGAAGTTCTCTCAGATAAACTCCACGCTTGTGGTTTTTCACCATTAATGAACAATTTTTTATACAATTTGCTGTCAGAGAAACATATGAGCTTTTCTCATGGAAACTCTACAGCTTCTCGATTTAGCTACATGGGTCTCCCCCAGGGATCATGTTTAAGCCCCCTTTTGTATAATTTTTATGTCAAAGACATTGACGGTTGTCTGAGTGAGAATTGTACGTTGAGACAACTTGCAGATGACGGCGTAGTGTCTGTCACTGGACCCAATGGGGTCGATCTGCAAGGACCCTTACAGGATACCTTAGACAATTTGTCTACTTGGGCTCTAGAGCTAGGTATCGAATTCTCTACGGAGAAAACTGAGTTGGTTGTTTTTTCTAAGAAGCATAACCCTGCACAACCGAAGCTTCAAATTTTGGGTACACCGATAACTCATTCTATGTCATTTAAATATCTTGGGGTCTGGTTCGATTCAAAGTGCACCTGGAGATCCCACATTGAGTATCTGAAGCGAAAATGCCAGCAAAGGGTCAACTTTCTCTGCACAATTACCGGGACCTGGTGGGGAGCTCATCCACAAGATCTTCTAACGTTGTACCGGACAACGATTTTGTCGGTTATGGAATACGGTAGTTTTTGTTTTCAGTCAGCGGCTCGGTCGCACTTCATTAAACTGGAACGTATTCAGTATCGGTGTCTTCGTATCGCGTTAGGTTGCATGCACTCGACTCACACCATGAGTCTTGAAGTGCTGGCTGGCATGTTGCCACTCTCGGATCGGTTTTCAGAATTATCTCTCCGGCTCCTCACCAGGTGTGAAGTTATGAACCCCCAGGTGATCGAAAATTTTGAGAAGCTCCTTGAGTTGAATCCTCAAACCCGCTTCATGACTTTGTACCATTTGTACATAACACAGGATGTCAGCCCTTCGCTGAATATTCCCAATCGTGTTTGCTTCTCCGACTTCGGAAATTCGGTTCATTTTGATTTATCCATGAAGCAGGAGCTTCGTGGAATCCCAGAGCATCATCGTCCTATGATTGCTCCGGTGATATTTGCTGCAAAGTTTGGCCTAGTTGATTCCGCCAAAACGTTTTTCACTGACGGGTCTTTGATAAAGGACTCCGCTGGCTTTGGTGTATACAATGAAAATTATAGCGTCGCTCGTAAACTTCAAGCACCTTGTTCTGTTTTTGTCGCGGAATTGGCAGCAATTCATTTTTCTTTAGAGACTGTTGCCTCTTTTACACCGGATCAATACTTCATTATCACGGATAGTCTTAGTTCTATAGAGGCTATTCGCTCCTTGAGGCCGGTAAAGCACACCTCTTATTTTCTTATGAAAATACGAGGTCTTCTAAGTGCTTTATCTTCACGTTCTTTTATTATCACCTTTGTGTGGGTCCCTTCTCATTGTTCGATTACTGACAATGAGAAAGCGGACTCGCTTGCAAGGGTGGGCGCTATGGAAGGCGATATTTATGACCGACAAATCGCCTTCAACGAATTTTTCTATATTTTTCGTCAGATATCACTCGATAGCTGGCAGTATAAATGGAGTAAAGGAGATTTGGGGCGATGGCTACATTCTATCACTCCTAAGGTGTCTAAAAAATGTTGGTTCAGGGGATTGGATGTGGGTCGAGACTTCATTCGTGTCATGTCTCGCCTCATGTCCAATCATTATTCTTTAAACGCTCATTTGTTCCGTGTTGGGCTGGGAGATAGCAATCTCTGTGAATGTGGACAAGGTTACCAGGACGCAGATCACGTAATTTGGTATTGTGCTGAGCATCGTGGAGTCAGATCTGAGCTTTATGATTCCCTTCGGGCTCGAGGTAGACAACCCAATGTACCGATTCGAGACATTTTGGCTGCACGCGATCTGGAATTTATGAAACTCATTTATGTGTTTTTGACTAACATTAGCCTTAGATTGTAGTTTGATTAACTTACTTGTTTAGGTTAAATTTGTGAGGATTGTGTGCATCGGTGTGTGATTGTGGTTGTGTGTTTGAGTGTTGTGTGTGTGTGTGAGTGAGTGATTTTTTTTTTAAATTGAAAACGTTCAATAAAAAAAATTGTAATTTGAAATTCTAGATTTAAGAAAACCATTGTTCCTTTTGCTTTGTTTAAAATTTCCACCGCAATTTTCCCATCCATAAAATTGTAATTCCTATTAACCTCGAGACGGCCGCGAGTAATCGGTTCCACCCCCTTAACCTTAGTTCTAGGATAACTGATGTATATAAACATGAAAACTTGGCTCTGTAAAGTTGATTCGATTGAGCCTGTACAAATAAATGACTTCATAAAAAAAAAAAAAAAAAGGGGGGGGGGAGAAAAGGGGGGTGGCCAAAAAGAAAAAAAAAGGGGGGGGGGAAAGAAATAAACAAAAAAAAGCAGTCCTTTCAAACGAGTAAACAGTATATGCATTTAAAGCTTCGCCCAAACTCTTATACTATTCATACTATAATTGTTTTTGTTGTTTTTTTTTTGTATTCTCCATACGCGGAGTAACGAATCATTATGATTTAGAAGGAAATATTTTCTCATCACCATGAGGCTCTAGAAGTGGACAGTAATTTTGCTACAACGAAAGATATTAATAAAAGATATTGAGTAAAAATAGACGTTGTATTCCAAAAATAAACCTAGCGAAGATGGTTTTCTCTCCCATGTAGGCAACTAGGAAGTGTGAACAAACAATCGCTAGAACCATTACAAGCCACTGGAGTACATGAACACAATCAGGCGCGCATTTTTTTTTTGCCAGTCAACATTCTTCCCAGCACGTGGGTAGTGTGGTAAAAAAAATGAGTGCTTGGTTCTACTACTACCTTTCAAATAGCCGTCCGCTCAATTTCAACTACTTCTATACAATTTTCCGCAGCCTGCCGTACACTAACAGAACTATCGAAACTTTCTCTTCATGTCTTTTGTTCTAGGAAAAATAAATATATCTACATTGAATAACAAAAATGCTTTATAAAGTGTTTCAGAAGGTTGCAAAGAGGGTCATATATCTATACTGCCGGCTACTGCATAATAGCCCCATACGAAATTTGTTTAGTTAAGATCGCTATCCAAAATCATTTGATATAAATCAAATTTTCTTTTAAAACAAGTAACTTTATTCAATAAATAGGTAAAACAACATAATGCCACTTTTTTTTATTATAAAAAATAAACAAATTTTAGTTTCTTATTGGATTCAATTAGTAATAGGAGTTCGGTTTTTTTTTAAATTTTTTATTTTGGTGGAATTTCGTGGGGGTTTTTGCAAATATTTTTAGTGGATTTTTTTTTTTTTTGTGAAAAGGGGGGGCGGAGAAGGGGGGGGGGGGGGCCCGAAAAGGGCCTCTTGGGGGAAACGGGGGGGGGGGTGGGGGGGGGGGCTGGTGGTGGGGGGGGGGGGGGGGGCGCGACGGGGGGGAAAAAAAAACCCTACACTGATAGGCAAAATAAAGTGCCCACCTCTTCGTTTTTTCAATTTCTCTCATTTACTTGGTTCAAATTAAAGTAAACACACTGTATTTTTTTTGTTATCCTATTTTTTATATTCTTTTTAAGTTTCAATTATGGAATACTGAAAAAAAAGGAGTTTTACTTAAAGAAAAAAGAAATCAATTTTTGTTGAAAAAAAAACAGTGACAAAATAAAGTGCCCACTTCAAAAATCGATATGTTTTCGATAAGTTTCCATTGGAAGACCCCTCGATTGTTTATGTTTTGATATTTTGACATGTTTTGAAGCAAACGGCTCAACCTGGTGCATTTGTATACGTGATCGCATTTGATTCAATTGAAAAAAAATGGAGAACGCAGTGCTTTCGAAAGCAATTCCCTTGTGTATCCGAAAATTGGTCGTTCGTGATGTGCAAAACGGTGAATCGCACCGGGCTGTCGCTAAGAAGTACAGTATCAGTAAGGCAACGGTTGGCAAAATTCTTCTGAAGCTTAAAACGTTTGGATCAGTGGTGGATCGCCCTGGCAGAGGCAGGAAGCGGGAAACGGATGCGAGAACGGACACCAAGATCATGCGCGAAGTCAAGAAGAACCCGAAGGTAACTGTCCGCGAGATCCAGGAAGCCCTTCAGTTATCAGTTTCCGGTCGAACTGTTCGTCGCCGTCTCGTAGCACAGGGGTTGAATAGCAAACTTGCCCGGAAGCGCCCATTTATCAGCAAGGCAAACAAAGCCAAACGGTTTAAGTTTGCTAAGGAGCATGCTGATAAGCCCCTGGAGTTCTGGAAAACGGTTCTCTGGACGGCTGAATCAAAATTCGAGCTGTTTAACCGAAAGCGGCGGGTTCGTGTTTGGTGCAGATCGGGAGAGGAGCTTCAGGAGCGCCACATCCAAGGCACGATGAAGCATGGAGGAGGAAATGTGATGGTCTGGGGTGTTTTTCGTGGGGTGGAGTGAGAAGCATTGTGAAAATCGACGGGATAATGACGGCAGATTCTTACATCAACATCCTGCGGGAAAATCTGGAGGTTTCGCTGATCCAGACGGGCCTTGAAGAGAAGTTCATATTCCAGCAGGACAACGACCCGAAGCATACTGCCAAGAAGACCAAGTCTTTCTTCCGGTCTTGTCGGATCAAACCGCTGGAATGGCCTCCACAAAGCCCGAACCTCAATCCCATCGAGAATTTGTGGGCGATTCTCGATGCCAGGGTTGACAAAACTGGTGTTACCAATAAAAATAACTATTTTGAAGCCCTGGAGCGCGCCTGGGAAGAGATAGATCCACAGCACCTAAAGAACCTGGTCGAGAGCATGTCGAAGCGCCTGCAGGAGGTCCTGAAGGCCAAAGGAGGACACATCAATTATTGAATTGCTTTTATTTTACTTTAATTTATGTTTTCTGTAGCCTAAAAGAAGTGGGCACTTTATTTTGTCACTGTTTTTTTTTTTCAACACAAATTGATTTTTTTTTCTTTGAGTAAAACTCCTTTTTTTCAGTATTCCATAAGTGAAACTTAAAAAGAATATAAAAAATAAGATAAAAAAAAAATACAGTGTGTTTACTTTAATTTGAACCAAGTAAATGAGAGAAATTGAAAAAACGATGAGGTGGGCACTTTATTTAGCCTATCAGTGTATACTTTAGATGGCAGCCGCACCAACGCGATGTTGGCAGCGCGACCCGGGGTGGGGGTGTGCGGAAATCTTATCTTACCAAAAAAAAAGGGAAGTATTTTAAATCGGGTCCTAATTTTAGTTTATTAAGGAATTTTTTTTTGTTGTGTTATTATTTTTGGTTTTTTTTTCTCCTGGGGGTGAGAAAACACGAATACATATATATAAAGAAGGGAGACAAAATATAAAAAAAAAAAAAAAATATTTTTTTTTTTTTTTTTTTATAAAAAAAAAACTTTTTATATTTTTTTTTTTTTTTTTCTCTTTCTGTTTTTATGTGTTGGTGGGTGGTTACGCCCACCTCACTTATATTATGTATATGAAGAGGGATGGTGGTTTTTTTTATATTTTTTTTTTTTTTTTAAAAAAAAAAAAAAATAAAAAAAAAAAACAGTGTTGTGCTTAAACTTTGTATTTGACAGACATAAAGAATCATTTATGGGCCCAGTAGAAAACAAAAGTTAGCGGAGAATTCAAATTTGCTTTTATTTTTATTTTCTATTTTTTTTATTTTTTATTTATTAAGTTTCCATTTTTAAGCAATCATCGTACTCATATGAAATTTAATTAACCTGAATGTTTGCTTAAATTTTCTTTGCTATTTTACTAGGCAGCCTTTCTTTCATTATATCACGTTGGAAATTTTCGTTATTTCTGAGTTTCAATCAACCAACACCGCTGCGAAAGAGACAAATAGCTGCATTTTATTATGATATGAACATTATGTAATATTTCATTTCAACATCGTAATATTTTTTTCATATCATCATTGTTTATTATTATAACCATATTAAAATTATTATTAATAAAAATAAATAATAATAAATAATTGTTTTCTGCTTCGAGATTACAAGGAAGTTCATTCCAGATAGTATAGCTATTTTATTGCATTGTAGCTAAAGGTTCTCTTCTATTAATTAAGATCATTGGATATAATTAATATAATTAAATGCTCTGCAATTCTGCTGATTATGTATATCCATATGTCATAAATACATACATATTTGTTATTGTTTCGAATATAATTAAATGTTTTGTGGATATTTGTGCTTCATTTAATTGCGAAATGACCTTCACATTCCGGAGTTACATTCATCTACCAATGATTGAGCTGTAAAGAGGCACCGAGCAGCATATTGTTTCAATTATTTCATCATATTATTTTATTTACAACCATCCATTTCATCGATAGCATGACCTTTACATTTCTGTATACATTCATCATATAGTGGCATCTAATTATTAATTGCATATCATTATTTTATTCATTGGGAAAATAATAATAATAATAATAATGAAATTTTATCTGCTTCAAGCTTACAAGGAAGGTGATTCCAGGTTATATAGATATTTTACTACATTGAACCATAAGGTATTTATCTACTGATTTATACCATTGGATATAATTTAATTTAATTTTTAAAACTAATAAAGGCTCTTCGTTTTGCTGATTATACATACATATGCCATGAACACATAAATATTTCTTATTGTTTCATGTTTAATTAAATGTTTTGTGTTTTATTCAATTGCAATATGACCTTCACATTCCAGAGTTACATTTATATGCCACTAATTGAGCTATAAAGAAGCACCAAGCTGCATATTATTATCTTTTTATTGCATATTATTATCACTATTTTAATTATTTCATCATATTATTTTATTTATAACCTTATTAAAACTACAAGATGACAAATTCCAAATATGAACATTTCTAATTAAATATTCTTGTATATTTCATTCCTCTATTACATAATACATTTATTGCATGTTTTAACATATTATTTACATTATATATGAAAAATACTGGGTTGGTAGGGAGCACTAGGGTGTCATTCAAGCTGAAACTGGACGATGGTTTGATTGACTGCCTGAGTCTAGGAGGGAATGAACAGTATCATTTTCTACATCCTACCGATTCGATGCTGTGAATTCTACTCCAACAGTTTTATTGAGAATGACACGCCCTTCTTAACAAGCCATCCTGTAGAAAGCTTACTAAGTATTGCGAATTGGGTTATTCGATTTGTTGGATCGTATCGTTGGAAGGAGATTCTTATGTTCCCGTGGGTTTCGCGTAAGTGTCTCTGCTTACGGGTCCACCCCTCCGTTTTTTGCCCTTCATACAGCAATATTGTGAATTCAGATCAGTGGCTCAATTTGATCTTGCTATCAAGTGGAACTGCATCCAAGCCAAGCGCCAGAAGGGATGGTGGCTACCATACATACATATACATAAATACAATAAGTTTATTATTCAAATATTCACAAATAAATTGCATTTTGTATCTTCGACTGCTTTTTTCTCAGTTCCTTCTTTTGTCATATGGGACTGATTACCCTCTTTAGACCTTAAAAATATTTTTAAACATAAAGTTTGTATATCTTAAAACGTGATGGCAATAAATTTACCACCACCATACGGAAAAAAAACAAGCACACAAGTAAAATCCTTGTTCCTGTCGGAGTAGATTTAATGCTACCTACACAAAAATAACAATGAATGCATATAACCGCATTATGTAAGGTCCCACCACTAGCATCTGCAGCAAACTTAAACATGCATGGGCGAACATGCTAATGTTGCTCCTTCGATGCATAGTGCACAGAACCTTATCATCCGTCAACGGAAGGAAACGCAACTTTCATATGCGTGGAGGGTGTGTAATTGGAGCACCTTCTAGTCATATAAATAAGTCATTTTTCTTCATGTTCTGTTCTGAATCACTAAGACTGCTTCCGATACATTACGGACACCCCGGCTTGAGATTGCGTTAGGGGATACCACCTAGTTAACTTTACGCTTCTACGTGCAGCATTCTACGCTTCTACGTGCTAGGGTTTAAAATATAATCTCGTCAGTCAAGTTCGTAGCCTCACAAGCGAGAATATTTATATTGAGATGTTTTGGTTAGCTGAATCAATTCCGAAAATTTCAGAAGTTCCAAAAATCACCAATTGCGTTCAATGAGCTGAACATTCCTTTCTTCGAACAGGGTCAAGAGTCCTTAGGACCTTGAATCGCATGGCTGGGTTTGATGCGATCGATGACAGCTATGGGATCTAAATCATTCGGAAAGAAATAAGAAATCATTCGGAATAATGCCATTTCAATACACGGTTTTTTATTGAGTCATTTGGAGTTATTTGAACACATGATTTTAAAGGAACAGGTGCAATATCTTGGAAAGTAATAGTTTTCCTGCTTTAGGTTTAAGTCCTCACCTCTGTGTTATGGTGTTAAACTTTAACTTACGTAATTTAATTCGTAGTTCTAAGGTATTATTTGTAATTCGATTCCAATAAGACGTTGGTTGGCAGTGCAGTTTAGATGAATTGATTTCCAACGATCTCAATTTTGATGGAATATTAATAAAGGATGTGTATTTATGTCCCTGCAAAAAAAGGAGGAGGGGAAGGGGCGGTTAAAAGGGATACCTTTTGGTAAGATGGACGAGTATTTGGATTTATTTGTTTTGATTTATTTAAGATTGAAGTTTCATTCAAGTTTATATTTTGCAATTGCATTGAACATAGCTGGCCTAAAAATTGATAATTTTCAAAGTTTCATAGGAGAACGGATTAGATTTTTGCTTTCTCAAGAGCCTCACATATATTGAAATAAAAGGTAAAGCAAGAAGTGACGTTCGTTAACGTGATTAATTTATAAAATCAGTCTGAGAACTCTGCAACCCCGGCAACACACAAGTTTTATAATGGTTGAAAATACTTCTATATGGCCAGATTTGGTTATAAAGAAGCTTACTCAACATAAAATCATGAAGATGTGTTACTCGGGAACAATAGTTTCGAAGATTTACTCAGCTGAAAACAATTTTGAAAATTGTTTTTTGATATTTTTTCTGATAAAGGCCGTTCACGCCAAAATCCGGACAAATATCCTGTTTCTTAGTCAAATCACCAGGAAATGGAACAAATGGTTATGTACATAACCAACAAATAGACAAACGTGAATCACACACATTGTTTACAAAAGCGCATTCTGTATTCAAGATGGAGCCGTCTGAACTAGCACGCAGGAAATCTATCTTGCACAAATATTTGGAAAATCCCAATTCTACTGTTCGATTCATCGCAAAATCGTTAAATGTGCCAAGATCAACTGTTGCAGATGTGATGAAACGTTATAAAGAGGGTCTTACTGTCGAAAGAAAAGCTGAAAGTGGTGGTGAACATGGACAAAGCAAAACAAAGAAAGAAGAAAATAGTCCTTGCTGCTTTTCAGGCAAACCCGAAGGTGTCAACACGGACAGTTACGAAAAAAAGTGCAAATGTCAACCGGTTTTGTGCGAAAAGTGAAGTCTAAGGCTAGATTGAGATCACTCAAACCTCAAACATACCCAGATCGTAACGCAAAGAAACAAAAACTGGTAAAAACACGCTCCAGAAAGCTTTATGAACAACTATGTATGTATGTAATGTATGTAAGGTAGCCACCATCCCTTCTAAGACCTTGTCATGTATGCAGCTCCACTTAATAGCAAGATCAAATTGAGTTACCGGTTTGCATTCACAGTAACGCTGTATGAAGGGCCAAAAACGGTGGGGCGGACCCGTAAGCAGAGACACTTACGCGAAACCCGCGGGAACATGAGATTCTCCTTCCAACGATACGATCCAACAAATCGAATAACCCAATTCGCAATACTCATTAAGCTTTCTACGGGATGGCTTGTTAAGAAGGGCGCGTCACTCTCACTGAAACTGTTGGAGTAGAATTCACAGCACCACAATCGAATCGGTAGGATAAAGAAAATGATACTGTTTGTTCCCTCCTAGACGCCGGTTGTCATACCACTCCATTGTCCAATTCCAGCTTGAGTGATACCCTGATGCTCCCTCCCTTCCCAATATATATTTAATGTCATATAGTAATGTATAAAATATAGTGAATTAATATTATAATTATAATAAATATAGCGAATGAATATTATAATGACAAATAATATAGTGAATGAATATAAGAATGAAAATAACAATTCCATTTGTGGACCTGAAAGTTTAGACAATGTAGCTGCGAGAAAAAAAATTGATTTAAAATTATCTCATCAAACTTGGAATATCCATGGATAATCTGAAATTATATAGCAATAGAATGGTAAACCCAAAATTTCGATGTGCTGTTCCGTTTCCTTGCAATAATTTATGTAGTGAGTCTCATCGGAAATAGCGATTTTAATGAAATGAATTTAA
Source organism: Aedes koreicus (assembly GCA_024533555.2). Taxonomy (NCBI): domain Eukaryota; kingdom Metazoa; phylum Arthropoda; class Insecta; order Diptera; family Culicidae; genus Aedes; species Aedes koreicus. The sequence continues at coordinate 485,879 of JAHHFK020003986.1, forward strand.
ATGTAATTATGTCACATCATTTAATATCATAACATAAAATAATAAACTGACGTTAAAATATAAAATAATAATACCAGCAAGCCAGTAAACTATAGTAGAATACATATATCCGTAACTAATCTGATCATCCACTCATCGAAAGACTTCCACTGTTGCAGTTTCTATTGAAATAAGATCTACTAAGATTAGAATTTGTTTTCACAATAATAGTCAGAGAACATAATAAGCGTAGGTACAAGATATATATGACATTTACTGGTATGTTACTGAAAATAAAAATTAGATGTGTATTAATTTCATAATAATATTGGAAAAACTGAAGACAGCTAATAATAAGGCGAAATAAATTTCAGATGAGTATGAATCTAAAAACTGAATCTTAATAAAACTAAAAAAATAAAAAAATAGGAAATTGAATTTTTCTATAGCTCTTGTACACCCATAAATGATTCCTCATGTCTGTGAAATAGGAAATGAATGATTGTAAACTGTTAGGTTGTGAATTAATATATATTTCTGATGAAGAAGGAAAGTGCTTTTTAAAGTAGAATTTTTCGAATATGATCCTTTCTAAAAACAAAAAAACAATAAAAACCTTCCTATCTTTTCAAATACATAACGTAAGTTAGATGAGCTATAACTGACAAGGATGCATAAATGCGAAGCTGAAAATGACTTATAAAAAAGCATACAAAATGTAGTGAATGGATGTTATAATATAAAACGATAATAATTTCATTTGTATTTATGTGTCTGCAGACTGTGGTCCTGCTGCAATTGTATACGGACCCGCACATCCACCATGAACCTGAAAGCTTAGATAATGTATCATGGCCACCAGAAAAAAAAATGATTTTAAATTATTTTACAAAACTTGGGATATCCATGGATGATCTGAAATTGTATAGCATATAAAGAATAATGAACCTAAAATTTCGATGTGCTGCTCTGCTAATAAATGTGATATATCCACAATGGAACTGACTCTTAGCTTCGGGTCTTGATCCCTACTGAGCCCTTGCGGCACGTCAAGCCGGCCAGTTCAGCGCAAGGGCGCTCCAGAAAGCTTTATGAACAACTTCTCACAAAATTCCATTGTGTTGTCGTGGATGACGAAACATACTGCTTCAAAAAATTCAAATATCTCTCGGAATTTTACACTCCAACTAGCCGGAAAGATGCCCTTGAACATCTGAAACGGAAGTATTAAACCGAATTCCCTGAAAAATATCTGGTCTGGCAAGCAATATGTTTCTGTGGGCTAAAATCTCAGATTTTCGTAACCACAGGTACGGTAAACGCTGAGATTTACCGGCAAGACTGTCTCAAAAAGCGGCTCTTACCTTTCCTGAGAAAACATGCGACTCAATCCTTGTTCTGGCCAGGTTTGGCCAGCTGTCATTACGCTAAAGATACAATCACTTGGTATGAGCAAAATAACATTATTTACGTTCCCAAGGATTGTAATCCACCAAATTGTTCACAGCTTCGCCCAATTGAAACATACTGGTCAATGGTCAAAGGAAACCTCGAAAAGCTTGGTGGAGAGATTTTAACGATCCAAGAATTTCGTTGTAAGTGGCTCACTGTTTCGAAGAAAATTGACAAGAACACCGTGCAAAGATTGATGAAAGGAGTGAATAAAAAGTGCACGCAACAGCTTATGGAAATAAATACATATAAACCTATATGCAGTTGTATTGACTATAACATTTATCTATAAAATGAAATAAATAATATGAATCAAAACCAGGCTCTTTTCTAAAATATTTTGTGTCCGGATTTTGGTGTGAACGGCCTTTAGTTTGTAGCTAAGCTTCATAATCCGTATATTATGTGTGAAATATTATCATGATGTGATAAAATATCATAGAGAATATTTGTTTTACTTTTGCTTCAAGTAGTGAATAAATGAGTGCCTCATATTTCGTAATATTTGACGTTCTTCTGAAGAAAATAAAAAACACAGAATTTAAGGACTTATTTCACAAAACAACCACAACGGTTGTCTCCGATCATCGGGTCTCTCGCTCTCTCTTTATCATTTCAAGCTTATTGCTTGCTCTCAACTTCTCACCGATCATCGGGTGGCCATTCGATTGCCCTGAGGGTCAATATGTTCAGTTCACTAGTACTCATGTATTAAAATGATGCTTTAATAAGTACTTCAGAGAAATTCGTAGAGTTCTTTACCAAATATCATAAATTCACCACTCTTACGATTGTTCCAGATAATCCGGTGAATTTTACGATCGTTCCGGATCTTGGTTGATTTTCTGGTCTCAAGTGCAAATGTATTTAAGAAGTACTTTAGAGGAAAATCGCTGAGTTCTTAGACGCTGTTGACCAATTGTTCCGAGTTCTATGCAGACCACTTGGTGTCTTTTGAATATTGGTGGTTGTTCCAGATTTCCGATAGATCAATTTTACCTGTACACCTAATAGTAGTTTAAAGAAAACCACGGAGCTTCGGTATCAGTATCCTCATCCATGAGGACTACCTGAATTCTACGTAGATAGCCACTTCCACCAATAGATTGTTATTAATGCTGAATCATTTTGTTTTCATTTTCTCACGATCTACACGATTTTTACTGACTGCAATATTTTGAGATATTGTCATTTGTTTATGTTTTAACCATGGTTCTCCGAAAAAACTGGGGCCGTATTGCGGTTCTTGAAACGAAGAAATTTTGCTCACAAGCGTTCGTACAAAAAGTCGTTCGTTTTGAGCTACATAATGCCACCCCTGGGTTTCTAGGAGTAGGTATTTTCGTATAAAGAAAATGCAATACACAAACTCGCATAATCACCGTGGCAATCTATTTCATCTTAATGTTGGTATCATCACTAAAAACCAAAAAATGATTAATGAAAATGGATCTGCGCCCTCCAGTGGTAGTAAAATCACGATCGAAATAAATTTAAATTTGGTTTTTGCTTGTGACTTTTAGTTCACAAAAGTGACAATTTCTCTAAATTATCATTCTGGAAAACGATTCGGAAGTTAGGAGCCATGAATAAACCACGTGGTCATAATAAGGGGAGGGGGTTGGAAAATGATTCCGATAGGCCTTTGTAGGGTTTTCCTTAGGGCGTCCAACATTCCCCATACTACCTTGCAGTTCGCTGCTAATGTTGCGCAATTTCTCGTCAATTAAATTACATCTTCGACAGAACCGGAAACCCCAGCGGGCATCTGTCAACATCATGTAGCAATTACATTGTACTATTAATAACATAATCTATTTTTAGTAAATTTCTCATCCGCCATGAACCGTCAATACTAATTAACCAATAACTCGCCTACTGCTATTCGACGCGTTTTTTTTTTCACAGATACATTGTTTATACCATCGCTTCCGGTTCACCACTCGGTAACCTTGATTGAATTAATATCCCACTTACCCTTCCTCGCAAACCAGCAGTCAAGTTCAAACAAGGGTCAAGTCTCATAACGGTCTCTGAATAGAATAGCTTGATAGTTATCCACATCTACAATGTTGTTTTTCACCATCGTCATCATCATCACTCTGACTTTGCTGCACCAGTCATCTTTTGATTGGCTTCTTGGCCCGTGCTGCTGATAATTCTCTGATATCGTTGCTGAAAAGCTCTTCAGTCAAGCCACTTTTCCACTGTGATGAAGAAATTCAACTAAGCTCGACGTTTGTACTCGAAGCTTATGAGTGGAAATTAAGACATTTTCACATCGTCGGCAGCACGAGATGAACTTTTTACGCTTCGTCTGGTTTATCTATTGAAGCATGAATAATGTATTGTTTAAACACATTAAAAAATGCATACATGGCTCGAGAGCACTAGTTAAAAAACATATAGTAAAAGGACAACTTTCTACTCTTCAACTCGTGTGGTAAATGAAGCTAGATTGCATGAGATGATGAAAATTTATAGAAAAAGTTAGATGAAAGCTGCTACCCTCTGCTGCTCTCCACTCTGGTCCCATTCAGCGGAATAAGATTGGTAAGAACTTCCGCTCATATTGTTTGCTGCATAGCTTCGTAAGATTGTAGTGCGAAAAACATAGATCCTCAAGGTTTCCATCGCTGCACTGTTGCCCGCACTCATTGCAGTTATGCCAGCTTTGTATTATTGTGCTGCCTCCAGTCTTATACCAACTGCAAGTGACACCGAAAATGGAATTATCAAACATTCATGCATACATGGTGCATACCCTTGAGCTCGGGATACTATACGACTCCACTGTGTCATCCGCTTTGCTGTGAGTTTGAGCTTTGCACTACAGTGGTGCTCAACTTTCATTAGCTGCGACCCACATTAATTTAAGATTGACTCTCTTCAATTTCTATGCTTTTTTGAATGCATTTTTTTGCAGCTTTTGCGGTTGTATAGTGTTAATCTGTACCGATAATCAGAGTATTCGGATGGAAGAAACCGGCTAAGAAATTTTAATCTGATTAAGACTATTATAACCTCGTAGGAGTGTATTGCAGACATAAATTCCAGATCTATACATGTCTGTATGTATACAAATATTTGATCTTGTATACATAATACCAACATAGCATACCATAGCATAGGCCTAGGATATGAGCCTGGGATATGACAAAATCTTCATCCATCGTTCTATTCGATCAATACATAGGCAGTTCCTTCTGATTGTCAGGGATAAAAGAAAAGTATTGATAAGATGTCGATTGGAGACATCTGGAATTGAAATTTTAAAGGGAGAGCAATGAAAGCTTACTTAGGCGACAAAGCCCATACATATTTGCTTTAGTATAAAGTATGTATAAAGTATATACATCGTTTAAAGCCTTTCCTAATACACAGTGAGTGAACAAATCAGAACGAGCTTACATAATGATATCTCGGGTAGAGGTTCTCCAACACATACACCTAACTTTCTTCGGAATGTTAGTGATATTTCCTAAATTCACAGGTACTGAAGCATCATTCTTAAGATTCTAATCCACAGGCTCCGGCAATTGAAGTGCTAAATTGAAACAAACAGATAAATTTACCAAAACAAAAACATTTTATTTCCAATTCCGTCAACTTCACTTGAAAATAAATCACTTTTTGAAAATTCACTGGTCAAGTTCAACTTGTTCGTCCTTGAGCTTAACCACTCGCCGCAGGCGATCGAGGAACCCAGGTGCTCTTATGGTATTTTATCCCAGGCTGCCACCAGATGTCACTTCAGGACTTCCACAACTTCATGTTTTTTTTATAACAGACTCCAACATACTTAGTTTTGAGTCGATTTTGAGTAAATGTAACTGGTATTAACAAATCAAAAAACATCAACTCAAATCAGATAGATGTTATTCAGATCAGATAGATGAGCCAAAACCGACTCAAAACTGAGTTAAAATGGCTGGCCCTACAACTGCTTCCTTCATGATCTGGTACTTCCTTTCCAGATATTTTCTTTCGAGGGCTCTCTCCTCCTCTAGCACTCTAAATTGTTGCTCCGTTTCAGTGACGGTTAATCCTCCTTCACTGCCACTATGGCAAATAAGCGCAAACGAAAAGAGCAATCTATTGATTCGCCTGCAAATCAAATTAATGTGAGTAATCAATTTGATATGCTCACAGAAGATGAGAGTGATCCATCATCTAATCAAAATTTGAAAAAACTTTCTCGATTGAGAAAGGAAAAAGTTCCCCCTATTGTGGTGACAATTTCGGATTTCCATGCTTTTCGCAAAGAAATCTTAACGTTTGTTGAAGGTGTGAAATATTCCCTTCAAATTTCCAGACGAGGTGAATGCCGTTTGCATTCAGAAACCTTGGACGGATTCAAACGTCTTCTTGAGTATCTTACTCAGAAGAACCACAATTTCTTCAATTACGACACCAAAGCTGAGCGTCTTTTCAAGGTTGCCTTGAAAGGACTGCCCAGTGGTGAATCTCTCGATGAAATAAAAAACGAGTTAATAAAATTACTTGGAATTAGCCCAGTCCAAATAATTAAGATGAAAATGAAATCCCGGCCTGGCGATTAACGCAAAGGGATTTCAAACTATCTCTACTTAGTTCACTTCAAGTCAAGTGAACTTAATAACCTTAAGGCCTTCGAAAAAGCAAGCCTTTTGCTCAATGTCCGAGTGAAGTGGGAACATTTCAGGAAGACTGGAGCAAATTTTCAAAGCCTCACCCAGTGCCGTAAGTGCCAGGGATGGGGTCACGGAACAAAGCATTGCCATATGGTTGGTAAATGCATGAATTGTGGGGATTCCTCGCACGCTAAGGACGACTGTCCTGTGAAGGAAGATCCTCAAAAATTCAAATGTTCAAATTGTGGTGAATACCATAAATCAAATTTTTGGGCGTGCAAGACTCGCAAAGCAATTTTGCAGTCGCGCACTAAACGCCAGGTAGGAAACAATATACGTTCCCGACCAGCTACTACCCATTCTGCAGCTGTTAACAATGATCAGCAAAGAACAAATTCCTACCAAACCGTCGGTAGAAACAGCGGACAGGTTTTTCCATCCGCAACTGTAACTTCAAACGCTCAACGAGGAGTAAATACTATTTCGATACCTGTAGCTACCAACAGGGTCTTCAAACCCTACATTCTTACCCAACCGTGTTGTTAACAATGTTCAACATGTAAATGGACCTACCTACGCTGCCGTTGCAGCGGGTGGAAACCAAAACCAAAATTCCCACGGGACTTCTGATGAATTTGATTTAGGTAACATATCCGCTCCTAAATTAGAATTTTTACAGCAATCGTTAATCGACATGATAACCGATATGCTAAAAACTAATTCCATGTTTGAAGCTATCCAAACTGGTATTAAATTTTCCAGTAATATTGTCATGACATTGAAGTTCAGTAATGGATTTTAACATTCTTTCTTCATTTGAAACCAAAGTTTTTGAAACTTGGGGGTTTCAGTTGAAACAAAATTTGGCCAATTTACTTTTATAGCTGCCTATTTGCCTTTCCAATGCACTGGTCAGCAAAAGAACTGGCTTAAGGGTGACCTCCAGAAACTTACCCGTCATAGGTCTAAATTCTTCGTTATTGGTGATTTCAATGCAAAACACCGCTCATGGAATAATTCGCAAAGCAATGCCAATGGTAATATACTTTTTGATCATTGTTCCGCAGGCTACTACACTATTCAATACCCAAACAGCCCAACTTGCTTTTCTTCAGCCAGAAATCCCTCAACTATTGATTTGGTCCTAACTGATTCATGTCAACTTTGTAGTCAATTGATTACCCATGCTGACTTTGGCTCTGATCACCTTCCAGTTACATTTGAAATATCTCAAGAAATTATTTCTAATTCCATCAGTTCTACTTTCAACTACCATAGAGCTAATTGGGATCAATATCGAACATTTATGGAATACAACTTTGATCCTAATGTTCCATTGCAAACAAGAAATGAAATTAATAGTGCTCTTGAATCTCTGGCTTTCTCAATAAATAGAGCAAGAGCTGCTTCAGTGCCAAAATGCGAGGTTAAATTCGATTCAGTTATAATTGATGACGATCTTCACCTCTTGATTCGTCTGAAAAATGTACGTAGGCGTCAATATCAAAGAACACGTGATCCTGCTATGAAAGTCATATGGCGAGATTTACAAAAACAAATTAAAAAAAACGCTTCTCTGCCCTGAGGAACAAACATTTTGAAAATAATGCGTCAAAATTAGATCCGAGTTCCAAACCTTTCTGGAAACTCTCTAAAATATTGAAAAAACCTCAAAAGCCTTTACCAGCGCTTAAGGAAGGTGATAAAATTTTGCTCACAAATGCGGAAAAAGCTCAACAACTTGTTAAGCAGTTTGAGAGCTCCCATAATTTCAGTTTGGGTCTGACAAGTCCTATTGAGGGTCAGGTTTCCAGGGAGTATCTGAATGTTTTCTCACAAGAAAATATTTTTGATGATTCTTGGGGAACTGATTTGGATGAAGTAAAAACTATAACTAAAAAATTTCAGGTGATGATGGAATTTTCGATATCCTAATCAAAAAACTCCCCGAGAGTACTTTGTCTTTCTTGGTAAAACTATTTAACAGATGTTTTCATCTGGCATACTTTCCAGATAAATGGAAAAATGCAAAAGTCGTACCTATCTTGAAGCCAGACAAAAATCCGGCCGAAGCTTCTAGCTACCGACCAATCAGTTTGCTTTCTTCAATAAGTAAGCTTTTTGAAAAAATAATTTTGAATAAAATGATGCTTCACATCAATACAAACTCAATTTTTGCTGATGAACAGTTTGGATTCCGCCATGGGCATTCAACTACGCATCAACTTTTGAGAGTTACAAATTTAATTCGTTCAAACAAAGCTGAAGGCTGCTCCACTGGAGTTGCTCTTCTAGACATAGAAAAAGCATTCGACAGTGTTTGGCATGAAGGTTTGATTGCGAAACTGTAAAAGTTCAATTTTCCGCTTAATATCATGAAATACCATAGTGGTATACTCTTCAATTGCAATGATCAATTCTCTCTATAAATAAGAACTAGTTTTAAGAAATCAATAATTATTCTTACACGCAGACAAAAGGAACCCTGTTAAAAATACTGAATAGACAAGGTAAAAATAATATTAACACAATTAGATATAAATGATAGCATTAAAGGTTGAAATGTTAATTACTTAGCAGGATCACCTAGGTTAATATACGAATGTAAAATAATGTAAAATTTGGAATAAATAAAGAGTTAAAAAAAAGCTATATTCCTTTGCTTGCGTTCGATGCATTCGCATCCTTCAATGCAGTCCAGGAAATTTTTTATAGTGTTGCAGTGGTTTCCGAAAGCGTAACTTTATGTAGCAAATTAAAATTTTCCTGCAAATACATATTTGTTATGTAATTATAAGTTATATAGGGGAAATGGCTCTAAATTGGATGGATCTACAAATGAGTCTTTCGATAAAAACTGTCTGTCATTATTTTTTTCTCATGTTGATAGTTATGTCAACGAGACAAAACTAATGTAGGTATATCTTAATTTTCAGGAAAGAAAATGGTGAAAAAATATGTGCCTGGAATTTTAAGCATATAGGCCAAATACTAAATCCATATACCCAAATTAGAGCCTTTTCCTTAGGTTTTAGGTTAGTGCTTACGCTTATAAGTTTTGTAGAATTCAGGGAATTTATTCCCGGCGCAAATGAGATGTTTACAGACGGCGTTTGTAGTTAAATACAAGTTAGTAACCGAATACTTAACCCCATTTTTTGGGAATTACCTTGCAAATTCAGGTTCTTTGCCTACTAAATTGGATGGCTGAAATCTGGCTAGATAGCGCTCTATGATTCTTGCTAACCTAAATTAAGGTAATGCAATAATAAGTAACTGAGTTCACTTCGCAACATTTTACATTTTCTCACCTTCTTGACAGCTCTTTTCAGTAAAGGTCAAATAACAGAACTAATAATAAATTCATATCAATAGCTAATTATTGGGAAACTTATTAGGGATATGATCGAACTACACGTTTTATGAATTCTCTTCTTATCAATCCTTTCACCAAAATCTGTCAGTCGAATCGAGGCAAGGTTGGGATGATTTAAGTTTTGACAGGTTGTGACAAGGTGCGTTTCGCATTCTGAAAAACTGTGCAACTGTACTGTTTTTGGCGAAATCGAAATCAGTACACCAAGCTTGGAAGTGAAAGGGTGTTTTAAAAAAATCCTCGGAAGTAATCTAAACATACTTGTTCAATATTAAATTAGGATTAAATTAAATTCACTCTCGTATCAAGTTTTTTTAATACATACCAAAATCCTACTCTAAATAATTGTTTCAACCACCCTATCTACTACTCTGTTCTGGTCAGTAACAAAGCCTCATATACAGTCTGAACCAGACATCGGACAATAGACTGTTGTGTTCACCATCAACGCCGGCCTCACCGGCGGTCTGGATAGCAGGAACAATAGGTAGCTACCAGATCGGTAGTCAGCATGTGAGCTTAATAGTCAGATCGTAGTCGGTTTTTTCCCACCCGATCACCGATCTGGATGTACCATACATCGCCATCGGCTAAATAAATTGTGTCGTTCGGTATAGTTTCTCGTACCAATTCTTGTGGTGGAATGTGTTGCCCCTCCGACTTTTCTCGTTGCCTGCAATATTGTCGTGTCGGGGGAATCGTGATTATCCGCGGGTGTCCGCATCGTATTCAAGTTTGGAATGGTAAACAAATTTGGAATCCGTCTGCATCAGAGTTTTTTTTTCCTCCGATCAAGTTGTGGTAAATAAGCCAAGAAGCTAGTCAAAACCCACGTCCATCAAGAGATCAGTTTACATCCTCCAGCCTGTGATTTTTGCAATTTTTTTTTTTTTTTTGATTCCAATGCACCATACTACCTACGCATTTAACAATCCACTAAACAAGTGTTGCTCAATTTTAATTGATATTTGTGGTGTATTTGGCTGTCGTTGGGGTGGCTCGAATGCCAAAGATGATGGATGGAATAAACAAGCAAACTAGACTAAATCCGAAAAACTTTCAAATTAGCAGTGAAAAGAATTTACCAGCTTGACTTGACCATGTTTCAATTCGGATAAAATCTCCATGGAATTGCAACCAACCGGAAGGTGATGAAGCATAGCTTGAGAAACACTCAACTTTATTCATGCCAAGAAGTTAAGTCAACCTTTCTGTGCCCGCAATGTTGTGTCCCACCTCTTCTCCCGAAAGATGCGTTTTACGAAGCATGCCATGGCTCTATAAAAACTGTTGCCTTAAAATAAAGTAAATGTAATTCCGTTGGAGTTTTAAATTATTTTCACAAACGCGAGCTGTTTTTAATTTTTTTCGAATCAGCTTATTGCGATTGACGGTTTGAATGTTTCCCCGGAAAACATGTTTCATATTTACTGCTGAACAAATTAAAGTCTTGACGTCCACAACATGATAAATTCATATGTAATCCACCTGTTGCACTTCTCAAACCTACCCTCATTTTACACGTCTCATATCTTCTCAGCATCTGATAATGCTATGATACCGCATGCCACTATGTGGTTTTGCTTCTGCATGAAGATATAGAAATAACTGACATTGCGATACGAAGCAAGCTACAATAGAAACAAACTACTCCAAAACGAAATAAGAATCGGCAAAACAAAATCGAATATAATATTAATGAACTAATACAGATATATTGCTAACAAAACATGAATCCTGTAGGTTCATAGGCCCAATTCTTGGAATGTGACAGATTAACTTCAAGTTTTTTTTTTACTGTGCATTTCAAATAAAGGTAGCACGTAAGCACACCTACGATATGCCGAGGTATTTCCAATGGATAAAAAGAAAAATCATAATTTTTACGTGCACAGAAGAGAAGAGTGCTCTATAATATAGAGTAACTTGTTCAGGCTGCACACACGAATATCTATGAGCTCTGTTGTTATTTATAATGCCTTTTGTGGAAGTTCTCTAGGAGCTCTTTTGCCTAGTCAGTAAAGGCAAAGTTTAACCAACCCAAAAGCAGCGGGTTCGATGTTCGGTCTTTAATGTCTTCCTGCTTGAAAGTGTTCTTTGTCTTTCACTTTCGGTGTAATAAACATTGAAAAATATACGCAATGTTGAGAGCCGGAAAAATTCCTCGCAGTTGAATCGTAAAAGAACAAGAAGTTGTGATGGCTCAGGGAACTGTTGCTTGCCTGGCTTGATGGTTATATTCCACCTTCTTAGCATTTTATATGTACGTGGATTAAAAACAAAACCGTATTCGAGTACGTTACTGTGTTCAGCCATAGATTATTCTTTAGAGGGGAAAACATATTTTAAAAGCAGGATGCGATCACAACGAATCTTTTTTCATTGGTTGCAAATTAAGCTATTTATAAAACTGGATTTGAATAAATTTCACCAGAACAAGACTTATCTTTATTTTTAAAGAATTAAAGACTTGTGATATTTACAACCCTCTTACAATGAAAGTAATATTTAATGTTGACCTCTATTCGTTATCAGCGAACGATCAACATTATAGTTCTCTGATAGCATGTAGGCGCTCCCTTACTTCTGCATTCACCCACCGCCCTTGCTGCATATCAAAAATCGTAATGAAATTAATTATTAAAACACCACAGTCACAAAAAGTCTACGGGCACGAACGAACTATTCGCACGCTGTTCATGCTTTCACGAGTTCTCTAGCAATCAGTTTTGAGCAAAGCGTAGCACTCGCAACAATTTAGATTTCCATCCTACAGCAAAGCATACCATTTGACATGATATACCAACCATTGCATGAACATTCGAAAAGGTTCTATAGGAATTTATTCCCTGCCTTGTTGACATGGATAACTGGGGAGGCTATTGTAACTAACATTCAAACGAAATAATTGCCTTGAGCCATTTTGAAATCTTAAGCTAGGCATGTGTAGGATACAATATATCAGAACTCAGCACGTGGTTTCCACGGATTTTGATATGCGAAATGAGCTCTCCATGCAGGTCACATACACACGCCATATCCGTTCTAAATAATACCTGGAATGGCATCAGCCGGCTCACCCGATCCGACGACGAATCTCGTTTGCTGAATAATCCAACACACTAAAATACTGCCAACTGCCACGACAACGTCAAATGGTAGTGAATGGGTATGCTTTTGATCTATAATCCACGAGATGAAAATTGATTCGTTAAGGCTTCAATTAAGGGCAATCGAAAAATCAGCGCTGCAGAGCTTTTTGTGCTGAATCGTACATAATTGAAATAAGAAACTCACCGAGGAGGCTCAGCAAAAAATATAACCGATATTCATTCACAAATTTACTGACTTTGAAATGTATTTCTCAAAATGATGGTATGCTAAGTGTTCCAGTAATTAAATATATGATAGATGGTTTTAAGGTTGAGCACGAAAATCTTGATGGAGTTTAAAAAAGCATTTTTATTTTTCAATGAACTAATAGATAAACATGACAAGTTAAAGGTGTTTACGTCACTCGAATCTTTTCTAAGAAATTGATATGGGATATCAATTGGTTGCGAACTCGAACTGAACTGGCCCTTTGAAGTGTTCTATGTTGAAGTTTCTATTCTTCGCATCAGACACACCAATGTTGCCTGTTAAGTAGCGAACGGAGCAGCGCAGAAGAACATCTTCACGGTAATTATTCAATATTTAATCATGCTGATGTGTAATAGAGAACTAGTCTTCAGCAAAGTTATAGTGGAGTTATTTTTTCGTAAGCACAGATAGTAATCATTTTTGTATGCTTTGACACCGAAGAGCAAGAGTTTAATATTCCCATAGTTATTCAAAAAAAAGAGAAAAGAGAGACAGAGAGTTAAAGAGAGAGAGAGAGAAAGAGAGTTAAAGAGAGAGAGAGAGAGAGAGAGAGAGAGAGAGAGAGAGAGAATTACACCGTCTTCAACCAGTTGCTGCACAGACTGAACACTTCACATTATACAACGGACAACACAGTGCCCAGTGCCCCCCATATAGTAGGGACATTATCGAGTTCAGGCGGATGGAGCGGGAATCGAGCCCTCATTTTGTGACAATCCACCTGAACGGCGGGTGATTTAACTTTTCAGCTCTCACCCAAAGTATTTTACAATACCCGTCCGATTTTGGCACCAAGATTAAACTATTCTAGACTTGATCTGGAATGAAAAATAAGATTTAAAAAACTCTCGATTTTCCCCAAGTTTCAAAATCGAATCCCATTAAATAGAAACCATGCTGAAATCTTACGGGTACTAAAATGTGTCAAAATATTCATTTTACAGTCATGTTGGATTTTTGTATACGACAAACACGGGGTTTTTTAAGTTTTTTTTTGAAGAGAATTTTTTTCTCGCGCCCCCCGCGCCCACACAAATTAAAATTTTTTTTTTTTTTATAAAAAAAAAAAATAAAAAAAACAAATATTTTTGTTGTTTTCTCAACGCAATTGTTTTTTTCTACTTACCACAATCTTATTCTTTGCACCAACCCTCTTTCTTTTTGTTAATAGTTTAAAGCAGAAGTAGTTGATGAAACAAAAAACCCCCCCTTATCTTTTTAAAAAAACAATACAAAATTCTTTTTTTTTTTTTTTTATAAAAAAATTTTTTTTTTTTTTTTTTTTTTTTTTATTTTTTAAACCTTTTTATTTATTTTATTTGTGTATGGGGAAGCGCAATGGCGCGCCGAAACCTAAAGGGTGATACGGTCAAAATTTGGTCAAGGGAAAACGCGTGTAAATCGGTGAAATCGTTTATTTAAAAAATCAAATTAAATTTATTTTTCAAGTTCAAGTAGTATAAAATTCAGGAAAAATATTCAGTTAGGCTTCCGCTTTTCTAAATCCGAATTGCCGGGCCTTACGCTTGACCCCTGCCATCAGATTTTGTACAGCCACCTTGTCCACCTTCTTCGCCGCAGAAAGCCAGTTTGCCTTGAACTGCTGCTTGTCCTTAGCAGTTTTTTGGTCTTCTTTAGGTTCCGCTTGACAATAGCCCAGTATTTCTCAATTGGGCGGAGCTCTGGCGTGTTGGGAGGGTTCTTGTCCTTGGGAACCACCTGCACGTTGTTGGCGGCGTACCACTCCATGGCCTTTTTACCGTAATGGCAAGATGCCAAATCCGGCCAAAACACTACGGAACAACCGTGTTTCTTCAGGAAAGGCAGCAGACGTTTATTCAAACACTCTTTCACGTAAATTTCTTGGTTGACAGTCCCGGAAGCTATGAAAATGCTGCTTTTCAAGCCACAGGTACAGATGGCTTGCCAAACCAGATATTTCTTTGCGAACTTTGACAGTTTCGTGTGCTTGAAAATATCTGCTACCTTTCCCCTTCCTTTTGCCGTATAAAACTCCTGTCCCGGAAGCTGCTTGTAGTCGGCTTTGACGTAGGTTTCGTCGTCCATTACCACGCAGTCAAACTTCGTCAGCATCGTCGTGTACAGCCTCCGGGATCGCGCTTTGGCCGTCGTATTTTGTTTATCATCGCGATTTGGAGTCACTACCTTCTTGTAAGTCGATAGTCCGGCTCGTTTTTTGGCTCGATGCACGGTTGTAGACGATACACCCAGCTTATTTGCGGCATCTCGGAGAGATAGGTTAGGGTTTCGCTTGAAACTACCGGCAACTCTCTTTGTCGTCTCAGCGGCTTCCGGTTTTCGATTTCCCCCCGATCCAGACTTCCTGGCTGTCGACAAACGTTCCCCAAACACTTTAATTACATTTGTAACGGTTGATTTGGCAACTTTTAGCGATTTTTCCAACTTTGCGTGTGAGTACCTCGGATTTTCGCGATACGCGAGCAAAATTTTGATACGCTGCTCGTCTTGCTTGGACGGCATTTTGACAACTGAAGAGTGAATTCCAAAATCAAAATAGGAGAAACATTCTACACACACACACCTTCAAATGAGGGGTGTTCAGGTTTTTTAAATGCAAAATTGAAAGAAATACGTCAAGTTGATATTGACCAAATTTTGACCGTATCGCCCTTTATCTCTAAACCGTACACTACATTAATCAACATAAATAGAAGGAATACAAAGCAAGTAAACAGAATTATTTCTAGTATACACACAAAACTTGTCAGTAAAATTAAAAATACTCCTTCGTGGAATCAGTCGTCTGGTATCCAGTATGTAGTATTTGTTAGCATTTCCGAATAAGGGGCTTTCCCCCCAAAATGGGTGGAGTCGGGGGAGGGGGGGGCCGGGGGGAAGAGTGGAAATAAAAGAGAGTGTAGAGTTTTTGAAGCGCGATGACATGAATCGAATTGGATCGTGATGGCCGTAGTTTGCAGCACGGGTTCCGAGCTGCAGACAATTTCTTGTTCGCAGAACTCGTTCAGGAGCGTAGATAGATAGTTCTGCCAGAATTCCTGGAGAGTCGATTTCACCTAGCAGCACTTTTGCCGCGAAGATTGCTTGCATGACTGTACGCCTATGTTCCAACGTTTCAATACCCAAGACTGAGCAACGATCCTGGTACGATGGAAGGTTGACAGAATCATTCCTCGGCAGATGACGGAGAGCATAACGAACAAATTTTCTTTGAACAGCTTCAATCCTCGCAATCCAGATTATTTAATAGGGGCACCACCAAGGCTCCAAATTCCAGGATAGAACGCACGAGAGAGCAGAACAATGCTTTCAGACAGGTGGGATCACGCAACTCGTCGGAGATCTTAAACATGAAACCGAGCTGTCTGTTGGCTTTGGTAATCATATCTGTGATAAAATGATAAAATCTTTGAAGGGAGGTAGCTCTCAAATCTTCCGGTCCGCCTCTAAGCATCTTGCTATGAGGTACCAGGTGGGTCTCCAGTTGTGGACTGAATGTCGATCTGTCAAATTTGGAAGACGTCTACATTGAGTTATCTCAAATTATAATAATCCGTCCACTATATCACAATATATTGGGATTGGTTGAGCAGATTGGAGATAATGAAATCATTGGGTATAGGAACCATTGTCCCCCGATTGGTGCTAAACGGATGAGCCTGGACATCAATAGAAGCATAAAGTTGCCAGAAGGTACGAAATGCATCTACGCACTATTATGTTTACCAAATACCTCAATCGCAAATTTAAATGGATTAGCATAGATTGTTCTTAAGAAGCCTCTACTTGATTGATACAGTTGTAAATATTGAAAGTTTATGAAAAAGAGTATGCTTCGAGCATCGGCTGTGATGCTTAATTACGCACTATTTTGCTATCGGGCATGGCGCGTATCGTATTCTTTCGGTTATCTATAATTCAGCGATACGAGTGATCGAGTGTGCATGGAAAAAAAAACTATAAAAATGCTGAGAAATGGTGAGATGAGGTGGTTCGCCGGGCTGGTGGACCGGTGGTGAGGATCACAATTAATTTTCATCCACAATATGGATTTGCCATACTCGCCGTGTCACTTGGAGAAAATAAGCCACTATACCTTTTTGTAAGTGGCTCTTATGGTTTAAATCGGTTCAAATCGGATTTCCAGCATTATAGAGAATCTTTTTGTTTTTCCAATGAAAAACCACCACCACACTTTGTGAGTGGCCCCAATAGTATCCTCACTGTTGGTTTAAATAGGTTCAAATCAGGAATCGGTACTAATATTTAAATATTTCACTGAACGCCGCGTGAATTCAGCTTATCGTTTACCAAAAAGAATCCTGCTGCCACTCAATCCTGTTATCCAACATCCCCATGAAAGTGCAGAGACCCTACCCTTTTCTTATTTGACATGCATTCGGGTAAAGCTGGCCCCAGTATTGCCTTACCCGAGAAACACATCTTCATGATTTTATGTTGAGTAACTGTAAGATATGATTAACATATATTCTCAATAATACGAAACTACAGTACCGTAAAACGGGATTTTATTGATCAGCGGAGTAACATTGATCGGTTTGGCCCATATCATGAATAGTTCAAATATACATTTTCCGTTGATACACTTTCTAACTATGGATTATGAATTATGTTTCTCAATCTGGTGTTATTTGACTTCCGAAAGCTATAACAATGGTTAAAATATTACGTTTTTTGATTGCCAAGAACTGAAAATTGAACTGAGCATAGCTTTTTCCACTTTCAGCTAGATACTTCTGCACCGAATCGAAAAAAATGACTGGTTTGATGGTGAATTAGTAAGCAGTTAGTAGGGGAGAAGAACGCAGCGCACGCGAGAATGCTGCAACACCGTACAAGAGCGAATGTGGAATGGAACAGACAAAGGTCTATTTTTCAAAGGAAAAAGCGTCTAATGGAAGAACTAGACCGCAAAGGAGGCAATATACCGTGCTAACAACACGCAAATTCTACGAGCCGTTGAACAGCTCGCGCGAAGGCTACTTACCAAAGGCAAAGGCTAGCCGATATGTGCAGAAACTTGAAAGGCAACCTTTTCACAGATGACTTTGGGGTGATCGAAAGGTGCAAGCAGTATTTTGACGAGCACCTGAACGGCAATGTTACAGCAAATGAAGACGGTAATAAATCTAGAAACACGCGCAGAAGATGACAAGATTCCGACCCCAACCCTCCAGGAAGTTGAAGAGTAAATTGAACAAAGCTACTGATGTTGAACAACTCCCAAGCTAGCTGTTAAACTACGGCGATGAAGCACTGGCTAGGGCGCTGCATTCAGTAATTACCAAGATTGCGGAGGAAGAGTATTTACCGGAGTATTAGATGGAAGGTATCGTGTGTCCCATCACTAAAAAGGGTGACACGCTGGACAGCTGCAACTATCGTGCAATCACGCTACTGAGCACCGTGTACAGGTTGCTCCCCCAAATACTTTGCCGCTGTCTGTCACTAATTGCAAAAGAGTTTGTGGGCAGTATCAAGCGGGATTCATAGGTGCCCGCGCTACCACGGACCAGATTTTCGCTGTTTGAAAATTTACGCGGTTGGTCAAAGCAACGATGGATCAAATGATGTGTGTCGGCCGAGTCTCAGGGACACTTTCGATCTCCTTTGAATCTCGGAGATGGTTACAAAAAGGTGATGGATTATCGTATTTGCTATTTAACATTACGATGGAGGGTGTGATTTGAAGAGCTGTGATAGACACGATCTTCAGGAAGTCTGTCCAACTTTTTGGCTTCGTCGACGACGTGAATATTGAAGCACGTAACTTTGAGACCATGGCGGAAACGTACATCAGACTTAAGGCTTAAGCTAGTAGTATTAGGCTTGTGATAATGCGAGAAGACTATGTTACCCAACCACGAGTTCAGATCAAGGGTGATGAAAATGAGGCGGCAGAAGAATTTGTGTATCTGGGCTCATTGGTGACCGGCGATTACGATACCAGTAGAGTGAAAGAAAGGCACATAATGGCTGACAGTCATACCTACTTTGGACTCCAAAGGACGCTGCCATCTAACTAAGTTCGCCGAACTACAATCTGACCATCTACAAACTACAATCTGACCATTGCTAAACTGACTACGATCTACGAGACATCAATTAAACTGGCAGTCCTCTACGACCACGAAACATGGACATTGCCCATGAAGGATCAACGTGCCCTTGGTTTCTTTGAACGGAAGGTGTTGCATACGATCTACGGTGGAGTGCAGATGAAAGACGGAACGCGGAGTAGGCGAATGAACCACAAATTGCATAAGTTGCTGGGAGAACCTTCCATCGTATACACCGCTAAAATCGGTCGACTACGGTGGGCTGTGCAAGCTTAAGAATGTCGGACGACAGTCCAGTTAAAATGGTTCTCGAAAACGAACCAACGGGCACAAGAAGAAGAGGCGCGCTACGAGCAAAGTGGATCGATGATGTAAAAGGCGACCTACGGACCCTTCGCAGGCTTCGAGGCTGGCAAAGTGCAGCCATGGACATAATAGAACGGAGACAACTTCTGTATACAGCAGAGGCCACCACAGCCTTGGTCTGATTTCTAAAGTGAGTTTACATTTTTAGCTCAGATTTGAAATCGATTGAGTTGGGTGGAGCTTAATTAGAACCACAATAGAATGAATAATGCTTATTCAATGACCTTTGTTTCAGTCTTCCATCTTACCATAGGTCATTGCTAAAACTTTTCTTTTTTGACCATGTTTCCATTAATTTGGCTGCCAAATTTCATCACCGCCTCAAATACTTAGGGTCAATAGCACTTCCACCCGTTTTCTTCAGTATGTGCTTCACAATTGGCCTTAGTTCCGAAGTATTAGCCATATTCATCTCGTTGGAAACCACTGTGACGCCCATTTAAGTGTACCACTGTTCGGTGGAAGTTGGGTAGTGGCAGCTTGCCAAGTTCAGTTAGAATAGACAAATCACCTCTTGTTGCTCCAGAAAAGACATTCGAAGGCACTTCGTCTGGTAAATTTTCTGGTTCAAGGTCCCAGATGCAACGAATTTTTCACTTTTCAACCCACAACTGCAGATTGCTTGCCAGCCAAGGAACTGTTTGAAGAATTTCAACCTCATTGACAACGCACCTTTCCTTTCCGGATCTCTAAAACTAGTGGTTCTACTTGTAAAAAATCGGTTGCTTGGTGGTGGTGCCCCGAAATTTGAGATGCCATTGAACTGCACCGTAAGAAAATGCGGGCTCTTCAACGAATATCAATGGGTGAACATAAGTATTCGGTAACTCACTCTGAGTTTAAAACCGCAAGGAATGCCGACAGGGATATAATTCGTCGGGCCAAACAGGATAGCTGGAAAAATCATCACTGCCATCAACCCCGAGAGCACCATTAAAGATCTATAGGATAAAGTAAACCGTCAATAATAGCCTCACCACAATAACTCATCCACAATAACTGAACACTGTGCTGACACTTCTCCCGTGACTCATCTTCCTCCAATTATTCTTCTAAATTCCTGGCATTCACACAATTTTATTCTGGAATACAATAAGGACTTCTCTTTCGACGAGCTGGATTGGGTTTAGAGTAGAGTACACGAGTCATCAGCTGGGCCAGATAATTTCGAATACCCTCTCCTCAAAAGTCTTCTGTCACGCCCTTCGTTCCCTTTACAACAAGGTCAGGAAACTATTTGTTATATATTTGTTGGTTCTCATTCCTAAACCCGGAGAAGACAGGAACTACGGGAATAGCTACCGGTCTCTAACTTTGTTAAACTGCATTGGAAAGATTGTTTAGACTGATGGAGTCACTAGGTTTCCTCGATAATCGGCAGATCGCTTTGAAACCTGGAAAAACACTCTGAAATCAGTATGCACGGCAATTGTGAGTGCTAGTATCATTGCTATACACCATTATTATTATACATTATAACTATACACCAACGCGGTACTACGTCAACCTGGCGGTTAAGCCCCTGATATAACCTACCACTATTTTTTTTTCCTTAACTTGTTGCGGAAGCCATTGGAAACGATAAAACATCAATGCGTTCTACTATTATAGACATCTCATTCAGCAACTACAGCTAGACGGAGATGCGCTATTTCCGGAAGTCATGCTTACTATGGACTCCACAAGACCATAAGAGGTCTGGCAAACCTCGTCCCCATATTAAATGGGCCATGTAGAAGGCGTTGATGAAACCAGTGGGCATGAGACGAGGACAAGCTTGAGGAGGACTTGCAAGCACTTACTTACGCTTAGGACCATCTTTGGCGGTGTATCTGAAAACGTCGTATGGAGCAGAAGAACGTATCACAAGCTGCGCAACACTATGGCAAACACAGTATCATGAAGGTCGCTGAAGCTAGTCGAAACATACAGTAAGAATGCCGGACAATAATTTCGTCATAATAGTATTTGAGAGATGCGCAGCGAGAAAGATGGTTAGACCAATGGGTCATTCGAGGACTTGGAGACAAGTAGCTCTTAACCGAGATTCGAGGCATAACATTGGGTGGTTCAAAGTATTGATTCAGCTCCACCCCACTCAACTGATTTCCAATCAGGTCTTGACTTTTCTCTCAATATTTGAGATCAATTATTTGAGAATTCGAACAAAATTGCTCCTTAAAAGATGCTATGGGAATTACTATGAGAAAACCAAAAAAATTCGTATTCATAATCCTCGCTTTTCGGAAAAATGATATAAGAGTATATTTGCTATATTGGTGTAACAAAAAATTTATTCAGCCAAACTTTGCCGAAGACCTGGGCTGTAAGGTAGTAAGTAACGCTCAGTTAACTACAATCGAACTTCTGCTTCCAGGTAAGGGATGCCTCAAAACAGCGTCTATTCTCCATGTTAGGAATGGTGACCGTCTTGTTAACTGGGACTGCTGTGGACTATTAAACAGCAGCGTCACGATGGTCCTGCAGCGAGATTGTGGGGATGGTTGTGGGCCCTGCAAGCCGATAACGAACATTACACAAGGAAGAGATTCGATCTAAAACAATCAGCATGGACCTAGGCTACAGGATAAGGACGATTGGAAACTCGGGACGTGGAACTGACGATATCTCAAATTTATTGGAAGTACTTGCGTCCTTTACGAAGAATTAAAGAACCGCAAGTTCGACATCGTAGCGCTGCAGGAGTTGTGCTGGAAAGGATCCGCAGTGCCTACGTTTCGGGATGGTCATACCACCTACCAGAGCGGCGGCTATACACTCGAGCTAGAAACAGCTTTCATCGTGATGGGTGAGTTGCAGAAGCGCGTGATTGACTAATAAACCCCCGAATGTGCAGGTTGAGGGTCGGTTCTTCGACATTAATTTCATTAATAGTCGTCACCTCGGAAGTACTGATGATGACAAAGAAGAATTCTACGCGCCGCTGGAGCGTAAATACGACCGCTGCCCAAGCCATAGCATCATTGGGGTTTCAACGCTCAGGTTGGCCAGGAGGAGGAGTATAAACCGGTAATTTTCAACTTTCGACTTATCAACTCCGCCGTCTGCAAAACGTGGTTTTACGTAGTACTTTCTTCCAGCACTGCCTCCCACATCGGTACACCTGGAGGTCACCAAACCAAACGGAATCACAAAGCAACCACGTTTAGATAGATGGCCGGCACTTCTAATACATCACCGACGTCAGAACCTATCGAAGCGGCAGCATCGATTCGGACCAATACCTCCGACTACAACTACTAAGATGCATCAAAAATTCTCCGTAGTGAACAACTTTCGGTTTCGACGCCCGACGGTACAATCTCGTGCGACTACTCGCAATCGCTCGAGACTGCGCTGCCGAAAGAGGGTGAGCTCGATAAAGCCCCTCTAGGGGACTATTGGAATACCGTGAAAACAGCTATCAGCAACGTATCGGAGAAGGTCTTATACTTATGACAGACATACAACGCTGACCGTTGTACGAACTGTCAAATACTTTAATCCAGTACAGAAAAACACGTACTAAACTAAAGGAGTACAACGCTGTACGTTGTATGTCTGTCCAAGGCATTACGTTAGTTGGAACGAAGCCACACAGAAAAAAACTATGAAAATTACATATGATTTAATCTGAAATTTCTATGAAAATATATCGATATAATTAATGATTGCACGCAATTTTCAATTTGATATATCGTAAACAGTGAGAAAAACTACTTTCATGCAAAGTTATATCATGTTCATTACAATCTTTTAACTTAAATTCATATTCGCAACCGATAACATATAAGTATACGACACGCTCTTGTTTTTGCGTCTTTAACGCTTGAAATTTACATGATATCAACACAGTACCACCAGATGTTCGCCTGCGTCGGTGGTGTAGCGGTAAGCGTGACTGCTACTTGGCACCCCAGTGGGTCTGGGTTCAATCCCAGTCGACGTCGGTGGTTTTTCTGAGGCGAAAAAATCTGGTCACGTCTTCCTTCGGAAGTAAAGCCGTTGGTCCCGGCTCATATTCATGAGTCGTTAGGTAGGGTCCAGGTGGTGGAGTCGTCTTCCTGGCGTCGGTGATTGTCACCATGTGAGGAAATAGGTCGACGTAAAATAAAGAAAGAAAAAAAAAACACACAGTACCACCGCTGCGTTTGTCAAGTCAGAATAAAAAAAAATTTTACCGCCGTATTGTGTACGTGCACGTATAGGAGTGAAGCATAAACAATTATGAAGAACATTATCAAAAAGTTCGTATAAATTATGTGTGACTGTGAAAATCGTAATGAGTGGGCGTAGGATTTTTCGAAAGCACCGAAGCCGGCATGATTTCAAGTGCCCAGTCGAAAAATGTAACCTCGTCTGCAAATCTCAAACTTGCAAAAATCCTATAACTGCTGCACATAAATGGAATCAGCTTGAAAACTGTGTTGGAAGGCCAATAAAAAGAAGATTTTTGAATTTAACTACTCATTTCATTTATTTTTGAATGAAAGAAATCAAATAAATATACTTTATTTTCAACCTAAAAAAATCTGAACCGTAGATTACAGTATTTTTTTAAATTTACAGCTCTTGTATTGACAGCACGAGTATATTTACAGTTAACATTTTTCAGCGCTGTAAATTTATGATCACACATAAATTTCTATTTAATATAATAGAGGTAAATTTGTTACATTCAAGTACTCATAATTTTACTGGTTTCATTCGTACTGTGGCCGAACAAGTGGTTCAACGATGAATGTCAGCTGGTGTTGGAAGAGAAGAACGTAGCGCGGGAAGTCAAGGGTTCGATTCCCGATACAGTAGAAAGTGTTTTCTGGTGGAAAATATGTTCGAGTGTCCAGGACCATGGAAATTGTGGTACACTAAATATACGACTTGTATGCTTTGAAATTAATGACTGCAGTTATGCCTCAAATAAGACTAATTTTCGCGCCATAAAAATTAGAAGGAAAAGCATGTTTTTTTTCTTTTATTCTAAGAGCTCAACATTAAACGAGACTGTGTGTGTTGTAGTCAGGTGAGGGGAAAACACTGTGTCATTGCATTAAAACCATTGTTTTCACTCACACCACCTTTAAAAGCTATGACATTTTATGTCACTACCGAACTTCATATTTCTTCAACAAACTTTCCTTTGGAAAGCCTGTTATGCAATCAATAGCTGCAACCGACTTCTTCAAACTCCCTAAGTCACGAATAAAATTAAATTAAACAATAAATGCAACTTTAATTCGATGGCTGACACGCACACGGCTGAAGTTGTCCGGATTGTCATTATAACATCGAAGATAAAATTCATGAGAGGATGAGGTTCGCGAGAAGACAATGTTAGCCTCTCAGTCCGACTTCAGATTGACGTTGACGAAATCGAGGTGGTAGATAAGTTCGTGTTTCTGGACACATTGATAACTGTAACGATAATGACATCAAAAAGTCTAAGAGACTGTTTTTTTTTTCTGGGAAACGGAAAAGTTCTTCGCACAACAACAACCGTTTACAAATCCAGATTAGCATTTTCAAAAGGAGGCACGTATTGACGTCATGCATACCGACCAAAACGCCGCATTCGGAAGAATCAGCCAGACGTATAAATCTGCATTAAATGGATTAAGACCACAGTGAACAATTTGTTCGATAAACTATGGGTTGCTTCTCTTACAAATCTAAGTACTAGCTTCAAAATCCCAGAATTAGCTGAAAATTTATTATCCTCCGAATTATGCCCATTTATGCTTGCACTAACGAACATACATTTGCTTTGTAGAGCCATTTCTGTCCTTTGGTTTCCATCGCGTGATAAGGCTATTGCTGAGGATATAATTTCCATTCATCAGTCCCACTGACGATGTGAAGGCATTCCTCTGTCTTCATGTCGGATGATGACGGTTTGTGGTCCATTCATCTCATGGCTGAATGCTTTCCGGTAGGTTACTCTGTTGAATCAAAATGAATGTTGTACTTGGCACATTTTGTCCCCAAAACCAGAAAAAGTAAAAAAGAAAATTGAATATGGTACCAGTACACTTGTGCTGATATGTATAGTATATTACGGTGATGACGGTACGATGTGGTCGCCGTAGTTGGTCGTGACGACCATGTTTCGGAATGGTCCTTCGGAGAAATGAATTTGAATTTAAACAACCGAAACAATGCATTACCATGACTCACGTTGGTACACATAATTCATCATACGATTTGACCTATAGTTGTGCTGTTCCTTCTGCTTATCTTTCTTCGCTGTTTAGAGATTGGTTGGCTGACGTCAACTTAGTTTTAAAGGTGTACTTTCACAACTTTCTCAGTTCACGATTGAGAGCAAATAATGTGAGTTTGAATTTTGTGAGGTAAATGTTTTTTAAAGGTCGCTAGACTTTGATCACATTTCTGCTGCACTGCATACATTGTTGAACATAACATATGCAATTTTCATCTTACATTACTTAAAGGCGTAACTAAGCTATGAAATTCTATTAACGAACTGAAGTAACATGCTACAATTGATGGCTCAGGAGTCTATCATAATTCTACATGAATGCTGGAGTGATCTAATATTCACTGACAGCACACTGCTAGAGTTGTGTTGACAATTGTCATTTTCATTGGCCAAAACATATGCAATTGAGACTGTCTTGGAATGGAACATCGAAAGAATATAATGGTAGATTATATCCAACTCGTTCTTTATGGTCCAGAAAGATTTACAGCTGCCCATGCCGGACCGGACAATTAGGCGACGTGCCGTTGCCGCCGGATTATTATGCGAAAAATCCTCTGACATAGATGAATAACCAAAAGAAAGGGCTCCTGGTTGTTCGATCTAATATAACCTGGAGTGTGGAGAAATGGCGATCGGTACGGTTAAGTGATGAGTCGAAGTTCAACATCATTGGAAGCGACGGAATGTGCCTTGTACGCCGACCGATAGGAAAATGCCTGGATACTGCCAGAAGACTGTGAAGCATAGTGGAGGAAAAGTGTTGGTCTGGGGAAGTTTTTCTGCGAACAGTCTGGGTCCGATTCATCGAATTGATGATATTGTGGATCGTTTAATGTACAATGACATTCCCAAAGCTGTTATGCTACCATATGCATAGTGAAATATGCCAATCAAATTGATATTTCAACAAGATAACGAACCCGAAAACATTGCCAAAGTCGTCAAACAGTGGTTTAAGGATAACAATGTAATATTCATGGATTGGCCACCGCAGTTTCCGGATCTTTATCCGATCGGAAACCTTTGAGAGATTGTAAATCGAAAAATCAACCGAGAAAATGTGCGCAGCAAAGATCGACTGTTTGGGCAAATCCAAAAAGCTTGAGCAGAGATCCCACAAAGCATTATTGACAACCTGATCCACTATATGCCTCAAAAGTGCAGGGCTGTAATCGAGAGCAAAGGATCCGCAACGAAATATTGAAAGACAAGGACAATCTGGTGGCCAATATACGAAGCTGCATTTGCTTTGTCCATGACGATGATTTCTTGTTTTGTTCACTTATATTTTTTTTTGTTTCTTGATTATCGATTTATAATATTATATTATCATTGTTTGTGAATAATGTTTTTATTTTTGACGTTAAATATAAATTTGAATTCTGTTTATTTTGAACATCTGAATGCCTTTTTTGTAAATTTACAGCTTGACCTTGAAAAAAATGCAACAGACCAAAATGATCACCAAACATTCATTTTAAGTTGGATATTTTTGAAACTCTCAGGGAATAAATAAAAACATATTAGCTATGTTTTTGCAAAATTGATTTATTCAACCTCTTCTCCTAGGTTAAATGCCCGCGCCTTGAACTTAACGCTACACATCAAATCCTGTGCAACACTTGTGCCATCTTTCTTACACACTTTCATTCACTCTTTCATCAAATCCTTGTCGTTTTTGAAGAGCTTCCCTGTTTTCCGGGAATTAATGTAGCTCTATGTAGCAAATATGAGTCCTTTTAATCCTATATTTGCGATATCGAGAACGGTGACTGCTTCTACACTATTTCGATAGTGGATAGGTAGCCTTATCAGTGCGAGAGTAAGTTACTATCGCTCCCATCAAGGAAGCTGATGTTGTAGCAGAGTGGGTTTCTAGCTTAAATACATGAAAATATTCCACACGCTCAACACTGAAGAAGTCTGTAATCCGCAGACGAAATAAGCCTATTTGTTAAAAAAAAAGTTTGCTAGTGATAGTTTGAAAAAGTGTTTCTGTTTTATATTTCCTATTTCTTAAAAGGTGAACAAGTTAGTTTCTAGTTAGTTTAAATCTTCATAGTTTTCTACATATAATCTTTCTACTCATACGCTCGTAAAAGTGTTTTTTTTATAAAAGTGAAATTTAATTTTTCGCAAAATTTCATCTGACCACTAGGTGAGCTGGTGTGCGATTCGGTTTCTTGGCTTTTTCGGTATACCTCAGGTGGCCACATCCACTACACGATTGTGAATGATTGGTAGACCCAGTTCTTGTTCGATCTTTGCTGCATAAAACTGTCCAGTATTACCAGTGAACAGGTAATAAATTAAATATTATAACATTGAAAATTAGTACAACATTACTGTTTACATTAAAAACAATGAAAAAAGCCAATGTCAAAGTAAAAAAAACACAAGGGAGGTAAACATGTAATGAATTATCTGAAAGTATCAAACAAGTCTTTTAACGTCGACGTATTTTATACCTCAGAAATACTAGATTCTGGTCATTTATTTGCTTCGTATGGAAGTTCCTATTTCACATTATTGTGTACAAATAACTAAGAGTCACTTCAAATCAACTATTTAGGATAACAAAAGCTGGGTTTAGTTATCGAATTAACCAAACCGTCGTGGGATCCGCCAATAATAGCAATAATGTTGAAGTAATCTCCTAAAGCTTTCAAACTATTAATTCAATCGTGTGAGTGTCAAAGAAAAAGTTGTTGGGATATCCATGTTTGTTGAAACAAACAAAGTTTTATTGATGGAACATCTCGAATCACTTATGAACTTATCTTTCTTAAGGCACTCATGAAATTAAATTTAAAATATCTTGAAAACGGTTACTTTGAGGGAAATTATTATTATGAGCATTTTGATAAGAAATTTGATGTAGATTCATTAATGTATTCTGTATTTATGTATTTTATGAAGATCTTCCAAAAGTTACTATTAGGAAAACTTTTTTAACAATTTTTAGTCCATGTTGCCCCTACCTCTAAAATAGCCCAATAGCCTCGTCAAAATTTTTGGAAATCGAAATTAAAAAAAAAGTGTATTTTTTTAACCATGGACATTTTGATTCCCTACTTTTTATTTTTAGACACTTTTTGTGTAAAACGAACGATTGTCGAGTTGATGCTTTTCTAAAACTATGGTATAAAAAACACATAAGCCATTCTCAAAAGTTACTCTCGAATCAATACGACCGTTCCTCATGCCAAAACACGTTTGCGAAGTTTCGGCCAAATCTAAAATATTAAAGTTTTGTCATTTACTGATTTGGCGTGTAACCGCTCAAGTGATGATTGATTATGGGCAGCTTCTCGGACAAAAGTTCTATAAAGCCATTAGTTGAGGGGATGTCACAAGCAAGTTCAAATTCGTTTTTGCCGATAAATTTGCAAGAAAGCTTATAGTCTGGCAAGGTGCTTGCAGCTGTGGAA
This sequence comes from Aedes koreicus, assembly GCA_024533555.2. Taxonomy (NCBI): domain Eukaryota; kingdom Metazoa; phylum Arthropoda; class Insecta; order Diptera; family Culicidae; genus Aedes; species Aedes koreicus. The sequence continues at coordinate 514,762 of JAHHFK020003986.1, forward strand.
AAAAAAACAGGTTACAAACAAGACTATGGATTCACAATGAACAAGCAGAAGAGCCTAAAAGGCACATTTTAAAACGTACTTTAAAACTCAGAATGGACCTGTCAAGATATGGCCAGAGTTGGCAAGCTGCCACTACTGTGGAGAAATACTACAGTGGTATCGAGACAACGGGGAGGAAATCTTCGAAAAGAGCATCAATCTACCCAACTGCGCTCAATTCCACCCAATTGAGAAATATTGGGCAGTTGTCAGACAGAAGGCTAAGAAGAGTGGAAAGGTGATTCGGGGTGCAACAGAGATGAAAAAATTGTGGAACAAAATGGCGGCTCAGGTTAGCCAACAGAGTGTCCAAAATATGATGAACGGTATTCGAAGAAAAGTGTGAGAATTAAATTGGAATGATTTTTCCGCTATTTTTACTTTATTTTCATACTTTTTTTTCTCACTTTTATCAACAGTACTAACTATTTTGTTCGTCACAGTGATGATGATGGAAATTTGTTTCATGTTGTTGTAGTTAAGAAATAAATAAAGAAAGTAGTCTACAAAAGCTTGAGCCTCGCGCGCGATAGACAGGTATAAAGGACTTCTTTTTGAATTTAAAAAATAAAATTGGACTTTGATGCTTGAGAAGATACCATGAAATAGTAGTGGGTTGTCTGGCTGATTGTCGGGGAATTCCTTGTCAATTCTGTTGTGGTTGAAAGTAAAAGTTTGACTAGGGCTGGTCCAGGATTTTTTCGGTTAAGAAATTTTCTCGATCTCCCTGGTTATCGCACTTGGTCAGCCCAAGACTAAGCTGGCGGCTCCATTAGTATTGGAACCGCATTGGTTATGTAGCGGACAGGATCGGATATTGGCTTGTCTTTTGATAATGTCCTTATACGGGATTCTGTGATTTGAATTGTAATAGGATTTTCTGATCGCTGGGAATACTTGTGGTTGATATAAATAGCTTTTCACGAACATTTGTGGTTGATATAAATAGCTTTTCACAATTATATCGGTGTAAAGCAAATGAACAGTTTTTGAAGAAGTTTACATCTGTAGATGAAATCAGTTCGTTTTTTTGCATAACTGGTTGAATTGCTTTTAAAAATAAATTATCTAATAGAAAAATCGTCTAGCTCAAACCTTTGTAGGGGTAAGTGGCATCATTTATTTATCATTTAAATGCAATAAATGAACTTCATTTTGACTACTCAACATTTCAATTTCAATAACATGGTTCCAAGATAGATCTGTTTTATTGTGCGTCCAGATATTAAATGACTCAAACTTTAATGCAGCAATTCATGTCAACAATTCGGAACTGACTTGCCCGTAGTCCCATCGAAAATTTGTGTGGCATCCTGGCACGGATAGTTTACAAAAGTAAAAGACAGTGCTGAACAGTAACCGAACTAGAAGCTATCTCTAAAGCATTCCGTCAATTCCGTCTTAAACGCTACACAACAGATTTTTTGAAATTATTCAGAAAAACGGAAAGCCAACAAAATATTAACCAATGTTATTGTTGATTTAAGCATTGGTTCAAAGTGACTGAATAACATAATAAAGTCGCAGTGTGTTTTTACAAATTTCCCATTAACAAACACTATTTCTGTTCTAAATTCAGCAACCAGAGAACCTAACGCTAAAATTGGTAATTGCAAGAACTGTTATTCTAAGATTATATAATATAAAACTACTTTGAACAATTTGTGAATCGTTCAAAAAAAAATTGTTCATACGAATTTTCCTCACTGTTTTTTCGCTATTTGAAAGCAACATCAAAGCACCAATGTCAAGTCTAACACACGCAGTGAAAACCTTTTCCCGGCACATTGTCCTCTATAGTCTCTGATAGACTTCTTAATGCTATTTCCAAGTATGGGAAATGACAAAATAAAATAAAAGGAAGAATAGAAACACATCAGTATTAGTCTTCAGATAGTGACGACCAACACGAAGATGTGATATCTTCGTTTGGAGGCTGTGGGTTGAGTTTTACTTATGAATAATGGAAATAAAGAGATATACATTTGAAGGATACGAATTGCGGGTTTTCTTTTTTCTTCTGTGGATTAACGATGTCATAGCGTAGATCATACCGTTATGTCTCAAAATCAAATTTAGGAAAAATCTGCATACACTTAAATCTGAAACTGTAATTGAGATGTCTGCACATCTGGACTTTGTGTGATTGACTGCGCTCTTGATAAATCATTCAAATAACGCCCTTACTCCGTTGTGGTATTTTTTTAACACGTACAATTTTAGTTCGTTGCTAATATCCTTTATAATAACAGTGGAATAAAGCCAAATGAAAGTTTCAATTTCGAAAAAAGATTAGTCTTGTAAATGGTTTCTGGGGGCTAATTGAAACTAAATAAATGAGGGGAATTTGGATCTTCATCGGATCATCATTTTAGCATCACGTTTGCATTTAAAAAAAATGGACAAAAATTGCCGATTTTTCATTAGTTTACCTACCCATGCAGCATCAATCATAGTAACCCATGAATCAGCAGACAAAATTTGACAGCTCTATCAGTCGAACGCTAAATGGCAAAAACAGTGAAGAAACTCCGTTCAGAAGTGTGCGCGTTCAAAGAACGGCACTCCGCCACGTCGAAAACAGACATCGTGCGGCACTTTGTGGACGCCGGATACGACCGTTACGGCATCTACAACATCTTGGCTGGATGCTGAAGAGGAAGACCGAGGGAAACGTGGCTACATCGCTGCGTGCGCTTGATCGGGAGGTCGGTTCAACCGGCCAAACAGTGAAAAAGAAGCTGGCAAACATGAACATACATGTTCAGGAAGCGGAAGTCGCGTCCACTGGTTTCGGGGGGAGAGGAGGAGGGGGGGGTGAAAAGAGGGTGTGTGGAGGGGGGGGGGGGGGGGGGGGGGGGGGGGGGGGGGTTTAAAGGGTGTCCACGATGAAATTGCCACACTATGAAATTGCTCTAACTTTTTAACCGTTGGGTAGAATTTAATGAAAATTTGAGTGGATTTAGTTCATAGTGCATTATTTACATCCTGCAAGTTTTAAAGTCCTGTGATCAAAACTCGCGGAAATGGAGTCGAAAGAACAGCTCGTGCGTGATAAAATCTTGCGCATTCATCACGAGAACAAGGATCTCTCGCATCGTTCCATCGCTAAAACGTTGGGAATCGCGAATTCCACGGTGTCACGAGTGATTAAGCGGTTCGAGGAACGGTTGACCACCGATCGGAAGCCCAGAAGTGAAGGAAAAAGTATTCCGTACAACACCAAAAATCACAACCGCGTAGTTGGGGCCTTCAACCGAAATCCGAACGCCTCCGTTCGGGATGTGGCTAAGAAGCTGCACCTAAGCCGAAGTTTTGTCCAGAAGGCCAAAACTAAGGCTGGGCTTCGAACGTTCAAGGTACAAAAGGCCCCTAATCGCGACGAGAAGCAGAACAAGTCCGCCAAAACCCGTGCCAGGAAGTTGTACCTCAACATGCTGACGAAAGTTGAATGCTGCATCATGGACGACGAAACATATGTGAAGGCCGACTTCAAACAGATCCCCGGCAACCTGTTTTTCACGGCCAAGGATAAGTTCAGCGTTCCGGAGCATGTCCGCACTCAGAAGATGTCCAAATTTGCGAAGAAATTCCTGGTTTGGCAAGCCATCTGCACGTGCGGGAAGCGGAGTGCACCTTTCGTGACCCAGGACACGATGAACGGACAGGTGTACATAAAAGAGTGCCTCCAGAAGCGGCTGCTTCCTCTCCTGAAGGCCCACAACGTCCCAACAATCTTCTGGCCGGATTTGGCCTCATGCCACTACTCCGTGCTGAAGTGGTATGCGGACAATAAGGTCAATTTCGTGCCGAAAATGTTCAACCCTCCCAACACTCCGGAGCTCCGCCCCATCGAGAAGTACTGGGCGATTATGAAGCAGCACCTTCTTAAACGACCTAAGGTAGTGAAGACAGTCGAGGAACTGAAGAAAGTATGGGTTTACATGCAAAAAACGGTTGATTCACAGGTTGTGCAGAATCTTATGGCCGGGGTTAAGGCCAAGGTGCGAGCATTTGTGTATGGACTGTAAATAAAATACGAGTAAAATGGTAAAATGAAGTTTAATAATTATTTCTCAATCCCTGAAAATTTGATGGCAATCGGATGAAAACTCGAATTTTGCGAATCAATTTTGTGTGTGGCAATTTCATCGTGGACACCCTTTACTTCCCCCACGAAGGAAGTGAGCTCCGAGGTGAAGTTCATTTACACCAAGTCCCCCAAGAAGGTGCTGCTGTGGCTGACAATCAGCGAGAAGAGGATGTCAAAGCCGCTCTTCTTTCGCTCCGGATTGGCCATGAACGGGGAAATTTATAGTACGAAATGCCTGCCGGAAGTTGCTCCGTTCATCAAAAGATACTTTAAGGGCGAAGACGCGGTGTTCTGGCAGGAATCTGGCGTCAGCCCACTACTCGAGGAGATCGTTGGAGGAGATGGAGCGGCTGAATATCGATGTGGTACCCGCCCAACGTCCTTCAGCTGCGTCCTATCGAGAATTTCTGGGCCAACCTGAAGCGTAAGATCTACTCCAACAATATGTCACGAAAACTGAGGAGGAATTGATAAATAAAACGAAAAAAGAACTCAAAAAAGTGCCTACAAACATTCATCCGCCATGGCGAATGTTCCGGTTTGCTGTCGGAAGACCGCATGCAAGGGCGTAGAATTTTTTGCAAGTAAGCATAAATAATTACCTTCCATGGGAAATTAATCAAAAGCAATTATCTGTCTTCGCTTTTTTTTATCACCATCCGAAAAAAGTCCATTTTTTGACGCCAACGTTATCAAAAAATAATTTTATCACACGCACACGCAGAAGAAAATAGCGTCAAAACAAACATATTTCAGGTAAATTTGAACAGTTTGTTCTGGCCACAAACATAAACATGCTTGATTTCAAACGTATTCCACGTTTAAATCCAAGTGGCATCGATGTTTAATATAAAAATCAGATTGATTGTTGTTTTTGTATTCTCCCAAGCGCGGAAGTAACGATCTTTGATGAAGTTTGTCAGAAGTAGATAATTTATCATCTCCATGCGAAGCGCTAGGAGTGGACGGTAATTTAGGCAGTATTGGAAGAGGGACAAACCGCTAGAACTAGAAAAAAGCAATAGGTAGTATAAGAGCCCGACCGGTTGTATAACCTTTTGCCAGTCAAGGGGATTTCCTCCTCTTGCCTATCCTGCATGGGGTAGTATGGTAAAGGGTTATGTGTCTGATCGGATACTACCGTTCAATAATGCCCTCCGCTCGTTTTCAAACTTGTTCTTTCAATTTTCAAAGCCTGCCGTAGCCCTATACGGAACTATCAATAAACTTTCTTTTCTTTTCTTTTTCGTTCTAGCAATTAATTATCACCCCCTCCCGCGCTTCGCATGGAGATGATAAATTATCTACTTCTGACAAACTTCATCAAAGATCGTTACTTCCGCGTTTGGGAGAATACAAAAACAACAATCAAATGTGTAGAAAGCCCATAATGGGGGAATCCATTAAATCGTACTGGTGGGGATCAGTATTTGCACCACTCACCGTCGTTCTCTCCGAGATCTATAAGTAATAGATGACGAGAAGAGCAAATGTGTGAAATAGGCGGTGCATGCTAAAAATAAACCCAACAGCGGGAGATAATTTATCACCCGTGTTAGGCAGTATTGGGAGAGGGACAAATCGCTAGAACTAGAAAAAAGCAATAGGTAGTATAAGAGCCTGACCGGTTGCATAACCTTTTACCAGTCAAGGGGCTTTCCTCCTCTTGCCTATCCTGCATGGGGTAGTATGGTAAAGGGTTATGTGCCTGATCGGATACTACCGTTCAAAATGCCCTCCGCTCGTTTTCAAACTTGATCTTTCAATTTTCAAAGCCTGCCGTAGCCCTATACGGAACTATCAATACACTTTCTCTTCATGTCTATTTCGTTCTAGCAATAAATTACCATCCACTCCTAGCGCTTCGCTTCGCATGGAGATGATAAATTATCTACTTCTGACAAACTTCATAAAAATCAGGTTACGTATTATTCAATTTACGTTTTGTGTTTATTTTAATCGTTATTACTATCTGGGTTACCGCATACCTAAATATATTATTTTGTTTGGTTGTTAATAGGTTTTTTATCAACTGGTTCGTTTAGATTTTGCGGGGGGGGTGGGGGGATTTCCTTAGCCATAAATATATACTCTTATTTTTTAAATTTTAATTTTTGTCTTTTTTTTTTTTGGGGGGGGGAAACAAGGGGAAAAATCCCCTCCTTGGTGTTGTTTTTTTTTTTTTGTTGGAAAAATACCTTTATTTTTTTTTTATTAATTTTTTTGTTAAAAATTAATCATTGTTTTTTTTTTTTAAAAAAAAAAAATATTTTGGGGGGGGGTTTTTGGGCCGCCGGGGGGGGGTGGTTGGTGGGGGGGGGGGGGGGGGGGTTGATACTCCGTTATTGCCAGATCAGTTGTTATTACACAGATAACCAACAGATGATGCTTGGGACTAACATACATCCTCAATGTTAAAAAAAAACCCAAACTAAGGCAATACTGACCCCCGAATGCAGGAATTTCATGGAATGTTTTAATTGAGATATTAGCATATTAGTTTTTCTATGGGAATTTTCTGTTGCTGCAATGTTTCCAGCCTTGTTTATCAATTGTCAATATTGACTGTTTTTATGGAATTTTTTTAAAAGTCGTATAAATCTTAGTCTTCTCTTTCCAGAGAGCATATAATCTATAATCTATAATGCCCAGGTGTTCTGCAAATAAATCCATTGATGAAGAAAGAACCTGTCACATCCAAGACAGCTCTTCTGGCGCTTCCATCGTCTCTAAAACAGCCAAACCAGGAGATTGAATGGTCGGTTTAATGCTATGCTATGCTATTATTATTTTCATGTGCTTATTGACGTACCACTACGTCTGTGTTTTCATGTTGGTCTGCGGGTACACGTTGCGAGTGCGAAATGCTGGAGCGTCACGAAACATTTTTAGATTTTGAATGTTAATATCTCAGGCATTTCACGACCGATTTCCAAACTGATTGTACCAATCAATTAGGACATTTACTACGCGTCGATTAATGCGTAAATTCCAATTGTTTCAAGAAATTCTTAGGCTAGCTGCTCCCAACGACCAACAATTGATTCTGTTCAACTGTTTGCTCCGACTATCCCATTTGCTGTGTAAATTTCCAAGATCTTCTTAAAGTTGGATTCAATATACTTTCTATCAACCACGGTTGCATGTTGAACGATTAAAGAGTATTTTTGTGGATATTATTGCGTGGAGAAACATACCAGTAATTGGTTGCATTTCATGGTGACATACAATTTCTTCAACGAATTATTTCTCATCGTAGCTCCATTGGCCTTGCGAAGACATGAGGTGTACCAACGTCAATGCTTATGCTAAAATACGAAGTGATTGCTCGGGTTGTCACTGTTACTCAGTGAGTATTGATTATTCTTCCGGAAATGCACTCTTTTGAGCGATTATTCACAAAAAAAATCGGCTTCTCGTAAATAGATGGGTCTCATACCTTTCGGAACTATAGTATCTTTGTTTTTGTTTTGATTCGCTATGTTATTTTGACAGAACATTAGAGGGTGTGTTGGTGTGAGTTACGTTATTAGGGGCAAATTATTAAGCTTGGGACCGAGCTTGAGACCGGTGTGCTAAAACTTCCTGAGCCAAAAAATACATTCATTTTCTTCAAAACTATTCAGCCGCTGGTGGCATTCAGTTCGAGCCGGAGAATGCATAGGGTTACCATATTATGATATTATTATTTTTATTCTTTGCTCTCAGCGAAATGTTTATACACAAAAAAAATCACATAATCAGTGGAAAATATCCACTGGAAATTTACTTAACATTCATGTGATTCAGTTAAAATTTGAACGGTATGTGTGTGTATATAGGCTAATGACTTGTCGGTGCGTTCTTTTTCTCTTTTCAGAAAGCGAGTAATGGCGCTATAACCATAAGCCTTTTTAGGCTAGGGCAAGAGTTAGTGCTCTCACGCATGAAGTAGGAAACACCTGTTTTCCAGCCCAGAATAGCGGACAACAAATGAGTGCAATAACTTTCTTAGCTTCGTCACTCCCAACGACCTATTTACATATGCTTTCTCGCTAAGGAAAGCCTCCCGCACAACCCCATCCAACTTCCCATTCCAGATGTCTATGAAGGTAGCATGAGTTCTAAGCATCTTCTTATGTAGACATCTAATCAACACTTCCCTCCCATCCCTTACTGATCATAAGGACCTGCCCAGGTGTTCTGCAAATAAATCCATTGATGAAGAAAGAACCTGTCACATCCAAGACAGCTCTTCTGGCGCTTCCATCGTCTCTAAAACAGCCAAACCAGGAGATTGAATGGTCGGTTTAATGCTATGCTATGCTATTATTATTTTCATGTGCTTATTGACGTACCACTACGTCTGTGTTTTCATGTTGGTCTGCGGGTACACGTTGCGAGTGCGAAATGCTGAATCGTCACGAAACATTTTTAGATTTTGAATGTTAATATCTCAGGCATTTCACGACCGATTTCCAAACTGATTGTACCAATCAATTAGGACATTTACTACGCGTCGATTCCAATATTGAAAGTTTTTGAGTTTAAACATTTTACTTTTGAAAAATTAATAAACGTGAAGTGCCCTCAAAATAAGCATCAACCAATCACGTGCCTCTGAACTATTGTTTTCCAACACGGACGACAGAGTCATAGACTAACCGGTTTGGGTGTGCATGTGTGTATTTATACGAGTAATGCATTCCGAAGATTTGGATTTTATCCTAGGATTTCTTATCGCTAAAGTATGAATTTTATGATTATGGCTAATAATCTTCGATAGGAAGGAATTGGCCACTTAGAGTTGGTGCCAGCTGATCGTATATGAAGCGTTTAATTAAGAGTGTGCCATCTACGAAAATCATAAAAAATTGAACTAAAATGACTTCTTAACTGCTAAATATCTTTAAATATGTAAAAATAAAACTGATAAGCTACCATGCAATAAGGTCAGGAGAAACATAAGAGGTTAGGTTCCGGATGCCAGGCAAAAATGACAAATAAATGATTTCAACAGAACCTGGTCGTGCGACACTTCAAAATTTGCAGAATTTCATAGCTAAAATATTAGAAACCATATCAATGGCCAAGTTAGCCCGATATTGCATAATTACCCCGTAACAGGTTTCGAATGCTCCGAACACTGGATCAAATTTTGGTTCCACAGATTCTATGATCAAAACAGATAGATTAACCAGTGGTCACTCCGTATTAGCTTTGTTGGCTAGCAGTGACAAATATATTTTCTGATGAATTGTCTAAGAAATTTTGCGAATTTGAATGTATCACACGACTAGGACTCATAATTTGGCTACTTTTATGGGGCATCCGGAATCTGCCTTCCTATATTTCGGGATGTTCAGAATGATCCTGATCTGGTTGCATGGTATCTTATCACTTATGCTGATGTAATCTATGAAAAGGAAATACTGTGCATTTGGTGAATTTTGTATGAAAACAGTAATCATATTATACGACCTTGTTGTTTTCAATAAATTACTATCAAGAACAATGTTAATTGAATGTTTCAGATATTCTGATACAAGCATAAGTTAGGGAAGCTCCAATAAAAAAAGACCTTTTATGGGAAAATTTAATTGGTCATCCTGAAAAAGACGGATTTTAAATGGTCCACGATCGAATTTAACTACACTGAATATTACTGGCTGACTCCAGTTATTAGGCCACTGGCTGTCAAATGTCTCACCGGACAGCAATTTATTCAAAACTTTGTCGTTGCATTTTCTAACAGCTGGCTGCCAATTGACAGGAATATGTACGATAAATTAAAGAAACAATCTCTTAATCAGGGAAAATAGAATTAGTCATCCTGAAAAGGACGGATTTTGAATTGTGACCATCGTGATTGATATCGTCAGAATAAGCTTGTGATCAGCATTCCAAAGTGTATTTTTATGTCGTATAGCCAGATCAAGCGGCCGATTATTTTCGACTCTACGACCAATGGAGTCGATTTTCTTAGAACAGACTAATTCAACGATTAAGGTGTTCTATTGAATCCTAAATTAACGTTTAACCCTCAATCACCTGCTAGGGTATGTGTCAAAAATCTCAAGAAACCTCGGTTTCTCGAATTTTGTGATAGGAAAATACTGTGCATTTGGTGCATTTAGTATAGAATACGTAATAATACGACATGAACTCTTATTTATGTTATTTTAGTTACTAGTTAACAATCAAGAACAATGTTAATTGAATGTTTCAGAAGATGCGTAAAAAGATTAATAATCGGATGATGTCAAAGGTAAGTAACTTTAACGAGGAATGTATGAGTTATTATCGAACGAAAGCTGACCATTTTCGTGACGCTCCCAATTTTAGATTTTCCAATTTGAACACCCATATATTGCCGAAGGTTGTTATCCAACATCATAAAAAATTTAAAAACAAACGTTGGAAAAATTCTCTGGATTATTATTTTAACATTAGTATAGCGAATTTACTATTTTTCTAAATAATCGTGGTCGATGTACCTTGACAAATGTCACTCAAGGCAAAAAAAAATATTACATTTAGATAGCATATCGTTGTGTTCTACAACATTGTTGAACTCCTAAAAATAAAAATAAGACTTTCTTGTGATAGTTTTATTGTATCGAATATAGTTGCGGTTCTATACATTTTTAAATTACAGGAGTTTTTTTTTTCTATATAGGACCCAAAAAAGTTCCAGGGCTTCAAATGGTGAGCTGACAACTTGGAACGAGGGTGCGATCTTTAAGTTCCTATCTCACGCCTTCACGAGGCATATGATCACAAAGACAGCAAGCTTAAACATGGTAACATTGGTTGGCGCAATCTAGGCAATATTGTCAATTTGACAATAGCGAAATGAGGAAAAGTGACTGAAGATCGTGTACCTACAAATCACATTGTGTGTTTTCCATATCTAATTTGTTTAATAATTTTTCTATTTTGCGATCATCTTTGCATTCCAAAACCATTTATCATAATATGTAGCATGGAGTCACATGACAAACATGAAATGCTCAATTTATTTTTCAGCATTTCAGCATAACATTTACATTAAAATTACGTTTCTGAACTTCAACTACTATTTTTATAGAAGACTGGCATGCGCTTATAAGCGGTAAAGGATTATTTTTAAATATTTTTGCTTAGTGGTATTATGATGAGCTATTTCATTTATTTCAAAAATCATCTAACCTGGCACTTCGATCACTCAAATTGCTAACTTTGAAATATAACTAAAACGGTTAAACGAAATTTTTTTTGAAAGCATGTCTTGTGGAATAATCTGTTACTTTTCAGCTTAAAATCATATATTATTTTATTAAAATTGTAGCCATGGTAATTGGAAAAGATTTGTTTTTATTTTTATTTTCCAAGACAATTAAGATATTTCACACATATCCAATTTTTCTTTTCAGTAACAAACCAGTGAATGTCGGATATACTCTGTACATACATTCATATATTATATTCTCTTACGTATAAACTCATATAATCGGAAGATGAGAGAGACCATCAGGGCACCCGAATGAAGCGAATTGTTGCGAATTGTGAAATGATGCCTACTCCGAGGGGTTCGCCACTTTGCGATTGCACATTGGATCGCTGCGAATCCTCATCAAATTCTCATAAAAAAACCATCGCTTCCATTATCGTCATTAATCGCCACAATATTATTAATGGCGAGATTCATCGCGTAATCGCGTTTCATCGTGATCGATTCTTACTCGAATCGTGAGCATTGGTTTTGATGACTGGCAACTATTCCATTTCTATTCGAGCTAACCTTTCCGTATCTGGCAAAACTATCGAAATTTGTTTTGATTATTTCGAGCAAGTGAAACGAGTAGCATCCATCTGTGTTTTCCGATACTAAATCGGTAGCGAAAAAAGTAATGGCAATTGGTATGTGTTTATATTCCACCTTTATAGCTTGTATGTTTTGTATAGATGAGCTTATATGCTTGTTTGTTCTATTTGAAGCTCTTTCAGGTGGCGGAGCAACTGAAGGATCATGAGTACACCGGGCGAAAATAAAAAAAAAACAGCATACCCTCATTGTCCGAATGCCTTGTCGCTCCAGCATCACACGAAAATTCGAACAAGGACGTTCTAATGGATATCATGGAAGAAAAGCCCACCGATAAGGTGCTCTTCAAACCGAAGGAAAAAACGATTTTTGACGAGATAGAACCTACCACCTTCGGTGAGCTAGAACCGAGCATTGATCCACTAGAAGGGAGCAGCGGTGACGGTATCATACCAGCAAGCAGCAGCAATGTTTAAGTGCATCGTTCATGCCATCATCGAGAGCAGTGGAATTGCTGAGGAATTTCTGACACTGTATCCGATCAAAAAGTAACGGTTGTGAATCACAGCAAATGCTGTTTGCTGCAGATCTGACCAGACACAATAAAAAACGGTTTTCTCAACCCGGAAGAACTCTCTTATGTACTAAGGGGATGGAAATTTCTCTTCTCAACCGCTTGAAAGCTTACCGTTTTTGCTTGCGATAAACCTTCGAACAACGGACAAATGTTCAGACATCCCGGTGGATAAAACGAACTGCTTATCTTCTTAATTGAGCCATCCTTAAATGAGAGCAATATCAACTGCTTGATGTACTTCATAAACATGTTCAGAACCATCTCCCAGATCGTGAAGCTTCGCATATGCATGAACCGCCAAGTGGTAGCGTTCAATACGTTGTTGCAGCAATACAAAACACCCGGGGTCAGCGGATCTTGATTGCATTCGCATTCATGGTAAAGGCCGGGGGCTGTAAAGGCGGGGGGGAAAAGGGGGGGGGTGGGCGCGTAATGGGGGGGTTGTTGTTTGGTTTGGTTTTTTTTTTTTTTTTTTTTTTTTTTTTTTTTTTTTTTTTTTTTTTTTTTTTTTTTTTTTTTTTTTTTTTTTTTGTTGTGTCGTAGTTGTTGAGAAGGTGGGGGATGGAGTCGATTTGGGTTCCGTAGTCGTGGTAGCCGTATTTAGTGAGGTAGTGGTCGACGTACTCATCGTGCTAACTATCGACTCCCGAATGTCGGACGGATATGTTTTACCAACGGCTGATGGTATCGTTGCGTTAAATAATAAGTTTGATCCAACATGATCTACAACTATTCGGCTTTGAACAGCGGCAGCAGCTACCGTGAGATGCATCTGCAGTATTTTTTAGAATTACAATACGACGGTGTATTGTTGACCAAAAGGCGTGAAGATAGGAACCTACACGGTAGAAGAAAATTTTGCTGATCGAATATTTGGAAGCGAGAAATGTCATTTTATTTCTGGCAGTTCTCGTTGTCAAATTTTTCGAGCAGTCAGCGATAATTTTTGTTTTGATCGCATCGTCATCGTGCTTTCATCGCGATTGATCGTGCCAGAACATGCTTTGAGCACAAAGAAAATCGTCGTGATCGTGGAAATTGTCATGTCATGGAAGCTTTATCTAAGGCTGATCGAGGGGTCACCCGGAGGTTGGTCGGCGTAGCAGGTGTTGTGGGAGAGCCGATAGGTGGATGATGATGATAGGGGTAGAGGGGGTGGGGGGGAGAAGGGGGGAAAAAAAAAAGGGGGAAGAGGGGCGGAGGGGCGGGGGGAGCGGGTATGTGAAAAGCAGAATTGTCGAATTTGGGATAAGGCCATTCCACACGAGATCCACCAAGTGACAATACATCCCCAGAAGTCACTGTTTGGTGTATATTTTCAGCAGGAGGCGTCCTCGGCCCGCACTTTTTCGAAAACTACGCTGACGAGGCCATCACCGTCAACGGAGAGCGCAATAGGACGATGATTACTGACTTCTTCTGGTCTGAACTGAACGATATGGATGTGAATGATGATATGTGGTGCCAGCAGGACGGTGAAACGTGCCATACAGCACACAAAACAATTCTGCATGACCGATTTCTGGGCATGGTTATTTCGCGCGGATGGCACCACGCTGTGACTTAACGCTAGACTTTTGATTGTGGAGTTTTGTTAAGCCGCAGGTCTATGCCAATAACCACCGCAAACCACCGATGCCCTCAAAGCCAACATTACTCAAGCCATCAACGAGATTCAGCCCGATTTGTGCGCCAGAGTCCTGGGAAATCGGATGCACGCCACCAAGCAGAGCCGGTCCATACATAATGGTATTGATAGGCCTTTCAAACAAAAAAAAACGACCATTTGTTTTATTCAACTTTGAAAATAGGAAACGCTTAATGGAAAACCGTTTATAATGATGAATGGAACTTAAAAAGTTTCACAAAGTGAATCGAAGCGAGAAAACAATCATTTTGAATGTTTCTCCATACAACCCCTTTCCATCCTAGCCTCGTAGGTCGTAGGTGCAGCTTACGCAAATGTGGTAGGAAACGGAGACTAATATATAAAAAAAAAATACAATGTGGAAATGAGTTACATGAAAGTCGTTACTAGGGAAGTTTTGTATCCAGATTTTTCGTATCTTTTATACAAACGAAGTAGAAAAAAAATATCGACACGAATAACAATTACATTACAACAATGATTTGCTTTTCTTTCATATCATTTACACTTACCTGCCACCATCATTTTTTTCTAATTCGCTCGATAAAAATACTTCTAAGAAAAAGGGAAACAAAACAAAATAACGTTAGCCCCAAAACCCCCCGACATAGTGAAGGCATAACCGCAAGGATATTTGTCATTCTAATACTCTGTCCTGGATTGCTGTTGAATGATATCAGGTGTCGAACTTTCTACATGTTTTTTTCACTCTGAGAAACGATCGATCAATTGTGCTGTCTTTAAAGAACATGATTACTATTGAAAATACCGGAATTTACCGGAATATTTCGAAAATTACCTACCATAGATAAAGCGCCTTCTAGAAATTAGCACCAACGACTATCGCATCCACTTCTCACAATGGCCACATCCAAGGCGCCACTACAGTTTAAATGTAATCGCTTTCGTCTGAAAGTCTCCGACAGTAACATCTGTAATGCACATTAGCGCCATGGTGTCTAGCGAACTGAACCAACCATCTAGAACGAAACATGACCTCATCCATGGGTTGCTGTACTGGCGTGGCAAAATTATATTTATATTCATGGTTTGACATATAATGCCTACAGTAAGCTTAAATATTATCGCACGCTTCAAAGGCCAGCCATGTCCAGCTGACCTATGTTCATGTCCTTTCATGGTGACTATCGATCATTTGCATAAAAGCACGGTTGGATACTTCCAACATGAAAAATCATCGCTCCAACCCCAAAAGCACGCGTGAGCCGAATGTTTTCTAGAGAAAGCCATGGAATATCAGCAAAGAAAAAAACCTCCCCAGCATGCAAATGGCAAATCATACAATTTGTGCACAACAAAAGAATTGAGAGAAGCACAAAATCGACAGTTTCCATTTGCATAAAATATGAGATCCAAACATCCTCCATCTCTGGCTGCCTCTATTCACAAAAACTCGCTGCGGGAATCCTCGTGATATATACTGAAGTACGAACTCCATGTGAATGCTTCAATATTCATCATATTCAAAAAAAATTAAATTGAGACCAACCCCCCGAAAATGAGAAACTGACCCACCCACAACCGGACAGCAACAAAACAGAAATCTTGAAAATCCAATATCGCCTTCATAAAAGAAAATTGCAGGAAAATGAAGGGCAAACAGCTCGAGATCAACCATTAGAGGAAGGACTGACAACTGTGCTTAAAAATGTTATCGCACACTTTTTCCACGAAATGACTGTTAATAGTGTTCCGAGCAGCAAATATAAAAGCACAGACGAAAATTACATCAGCAAACAGGCAAGCCTTAACCTGAATCGTATCGTCAAAAAATCCACCAATTCCTTGGAGAAATACAATCCACCTTAAGGAACGTCCATTAATTATTTCACGCAAAAAGTGACTAATTATACCCCCCCCCCCCCTTGTCACGTTTTTTGTATGGACCTTCACAATGATTTGTATGGATTGTCACGTTTTCCCAACCCCCCCCCCCCCCCTTACTGCGTGACATAATTAATGGACCTTCCCTTAGTGCTCGTTCAGCCCAGCTGTCAGTGTGGTTTTTTGTGGTGAACTTTACGCAAACACTGGTTCAATATATAAATTCGGGTTAATTTATTGAACGCTTCGGTTTATCGTGAGAGTTATCAGGTTGAAAAACAGTTTGCTTTTTTTTTAATAATTTTTATGTGTTGAGCAGCTCAATTTGAGCTACTGAAATGATGCGTGTTACCTTCTTCTTCTTCTCTTTCTTCTTTTTTTTTCTTTTTGATTTGTCATGCTTATTATTATTACTAGCTCACAGCTTACTGCTTGCTCTAAAATTATTGTTCGAAATGCATCTCCACAGTTATTAAGTCTTGATTTATTTAATATCTGGACGCACTGTTTTATTATTTTATTGCAGCGCTCCTAGAGGTCGGATTTGATATCTTTTTACAACAGATTGTTTCGAACTATTTTTTTTTCTTTTAATGCTGAAAAGTTTGTCGCGATTCATTTTGTTTCAAAGAAGTTATACTTGATAGAAGCCGTGAACCGAAAATAAAGCATGTTCACTCACCTCGAAAATTCGACGCAGTTGGGTTCAAAAATTGCGAAGTCGTTGAAATTTGGTAAATCGACCGTGTGCGGCGTTCTCCAACAATTCCGTGGATTCAGAACGATTAGGGCAAACCCAGGGCTGTCAGATTATGATATCGCCAAGAAATTCAATGCCAACCAGAGCACCGTCAGAAAAATTCGTCTGGAGATTTCGATATTTTTGGGCCAGTTTAAGCAGCCAAACAGGACACTGAAGCAGAATCTAGTGGCCAAAAGACGTGCCCGGAAGTTGAACAATGAGGTTCTTAGGAAGTATGATGGATGCATCCTCATGGACGACGAAACGTACCTTGAAAATGGATTATGGGTAGCTTCCCAGACAAAAATTCTTCAGAGTCACTGGTTGAGGTGATGGCGCTAGCAAGTTCAAATTCTTTTTTACCGATAATTTTTTAAGAAAGCGTGTGATCAGGCAAGGTATTTGCAGCAGCGATTAAAAAAAGCTGCGATTTTTTGTGACAATCAAGATAAGGGTGACAATGGACCTGTACAGTTATGGCCTGGTTTGGAAAACTGAAAATACAGCAGAGATACAGTGGTATCAAGACAACGGGGTGGATTTCTTCTAAAAGGACATCAACCCACCCAGCTGCCCAATTGAGAAATATTTGGCATTTGTCAAGCAGAAGTTGAAGAAGAGTGGAAAGCTGACTCGGGATGCAACAGAGATGAAGAGATGGTAGAACAAAATTACCGTTCAGGTTAACAGAGTATCCAGAATATGATGAGTGGTATTAGAAGAAAAGTTTGAGACATCATACCAAATCGAAATATTTGTTTTCACTATTTTTCCTCGAAGTGCGAAAAATGACCTTCATTTTTAGTACTCAACATTTTCATTTCATCAACCTCAGAACCATGTTCGATCCGTTTTCTTTCGTCCAGATATCAAATGACACAAGCTCTAATGGAGAGTTTTCCAAAAACGGGTTTGTATCGATCACTTTTTTCAATATTTACTCGCGTAACTTTTCAATACATCCTAAGTGAAAAATTCCACAATTTCAATTTTATCAATTGGGTAAACTAGTACACAGTAAACTTTTGATACAGAACATCATGCAAAAACAAATCCCGATTGATAAACATCATTTTCAATAATCCATAATAATTGAAATATCTTATTTTCAAATTATTAAAATTTGTGGAATGGTTTCTAAAACAACTTAAAGAGAAACATTTTGAATAGAAGTGAAGTAAAATGTTTACACTTTAAAACTTCTTCTGGAATGTTGATTTGGTACAAAATTTTGAGCTCTAACCCTAACATACTGTAATGGTTTTTGTGCAATTTTTTTTTTAATTTGTTTTTAATTTTTTTTTTTTTTTTTGAATCCTTTGAAGTGTTTTTTTCCTAGTAGCACAACAACTAGACCATATTGGCACAGCATAAAGCATGGCCGGTCTAAAAATTTGTTTGAATATTAGAAGTTTGTTCTTCAAACAAAGTTTGGATTTTCTGTTTATAAGAGGATATAAACATTTTATATATTTATTACATTTGGCTTGAATGCCCTCAATGTGATCTTCAAAAGTTAATTTTTGATCAAGTATCAGTCCAAGATATTTTACTTGATTTGACCAAGAAATTGGAACTCCGTTCATAGTGACCATATGACTATTACTTGGTTTCAAAAAATGCAGCTCTAGGCTTGTGTGGCAATATTATAAGTTGAGTTTTGGAAGCATTAGGAGAAATCTTCCATTTTTGAAAATAATCTGTAAAAATGTCCAAGCTTTTTTGTAGCCTCCTGGATATAACACGAAGACTTTTTCCTTTAGCGGAAATGCCTGTGTCATCAGCAAAGCAAGATTTTTGACAGCCCTGAGGTAAATCAGGGAGGTCTGAAGTGAAAATGTTATAAAGTATTGGCCCAAGAATGCTACCTTGAGGAACACCTGCTCTAACAGGCAATTGATCAGATTTAGAATTCTGATAATTTACTTGCAAAGTTCTATCAGTTAAGTAGTTTTGAACTAATTTTTGTGCAACTGTTTTGGCCATATGGCCTTCCTAATTAGCTTCCTAACTTGGTTCTGAAAAATATCAACAAATAAATTACTATTCTCATATGACATCCTGTTATCTAGATGCATTGTTGATGGGAAATTCTTAGCTTTTTGTTTCTCTTCAACAAACTTAAAAAAAGATTTAGGAAATGACTTGATATTATTCCCTACATGTATGTGTATTTTGTTTCTCTGTATATGCATTTTCACTACGAAGTTCACCCTCATAATCACAAACCATTCCTGAACCATTTCCCTTATTGTTGACGACCGTTTCCGTTATTGTTACGACATTTACCCTTATAGTTGACAACTATAATCTAACATTCTCCTATATAGTTTAAACAATATGTCAGTTGGTAAAAGGCCAAATAACAATATGCTGAATAGGCGGTTAAGTTCAGTTACCATAAAAAAAAATGGCAATTTTCACGAACAAAACTTGTGTGGTACTCTATGCCAAAAAGTTAGTATATAATACAGACCGAGTGCATACAATATAAAAACCTCTCAATTAAAATATGTCACACATTAACAATGTTGAAAACGAGCTTAAACTATTTGATAACAATAACATAATTATCGCATTTTATGTTTATGTGTATGTCATACATTCGAAATGTAGTTTCGCAAATTGTTTTTCGTTATGCGGGCAGGTTATCGCATATTGCAAGATAAGTTAAAAGATTTTCATTAGAACCTGTACACGTCAAATTTAGAACACTTTTCTTTCAGTGTATATTTTGAATTATTTCACGTATCACTGAAACGTTTCGCGTATATGACAGCTGAAACTCTCCACTTTATTTCGTAGTACAACATGTTTACATTCTTGTTGCATTCAGTAAAATGGCGACGAAACAAGTTGAAGTGCGCAAACGCATTTTGTACGAACGGCAGCAAAATCCGAATTTATCGGTACGCGATCTTGCCAAGAAACTATAACTATCGAAAAGTACCGTGTATTGTGTTTGCGAATCATTTGACCAGCGCTTGACTGTGGATCGGAAGGTTGGAAGTGGAACAAATCGAAAAGTATGCCCCCGACAAATGGACCAGAAGGTGGTAGCCATTATTGAGAAAAATCCCAATCTTTCTGTGCGAGATGTGGCTCGCTAAAGTTGGGAAGTCAAAATCATACGTACAAAAAGTGAAACAGAGGCAAGGACTGAAGGCGTACAAAGTGAAACAGGTGCCCAACCGTGATGACAAGCAAAATTTCACTGCAAAAAAGTCGTGCTAAGGAGATTTACACCAATTTTTTGCAAACATTTTCTTGTATCATAATGGACGACGAAACATAAGTATTCGAAGACTTTAAAAAGCTTCCGGGTCTGGCTTTTTACGCCGCAATGCAAAGGAACGCCGTGTCCAAGCATTTCCGGATAGATAAGGTGTCCAAATTCCCGAAGTATTATCGCGAAAGAATGTCTGCAAAAGCGGTTGCTACCGTTTATCAGAAGCCACGACTCTCCAGCTCTGTTTTGGCCTCTTGTCACTATGTGAAATCCGTCCTGGAATGGTACAAGGTACAAAACCAGCCAATCCACCAAACTGTCCAGATCTTCGCCCAATAGAGAAGTACTGGGTTCTAGTTAAGCGGAAACTCTACGAAACTAAGAAGAAAGCTAATAGTACGGATGATTTAAAGAGAAGATGGAAAATCGTCACGGCGGGCGTATCTAAAGATACCGTACAGAACCTGATGGCAGGTGTACCACAGAAAGTTCGAGAATTTTACAGAAAGAAATCAACTGTTTCTAATGTAGATATAACTTTATACTCAGGAAATTATCCGTACGATTTTCATACGATCGGAACTATGAACCACAAAGCCAGGGTCCAAGACTCATTCCATACGAAATCGTATGAAATGACTACTGTTGCATTAGTCGAGAAAAACATGCCTCATATACTCTTTCAATCGACATCACTAGTCAAGCGTGTGTAGTCCCGTGGGATTGTGGCTCGCTTCTGGATCCCGATTGCAACTTTTTTTCAGTGAGAAAAGTTTTTATACGATCGTCCTATGAACTTTTTTCAATTAGAGAATCGTATGAAACTTGCAATGATATCTTGTGACAAATTTCCATACAACATTCGAATGAATTCCTCTCGATTTGTTCGCTAGTGTATTATTGTGAAACATACAATCGGTTTTGTTGAATGTGAATTTATGTTATGTGAATTTATTTATTGCTGCTTTATTTGGGTGTCCGAAATTTAACGTGGAAAGGCTTTAGTCTCATTTCAATGCTTTGAATGTAGATTAATTTAGTTAGTTTTAAGAGCAAACACAGATTTAAGGTTTTTCATAGTCATTCCCAACTAAATTTCAAACTGGTTGGTGGATTGAAACTCAAAATAAACAAGTCCAAATTTGGGAAGCTTATAGGTACCGAATTTTAAATTACAGGAACGTGAAAATATCATAATTTAAATCAAGTAAACTATTATGACTGCTTTAAAATTGCTACTATTCTGAACACGCGCCCAGGAGCAGCAATATATTTTCTATTACAAAATTAAAAATAATTGTAGGTCTGCAGTAAAAAATTCAAGTAGGATAAACACATCATACAGAACAAAGTTACAGCATATCAAAGTTGACCATCTGAAACCACATTCTTTGAATAGAAAATTACAAGATTTGTTATTGTTTTGTCAAAATTTGTTTTGTGTGAAACCAGAATTGATTAATATCTAGCTAAATAGTTAAGGAACACAACAACAAACTCAAAGCATGGAAATAGTCTGCACTGTTTAATCTGTTTTATATTCAAATTTAGTTTATAATTTCTTAAAGACTTTTGTCGACCAAAGAAAAAGGCCAATATTATTCGTTTGTGATTGGAAGAAATATAAAGTAAGATAAAATTCCAATAAAATATAGAAAAGGGGAAAAGGAATAAATGTCACCTTACTGTGCTCCTATTAAAATTGGAACTACCATTCAGTGCGTTGAATAACACACCCTTACCGGTTCCATATAATATTCTGCAAGTAACGACAACATCAATCAACCACTCTATCAAAACACAATAATAACACCTTTTCCCCAATGAATGTTTTCTCGCTTGTTGCTTTCTTCCTCGATGCGTACCCATAAAAACAGAAAAATACATAAGGAGGTATATGCATACTAACCCATATGCTGGGCCACGAAAGGAAGCTTGATTCAATTTTCACTTACCAGTAGCATGAAACGTAGGAACAGTCATTAATGTTGGGAAACACCATAAAGTTTGCATCGTTCGCCGACATTTTCGCCTCTTCGTTGGTGTTGATGTTCTCGTTCTTTGTTGTTGTTTGTGTTGTTCTTGGGGAGAGTTTCGTTTGAGGTTAGCTCAAATATCTGCAACCACAGCAACAGTAGCTCTCCACGAGAAAAGCTTACTCTTGTTACTCGCTCTCCTTGTTTTCCCGGCTGTCCTCGCGCCTGCTATGATCTTAGTAGTGTTAACTGGTAATTACTACTGACAAAGATACAGGTCAAATCTAAACACAATCACACATTCATATTCATTCGAATCGAAGGGACAACGGGACAGACAACTCATTGGTCTAGTTTACTGATTCTTCTAATGAGGCCAGCAGGGATTGAAGCTCAATTTTAACTTGCCCCGGATTCTTCGAAAACCAGACGATTTTTTCCTGCTTTGACTGGTTCAATCTTTCTTCGATTGTACACACTTTTTGCCACTTCTCAGTGAAACAGCATTTAGCTTTTTTATTGAAAAAAAAAACACGAATACTGTTATTTTACACAAGCAATGGTGTTAGCATTAAGAAGATAAAGAACGTCAAAATAGATTTGTTTTTGGTATATCAATGACTCAAGCAAGGAACATTCATTTAAGGGTTGACTATCTATTGTAGTTACTTCAGATGCTTCTTCAACAGATTGAAATATTTATCACTTGCTACACTTTTTCATCCATTTTATGCGTTTATAGCTAAAATAAATTTGAAATCCTAGCTAGAGCTACTCATACTACACCAAAACAGCTTCACTGCTCACTAGAACAATGCCTAACAAAAGCACATAAATTCATATAAATCTTCTTGCATTCACGATTAGAATTAGGCTTTTCCGGTGAAATATATCGTTAGTTGTGTATTGATACCTTCGAAATTCACGCTGTTCACTAAATGAGCCCACTAATTTTCTTTTTCATACACATTGAACAATTAAGATATCGCTGTCTCACAATTCACGGGCACAATTATTTCTTTCTCATCACTGCAGATCAATCGACAGTCACCGCTAGTCCCGCTAGTAGGATAAATGAGGCTTCACGAGGATCACAAGGGAACGGGATTTGCTGGGGATACTCTCGAGTTGCCTATGCTTTCTCGCTATGTTGCTTTTAATTTTTTTTTTCTTGGAATCAGTCGGTTCAACACTACATAGAGAAAAACTCCTGTCCGTTTGCGGTCGCAGAGGAAAATGTATTATTTTGAACGACAGAAGCCTAGTCTAGCCTCTTGCGTGATGCTGGTGGTGCAAACCCGGAGAATGTGCTCGCCAATTCGGAGCAATAGAAGGAGAGCCTATCTAACTTTTCCTTCACAATCACTACCCACCTCTTTTCAACCACCCAGCCCAAGCTCTCTCAGAAAAAAAAAAAAGCAGAAAGGACACAGAAATCACGATGGGAAATCTTTAGTAAACACATCCGAGCACACTCTCTCTCACCACATGCCTCAAAAGGCAACATATGCGGGATTATGAATGTCAATAGAATGCAAGGAATGACAGAAAAACGAAATAATGGCGATAACTCCAGAAGAGAGAGAAGAGCGAACAATATTCGCTACCTACCCAACCGCTCAAAGGGTAACGTCTGTTGAGCTTGAACTGGTTTTTGTCTGAGATAAAGCTCAACACAATCAAGCTTTCTACAGGTGAGGTATAATTTTGTCAACACGATTTGTCAGTCGATGTGTAAAGCTATTAGTTTGAGTAATTGGATCATTCATAAAAAAAAAAACAGTTTGATCAAACAACCATAATCATTGACTTCAGAGATCGCGAGAATGGAGGACCCTAAGGGCAGCGCCAATCGTGAAGGGAATCTGGTATAGATCTAAATATTTAGATGTGAAGTGATCCAAACATCTGCACCGCGGAGTTCTATTTTTGGTTTCATTCCACATTCTGATTTAAATTTTTGCGTGTTCCAAGAAAACTGATTCAAATGATGAATGTTTTGGATCATTTTATACCTCGATCTATTTTTCTCTAGTAGAGCAGGCTGTTCTGTTCGGAATCCGCCGTAACTCGTACCAACGGGGTACGAGACTGGTTGATTCATGCCAATAAGGAGTGTATCGAATATAAGCTATCCACAGACATTTGCATTGTACGCATGTATTTGTGATGGTTTTTTATGCTCTGAACGCTGTGCGTTTGACAGTCAGCATTCTTTTCTTTACTTGTTTGTGCGTTTCAAATTCTACGTTTTCAAAATGTCGCGTATTGAAAAGGAAGTGAAAATTAAGGTTCGGGACACATGGCTAAGTGAGAAGGGTATTACTATGCGAAAATTGGCGAAGCGGTTTGGAATTCATCATGCGAGTGTTAAAACCATCATTAATAAGTTTGGGGAACACTATTCTTTGGATGAGCTACCAGGAAGAGGCAGAAAACCCGGTTCTTCCAACCCGAAACTGGAGCAGAAAGTGGTATCTCTAATCATGAAGAACAAATCAATGTCAATACGTGATTTGGCCAAAAAAGCAGGAACGAGTGTCGGAATGATCCTGCGTATCAAGAGGCGAAACCACCTGAAGACCTACAAGAAGCAGAAAATCTCGAAACAAAGTGCAGAACAGAAGAAGCGAGCAGCAACAAGGGCCCGGAAATTGTATTCGCGTCTTTTGCAGCGTCCGGATGCATGCGTTTTGATGGACGATGAGACCTATGTAAAGGAGGACTCAAAAACCCTTCCAGGTCCACAATACTTTACTGCCGTCGTTGGGGAGGATGTGAGCGATGCGGACAGGTCGATTCAAGTGGAGAAATTCGGTCGAAAGGTACTGGTATGGCAAGCAATATGTTCCTGTGGTTTGAAGTCAACCATTTTTTACACTACCGGAACTATAAATGCGGAAATCTATCGATCTGAGTGTCTCAGAAGAGATTGTTGCCTTTATATAAGAAGCATAGTACACCTCCACTGTTTTGGCCGGATTTAGCGTCGGCTCACTATGCCAAAACCACTCTCAATTGGCTTGCGGAAAAGGGTATAGATTTCGTTGAGAAAAATATCAATCCACCAAATTGCCCTCAGCTTCGACCCATCGAACGTTACTGGGCAATCGTGAAGAGGGTCTTCAAGAAGACTGGTAAGGCAGCTGGGAACATGCAGGAGTTCAAAAAAATTTGGGCTCAAGTGTCCAAAAAATGCGATGCAACACTTGTCCGGAACTTGATGAAGAGCATTCGATCCAAAGTTCGAAAATTCGTGAAGGAATAACTTAAATTTCATCCGGTCTTCATTATGTTCAAGTTTAACCTCGTACAATAAAGGATCAATTTTTTGTATGAATAAAATATCAGTTTTCAACAAAATTTGAAAGAAAGTTTGTGGATAGCTTATCGATACACTCCTTAGATGCTTGATCATTCGAGCTGAAGATAGGTGATTCTTGCTAGAATGGCACTGATAAATCACTCTCAATTCATCCTATATTTTCAGCTTCGTTAACCAATTCAAGTTGCTTATCGGAACTGAGAGATGTGAGATCTACTCACTCGAGCTGCAGAGCAGTAGCACTAGTCTACGATTATTGAAGACCTGCCACTCCAACAACGTATACGATATCGCGGTCATTTAGAAAGTCAGAATTTATCTTTGTCTGGAAATCGTTTTGCTCACACCCAAACAACGGCGACACCCAAATATTTAAAGCAAATCCCACGGAATTTCCATCTAGAAGTATTGGAAATGTACAATTTAATAACAAAGGTTGTCCCAAAAAGTATAAGCAAGATAGAAACAACTATTTTGGAGAAAATTTTATATTGGTTTCTTGAATCGTTTCTTTATCATGTTCTCTCTGATTAGCATATACACAAATCTTACCATAATTAATCATAAGCCAACCCAAGTAATAATTTTAGTTTTATTCGACTCCTCCCGGCTTTGTTTATAAAACTACATTCAAAACTGTTTTGTCTACCAAGACCTCCTCAAGCTAATAAAACCTTTATAAGACCATAAATATTTTGAAAATGTTCTAGGGATAGATGTTACGACCACTTGAGATCCTTCATAAAACCTATTGGCTGCCATGAAAACCAGCATTCGGCCAAATGGCCACAGCAGTCAAACTTCGCTGTGATATCGTGGTTGGTTTTTGTTGTCCTACTTTGTTCGATTATCTGCTATTCTGATTCATTAAGCAGTAAGTAATATCGAAGAAAAAAGTTCTTGAGTTGCGGGTAATTTTGTTTGATGGCAAAATATCCAAAACGAATTGAGTTTTTTAAAGCGTATCATGCGCCAAATCATATGTGCAGAAAAAAATTTAGGAGGCTCTGCCCGCGGTCGGTCGGTTTTTCAAAAAGCTGTCAAGTTTTTTCCGCGAATTTATTTTGAAATATTAAAAATTGCTGTGAGAAGTGAGTTTTAAATTGTGTTGTAAAGTCTGAAGAATAAAGAAGAGGGCCATTTACAATAAGGAAAGACGAAGTCCCGCCCGAACAGCAGCTAGACAAGGGAGTTGGGACCGGTGCACCTGGTTGCCTGGCTGCAGTGATCAAATGTCTAGCTTCAGAAATACTTGAGAGTAGGACATTGTTTATGTAACCTGCAGAAGGGCATTAACATCAACAAAATGGAACGTAGTTCATGGAATGAATGTGAGAAGACAAGGACAGTAATACATACTGGACTTTTAACAGATAAGTACAACCTATTTTAAATAACTCTGGTGATCTGATGGCCTTATTTACGCGCTCGCGCATGTGTTTTTTTTTTTTTTTTTTTTTTGGACGGGATGGAAAATCTGCAACCAGACACCTGAAGAACTCAGGGTTCTCAGGGGATGAGGGTGCCAACTCCTCGACCCACTAAAAACCCACCCGTGCCTTTAGCCCTGGTCCCTCCCCGGAACCACCTTTCGGTATTACTTCGGGGAGGGGGCTATTGTGCTTGTTAAGCACCCACTATGTCTAACTACTTAGGGCTTTAGTAGTTAGGTGGTCCCTGCGACCTGCCTTTGGTCGTTTCGCCATTTTTGTTGGAGATCAAGGACGATCTGGGAGGCTGCTACGCATACCGCGTCCCAGACGTCCCGGTCTTGACACATCCTCTGGACCAAGTTATCCGGAGTCGTGTCGCGACCACATACGGCCATCATGCCGGATCTCGCGCCGTCGAAGCGAGGACATGCGAAAAACACATGTTCTGCAGTTTCTTCGACTCCCGCGCACTCACTGCATGAGGAGGACTGTGCATGCCCATATTTGTGCAGGTATTGTCTAAAACAGCCGTGGCCAGACAATATCTGCGTTAAGTGGAAGTTCACTTCACCGTGTCGCCTACCGACCCACCCGGTTAATTTCGGGATTAGTCGGTGGGTCCACCGACCTTTGGTGGAGTTGTTCCATTCCCTCTGCCACTTAACCATGGATGCGGCTCTAGTGGTCTTTCCGATACCTCTTGTTCCACGTTGCTCGAAGCACTCTACGTCCTCTTTTATGACGATGCCTATTGGCATCATCCCCGCTAGGACGCAGACCGCGTCGCGTGATACCGTTCGGTATGCACTCACCACTCTTAGGCACATAAGCCTGTGTGTACTCTCGAGCTTATTTGCGTAGCTCTTGGTACTCAAGGCGGTGATCCATTCTGGCCCGCCGTACCTAAGTATGGACAGGGCGACACTGGCCAGGAGTTTACGCTTACTCCCTTGCACCGCCGAGCTATTCGACATCATGCGGGATAATGCCGATATAGCCATAGAGGCTTTCTTGCAAGCGTAATCGACGTGACTGACAAAGGACAGCTTGTCGTCGATCATAACCCCAAGATACCTCAAGAACCTCTTCGATTCTACTGTGCAGTTACCTGCACTAATCGTCGCATGTTGCTCCGATTTCCGATTGTTCACCACCGTGACCTCGGTTTTATGGTGGGCTAGCTCCAATTGCCTGGAGCTCATCCATCTCTCCACAATGCCAATGGAGTGTGAGGCCGTTAACTCGACCTCCTCGATGGATTCACCACATATCTCCAGGGTGATGTCGTCTGCGAACCCGACAATCTTTACCCCGCTCGGGAACTCAAGCCGCAGTACCTCGTCGTACATCGTGTTCCATAACACCGGACCCAGGATCGAACCTTGCGGGACGCCTGCGGTGATCTGCACACGTTTCTGGCCTGCCTCTGTATTATATACCAGTACGCGATTCTGGAAGTAACTTCCGAGACTCTTGTACAGGTACCCAGGAACCTGAAGGCGTTGGAGCGAGTTGGCGATAGCCGCCCAACTGGCGCTATTGAACGCATTCCTTACGTCAAGGGTGACCACCGCACAGTATCGTACTCCTCGCCTCTTGCGCTGGATTGCCACCTCGGCCGTCTTGGTGACGGACAGGATGGCATCCACCGTCGACTTCCCTTTACGGAAGCCAAACTGATTACTTGACAGACCGCGTATACCCTCCGTGTATGTTGTCAGTCTGTTGAGGATTACCCTCTCGAGCACCTTACCCGCTGTATCCAACAGACATATTGGTCTATATGCCGATGGATCTCCTGGTGGCCTCCCTGTCTTTGGTAGCAACACAAGGGTCTGAATTTTCCAGGCGTCCGGGAGGACGCCCTCGTCCAGACACTTTTGCATCACCACCCTGAACATTTCGGGATCCAGCAAGATAGCCGTCTTGATGGCCAGGTTCGGAAAACCATCCGGTCCCGGCGCTTTGTTCACCTTTAGCGACTTTGCTATCGCAATGAGTTCATCATTCGTCACCGTCGCCTCGTCGCCGACCCCCGTTGTGCCGTTGTCGGTGCCCACGTGGTCACGGGTGTTCGGCTGAGCCGTCCACCCTTCCGTCGCTATGACAGCGTTAAGGTCTGGGATACTGGAACGCTGGTCATGGGACACGTCTACGGCGGCGGGGGGCCATGGACTTGGGTCGTGGCTCGGAAAGAGTCCCCCAACGATCACCTGCAGCAGCTCTGGTGAACGCTCGGTTGGAGCCGCCGATCCTCTGGTTTTGGCCATTAAAACCCGGTAGGCGTCACCCCACGGATTCGTATTGGCCTTCTGACACAGACCCTCGAAGCAGGCTCGCTTGCTGGCCTTTATCTCCCTCTTTAGTGCGGCCTTCGCGGTGACTAGCGCCCCTCTACGCTCGATTCGATCGGCGTCTGACCGCGCTCTTTGCACCCTCCGTCTTGCGTGGAGGCATGTTCTTCGGAGGTCGGCGATCGACTCCGTCCACCAATACACCGGTGATCTTCCATTCCTCGGTTTGACTACCCTCGGCATGGTCGCATCGCACGCTCGTGTAAGTGTCATAACGAGTCTTTCGCCGCAAGGTTCCTGGGTTTCGCGTAAGTTTCGTTCCCTCTCAAGCGCCTCTTTAAAAACCTCTACATCGAAGTCGGACGTCCTCCATTTGCGGACGAATGGAGTGGATGCTCCTCCTTCCGCGCGCTGCCTTGTATTGTGGACGATACAATAACGTACGGCCAAGTGGTCGCTATGGGTGTAGCCATCATCCACCCTCCAATTGCTAATTAGCCCAGGACTGCTAAATGTTATATCGATAATCGATTCCGCTCCATTTCTATGGTAGGTACTCTTGGTACCCACGTTGGCTAGGTCTACATTGAGCCTAGCCAAGGCCTCCAGAAGAATCTGGCCCCTAGGGTTGGTAAGGCGGCTCCCCCACTCGAGCGCCCAAGCGTTGAAGTCCCCCGCTATTACCAACGGGTTCAGGCCAGTTAGCTCCGTTGTCATCCGATCGAGCATATTGGAAAACTGTTCGATCGACCACCTTGGCGGTGCGAAGCAGCTGCCGAATAACGCTCCATTCACTTTTTCAACCACGAAGCCTTCGTTTGTGTTGGACACAACCTCCTGAACCGGGTACTT
This sequence comes from Aedes koreicus, assembly GCA_024533555.2. Taxonomy (NCBI): domain Eukaryota; kingdom Metazoa; phylum Arthropoda; class Insecta; order Diptera; family Culicidae; genus Aedes; species Aedes koreicus. The sequence continues at coordinate 544,601 of JAHHFK020003986.1, forward strand.
ACCCGTCGTCCATAATGCCGCCATATTAGCCCTGTCCGCAAACCAGTTCCCGTTGCCGGATGGGATGCGGTATGGGTCGGAAATTATGGCGATATCCGATGCCGACTCGCTAACTGTCTGACACAGCAGTTGCTGGGCTGCCTCACAATGGTTCAGGTTTAGTTGGGTTACCTGCATTACGGTTGGCTCGTTGGTATACCCTTAGCGGCCGGGCACTTGCCCCCCCCCCCCCCCATGACGTGCTTATCGTCCGGTTTCCCGGCGCACATCAAGCATTTGGGGGGACCTTTGCAATACCGCGCCTTGTGGCTAGTGCTGCCACACCTTCTGCACATATTGCTCCTTGTGTGTGTGTGTGTGTGTGTGTGTGTGTGTGTGTGTGTGTGTGTGTGTGTGTGTGTGTGTGAGTGTTGTGTGTGTGTGTGTGTGTGTGTGTGTGTGTGTGTGTATGTGTGTGTGTGTATGTGTGTGTGTGTTTGTGTGTGTGTGAGTGTGTGAGTGTGTGTGTGTGTGGGTGTGTGTGTGTGTGTTTGTGTGTGTGAGTGTGTGTGTGTGTGTGTGTGTGTGTGTGTGTGTGTGTGTGTGTGTGTGTGTCGGTGAGTCCTTTTTCTCTTTTCAGAAAGCGAGTAATGGCGCTATAACCAGAAGCCATAAAAGGCTAAGACAAGAGTTAGTGCTCATGTCCCAACCGACTGAAAGGCTCCCACGCAAGAGCCTGGATACAAGTAGGATACACCTGTGTTCCAGCCCAGAAAAGCAGATAACAAAGGAGTGCATCAACTTTCTTAGCTTCGTCACTCCCAACGACCTATATAAATGTAAATACATACATACATACATATGCTTTCTCGCCAAGGAAAGCCTCCCGCACAATCCCATCCAACTTCCAATTCCACATGTCTATGATTGTAGCATGAGTTCTCAGCATCTTCTTAAGTAGACATCTAATTTCAACATTTTCCTTCCATCCCTCTCTGATCATAAGGTGTTGTTCAAAGAGATCGATGGATGAAGAGCCTGTCACACCCAACGCAGCTATTCTGGCGCTTCCATCGTCTCTACAACAGCCAACCCAGGATTGTGTATGGTCGGAAAATGCTATGCTATGTTATCATTTATTTCGTCCATAGTTCATTCTAAACTTGTGGCCGTAGAATCTATTGATTCAGATAACGGAACCTAGATATAAATAATGATCATACAGTTGTATATTAAAGTAACGCAATGTTGTTGCTGCAATTCAAGAAATCTGACAAGTTCTCTTTCACGACCCGTTCTTATATTTTCAGACATTCTTCTCTTTTCAGTGAGCGAGTAATGGCGCTATAACCATAAGCCATAGGGAGCTAGGACTATAGTTAATGCTTAGGTCCCAACCGTTCAACTGACCATAATAAGATAATATGAATGAGTCCATTTCAAAGCAGCATTTTCCGAGTTCATAAAGTCGAAATAAAATCTTTGATAGGAGTAGAAGGAATTTGAGAAAACAAGGCTTTAAGATCGTTGTAAACAAGCTGTGTAGATTCTCATAAACTTGACTAAAATATGAAACCAATTGGCACCTCTTGGCACTCACCAAATTGATTTTTAGTGGCTTTAATAAAACCTTAATAAAACTTAATAAAGCAGGATGGATATGACAGTGTTACTTGGGAAGGAACACCCTTTTGCTCAAACCGTGGGGACCGCCCCCCCCCCAACTTCTTTTTAATTTTTTTAAAAACTTTTGATGGACGACTTACGTTTTTTTTTTCTAAAATATAGGGGGGCGGCCAAAAAAAAATGTCAGCCAACGGACGCGGGGCCGGGGGAAAATATATTTTTGGGACGTGAATCCCCTCTCCGGCCTATAAAAAATAAAATTAGTGAAGACAACAACACACCCCCTACCCCTGTATAAAATATTATATATATTATTTTTAAGAGAAAAAAAAAAAACAAAAAAAAAAAAAAAAAAATAAAAAAAAACAAAAAAAAAAAAAACAAAACAACACCCCCCCCCCCCCCCACCCACCCCCGCTTTTACCAAGAGAGCGTTTCCAGGCGAAATGACCTGGAAATGTGGAAAATTATTTTCGATATTTTTTTATTTGAATGAAACTTTGCATACGCGTTTGGCTTAGAAAACTAAGCATTTTCCGCGCTAACATAGATTTTTGTGACTCAAGAGTCAGTTTTAAAAAGGGCGTAAGCGTTTTGAATAGCACTTCAATTAATAATTTGTAGCTCGAAAACCTTTGGTTGTACAAAAAAACTGTCTAAGAACAAGTTGTGACCCTATATGTGAAAGTTGTGAAAATATACACTGAGAAAAAAAAATTCGGAAAAAAAATCGACAATTAACATGAAAATTTAAATATCTCAAAAAACCATTTTTTGATTTTTTTTATTTTTTGACTGTAATAACTTGAAGTTATTACGCAAATTTTAACAAAAACTTTAGGATAGAGAAATGTCAGGGAAAAAAGTTTCTAGAACATCAACTATCGGTGCATTTATCAAAATTTGAATATTTGCGGGAATAAACGTGTTCTGATGATATAATCTGATTTTTAAGCTCCTGATAATGACCTTCGTAAGAGCATCCGTGCTCCAGATATTTGCGATTTAATTTTATCATACTCGAATAGTTTTCGAAAATATGACATTTTCATAAGTTTTTCTTAATTCTCTAACAACAAGAGTTAGTTTTTCGAAATGTATAATAAATGTTACGCTACTCTCTGTTTGACCGCAAGATGATTGAATGAATGGTTCAAATAAAACAGATTATAAACTATAGAGGATGCATAGCGCTACTGTTCATCTTGTTCTCACACGCGAACAGGCCGGGTACATAACTGTCACAGATACACAACATAAAAACCAGGAAAAGATATTTTGCCAACGACGTCAGCGCTATGGGTTCTCTACAGTTTATAATCTGTTTTGTTCAAATGTTGGACCAACTTTCCGCCTGCCTGAATTTTAGGTAGCATCAAAGGCTCTCAGTAGCTTGAAAAACTCGTCCGTTGGGTAGCCCGCTGCTGGGTATTGCCGATAGTATACCTAGAAATCTTAAACTACCTGTATTCGGTACATAAATTCGTTCCACTTCTCGGAAAGCATCAGTAACAAATTTGTTTTGAGTCACTTTCACTTTTTTTTTAAAAAACACTATTTAAAAAAACTTTTTGAGCGTATTAGTAGAACTATTGTGATTGAGAAACTAGGAGAATTTAAAATTAACACTTCATATGATCACTTTAACAAAAATAAAAATAAAATATTGAAGCACTTTTTCAAAATTATCACTAGTACACGCGAGCAAATTCCTTTAAATTCCACTATAGGAAGCTTCTCTTTTGACAGATAGGCCTATTTCGTCTGTGACTTACAGACTTCTTCAGTGTTTACAGACTTGTTTTGAGTGTTTAATAATAATTTCAAAATGGAATTCAATAAGGTGAAGTGTTGCAAACCCTTTTCTAAAACACGGTGCTCGGTAAAGCTTCGTAAATTAAACGAAAACATTATTCAAGGGCTAATATTAATGAACTGCTGAATTCCATTGGATACGTCTTTATCAATCTGTGATTCGTGTCGATAACATTTAAACAAAGTGAAACACGCAGAAACTGAGTATGATATCGATGAGCAACCACACAACCCCGTTCCGAAGCTTCAACCATCTACATCAAGGTACGCTATGGAGGAAATATCTTCGGCTACATCCAACACATCATCTTCTCAAGAAAGCTTGAAACAGGAATTTTCCAGAGCGCATAATATCGAGTTGTTTAACAAAGGTATAGCTTGAATCAACGTTTCACCGGTATCATCATCAAAACTGAAGCAAAATATTTGAATATTACTGACGGTTTAAAAGAAAACATTTTCGGATTTGAAAAGGAAGATGACCTGGATTTGTTGAAGCGAAAGGCGGCTGACTTTGACAAGATAATATTTCTGTTGAAAGAAAAATTTGCTGCGCCAGAATGTTCAAGAGAAGACCAAATAAGGATACTATCAGTTTTACCAAAATCTTGGAATAATCAAACGGTAAAGGAACAGTTTAACACACACGAATACATTGTGAAGCTGTCTCGTCCTCGTCGCATAGCGGAAGTCAAAGGAGTATTGGCTACCCCCAACGAAAAGATAGGAAGCGGTTTGACGCCGGAAGTAAAAAATGAGATATTGGAGTTTTACGACAGTGACCAAATAAGCAGAGCCATGCCAGGACTAAGGGACTACGTTTCCGTAAGAAAAGATGGTAAGCGACAGCATGTGCAAAAAAGACTTTTGATGTGTTCACTTCGTGAGGCTTATAATGGCTTCAAAGAGTTTAGTGAGACCAATATTGGCTTCAATTCGTTTGCAGCTTTAAAGCCAAAGCAATATAAATTACTTGGCAGCTCAGGTTCTCATAATATTTGTGTCTGTACCATTCACTTCCTTAAAGAGTGCTTAATTTGTAATTTTGACCGTTTGTTCAAGAGAAAATGACTACGAAAGCCATTGTTTACAAAAGAGATACGCCCTAACATAATGTTGGTGCTGATATGTACTTTAGTATGCGCATAATAAATTGGAAATACAAGTAAACTAAAATATAAGAAAAGTTTTTACATTTCCCCCTATTTCTTTTGCTGTTTATTGAATCGTCTTGCTGGCTAAGAGTGAGTTGTGGGAAACTAAACGCATATTTCGAAGAAGGTATTTTTGTGATGCTGGAGAACCGCGAATAATTTATGAAAAGACCGTATTTTCTACTGGACTGCAACATCTAAACACGTTTATTTTGGCAAATAGTTGAGATTTTAAAAATGCTTTAAAAGTTGACCTTAGAGACACTTTTTTCACTTCAGATCTCTCCACCCAGATTTTTCCTCCAAAACTGACGTTAGAGCTTCAAGTTTTTACTCACAATGTATACAGTATACAATAATAAGCAAAATAGGCATATGTTAAACGAAAATTTTAAAAATACTGTCGTTCATCCAATCGTCTTGCTGTCAAAAAGAGAGTTGTAGAAAACTTAACAAACATTTTGAAAAATGTTTTGTGGTTACTGAAAAAACGCGAATAATTTATGAAAAGGTCGTATTTTCGAATATTATTCGAATATCGTTAAATTAAATCGGAAATATCTCGAGAACAAATGCTCTTACGAAGATCATCATCAATAGCTAAAAATTTTTTAAATACTTCAAAAATCAGATTATATCATCAGAATACGTTTATTCTTGCAAATATTAAAATTTTGAGAAATACTCCAAAAGATGATGTTCTAGAAACTTTTTTCTCTAACATTTCTCCATCCTGAAATTTTCGTTAAAATTTTTGTAATAAATTCAAAAAACATTAAAAAATCGTTTTTAGAGATATTTAAATTTAAATGTTAATTTTTGATATTTTTTCCGAAAAAAAAAATTTTTCAGTGTATTTTTTTTCCCAACTTTCACACATAGGGCCCCAACTTTTTGTTTGACAGTTTTTTCTACCCATTACCCACGTTTTACAAGAGTTTACGTTCAATTTTCTTGCCGTGATTTAGAAATGAATTCGATTATTTTACCTACATACATACGCTTAGAAACAGACAGCAACAGGGATTTACAAACCGGTACAAACCAGCCACTTTAAATTTTGTTTATCAATTTCAATCGCGAATAACAGCACACGTGCGCGCACGCTTTATAGGGTGATCACAAATTGATTTACGACATTGCTCCTCAGACCCAGTATGTAAATAGGAGTTTCCCAAAAAACACTACACACAAAAAAACACTTTTCGGGGAAAAATATATTGTCGTCCTGAAAAGGACGGTTATAGTGTAGATGATGGGCCCCGGAAGCAATTTATGTTTTCTTTTCGGTGTACTTGGGCAGTTGAACCGCTTGGATGTTTGGCAAAACACCACCCTGGACGATGGTGACACCCCCGGACAACAGTTTGTTCCATTTTCGTCGTTGCGGATGGCCAATTGCAGATGAAAAGAATGATTCTGATTTTCTTGGTGTCACGGGCGGCGTTTCTTGTCAATTCAAACACTTCAACTGCCACATAATCCATTACGGTGGCCGAGTATACCGGCACACCGGCACTGACATGGTCGGCGTAGTTGCCCTTTCTTGGCAGACGTTGGATTTTGCACACACTAAATGGTACTTTAGATTCAATAAAATATAGTAGCAATTTATTAATTCGAAGAAATCAATTTTTTCACATCAACAAGGAGTTTTACGTCAACTTTGCAGCTATATCACTGACATAACTCACCCCCTAGTTTTTTTCCAGCCCTTCGTAAATTTTTCGATGGTATCTGCTGCTTTAACATGTTTCCTTAGATATGCCTTGTTCAGAGCCCAAAATGTTGGCCGGGCTTAAGGAAATTTCGGAGGATTCATAAGCTTCAGCACATATTGAACTTAATTGGCGTCGTCTGGCCAAAACAATACTGGACCATCATGCTTCATCATGACAAACGTCATTGGCAGCAAACGCCGATTCAAGCATTCCCGGATGTACGTATCAGTCTTCGTTGTCTTCGTTACATACAAACAAGTGTGGCCTGATCCATATCTTTTACTGACTGAACTTACATAATTCTTTGAATATTTAGTCATCTGTCTTAGACGGAACGAAAAAAGGATTTTAATAACTTAAGTTGTATTTTTTTTATATATATATATATATATATATATATATATATATATATATATATATATATATATATATATATATATTTCTATGTATTAACTCGAACGAAGCAGCAAAGCGGAGCATTTAAGCTTCCCCCAATTCTACTTTCATTAAAGGTACGATTTTTATTTTTTTTTTAAATTACAATGTGCTGTGATTGCTTCATCTAATAGTAAAATAAGCGACTGGTATTGAGAGTAAAATTTAATTTATTCCACACATCAAAAGCATGAAGTTGTTCTTTGAAATCTACTGACACGCATTTTATTTTTATTTTTTTACCCTATCAATATCAGCACTGTTCTCGCACGGATCTTGCAACGAGTATTTTGTCAAACGAATTCTAAGTATGAATACAACAATGCTTGTGGGGCCATTCCAAGCATTCCGTCAGTAAAAGTTGAACGAAATAGTTAACTGATGTGAAAATTGACAAATCTGTTTCGTTTTCGGTATCAGGAGAGCGCCAATCACGCATTCAAAGCCACATGCAGCATGTCATTAGCACGAGGACAGAGTAAGTGGACGATAGATTAACGGAAAGCTTACTTTCCTAGTCCTGCAAGTTTGTACACCGGATCGTGATAGTTGGTCCCTCGATAGAGATCCGGTACGGACGACACCAGGGCTCGTATTCGATTCGATGGACGATAGTTCCTGAAATTTGTGAAACAACATTGAGATGAAATCCCCGTTGTCCATTTCATTACCACTCAGTTACCTGATCGCGTGAAGGAAAGCTGCACTTCCTGCAGGCTTGGGGTAATCGTCTGTGAATTCTGAAAACATTAAAAAAAATCAATTAACAGCAAACATCCGATGTTTGATTTTATTGGAAAGATTTTACCTACCTTTACGAAGGTTGGATATCATATTTTCTCCCTCCAATAATTTAACTTGATCATGAGAAAGGTTTTTCGATTCCAAAGATTCAAGGTTGTGCTTCAAATGTTGAAAAAAATCACCTAGATTCGTAAGGGCTCCTGAAAAAACATTGAAACATATTCAGGTTGTAAAATGAAAATGCTTACATTTTCGTGCAACCAATCACCAGCATGCATAATAACACCTAGTTAGATATAAATAACTCAAAACCCAATTCAATCTTCATGCAAGCGTCTGTACTCAGGTGGTTATAAATTCCTCTTTTCCTACGTCAGATAACATGTGATATGATGATTAAAAAATTAGATCAACGTTTGTCATGTAAACAGGATTAGATTTTCCTGTAGGACGACAACACACATTCGAAGAACGACGACGCACTACTGATTCCCCGTGTGGATTTCGCGCTCATCGGTAGACAGGTATAATGGTAATGATGATGAATTTCCCTGCTAAGGTGGATGCACATAGAAGAATTGCCTGCTTGAAGCTACCTGTAAGAATGGTTTGCATCGTCAATTAGTTACGTTGTTGTGTAAAATTGAAATTTATTATCAATCAATCAATCAATACATCAAACTCATAAAAGGAATATTGACATCTTCAAACCCAAGACTGCACTTCTTGTGCCTACAATTACGGAGGATTTCACAGAATGGCAATATGTAGTAGAATATTTACGCCGTTTATTCCCTACATCAACAGCACCCACACGTACGCGAAGACATAAATCATCGCGTTAGGTCTGAGAGTGCAATTTATGTCGTGCAATAATCTGTTTTAAATTTCAGCGACTTGATCTTAATGTAGCAATACAACTCAGATTAATCCCACAATTTCCTGTTCAGATCTTTCTCCTACGGTGTTTTTTTTGTACCATAATAGCGGGAGTCAATGATAATTGCACGATTATATTGTATCCATCTCACAAAAAAAGGAATATATTAATTCATTTTGGTGATTTAGAAATTTGGTGATATTAGAAACTTTGTTCCTTTAAGCAAAATATTCACCAGTATTTTTTTCATTTTGTCATAGCGTGACCAACTCTGAGATAGGTTTGTCTACTATAATCTAATCTAATCTCACACTAATGCAGCCAATTATTGAAAGTATCCTGGAAAATGACGACTTCTTGATTGCATCATTTTTTTTTTTTGACACCGGTCAGGCCAACTGCGTAGCATGTGCCGCAGAGAGAACTCCAAGAAATAGAGCGATTCTAGAAAGAGTGTCTGAAATCGCTCTACTACTCTTAAAATCAAGGGAAGGAAGAAAGCGTTGACCTCCCGTACCAAACGCTTCCATATAGAGTTAAATAATGTGATAATTTGTATTTTATCGTTGGGAGCATAGATGCTAGTTTATGCTCTTTTTGCCTGTGGGTGGACTGTTGGCATTTGAAACAAAAGTCTGGCAATAATTTGCAAATGTTAAAGCGCCTTATCTCGCTCACTGAAATTGAGATTGGAATTTGAAATTTTCTGAACAAGACATTTAGCATAATTGTAATTGTAATTTCTCAGTCCCCACCCTGCCAAACCACTGTGCGCCCATATGCGTTTGGGCTAGGTAACAAGCCGTTTGGCCGAGGCGTTTGATTGCTTAAACTTAAACTTAACTTAACCAACTCTGAGATAGGTTTGTACAAAAAAAAAGAAATTTTTGACATTAAGCTTTTTTTAGTTTCATTCAGCGCAAGAATTACTGACTGGTGTGACAATATCTGTGCCTTTTCGGTCGAGTTTCGGAGGAACTTCCGTATCGGAAAATGAAAGGAAGGTGTTTGTCTGGTTTGTGGCGAGTGAAGTAATAATTATTACTGCCGTACTACTTAAAACAAAAGTTTTGAATTTAAAGTCGTTGCACAGCGGGGAATTTTGATGTTTGGCAAAGTGTGGAGTGAAACAAATGTTTTCAATAAAAAGTAGAACAGTGAAATGTAGAAAATAACCATTTGCTAGTCAGAGCAACGAACGAAGAAAACGCGCACACACGCGTGCGAGGCTTGCAGACAATTTCAGGTGCACTCAGCTACGTTTTTGTGAGGCTGGTTGCATATCTAACAACAAAAACTTAATGTATAGATTGCATTTGTTTCGTCGCGAGTGCAAGAAAATAATTATAAATCAACATCAACAATTTTCATTTTTACGACTAAACAAACTAGTGTTATTTCGGACGCGGCATACGGTGAGATCTATCTGATTATAAATATATAACAAAAACGTATTTACAAATAATACCAAATACTTGCCCGGTTTGGAAATTTTAGATTTTGAAATCTAGAAGTGTGTTGCAGTACTCTTATTTAAATGATATCGGTAATCTTTACCCGCAGGATTTATTGTATGCGAAAGTAAACACGGAATGGGCGTGACTCTCTAGACATTCTGAAATGGTTTGCTGGATCTGCAGTACAGCTATCACTTTCTAACTCCCGGAATAAAGCTGCTTCCAATGATCACTTCAAGGATTGTTTCAGATTTCTTTGAATATCCACATATTCGCATACACACCTTCATCACTACTGTCATTTTCTCTGTTCTTATGTACAAATGTCTGAAAAATCGAACTAATATGTTTCGTTAAAAGTTGACCTCAGAAGGCCATCCATTTTACCCAATCTTCGAAGAATTAATTCATCATTTTATTTTACATATTTATGGCATTGATATCACGTAAAAGTGATCGAAAAATAGAATGACGGTGGTACACTGTACATGGGTTTCAATTGGTGAGTTGACAACCTGGAAGGAGGAGCGACCGACCTCCGTCACAATAAGTTAAGTTCCTACCTCACTCGCCTCCAAGAGTCATATGAACACAAAAGGCTGCCAGCTGAAACATTGTGACGCTGGTTGGCATAATCTGGGCAATGTTATCAGTTTGAGAATAGCAAAGTGATGGGGTGCTCCGCGCATAAGAAAACATAAGGAAAATTCAAGTGAGAGTAATACTAATGAGACAAACCCTGATAAAAAATTACCTTAAACGAACGATATCACAAATCCTCCAACCATTTCTTTAATGCTTTGGATGATACCCCAAATAGGTCGTGAAAAAAATTACCACGCGAAATTTACTAGGGAATATATGTAACTGTTGACAAATGCCCTTGTTGAAGATTACAATCTTCTTGGTCCAACACCAAGAAAATAATAAAAAAGCGATTTGATTCTTTTCATATTAAAAGAAATTATGTTTTCTTAAATTGTTTCTCTTGAATGTGTAACTAACATTTTTTATTTTAATTTGGATTTTAATTTGGATTTTAATTTAATTTGGATCAAATATTGTGATTTTTGAAAAAAAAAATGTTTTCGTTTCTATGAACAATCCTATCTAAAAGTTTGTCAACCTAATGATGAAATTGAAAAATACGAATAAAATATTTTTCGAAAAGGAACAAATCTTCCAAACATAGTCTGTTCCAGATATTATAAGCACACCTTATGACCTAAATGACCGGTAATTATGAATTGAATGGAATTTTTTAATTATTTTGGCTGCGTCCTTTAGTTTACACATTTATATACGACATAGCATAAAAAAAACGTAGTTTCTGGTTGTCTTTCAAAATGCGTGGTCTTACTCCGGAACAGAGAAAAAGTATCGTGCTCAAATGATACACTGTGAGTGGAATCTTTTTCAGAAAATAGGCCAAGGAAGAGGGTGTGAGCTTCGGAGCGGTTCGACCTGCAGTTAGAAATAGGGAGAATAATGTACTTTTGATGCCTATAAGCAGAAACCATCGGCTTCCGTTCGAGATGTGGAGAATAAGATAGAGATCTCAACGTCTAAAGTGATGCGTGCAAATGAGCGACTTGGACTCAAGACGTATCGGAAGCAGAAGAAACTCAAAAGGAACTCAAATCAGGCCGCGTCTGAGAGCCCGGAAACGATATGCTACATTTTTGGGTAGAAATTCTGGGTGTAAAGCGTGCATTGAAAAGAGACTAAATATTCCAAGTTTTCATGCGATTATCCTGCCACCTGGTGGACGGTCCACCGTTCAGTAGTCAATATATACTACTTGCCTATATACTGTGAAAATTTGACAGTTCCATCAATTTGTTTACAGCAGCTATGGCGAGAACAGTGAAACAACTTCGATCTATGGTTTTTCGTACCGCCTGTTCCATCCGGGCCAAAAAAAGTCGGCCATCGTGGCCCACTTTGTGTCGGCCGGATACGAACGCGGAATCATCTACAAGTTGCTGGCACTTCTGGAGAAGGGAAAGTCCATCGAGCGAAAGCCTGGTTCCAGCCGTCCGACCGTTTTAAGCGACCGAAGGATTCAACAGAAGCTCAAACGGAAGACGGGAGGCAAGGATGACACTTCTTTCCGTGCGTTGGGCCAGGAGGTCGGTGCGAGCGGTCAAAGAAGTATTTGGTCAAAATGGATATCCACATGCGGAAGCCTCAAATCAAGCCAGCTGTGTCGGACAACCAAGCGGAAACCCAAAAACAACGGCTGAGGATTCTGGTCAAAAATATCTTTCCGGCGAAGTGAAACGTGGTGGTCGTTATGGCCGACGAAATGTACCTCACGCGACAAAGGCTACTTTACCTCCCCAACAAAATAAATTACCAGCGATGTGAAGTACATAGCGCACACGAAGTTCCCAAAGTGAAAAGGGGATGTCACGTCCCCTCTTCTTTTTGTCGGGGCTAGCGGTGAACGGCGAGATCTATTGTAGGAAGTGCCTCCCAGAAGTTGCCACTTTCATTAAAAAGTACCACAAGGATCACGACGAGGTGGTTTGGCCGGATCTAGCGTCGGCCCACTACTCGAAGCGGGCGCTGGAAGAAATGGAGTGGTTGGGCATTCCGTCGGTGCACAAGCATGCCAACCTTCCCAATATTCAAAGAATTCCGTGGCCAAAACGACGAATGATTTGATCAAAAATACGACCAAGGAACTGAAGAATATGTCTACAAGCTCCTTTTTTCACCTATGGCCAAAGTTCCGGCTAACTGCCGCAAGGCAGCACAGCAGAGAGTAGAAGTATTTTTGCGATTTTTTAATTTCACAAGGAAGAAAATGCAATTTGGTTTGTCAAAGTATCTTTTTCCGTTCTTTTAACCATCCAACCAAAAAAGTCGCTCCTTTTTATGCGCGCATTATAATCATGGACGATGAAACGTATGTGAAATTGGATTATAAACCCTTCCCGGACCACAATACTTCACTGTACGCAAGGACAGGGCTATCAATGAAACGGAGAAGGCCATTTTCACCGAAAAATTTGGCAAGAAAGAGATGGTGTGGCAGGCAATATGCGAATGCGGCAAAATATTTAGCTCGTACATAATTTATAATTTATAATTTCTGAAACGGTCTATATTACCAAATTCTAAGAGTTAGTACAATTTTTTTTTTCTTGAAATGCCTGATTGATAACAGCATGCGTATAAATGCTCATTATATTCGATAACTACGAATAAGTTAAAATGTTTCCGGATCTTTAGGATAGGAATGAGTAGAAAAAACAATTATTCGGAATAGTGTTCTCCGAACAATTGTGTTATTTATTTCAATACGTATGATTATTTTAACTTGCATATTACTCCAATCTATCCTACCGATCTTCTCTATCCTTTCCATGCCTTTTCTTAACATCTGTAAAAAGGGTAGGACGGTACAAAATCACCACCCTGGATGGGATGAGAGGCATGCTTATTAAATACTTAATTTAATAAATATCATTCTATTATTTGAATATGGATAACTGTCATAAATGATACAAAGGTACAATGTTTCATAAAATACTCATCGAAAATTTGCCCTGCTAAAATAATAATTTTGGCGTGATGCCAAAAACTGCTATGGCATTGCATACTACCGATTGTAAAGCGGGTGGCTTATGTTTATTTTGTAAATTAGTTAACCGATTAAAATGATTCTTGTACACCATCGTTGGTCCACGATCGCCTAGCTCTAAATTGATGAGCTGCTAGCGACATGTTCAATTGCAAGCAAAAGCATCGTGAAAAACGAAATTGTTAGCGATTTGTCTTACAACAGGCATGAATAAGGCGACATCTGGCTTAAACTGAAATGGAATATTCCACGAGTTTATGTCGACTCTAGCATTCCATAGGTGTGCATTAGATGATAACATGATAAAATAACATGTTTCTTTCAAACTACATAGAAAATTCCAGTGTCGGACGAAAAAAGACATAGTGCCTTAAAACAAAAACCACCAAGCCACGAAACTTTTTAAAACAAATATGAAGCTTACACAGCTCGAAAAAGGAGTGTAAATTTCCGTTCAATATCATGCACATCAATGGAGCTGACGCCATACCACCATTCAAGTTCACATTCCAAAACGTGTAAAGTTCAAAGGCATTTCATACCTTGTCTAAAATATTGCACGCAAAAGCCGTCTTTCCTGGCAATATTTCTTATTTATATTTATCAAAAGAGAAATTCAACAAGATAAATGAAAAAGACATGGAGTGGTGTAGTTTTTGATATCTTCCAGTAGGTAGGTATAGGAGGATCAATGAAAATGCTTTAAAATATTCCTAACAAAATTTAGTTAAAAGCGCCTTGTTGTGCGTTGTAGGAAAACTTAAAATTTGTTCGATCAATTTACTATTATAATCGAAATTATCTTAATATTTCCTCGTAATTGGCCCTATTCCATAGTTTAAGCTGAACAATGCATAAGGTCCTAAGTAACATTGAGAGATTCTCTTCGTCGACTTTCACTTTCGTTATAAGTTTGGCTATTAAACGATTTGCTGATGTTGTTGACGTATTGGATCCTTAATTACACTTTATATTACCGTACTGTTTGTTGAAAATACTTGAACAGGTTTTTACATAGCCGTGGGAACGCAAAGAGAAAGTCGACGAAAAGAGTCTCCCAATGTTACTTTGGACCTAATGCATTGTTCAGCTTGAGTTCTGTGGAGTCCGCATAACGTATGAAGTTGAATCCTGTTCGAACGAACGCCCCATGATTTGCGATGTGCCACATCAGTAGGCGATGAAAACTTCCGTAAAGTTCATGCTGCGTGACCAAAACATCACTTTCGCCTAGTGAAAACAATGCGTTGAAACGTACCTGAAGAAATGTTTCCCCGGATATCAAACGTCTTTAATCTCTCTTCCCAAAACACACAAAAAAAAACATGCAGGTGCAATAAGTCAACTCGAAAAACGTAGTGCAATTGAATCTAGCAATAAAATAATAAAAAAACAAATTCTTTTGCAGGACCGTACCGTAAAACTCACCAACACTAATGGATGGCGAGAAGCGCTCCTTGCTGTATGGGAACGAGTGAGAGCGCCTCGACATGCTGGTTCTTAGCGCGGCAGCACGCTTTTGTCCATTACCGCTAAATTCGTTCGAACCTAGGTCGAAACTGTCCTCTTTTTGTTGAGCGAGATACCTCACAACCGTTGCAAGATCATTTTCCAATGAACTCTGGTCGTTAATGTCGTTGTCCGGATTTCCAAGTAAACCAACGAGTAAATTATCGATTACTGCTACTGATTCCATCGGCTGCTTTAATTCCGGTTGTTCCCCAGATGATAGTTCCATTGCTGGTATAAATTGTCTCTGTCTTTGCCGTTGTCTTAACTGAGTGAGAAAATTGATTTCCGCTTGCCGCAGACCTTTTCCATAATTATAACGAACACCCTCGTTGATGTTGTTGGCTTCATTGTTAACTGAGAAGGATTGTACATTTTCCTCCCTAGCCGTGTTTGCATCAATGGTGGCACTATTATTTGTGTCATAAAATTTGCCGCCTGAAACTAACAGAAATAAGAGAGTACGGCATTAGTGGACGAATTAGTATAGGCAGTTGTTTGCCGAAAATAAAACCATAAAACGATTATTGCAGGAGTGGTCGCCGGAAAATGTAGGAAAAATTGTTAACAATTATCAGTACACAACTCGAAAAAGTAAGGTGAATGTTTATTCAATATCATGCACATTAATGGAGCGTTACCAAGCATTCAAGTTTACATAATAAACATTAATAATGTTATATGCGTAAGTTCTTCTTTGTTAGCAATATTTCCTGCAAGTTACTGCTTCGAGTGGAATCAAATAGATTGTTACATGCTTTGATATTAACATCACAATGGAAATGGAAAAATTTTTTTTTTTTTTTATAAATATAATTTTTTTTTATATAAAAATAATTTTGGGCAAAGAGATATATTTAAAAATAAAAATGGGGGGGGGGTATTTTTTTTTCCGAAATGAAATAAAATACACCTTGCGCCCGTTTCTTATAAAAAAAAACCAATTTCTTTTTTTTAAACCAAAAAAAATTATTTTTTTTTTTCTTTTATATTTATTTTTTTTTTTTAGGGGTGTTGGGAAGTAGAAAAAAATTGGGGTTGGGAGGGGGAGAGGAAGGGGGGGATAAGAAATGCTTTTGCTGTCGGAATTACGTACCTTGTATAGGTCGGAATCGTGTTCGAAAGAAATATCCTTTTCTATCCCAAACCCATGTAAAATTCCGTTCACGGAATCGGAAAAGAAAATAAATTCTTTGAGTGGTACTCACCTAAAAATAAATCGGCAACAGAAATCAAAATGAACTGTAATTTTTCTTTACTGTGAAGCGAAACGTCAGTTTTCCTTGCGGAAAAATAGTCGATTTAATTATTTCGCTTCAGAACCGCCAGTTTGTCCGTCAGTGGTAAACTCATTTTAAGCTTTTCAAATTGATTTCGGGTCGAAAAAAGTTATACCCGTCGGTGGGAGTTCGTTATTTTTCAGCAAATTCGTCCGAAGCGCTTTAATCGTGACAGGGAAGACGACGCCGTTGCAAATTTGGCCGACAACATTAACAACTTGATCGAACACCAACGGTCGCTTCAGCATGCCCCAGCAGAATGTACCCAACCGCCGCTAGTCAATTATGCTCAACTGGCAAACATTGACCGGATGCTACAGCAACTTCCTGAAACAAGCGTGGAGGATGCTTGCTTTGAAATCACTGTACTGCTGTATAACAAAATCAAGGCGATTAGGTTAACCTTAAATGTGCAAATTGAAGAGCTAACATCTCGATGTACAATGAATAGTCCCAAGTAGGAAGGCCCTTTTTGATAAGTAATGGAAAATTATATTAGGAGTTCCCTAGTAGAACTAGGTGAATCACTTTCGAGTTAACCATTTCAACTTAATTCCAAACAAAACCTCAGAAAGGAAATAACAGCTTGTTTTCCGCTGTACCTGAATTTCAATGCGTTAAATAGTAAGTTCTAATTCTATAACATTGTTTGAATGACAAACAAATCAAATAAAGTATTTTAATTTATTTGTTATATATTCTTTTCTTGTGGTTTAACTTGAAGATCCTGACAACATACAACTTTACGCAAAGAGAATCTGGAGAAACTGATTCCGTATTGAATTAAAATCAAATTAAAATTGAATTAAAATTAAACTAAAATTAAATTAAAATTAAATGTTAATTCGATTAATATTCAATCACAATTAAATTGACCGAAAATGAAATTTAAATTCAATTAAAAGTAACTTAAAATTAAATTGAATTAAAATTAAATTAATCAATAATTAAATTCAATTCAATTAAATCACCCTTTCTGGTTTCATTCGGCCAGGTAACCACTCACGCGACATGTCGGTTTCTTCCGGCGACGGACTTTGTTCTATTACTTCACTAATATCACTCAGGCATGAGTGAAATAAATTTTTTATCAGTTAATAGTAATTAAAATAAATAGCTAAATACCTTTTTGAAAAAGGATTCATATTTTCTCCAGCTCTTGCAGCGAAAAGAAAAAAACTTTTGGGTTGAAATTTCCGTTTTGTTTCGACTATGCATTACTGTGATGCTGTGAAGCTGCCAATATTCCGTTTAATAAAAATGAACAAAATTCCGTAACTTCTCTACTTTTTACGTACATACTGACCTTATGCCGCTGAAAAAGAGGGCAAACTTCTTAAATTTAGTAACGCCTGCCCATGTAATCCCAATAGGGCTGTCACTTTTCCTTGCTGAGTAATATTCCGTTCGATTATTCCGCAAGGAAAACATTTCACCCATACTGGAACAGTTGTCAAAATTACTTCGGTAGAAATGGCAAAAATTACTTTAAGTCTTTACTTGTCAGCTGCATAATAGGCTTTACGATCAAATTGAACACACGCAAAACTAAACTGGCATAGAAGATAATGTAATGACATTTCCTTTGATTGCTGGCCTATTACTGCATATACATATGATGGTTGTTATATGGAATCAAATCAATGGAATTATTTAAAAAATGCAATTTAGGTATGCTCTTTTTCTGCAAACCGATTTCTTGAAAAACATCTAGTCAATTTAGACCTTTAAAAGACTTTCACAACATACCCAAAATCATACCCAAGCTCCTGGACAATGCATTTCAAGTGAAAATCGGGATTGGTGAATGTGCAGTTGAGTTTATGTATATTTTTATTCAATATGTTTCATTCTATTATTATGAGGCGAACGAACCAAGTGGCGTTATAGGTAGTGATGGATTCTTCTTCTTCTTTAGCATTTCAAGCTTATTGCTTTCACAATTAGCTTATTGATTGTTCTCAACTTAGTGTTCTAGATGCACTTCCACAGTTATTAATTGAGAGCTTTCGATGCCAAGTACCATTTTTGCATTAGTATGATTGTGTGGCAAGTACAATCATACCCTATGCCCAGGGAGTCGAGAAATTTTCCTTTACGAAAAATTCCTAGACCAGACCGGGAATCGAACCCAGTCACCTCCAGCATGGTGTTGCTTGTAGCTGCGCCTTTACCGACTGAGCTAAGGAAGGACCCAATTGATGGATTACTTTATTTGATTACTACGGAAGATAAATCACCGTATTTAAATCAATAGTTTTAAATAAAAGATGTTTAGAAACGTATGTGGGTTGTTGCCTTCTGACGGCAGATGCTGGATCCATAACAAGATCCAGTTTGTGAAGCCGTTTGGTGTACGTTGGAACGCGAAACCGTGTAGAGCCATTAATCCAAAAGCAAATAGACCGAATACCGTTACGCCGAACGCCATTAGGCCAACCGCCTTTAAACCGTATTGCTCAGAAGGCTAAAAACCATTGGGCCGAATTTAGGAAAGTAAAAGATTAAACTTAATATTTCAATAAATCCTTGCTTACGAACTTTTATTGAAGATTATTCCATCTTTATACCATGCAGTTCTTTCTTATTTCAATGCTTTCAATCTGCAGTCGACATGTCATGTCCAAGATTAAATTTATCATTTCTTGAATTTTCCTAGACATTGAAGCGATGAACTTTCATTCCTTCTTTCAAGATTCAGCAGATCTTTCTTATTTCAAATCTGCCTTGTGCATGCCTCGTGGAAGTTTAAATTAAGTATTTCTTGAAATCTTTTATAACATGAAATAAATAAACTTTTATTGATTTCTTTTTCTGTAAATTATAGATTTATTTTTCTGTAAATTCTAAGTTGTTCATTCCAATTTAACATCTCGTCATCTGCTGACAGTTGAAGGTAGGATTGACTGAAACTAGTTAAAAGTGTAATATTTACTTTGACAAAATTTCATCACAGTCTGTCAAGTGGTTATCGAGTACAGCGGAACTAGAGCTGATCCACCAAAACAGTATGTGCGTCGTCGTGAAAAATCTGACTGCGTCCTACAGATGGAGCAGAAAACAACTGAGAATCCATCATTCAACAGTGTCTCGGGTGGTGAAGTCATTCAAGGTGACTTAGATGACCCAGCTGCGGTTGGGCTCCGGACAATCGAAGACAGCTGATCCGATGAAGGCAAGAAAGGTGTTGAACCTGTTCAAGTGAAGGCGGAGGTTTCCATCTGGTTTGTCGAAAAAACGAAGGCACCAAACCGGAACTGCAAACAAAACTTAGTAGCGAAAACCCGCGCCAGGAAGTTTTACCGAGAGTGGCTGACGCAACCGAGGTGCCATGGACGGAGAAATTTACATAAAGGCGAACACAAATTGGCGGGGCAGGTGTTTTACGTTGTCACATCACAATTGGCCATTCTGAGGAGGTAAGCAAGAAGATGGTGGACAAATTCTTAAAATAGTTCTTTGGTACTTAGTACTTTATTCCCTAAAAGTTTCAGACTAAAAACGAATTTTTGGCAAACAATTTTTGTGTCTCATTTTTTTTCGAGGACAGTCTTTATCGGAGATTTTTCCGTATTCAAGTCATGACCAGTTCTACACAATTTAAAAACTCGCAATGTGAGGATCTTTCGAATTTCAAAATTTTCAATTTGCGAACATGTCTTTTTAAGGCTTGAACTTAGGTTTTTATCGTAATATTTTTTCCTTCTATTAATAATAAGCAGTCCTTTTCAATAGTTTTAATTCACTAACATGCCTTGTTGAAGATATTTCCACCTTTGAAATTAGAACAGAAAGCGATTCCACACAGGAAAAAATAATGATTTTTAACGGACGCGTGAAATTTCCCAGTGTGCAATTGCAAGTCAAAGCAAGCGTAAACAACACAATTATTTGCAAATGTTTCATACAACGGACCTGATTCCAGCGATATCTGGCTAAAATATACATGAATTTGCTAAAATATACATTAAAATCAATGACTCAGTCAGCTTAGTGACCTATTCGGCCAAATGATCCACTGGCATTTGGCCTAATAACAATTGGGCCAACCAACATTTGGTCTTATTACATTCGGCCTTATTTATCACTCATTACCCGCGAGACATGTTAGGAACACTTCCGTATTATTGTTATAGATGTTGCTTCGTATTTACGTGACTTTCATCCTGAGGCTGGTTCATCACGCCCTCACTTCCGTATTATCTCCTAGCGCGAAGCGAATTAAAGCGTAAATTATACGACACAAACGTGTTAACAGACACACATTACATAGATCCACACATCCACACACAAGCAAGAACAAGAACACGTACATCTGACACGGTTCAAATGTTCATTTTATAGATTTTCAGTTGAATGAAATTCTTTAGAACAAAATTCTGTTTACTATCGCTGTCAGTTAATCTAAGATGAACAAGATTCTCTTAGGTGTTCCTTTTCAGAGAATGAGTAGGTCTGACTCAATTACAATCAACCAATTGAACCATCTACTATTTTCCATGCTAACCATTTCAATGTATTATTAGAAGGGAATAGAATGTTTTAATTCATTAAGATTACGGTTGGGTACCCATTTCAATTCGAAAGAGATTGCTGTTATTGATTGAATAAATTAGCCTTTTCAGGACCTAACTTTTACGCACCCATTGATAAAACCGGAGAGAGACTTAATTAAAATGATGCAACGCCGGTACAGATGTAGTTGAGATTTCAGAAAGGATTTCAGGGAAAAAACTCAAGAAAATAACGGATGTAAAATTGAAGTCGAATGAGTGCGTCCATAATTTTTAATCTTTTGGCTGACTAAAAAATTTCCATCTTTATTGGCATGTACAACAAAGTTGTAAATCCTTTGCAAATATCAATTTGTTAACTTTTCTTTCTTAGTATATCCGGCTTATTGCTTGTTCTCAACTACGTGTTCTAAGTGCACTTCCAAAGTTATTAATTAACCGACGGTAGTCGATTCGGCTGGTAGTTACATGTAGGAAGCGACCGACATCGAAATGTATGGGCTTGGTAGAGTTTAATCCTTCGATGGATAATTTTCCAAATGAGGTCGGGGATTTGATCACTGATCTCCAATGGAATTCTCGAAATCTTATTTCTTAACTGGAATCTTTCAAATGTTTATCTCACAATACCGGTTTATTTATCTATTTATTTATTGATTCGTTAACAGATAAAAATGTTTATCCCGATGACAATAAGATAAAAATTAATTACATACAACCATTAACGCATACATCTTCGGAAACAATGATTATTAACCTCACGGGATACATTAAAATCAAACTCGTTATAGCAGCCACATGCTTAGCACAGGCTCGTGTTTGCCGTAGCTGGTCCTTGAATGATGGTTTATGAATAAATATTGTAAACGGATTTTTGTCGTCGAGTGTTGAACCATCTCTGAACGGCTACGATCCTCTGGACTGCCTTTTGGTAGAAAGGAAAAGGGGGGGGGTTAAAAAAAAGGAGAAAAAGAGGGTGGGGGTGGGATAAAAAACTTGTGGTGTGTGTGTGTGGGGGGGGAGAGTGGCGGGGGGGGGGGGTAGAAAAAAAAAGAGGGGGTGTGTGGGGGTGGGGGGGGGGGGTTCCTGTGTTGGTTGTTTTTTGTGTTTGGGGGGGCGTGGGGGGGGGGGGGGGGAGACATGTTGGTTGTGGTTATTTAGTAGGGAAGGAACATTTGTTTTTGGGGGGGGCTTTAATAATGTTTATTTTAAATTTTTTTTTTTTTTTTTTTTTTTTTTTTTTTTTTTTTTTTTTTTTTTTTTTTTTTTTTTTTTTTTAATCTTTATTTTACGTCGGCCTATTTCCTCACATGGTGACAATCACCGACGCCAGGAAGACGACTCCACCACCTGGACCCTACCCCTACCCTAACGACTCATGAATATGAACCGGGACCAACGGTTTTACTTCCCTTCCGAAGGAAGACGTGACCAGATTATTTCGCCTCAGAAAAACCACCGACGTCGACTGGGATTGAACCCAGACCCTACTGGGGTGCCAAGTAGCAGTCACGCTTACCACTACACCACCGACGCCGGCATTCTACAGTTTTCGTTTTCGAGGATTCGTGTAGAACCGTTTGATAGGAAACATCACACACGTTCACTCTTCTGTTGGCAACCGGGGGTTGTTTTTTTTTATCGGGGGGGCTCCGGGGGGAAAAAAAATTTTCCCATGTTTGGTTTTAAACTATTATAAAAAAAAAAAATTTTTTTTTTTTGATAAAAACTTTTGGGGAAAATTGATTTTTGGCTTTTACCCCCATTTTTGGGTTTTCTGGCTGGGTTTTTTTTGTGGGTTTGGGGGGGTTGGGGGTGGGGGGGTTCTCTGGGTTTTTTTTAATGAAAGTATCTTTTAGTAGAAAGTCTTTAATGCTATCTACTGCCAGTAAGAAGACGATGGCGGCAAGTACGGATCCTTAAGGGACTCCGTTTGCTTGAGTTTTGATATCAGATATCATCCGTGCCCATCGGTTCAGAAAGGGGTATGGGCGCGTTCTGTCGACTTAATCGCCGCAGATTTCATGTGTGATCAGGCTGCAACATCAACGTTCAAAAGTGCCAAATGGACCGCTTGTAATGATCACTTCTAGGGTTTTTTTTTCATTAGGGCGAATCTACAATTGAGAGATTCTCTCCGGGCTCGCTCTCTTTCATTCATAAACAAATCACCTTTACGTTTTTCATTCTATTATTTGTAGAGAATGCTAGCCAGCACTGTTGTGTTTCGATCTGCACAAAAGAATCCCTCGAAAGTTTTATAATGGCGCCGTAATGAATGCTCTTATATTCCCAAATGTAGCACGTTGTAAAATGTTTCTTGTCTTCTATAACCAAACATGATGGAATTGAGTAAACGAGTGGAAACTCATCTCTCATATGCATCCGTCGCACCATTCTGAACGGCCGCTGTGAGAATATCACCATGAAAATCTCACATGCGCATAGCATGTTACCAATTTCTAATGCTTTCTCTTCTTTCTCCTGTTCCCTTCCCTATCCTATGACCGCGAGCAATACCATATGACATCATGCATCCGTTATAGCCCTTTGCCTAAAGTCAGCTCTTCAAAAGAAGAAACACCGAGACGACACAGAGCAATAAGTAAAGAACGGTGTTCACCCTAGCCAATGTTACTTTCAGCCAAATTTTCTAACACAAGGTAAGCAATCAAATGACCACTTCAAAATATACTAAATATACATGGCATAATATATAACGGGGAAAGGGAGGGACCATCAGGGCACCCAAGTGAAACGATTTGGATAGAGAGCATGGGACTGCCTCCTCCCTATTGTTAACATTTCGCGGAACGAGGGTGGGCACTTCGACCCCACCTATTGGGTATATTCTAGCAATCGAAGGCTCGATTCTAGTGCTACAAAGTGGCTACATCGCTGCGTGCGCTTGGCCAGGAGGTCGATTCAACCGGCCAAACAGTGAAAAAGTACCTGGCGAACATGAACATACATGTCAGGAAGCGGAAGTCGCGTCCACTGGTTTCGGAGCTGCAGGCAATGACGAAGGAAGTGAGCTCCGTGGTGAAGTTCATTCCACACATCAAGTTCCCCAAGAAGGTGCTGCTGTGGCTGACAATCAGCGAGAAGGGGATGTCAAAGCCACTCTTCTTTCGCTCCGGACTGGCCTTCAACGGGGAAATTTATAGTACGAAATGCCTGCCGGAAGTTGCGTCGTTCATCAAGAAATACTATAAGGGCGAAGACGCGGTGTTCTGGCCGGATCTGGCGTCGGCCCACTACTCGAAGCGATCGTTGGAGGAGATGGAGTGGCTGAATATCGATGTAGTACCCAAGTCGGTGAACTCGCCCAACGTCTCTCAGCTGCGTCCCATCAAGAATTTCTGGACGAACCTGAAGCGTAAGATCTACTCCAACAATTTTGTCGTGAAAACTGAGGAGGAAATGATAAATAAAAAGAAGAAAGAACTAAAAAACATGCCTACACGCATGTTTTCGTCCGCCATGGCGAGTGTTCCGGTTAACTGCCGGAAAGCCGTAGAATTTTTTTTTGCAAGTAAGCTTAAATAATTACCTTCCATGAGAAGTTTATCAAAAGCAATTATCTGTCTTAGTTTTTTTTTATCACCATCCGAAAAAAGACCTTTTTTTAATGCAAACGTTAAAGCAAACAAACAAATAAACAGCCATCTTGGATCTATTCATGGATGTGACTTTGGCTCAACCATTAGGTTTCCTATTGAAGTGTTTTTTTTTATTATTATTTAGTTTGATTATTTTTTTCTACGGAACTATGTTCTTGATTTGCTTTCATTTTTATTTTTAAATATAATGAAACAGTGGTGGATGAGAAGCGGTCGTGTTGACACGCTTTTTCTTATAGCTAATGTCGATCTGAACGTTTCGTTTTAGTCTGTGGCCGAGGTCACTGGTATTGTTTTTCAATAAACGGATTTGAACAAAGGAAGAAATAAAATGGACCGCAGACAAAAGAAACACACTGTAGGCTTCGAATTTGGAAGATCTGGGGCCATGCCCTCGATAAAGGAGGCAATCAGTTTTATCGCCAAGGACTTAGGAATCAAGGACACCGAAGTACATTCCGTGTATCGGAACGCAGCAAAAAATACCTTCCTCTTTAAGTTCAAGGACGAGAGTACTTTGACAGAGGCAACAAAACGGTTGAAAGCAACGGAAATTTTCAAGTATGCAAATGGTCGTGAAGCAACAGTGCACGTGGCTGTGGCCGATGGATTCTTCCGATATGTGAGGATCTTCAATCTTGCCCCGAAAGTAACGGACGAAGAAATCGATGGATCAATGGCAAAATTCAGCACCATGCGTCAGCTAGTCCGAGAAAAATTGCCCACGGATCTCGGTTTTAATCCGTACAGTGGAGTGCACATGGAGGTGAAATCGAAGATTCCTCCATCCAGAGGTGTACATAGGACATTTCAAGTGCCGCATCTTTTATGAAGGACTGAGAAACCGTTGCTTTATCTGTAAACAGGAAGGACGCGTAAGAGCAGAACGTCCAACAAATGTGTCGGTACGATGAGGACAACCAAGAGAATAAGAAAGCACTGTATGCCGTTGTTGCAAAGGGATAACGTATATTATGTGATATAGACTTTCTTGATCTAGTTTTCACTGGATATAATGTGCATGTCGTTTGATATCAAGATACTCCACATCACGTAATATAGGTTGTAGTGCGAACGGGGTGTAAGTCGCCAAGTTGTTGTGGAAGGTGGGGAAGGCACCAGTTGCGAAAATTGTGACGAAATGCCCACACCTCAGCCACTGCAGAATCGAGCACCACAGAAATCGAAGGACGATATCGTAATGGACGTATCACCGTTGAAAATTTTGGGAAACGAGCCGTCTGGAACTTCAACAAGGGCTAATCGGCCAAAGAAGAGAAAAAGGGGTAGGATAGTAAACGCATTTGGTGATGACAAATTGTCCATCTCACCCAACGGCTCAGGTCAGTCAGTTGGAAAGGATACTGTCTTGGTTCTCTCGGAAATGGCGAACAATAGAAGACGATCTAGAAGATCAACAGTGAAGAAATAGCTAGAACTGAGTAACTATTCGAGTATAGTGTCGACTATCAACTTGAATGCTATACAGACTCGGATTAAGCAATCCCTGCTAGGGAACATTATTAGAAATAGGAAGTGGCCTTTAGGAATTTTGGTTTTAACTCATGATTCAATTGTGAATGTAGAGGATTTGCTTTTGGTGATGTCTTATGTGATCCAAATAATAGAATCACTTTAGTCAAAGTGAACGGTATTAACTTTATTAATGTTTACCGTGACCTGCCCTAATTCCGCGTAGCGCCTAACCCCGTGCCTAACACGGGTCCTCCCTTAGCTCAGTCAGTAAGGGCGCAGCTACAAAGCAACACCATGCTGGAGGTGGCTGGGTTCGATTCCCGGTCTTGTATAGGAATTTTTCGTAAAGGAAAATATCTCGACTCCTTGGGCATAGGGTATGATTGTACTTGCCACACAATCATGCTAATGCAAAAATGGTACTTGGCATCGAAAGCTCTCAATTAATAACTGTGGAAGTGCATCTAGTGAAAGCAATAAGCTTGAAATGCTGAAGAAGAAGAAGAAGAAGCCTATCGCCGTGCATTCAACATAATATAAGGAATATTTTGAGATCTTGATTGATTATTTTACCGCAAATGTTAGAGAATATAACCAACTTCTTTAAGGCATCACTATTTTGAGGTCTAGTCACAAGCGCACGAATTAAAAAAAAAATCAAAATTCTTACCATGAACTGCCATTTTTGCTCAGGCTTAGCTGCGTTGTTATGGACGTGAAAAAAAGCTTGGTTCGTTTTTTTTTCAGTGAAAATCATGTAAAAATGAAAGTGAAACGAATCGATTGTGTTGCTGCAGGTATGAATAATCGATTTAACATAAAATTCACTCCATTATTTTAGTTTTCGTGCATTTTTGTTATAAAAATCTTAACCACGGATTAAGGGCATCGCCAAATTTATAATTTCCTAATTCCGTGTTTGAGTTTCTATTCCAGAATGGCTCAGAAAAAAACTAATTCAGTACACGGTGGAACGATTGGCCATCGCTTAGATCTTGTAAGAAGTGGAGCCACCATTCGAGCTACTTCTCGGATGTTTAATGTACCGGAAACCACAATCCGCGATAAAATCAAGAACTGGTTCACAAATTCACTTGGAGCTCTGACCGTCTTAGTCTTGAGGGTAAGAATCGTATTTTCAAATGAATTGTTGACCAAGGCGGGATTCCCTGTAAATACCCAACACCTTCGAGCTAATGTAGCTCAGTACCTAAGACAGATAAAAATCAAGAACCCTTTCAAAAATGGAGTTCCGGGAAGGGTGAGCTGCCGGTTTTTGGAAACGCCATCCAACTGTTTCGTAGCCGAGCAACAAATGAGACGATGAGAAATTCAAAGCAAGCCTCGAATAGTTATAATCTTGAATAGAAGAAACAGAAATGAAGTGGATAGAGGAAAATTTTGAATTAATATTCAGTATGTTTTGACTATCGCCAGATTCGGACCATTGTCACCCCGGACGACGGTGAGGTGACGTCTCGAGCTGGATTCAGGAATCGAGTGGTTCGATCAAACTGCTGCTGTGGAGAAGTTTTTCCCTTCGAATTTTTGACAACCGCAGAGACTTGATAGTGAGAGGAATAATCATCCTGTTGAAACACCGTCGGAGAAAAATGACGGAAGAATGTTGCAACAAATAATTTATTTCTACCAAATTTTGAAGACAATATCTGATACTCGGTAGTGAGGTAGTAAGTGCTCTCAAGGACGTGGAGCAAGGCAGGTAATTGTTACCCATTGCATCTATATTAATAAAATTTACTTTTAATAGGTTTGCGTCGACCATCGGTTGAATCGGTTGAATCGGTTGTGTCGATACTTTGTTCCGCAATATTTTGTTATCGGGCGTAGCGTTTTGCCTATTGTTTCGGTTGTCTATTGTTTGTTGCGCGAGTGATCGAGTGAGCATCGGAAGTCGTGGTTTGCCGGGTAAGATCGGTCGGTGGTGAGGTACATTATTAGTTGTGATCCAGATTATTCGTTCGTCATGCTCGTCGGGCCGCCCTGTCTTGGAGCAGGTAAATCGCTGTCCCATTTCGTAAGGGACTCCAGCGGCATCCGTACTGTTGGTGTGGATCGGTCCAAGTTGGCTCTCGAGCGTTGAGATGAAATCTTAATGAAATACCTCTATCACACTCTGTGAGTGGCCCCAATATCATCCTTACTGTTGGTTTAAACCGGTCAATATCGGCTTTTGAGCATTATTAAAAATCACTTTGCATTTCAAATGAAAAACCACAATCACACTTTGTGAGTGGCCCCAATAGCATCCTTACTGTTGGTTTAAATCGGTTCAAATCGGAAATCGGTACTAATTACACGTAACAGCTTGTCGTTAACCAAAACGAACCCTGCTGCCACCCAATCCTGTTGTCCAAAATCCCAGTGATTTCTCGTGGAAGTGCAGTGCATGCCGCGGCTCCCAATAAAGCGAGTATCACGTCAACATATTCGTACTCATTCCCTACTTGACCTGCATTCGGGCGAGGCCAGCGCCGGTATTGCCTTAGTTTGGGATCACCAGTTTTTACACATTGAAGATGTATGTTAGTCCCAAGCATCATCTGTTGGTTCTCTGTGTAATAACAGCTGATCTGGCAACAGCGGAGAAGCAACCTCGGGCGGTCAATCATGCTCATGCTCATGCTCAGTATGTTTTGACTATCGCCAGAATGACAAGCCTTTTTAGTATGAAATTTTATATAATCTATGAGAAAAATGCGCGGCATATGTAACACCAAGCTTGAACTGCTCAGAATTAGGCAAACTAATGTGTTGAACTATTCAAACATTTTTTTATGTTTCAGTTTTTCAAAGCAACGTAAATCATATTTTTGCTTCATAATGTATATCATACATAATCGAATGACGATCGAGGAAATACAAATTGTTGTGAATTCATTTTTTTTATAACGGGTTTCAACTTGGAGCGTCACTAACATCACAGTAATAGGGCATGTCACGGTACCATCGGTTTTCAAAACAAGAAAGAGAGAAAGCAATTTTTCTCACAATATGTGTAAAATATCAAGTAATAGGTGGTGATTTTTATTGTATTTTGGAATCAAAATATAACAGAGGTGCTACTAAAAATTATTGCCATAGTTTACGTGCTGTAACGACAGGATTATAACTAAGAGATGTAGAATTGAATGTCAAAAGACATGCAGTTGAATTTTCCTTTTTCAAAGGCTCCTCTGCATCGAGTATCTATTCTCGGTTTTATGCATAATAACGTTTTCTTGATTCAGTATTGGAATTTCAAACAATCAGTGTCAGATCACAGAGCTAAGCTTTTTGAGTTCAATATTGCAAAACAGATTAGGGATTTCATTATGGTAAGGGATACTGGAAAATTAACAGGTTGAAGATGATGAATGCGAAAATGAATTTTGTTTCGAGTACACGGAAAAAAATCCGTGCCCAGATCCGTGAACTGCAGTCATGAATTCGAGAACAAGGGAACGTCCATTAATTGTGTCACGCAAAAAGTGACTTTTTATAACTGCGTGACATTATTTGCGTATAGAATTTAATCGTGAAATTGCGGAACGAAAAAGTGATTCATAGAAAACGATCATCAACCTGTTAATTTTCAAGTGGAAGTGTTCTGAATGGTGAAAAAATTAGTATTTACCAAATAATAGGGCAACAAAAGAGGGCAAAGAGCAATCGAATTGAAATGTTGCTAGACGGAGAAACTAAAGTAGTACAAATGAATAACTTTAAGCGGTATATATTTGAAAGTTTTTCAAAATCATTTAAAAAATATGAAACATTAGAAGAAACTTCGGATTCTTTGAATTTTATAAAAATGCATTAGATTAATGATGAATCGTTGCACATGATCAGAGAGGTTACAAAAACAGAGCTGAAAAAACGGTTGAAAGCTGCACAAAAAAAGACGCTGGGACCGGACAGAATTTGTTACGAATTCTATTACAAACACTTTGATTTGGCCACAAGAGATATGATTAAACCAGCGGGTGGATAGTCATGAAGAAAACGAATATCTTTTTTGGCTCAGGAAGTACTAGCTCACCGATCCCAAGCTTAATGATTCGCCCCTAAGACCGTAACTCACACCAATACACTTTCAAATATGCTGTAAAAATAACATAGCGAATAAAAACAAAAACAAAGATACTTGTACCAAAAAGTACTGAAAAGCGCAAGAGTGCATGGCAAGGTGCAGACTGCAATGTGTACTTCGGAAGAGGTAGAGGAAGAGGAAGAGGTTCTGCAACAGTGAACCAATTTCAAATCGCTAGTTGCACATTGATTGTAGATTAAACTATTCAATGAACTACTAAATGGTAACGTTATGCCTCCTTCAGCTTTCTGGTTGGTAAGGTGTGGCCCAATTAGAATTGGAACATAGACTATTGCGCATATTTCGGATATGCATTAACAAAAAAGTATTCTGTTTTAACTAAAATGTTTGACTTTATCTGAACTTTAGAGGGAAAATACAAAAAAAAATTAATCATCTCGATTTCGAAGAAATTTGCGGACTTTTCCCGGAATACGTTTCATAAACCGGCGCACATTATTCTCATCAGTGTTGTAAAAAGTCATTTCGTACAATTGGATAAATTTACCGATAACTTGGTTCAACAGCTGAGTTTATGAATATTGTGTATGATAAAATTGTAGCTCTTGACAAATTCTACAACTTTTTCCAACAGTGCATTGCCCTAACTGGAATATAGAAAGTGTTATATTCACTGTCATATTCAAATGATATTCAATGATGAATATCATTTGAATATCAGATATTACGCTCCCACGTCTTAGGTTTCAAAGTTAGAACAATACATTGTAAACCAAATATATGAAAAGAATCAAGCAAAACAATTTCTTCATACGTGTTATTGTGGAAATCATTTTCTGGAACAAATTTAGCGCATTGGGTTGAAATGACTATTTAAAGCACTGATTCTCATCCATCGTTTTGGCAATCTTATTCCACTTGGTTCTCAATTCATTAATGCTTTTGACGACACTGCCATTCACCTTCAGCTTCCTCTTCATAATAGCCCAAAATATCTCTATCGGTCTGAGCTGGGGACAGTTTGGTGGGTTGAGATCTTTCGGTATAAACTGAATCCCGTTGGTTTCATAGCACTGTAGCACTGTTTTACTGTAATGACAGCTTACAAGATCTGGCCAGAACATGACAGGTTCATTGTGGGATCTGATGAATGGCAATATTCGCTTTTGGAGACATTCCGTTCTGTACAGCACTGAATTAAATGTCTTATCAGTGATGAAAACCTTGGTGTTCCTACCGCAGCTACAGATGCCTTGCCAAATCATGTATTTACGTGCAAATTTATCTGCAAACATAAACTTGAATTTGGCAGTAACATCTCCCCGAGCCGTAGACAATTAATTTTTTTGTCCCAGTAGCTGTTTGAAATCGGCCTTTACATATTTAGGTTTCATCATCCATGAGGAGACAGCCATTGAATTTTGTCAACACCTGATCATACAGTTTTCTGGCACGGATTCTGGCACATTGTTCTGATTTTGATCCCTATTTGGTTATCTACAGGCACGGTATGACTTGAAGCCTTCCCGGAGATGAATCCGTTGCACGGTACTGAGTGCGGCGCGAAATGGCGAAATGGCCAAATCACGGTCTGAAATGTTGGGGTTTGCCTTAATGTTCTTGGAGACTTTGTTCCACAGTTGACGGTTGACAGTACCCGTCCGACGCTTGCTTTGAGGCTTGCGATCCGACCACAAAGTTTATCTGTACTTTTTTCAAAACACGCCACATGGTATTTCGGGGAAAACCCAACACTTTAGCAAGTTATGGCCCAGACCACGAAGGATTTTCCAAATGATTGCGCACAATTATTTTTCTTCTTTCTTCTTCCATTTTGTATTTCTCTGAAACACGTTCGAATTGCACCGTGAAAAAAAAAACTTCTTATGTTGTTATTGTTATAGGGAACACATAAGATGTCATAGTTTACAAATCCGACCACTAGGGTCGCTGTAAGAATCAAAAATATTTGTTCCAATACTAAATGGGCCACACCTTATGCGTTGGTAGCAAATCACGCATTGACAGTCTTGATCACTTGAGCAAGGTCTTAGCCAAAGCTTCTGCTTCAAGGAGATTTAAAACCACAGTTTTAAGCCTAGATACTCTTCCATATCTAGGCCTTCAATAATGTAGATCATGGCGTATTATGGAAAATTTTAGGAAAGTATAAATTTCCACAAGATATTGTTAGGTGTATTCAAACTCTGTACAAAAAAACTTCAGCAAATGTGTTGTTCAGTGGACATCTTACAAACGGCTTTAAAATAATGAAATCCGTTAGACAAGGCTGCCCGCTGTCGATGATTTTATTTTCCATTTATTTGAAACCTTTGATTAGACAATTGTACAACTCAGTGACTCGATTATTGGTTGATGATAAATTCATAATAGTTGTAGCTTACGCGGATGACATAACAATAATAATCAGATCGGATGAAGAGTTTGGTAACATTTTGCTGACAATAAAAAGATATGGAAATTGGGCAGGAATAAGACAATATGAACAAGTCAGCAAACACGGTTTAATAACTGTAGGCACAAATAATTCGAGAAGATAGAAAGTTAAAATATTAGGCATGTGGATTTGTGAAGATTGGAAAAGGAAAGTTGAAAAAACTTTCAAAAATCTAATTAGCGGCTGTAAAGCTAGGCTTAGTTCAATTGGTGTTGGACATCTTAATTTTGTTCAGGAAACTTGGATCTTAAACATCTTTATACTAGCTAAGTTGTGGTTTCTAAGATGGTTTCACGTTATTTCTGGGGATCACAGATCTTGATCGAATTTGAGCAGTTATACATGTCACAAGAGAAAGGAGGTCTTAGTTTAGTGAACGAGGAAGATAAATTTAAAGCGCTATTTGTGAAAAAAAAACTCTTATACGGATCCAAAGGAGAGCCAATAAATAAAAATAGCTTAGCGACTAATTGCAGGACGTGTGTCGTGTGTCACGGATTTTAAATACAGTTTCATTGCTTTAAGGCAACTTGATGGCAGAGAAAGGAATTGTTCCAAAAATGTAGATAAAATTAACTCAGTGTGACTGGCTTAGCACGTGGGAAAATATGAGCGTGAATTTTGTTACATCAGATACTAAATCTGTACTTTTTCAGGTTTTAAATGGCATTTTTTCCCAACAATGATAAATTGTTAAAGGACGTTAGAGGACAAACAAATAATAAATGCGAGATATGTGGTAATGTAGATACCAGTTTTCATTGAATAACTAGTTGTACAAAATCAATAGAAGTATGGATTTGAGTAGACAATATAGTTAAAAATAAACTGAAGTTACCAGTAGAATACTCCAGTGATGGTTTCAGTATGTACATAGCACAGGGAAACAGACAGTTAAAAACAGCCTTTTGGATAGAATCAGAAGTTATACCTTATAATATGTATCACTATAAAAATGCGTTGGTTTTTGTGTTTAAAAATGTTCTTAAAAGTAAACGTTGGAATCAAAAAAAAGTTTTAAACGAACATTTGGCAAATTCGGATTATGTTTTTGGGTTAAGAATGTAATGTTAATATGTAATAGTAAAAAATCCAACAAGTTTGCAGGTAACGAAAGCTGTTCACTTAGTTCAAAATTTCATCACTACCGTAGTAAGAAAGTTATAACTCGAGTTAAAAAACTATTCTTAATCACGTTCGGTCGTGTTCAATTCACGCAGTTCTCAAGAAATACTTTTCAAAATACGTCGAACATCTTCTTCTACTTGGATTGATTCGCGCTTCGGGGCTTTGTCTACTGATCAAATTAGAGTTAGAAAATGAGAAGAATGATTAGTAATTTCCATTTAATTCCAACTACCTTTATTGCTTATCTTGGCAGATACGCGTATTTCGTCTACAATGTGCAGACTTCTTCAGTGTCGTGTACTAATACTCGACTGAGTAGACAGCCGACAGTCGAGTATTAGTACACGACACTGCAGAAGTCTGCACATTGTAGACGAAATACGCGTATCTGTCAAGATAAGCAATAAAGGTAGTTGGAATTAAATGGAAATTACTAATCATTCTTTTCATTTTCTAGTTACAGGTATTCCACTAAACAGTTCACACACTCCAGAATTCAAATTAGAGTTGTTTATAGCACTTTCACAGTACATAATTGGGGGTATTATTTGCTATTCCAAAGCATCCAATCGTATTAGTGTGTCGCAAGCACAATGCTCCAGGGCAGTAAACGAATTTCCCATCCGAAAAGCCATTCGACTGTATCGGGAGTCGAACCCTTCTTGTAAAACCGACGCGTTAACCAAATACGCAATAAAACCCCTGAACATGGGATTTAGCACATCAATGAACATTAATTATGTTCACTTTGACACTCTTGAGTCATTCATGATCAATCCCGGTGAGTGTAACTTTGCCATGAAAGGTACAAATATTGAAATATTTATAGCACTCCACTAATGAAATTCACAATATTTTATTCACGGGAATTAACCTTACCTTTAGAATAAACCAACAGAACTAAAAGCCAAATGATCTTAAATTCAATTTTCGGGCTATACATTTCGAACCGAATTTTTGTGGAATTAATCCCTTTCCTTTTTTTATTGCATTCTATCCACTGAAAATGATTTCACACAACCTACTTTTTCACTATTAAATTGGTAGAACCATTATTTAAAAAGGGAACTAAAACGCAAATGCAGGTTCCGGTTTCAAGTGCATGCACCTGTTCCTCACTATAAGATATTCCTCAACTGGCAACACTACCAGTCACGTTTTCACCTGTTGATCGTTCACCGTGTGACTAGAAAGGAGCCAAACTGACCACTTCAATTTATAGGGAAACCGTTGTATAGTAAACTAGGTCCAACGGCAACAGAGATGCAACGGTCATGCGCCAGGATCATATTGGGACTTGATGAAAGCTTTTCCCCCACAGATTAAAGAGCTTTTCATTCATGCAGTGTGTATCGCTTCAATTTGTATGGTGTAAGAACGTTTGCCGAAATGTGTGGGCAGGATATACAACCATGTTCCAAGAGGGAGGCATTACCCACTAATTATTGGTAACGACAGTCTCAGTGACTTGTCTGCGAACAAGAAAAGTATCGTTATTTGACATGCTTTATGTTTATGTGCGTTTACTGTTCGGTAGCAGTAAGTAGTAAGATGTAGGTAAATATTAAATCGTATAAATCACAATCGAAAAAAAAGACGTTTCGCGTAGTACATAGAGATCATTTGTGCTCAATATGACATACGTATTTGTACTAACCAGTGGTAGTAAATGTGCTGTTTTTTTATATTATATCCATAACATTTTACATTTTTCATTACGAAAAAGTGAACCGCCACGGGAGAAAATGTCATGACATTCTTGAACTGCTTTCTACAGGCGACAACACATTTCTGCTGCCACCAGCTCATGGTTTAAAAAAAAAGTTGCGACGTAGATTTATATAGCTCAGAATTTCGTTGATTGCTGACTTATTACTGCACACGTATGAAGTTCATTATTTGAACTCAAATTGTAAGAATGGATACTACAATTTCATAACCTACGATTTCCAAATAAGTTCCCTTGTATTCAAGCTATCAAATACAGTTACACGTAATTTCTAAACTGTTTGAAACTGTCGGCAAAAATAGGGCGACATTCCCTTCTGCTTTCGCTTGAAATGTACCTTTCAACTATAGGTGGTGCTAACCCAACTATCAAAGAAACCCCTGAATGTATTCATACGAGACCTTTTAATTTTTATTAAGGGTTTTTTTTTCATTTCTAACAATTTTGCGTACATTTACTGGACTTTTTCAGACGATTACTACTTTTGGACAGTTCAATATTTAAATATTATACACTCATAGAAAATTATTTAAAATAATGTTTGAACTTAAGAAATCAGTCAAGTCTTTGTTATACTTTGCATTTTTGTTATGGGTCATACTGTACATTACTTTTATAGGATATAAAAATTATATGAAAATAATATAATAATATTATAAAACGATTGCAGAATCATGACTAGCCTAGGTAAACGTAAGGAATTATTAAGGAACAAATCAATTTACTTTCCAATCTAAACTAAGGAAGAATATAATAATTATTATGGGAACAAGTAAACTATATGTTCGAACCGTATAACCAATATTTCTTTGAAAACCCTGTTCAAACTTTGTGAGATAATTCAAGAAAACATGTCAGTATTGTTAGCAGCACAATAACAGCCCTTTTACTGGATTTCCCAATAGACGCCATGCAAATTACATTTACTGAATTTTCAATTTACAATTTAACTTTACGGATTGTAGAGTAACGTTGTTTACGGGAATGGAAATCCAAATATAAATAATATTTAAATAGATTTGCCTATAATTCCATTAGCCAGCAAGATTTTGTAAAATTATGTACTAAGCTTTCGTAGGTCCTCATATTGGCTGAGAATTTTCTCAACAACTCCAATCTCTACTACTGATACACAACAGACTATAGTTTTTCTTTTCGTAATAATGTTTAATGCTCACGCTTAATAATAAAAAAAAACTACAAGGTACAGCCCCATTGGGTTGTTCAAACTGATGGGGCAGGACTACGCAACTAAATGTTAGCCATTTATATTACGCTGATTTTTCCAAGCGTTATTATACAAGCAATTTGGTGTATTCTGCTTGATTTGGTGCTCAATAATATATAAATGATTGAAAAAAGTAGGAAATATTTTATTGAGATGTGCTAGGTCGTCCAAACTGTCATGGAGTTCAGATTTTAAGATTTACAGTTGTAACAGTAGCTTTATCCGCTATATATTGTTATGATATGTTCAATTAATGTCCTGGTAGACCAACAAACATTATGAGATAATCTTGGGATATTCTATGCCAAAAAAAACTAACTAAACTTTGTATAGCCCATAAAGCTACTGTTACAATTGTAGACCTTAAGTTTTGAAGGACAGTTTGCATGACCTGAAACTTACAAGGCCATCCTATGATGTCTGTGAACGTTTCACAATATTCATTGTCACTTAATTTATTCAAATACATATTGTTACTTTGTTAAGCCCAGAAAGCTAAAGTTACAGCTGTAGATTTTATGTTTTGAATTCCAGGATAGTTTGAATAACCTAGAACACTCGAAGATTATCTAATAATTTCTGTTGTTCTTTCAAGATATTCAATGAATATGTTTCAATTAACATCGTAGCTTTGCAGCCCAGAAAGCTATTGTTACAACTATAGGTGGTGAGTTCTGATCTCAAGGATAGTTTGGATGACCTAGAATATGTCATATTGCTTTATAGTGTTTGTTGACCTTGAAGAATATTAATTGAATATGGTTGAATATTTAAACCAAATACGCAATACCAAACCAAATACCTAGACCATCTCAAGATTATCTTTTTGTGTCTTTACGTTCGAAAATATTCGCTGAATATGCTTGAATACGTGGGGTAACTTTGTCAAGCTCAAAAACCTACTGTTACTACTATAGATTTATAATTTTAAACTCAAGAACAGTTTGGTTTACCTAGAGGATCACAAAGCTCAAAAATAATGACTGTTGGACTTCCAAAAGATTTATTGAATATGTTTGAATACATATGGTCACCTTATGTAGCCCAAAAACAGCAATTACAAATTTAGATCTTATGTCTTGAACTTAAGGACAGTTTGGATGACATAGATCATCCCAGTGTATCTGGGTTTTTTTTTAACGTTTCGAAAATATTCACTGCATATGGTTGAATACGTAGCGTAACTTTGTATAGCCCTCAAAAGCTACGGTCACATCTGTAGATCTGAAGTTCTGAACTCAAGTACAATTTGAATATCCTAGAACATCCCCGAAATAAACAAATATATGGAAAGTTTATCAATGAGAATTTAATAATACGTATGCATATGCACCTTATTCTAAAACAGCGCTTTACACTGTTAATAAGACGTTTATTTTTTCTTCCTCTTCATATTCAGGATGTTCTTGGTCGTCAATTAGGCCTTAAACTAAAAGGTTTTTTTTTATTTTTCCCAGATGGAAAAATTGACGAAGAAAAAAATTGCGCAAGACAGTGTACAGTTTTATTCAGTCTGTAATTTTATACAGCCATTTTCCTTTTGGGATCATATGTAGCCCCTTTGGCCTGCAGGAGTTAATATAGTTTTTAAGACAAGGCTTAACATTTATGAACTTTTAAATAGAATGTGGCCAAAAATCATCAATGTCTACTATTGAAATCGATGCGTAGAAATATTTCCGATCAATTGGTTTAAAAAATTTAAATCGTGCTTAGACTTACTGGGACACCCTATAATAAATTCAACTTTTGACGCCAGATGTAAATGGGTGGATTACACCACCACAAATTGTTCGTGTCCGTGCTGCGAGTCGGAAAAGTCACCATATTGGTTGGATCAATTGTGGTTGGAGGGGTCTTTGACTTAGTGCCCTTCCTGGTCAGCATCGAACCACCTACGGTCCATCCTAGTTCCGTCTCAGCTTACTTTAGCTTGTTGTGGCTGATCTTGACGCGGTTCTTCTTTATCAAATAAAAAAAGATGTCTTTGACTATGATGAGAGCAATACCTCCAGGAGTGTGGAACTTTGGGTCGGCCAATTTCATTCCGGGTGGTAAGGACCAGGATTGGCTGTCAATTCCAACCACGAGTAGATTTGCCGTGATTCGTTTTACGACCAGGAAGCCTAGAATGGATGAGGCAAAAATATTAGAGCAAGTTTAGTAGACAACGAATACTGGGCTTGAGTTTGAATGTCATTAAAACCAAAAACTGGAAGATTCACGCGATACAGTTTCAGTTTCAGATTGGTAGCCAACTTCTCCGTATTTAGGTTGCTTCCAGGTCCCGAATCCAACAACGCACGACATCTAACAGTGCAATCGCCTTGACCGACTACCATCACTTGCACCACCGAAAGCAGCATTTCACGTTGCGTTCTGCCGGTGCAAGCGCACAGCGAGACTGTGCCGTTCTGCTGTTCAACAGTAATTTGGTCACGTGAAGGAACCGAAGGCACCACTGGCTGGGACTGTTTCGGTTTGGAGCTCTTTTAAGGAAATGGTGTCATACGGGTATCCCTGGATTTAAGAAGACTGTGGTGCTTGCGGCCACAACCTTGTATTTGACATCGTGTTTCGGACTGGCACTCATTGATGCGATGTTTCGCTTTTAGGCTGTTGAAGCACAGCCTGCCTTTGTGGCAACAGACTTGCGCTCCAGCACGCTCAAATTCTTGAACGTTGAGCACCGAAAAATCGGGTGGTCTCCCTTACAACAGGGACAAACTTCCGTTGCGTTTAACACAAATGACTTAAATGAAGGCTGCGACTTGTGACCGATCACGTGACGTTGCTTGCTTGGGGCCACTGTTGGCTGCTGCTCTTCTTATTGTTGTGTTTTGCGCAAATCTCAACCAGCTTCGAGAAGGTTCTCTTTGTGACTTTTGGGCAGTCCATTATGGCTCGATGTGTGTGTCCAATATTGATCGCTTATCTTCGTATGCGTTTTCCAAGATCCTCCAGGCAGCGTCGTAGTCATTGTTGTTGACAATTTCCTGGTCGATCTTTTCTTTCCCATTGCCGGTAAGTGCATTTCGCAATGCCACAGGTACACAAACACTTGGTGGCGTAGCGCCGACCGAGTTTTGTTGTTCGTCAGTTGAGGTAAGCTCGTCAACTAAGCACTTCACCAAGATGGCGATTGACGCAGTTGCTGGCGGCGAAGTTCCGCCGAATTTCAATTGAGCCAAAGCATGCTTAACAGTGCCAACATCAACAACAAATCAGGAACAACTCCAAATTCTCTGAAAATCTGTTTTGAAGGACCAAAAAATGTTCATCTGTGATAACTCAACTACGATTCGTTTCTAGAGAAAATTGATGGCTCTGGATGGGAGAATCAAAACGCGCGTGTTCTTGTAACAACATTTCGACGAAATTGTGTTTGATGAATGATGTTGTTGCGAAGTGCACGAGAACGAACATGACTGTTGATTTGATTAAGCAGCATCGGGCAGACAATTTTTGCCATGAAAAGATCGGGAACTAACATGACGCGTGATAGATCTCTCCTCACTTCTAGAGTGTAAAGGCCAATGAGTTGCATGCGGTGTGCATATCTAGGCAGCTCACGTGGATAATTCCATGGTAAACGACGGAGAGCAAATCGCACTAACCTTCGTTGCACTGCTTCGATTCTATCAACGCCATTAAGATAGTTAGGGTTCCATACAGCTGAACAATACTCAAGCGTGACAGTAGAATCTCTTTAAACAATAGACATTCGTAAATCCTTGGCCATTCTCATGATGAATCCCCAACTGCGGTTTCCTTTGGAAACAATGTAATATGCTCCTTGTACGTAAGTGCCACGCAGCAAAATTATCAAGTTGGTGTTGAAGAAACCATGCGTCTTCGATGGACTTGAATTGATTACAAATTTTCAAGTCATCAGCAAAAGATAACCTAAAGACTGTATTCGATGAAATTTGGACACACAAAATAGGTCACCAAAATTTTTCCTTGAGTCCGATTCTTTTCAAACTTTCTGGAAATAAAGTACTACTAAATGATTAAGTTTTGACATCATTGGTTTATTGAACCTCTTCTCCCAACCCAAATGCCCACACCTTTGCCTTGACCCCTTTCATCAAATTTTGGGCAATGATAGGACCGACTTGCTTACTTACTTTTAACCACACTTTCTTTAGTTCAAGTTCATTTTCTATCAGTTTTGGAGTTTTAACGAGCTTTGCCTTCATGATTGCCCAAAATTTTTCAATTGGGTGAAGTTCCGGAGTGTTTGGAGGGTTAACGTCTTTTGGTACAAAAACTACATTATTATCTTTGTACCAGTCTAAGACGGGCCGGGCATAGTGGCAAGATGCCAAATCCGGCCAAAACAGTGTCGGGCTATCGTGAGATCTCAAGAAGGGCAGAAGTCGTTTTTGGAGGCATTCGTCCTTGTAGATTTGTCCGTTGACGGTCCCAGAGGTGATGAAGGGCTGACTCATTTTGCCACATCCGCAGATCGCTTGCCAGACAAGGAATTTTTTGGCGAATTTCGACAGTTTCTTCTTCCGTACACTCTCCGGAACGGCCAACTTAGAGGTGGTGACGTAGTGTTCCTGTCCTGGCATTTGTTTGGTGTCGGCTTCAATGTAGGTCTCATCGTCCATCACAATGCAGAACGGTTTTGTGAGCCACTCCCTGTACAGTTTTCTTGCACGAGTTTTGGCCACCGAGTTCTGTTTATCGCTCCGGTTCGGTGCATTCTGGACCTTGTACACATGCAATCCAGAACGTTTCATTGTTTTCTGCACAAAACAAACTGAAACTTTCGCCTTTTTCGCAACATCCCTGATCGAAATGTTGGGATAACGCTTAAATTGGTTCAATACCATCCTGGCCTTCTCCGGATTTGATGTGCCACGTTTTTTGCCACTACAATTTTTCCGCTTGGTTGTCTTACGGTCCTTGAACGTTTTGATCACATGAGATACGGTTGAATGTGCGCGTTTTCCGTATGTCAACGTTGACGGTAGTCCAGATTCTTTCCTTTGATCGTTGACATGTTTCCAGAACGACTTAGGATCCTACTTCGGCCTATCCTGCACATTTCTCAAATAATTGGCACGACTGCGGCGAGACATCTATTTGTATTCGCTGTTGCTTCGCAGTGAATCTCCCCCATGCTTATATCGAATTCGTTTTTGAACCTGGGTTGGAACTAGTTCCAACCTGCGATACCCGAACTTATTGTCAGTGCAAACCTCAATCCGATAGGAGTAACAGAAAAACATATAGACACTGATGTTTGACACACAAATTGCCGACCCAAGTTCGATACCCGATCCAGTTTGGAACTGGATCAAGACGAATTCGCTATTAGAATACCGTCTGAATGCTGCTCTTTTTGAAGATTTGAGCTTTCGTAGTGCAGCGGACTGTCACGGTGGATTTCTGGTCTTTGGAGCAGGCTTGGCTTCTCTTCGCACATGTAGCTAGCAAGTGTACGTTTTAAACCACACGCGGAGCAGAAAACTCTACACACGCCGTGCACGAGAACTTGAAAACGGAGTAAGAGCATTGCCTAGCGGGAGCGTGTAACATTCAGAAAGAGAGTCGCGGAGGAAAACAAAGATGCTCCGTGCTCTTGGAATTCGGAAATCTTTTGTCAGCGTTAGTATGCGGTCGTATCTCATGGAGTGTAGACGTTTTTGTTGTGTACTGTATTGTTTTTCAATGATGGCTGAGAAATGGAAGCTAAGTGGGGATGTGTCGAGTTTTTTCTCGGAAAAGAAAATAATTTGTGACAATGGTTCCAAAAAAAAACCGTCTTTATATGCTCATTATGTAAAGGGCGGCCGCTGCAGTGTGGCTCGAAATTTAATTTGACTCGGCATATAACTTCCGTTTACAAGGAAAAGGCAGTTGAGTGCGGACTTCTAACGGAGAGCAATGAAAACATTTCCGCGAGAGATTTTCAAAAGAAACTTCTAAAAGTGTTTATATCGATGGACCGTAATGTATATATCACCAGCATTGTGCAGTGGATAACGGAGTGTGGACTTCCGCTAAAAAAAAATTCGAAGGAGTGTGTTCACAAAATTTTGCACCCTATTGAAAATGCACTGAAGTTACCCCATATCGGAAGAAAAAAAACATGGTGCAACATTTGGATGGCGTGCATTCCAAGATTTTTGAATTCATTCAGGCAGAGTTTGCGGGTCGCATGGTTTGTATAAAAGCGGACTTAGCATCGCGAAGGGGAAGATCTGTGCTTGGGATTGTAGCCCAAATATCGAAAAACGGCGTGATTTGCAGTCGCACCCTTGCTATGGTGGAAAGATTTGGCCGCAATACGGCGGAAGTTATCCGTGACGAAATTCTAAGGTTATGAAAAACTGTAACATTGATCTGGGTCAAGTTTACTTTATAACTACTGATAATGGTTCTAATTTTATATAAGGAACAAATTTAATAAAAGATGCTCAGACTCTTCATTTGACTGAGAGCGAAGAGGTACATTCTTCAAATGGCGAAAATCCTTCCGTAGATTCAGACAGCGAGGACGACGAAGATAATTTTGAGAGCTGCATTGCAATTTGGTAAGTTTCATAGCCCTGTTTTGGAAAAATTATTTTAAATATGTGTTTAAAATCATTTTTCTAAAATTCTAAAATTGACAAATTGAAAATAATTTTCACTTTAGATTCAATTCATTTTGATACATTTTGGAAAAAAAATCACAAAAAGCTATCGTTATTCTATATATTTTATAGTACAACAAAAAATACGCGAGCTTTTTGCAATCCCAGTTAATGTGACGGAACATTTTTTTCGAAAATGTATCAAAGTAACAAAGTGACAGATACAAGCTTTTAATATAACCCAGTTATTCTGGAAGATTTATTTCTGACAGATGAGAAATAAATTTTCACATATATTTTCGACAATAAGGACCAATAACAGGGATATTCTATTTGGTGAGTACTCACTTAATGAAATTTGACAATTTCGAAAACGTGATGTTTGTGAAAATTTAATCACCGTTTTTTTCCAAATAAGTTTACTAGAATAGGGTAAACGCTACTATAGTGGTGGTACGTTATGAGCGCTAGGTTCCTGTAGTGGATTTTGGCTTAAGCCACTATTGGAACCTAACGCACCTAACGAAGCACCACTATAGGAGCGTTTAGCATAGCAGAATTATCTTAAATATTTCCATATTATGTCAAATTTGAGTAAAAATTATTAGTAATCCACATAATCTACGATCTTTCCGTTACTACTACTACTACTACTATCAGTTCCTTCATAAGGCTTATTTTCATTAATGGTGAAGAAATTAATCCGAAGTGTGGTTGGGCAATATTATTTATGTTGTTTTTAAATTAATTGCTTTGAACGGGGCAAATACATATCATTACATAAGAATTGGTTTTCAAACTTTCTAGTGAGGACGACGGAGCTGAACTATCATCCGATCTTTCGGATTATGAAGCTGATATTGATGAAAACTGAGATGATTTGCCTATTATTGAACAGGGCCATCTTATAGGAGTAAGATGTGCGGCTCATGACGTACAATTGGCTGTTCACGATGTACTTAAGAAAAAATCCGTGACTCATTTCCTTGCTACCGCCCAGAGCTGGTTAAGACAATGCGAGCACAGCCATATGTCAATTCGTTCCGTTTAGAAGTCCAGAAAACTACCATTCTTCGATGGCAAAACAAGGTGGGAATTCGCTTATCTAATGATAGACTGCTTGCACCATTGGAAAGATTTCATTATGTCTCTATTGTCAACGGAATTGCAGAGACAATTCAACTCACGTTTCTGGAAAACGGTTGATAAATTTGTAACTGCAACGAAACCGGTATTCGTTCTAACAAAAAGGATTCAGGAAGAAAACCTTTTATACAGTTTTTACTTGTTTTGGACAGAATTCACATTAGAGTTAGCTGAAATTAACGGAACGCTTGC
Organism: Aedes koreicus; assembly: GCA_024533555.2. Taxonomy (NCBI): domain Eukaryota; kingdom Metazoa; phylum Arthropoda; class Insecta; order Diptera; family Culicidae; genus Aedes; species Aedes koreicus. The sequence goes on from JAHHFK020003986.1 coordinate 588,934, forward strand.
CCGCCAGTTGAAGGAAGCACTGAAAAAAAGACAGTATATGTGGCTTCAAAACGATGCATTCGGTGCTTCACTATATATGGATCCTCGTCTTTACGATTTTAATCCGGCCGTTCTTTCTCATGAGCAACAAGAAACAGCTATTGTAAGTATTTTCCGGTGTAAGTATAGCATAAAGATTTTAACTTGTTTGAATTACAGAAACATCTGCTCAAAACCTGGCAGAATCTTAAAAAACTGAATGGCGCTACATCGAACGTACCTACTGCCCCAGTAGCTTCTTCATCAGGGATTGGTAACCTTTCTCACGTTGGGCAATTATTGCTGACAAACCGACAGATAAAATCATCTGATACAGGCGATTTTGGCAAGCGTATCCGTAAGCTATTGTAAGAGCCATCATTGCCTCTAGATGAAGATGTGATTGCTTGGTGGAATAAAAACCAAAGGATCGATCCTGAAATGGAACTGTTTGAAGAGACAGTGCTGCAGATGCCATGCACTCAAGTTTCTGTTGAACGCGCTTTTAACAGCCTTGGTCAAATAATGACCAAACGCCGAACTAAATTGGCAACTTCAACGTTTGAAAAGATACTGTTTGTTAGAGCTAACAGTAACATCATTGTTAAAATTTATTTCAATTATCAGGTTCAAAATACGCTTGCAGCTGAAGCTCATAAGTAGCATTTGTTCTTTAATTATTTGCTATGGTCGAAAACTCTTGTTTGCTCATTTTATAACCGCTCATCTTTAACATCGTTATATTAAGGATCGATATATATATGTATTCCTCTTGTTCGAGCACGAACTTTGCCGGCCACTGAAGGACTTTCTTCGCTGCTGTTAAGCAGCCACCAAAAAGTGCACTTGAAAAGCGCTGAAACACCAATCGCAAAAAGCCACTGCTTCCACAAAGTAACTGCCCAAGTTCTTCAAATATATGCCACTTTAGCTCGTCGACCCTTTCACTAAGGTCCAACTGATGCACCCGAAAACGGCTAAGTTCCTTCGTAAAAGGGCACTTAGAAATAAACGCAATCGACACCGCAAACCGACAAAGTCCCTTTTCACCGGGGGACTTGTAATTATTCTACCCGGCACAGAACGAAAAGGTACAATGACCACTAGACCGTGATTGTTTAGATCGAGAACAGATTGCGCGCACGTCCGATCGATCTGGTTTGTTATATTGTACTGACTTCTTGTAGTAATATGTACATGGGGATAGATATAGTGTAGGGTACGTTGACGATCGGTGAAAGTGAACGATCGGTGATGCAAGGATGCTGCTCGCAAGCACGCTCTCTCAATTCTCATCGACTCGGTGGTTGGTCGTATAGGGTGATGTGTGGTGGTTACGATAGCAGGCACGTTATATCTCCAACAACCTCTTAATCTGAGCTCTTTAATACCAAGGCCAACTGGGTAGTAACCCGACTGGGCAGCAGTGTAACGATCGACGGCGATGAGTTCGAGGTAGTCGATGAATTTGTCTATCTCGGCTCCTTGGTTACTGCGGACAACGATAACAGCCGTGAGATCCGGAGGCGGATTATCAGTGGAAGTCATGCCTACTATGGGCTCCACAAGCAACTACGGTCAAACAGACTTAGCTCCCGTACGAAGTGCATTCTGTACAAAACGCTAATAAGACCGGAGGACAGACTATGGAGGCGAAGGATGAACCATGAGCTCGCGCAACTCGCCGGCGAACCCAGTATTCATAAGGTGGCAAAAGCTGGAAGGATACGTTTGGCAGGACATGTTGCGAGAATGCCGGGCAACTATCCTGCTAAAATGGTGTTCGACGGGAATCCGATTGGTACAAAACGACGTGGGGCGCAACGAGCAAGATGGTCAGACCAGGTGGAGCAAGACCTAGGGGGTACAAGATGCCCAAAGGATTAGAGAGGAGCAGCCACGAATCGGGCAATATGGAGGGATATTGTGTATCAGGCTATGTTATAGTATTGTGACGTTATGCCATGTAAATAAATAAATAAATAATACCAAGGCCAGATAAAAAGTATGTATTCATATGTTGTTGTCTCCCGCTCAGGAAGCTTATGTTGTGCAGGAGACAGTAGAGAAAAGGCTTTCTATGACAATATTTTTGAATTTTGGTTCAAAATAACATTTACAAGCAAACATTTGTTTACTAACCAATATCTAAGGAAAATACATCCAAACTTCTTTCAACCAACAGGAATTCGCTACAGAAGTGCTTCTAGACGATTTTCTCAATGAAACATTGGTAATAAATCATCTCGATTCTAATTTATTCGTAAATTAACTTTTGTTTACATCTTGCATGTGATGCAGCATGGACGGTATCATGAAATCAACTGAAAATCATTAACATTTTCCAACCCAAGGCGAAGGATGATTTTGATGAATGTTTTGCAGATTTGCGAAGCGTAAACCATTTTTCTTTCATTCCTCCAAACATCCTTATGCAAAGGTAACATCAGAGTGGAGCTTTTACTGCACGACGCCAATAGAAAAGCACGTAGGGCGAGCGCGCTCTTAAAAAACACAAGAGTAGTCAAGTGCAAACCTTCGGGATTTCTCTTTTGCCGAAGAGTGAACGATCGTTCTGCGCGCCTGCTTTGGAGCAACCCACTTAGGAACATGGCGATCGATAGCATAGCTCACGATATTGGAGAAGGTCTGAACTGCAACTTTGATATCGTCGGTGTCAAGAATAACATTCCAGTCGATGCTCAACAAAAGGCCGAGAATGCTGTCATAATCAGCTCTCTTGAAGTCGTAGCTGACGAGATCCGCAACATTAGGAGCATTCATCGGATGTTCAACATCGAGCGTGAGAATCAAAGCGGGATGCAGAAGAATTGTTTTAACTAAAACGGAAGGAGCAACAGATATTCTTAGTGCCCGTTCAAAGTTGCTGACAAAATAGAGATCGAGAAGCTTGCCATTTTCGTTGGTAACGTAATTGATTTGCCGCAGAAGATTAGAGTTGTAGCTATCGAGCAATCTGAGATTCCCTGCGAGCACCATTTCAGATCTGGGAAATTATGATCGCCTATCACTATAATCTCGTCCGCAGCATCTGCTTGAGACGATATTGCATATAGCGATTCAGTATGCTTTTGATTAACGCAACATCACGCGTTTTGTCCGGTGGAAGATATAATACACAAAGGAATAGCGAGTATCCAGCTAGCTTGATTTGCACCCAGACTTGTTCGATACTGGCCCAGGATGTATCCTCAATTAGCTGCACCTTAGAACGCCGATGAACAGCAATGAGTATTCCTCCTCCAGATAACTTGGAACTGTTGTTAGGGTTACGGTCAGTTCGGAAAACTTCTTAACAGGTACCAACAATTTGGCTCGATAGGGTCCGTTCGTCGAGCCATGATCTATTTTCTCTTTGCAAAATCTTTGACTCAACATGAATAAAAAAGTGTAAGGTGAACCAATCTTGTGTACATTATTTGCGCAGTGCGCCTAAACGATATTATTGAATTAAAACAAAAGTACCCAAGATGAAAGGAAACATATTTATCAATTAGAAATGAATGTATGGAAAAACCCAAGTAACAAGAAATAAACATGATTTAAACAAAATCAAATCTCTGGTGATTAGCAATTATTCTACTTCGAACAAAGCTATGGATTCCAATCTCATCCCAATAGCCAAGATATTTGAAGGCTACAAGAAGTCACAAACCAAGAAAAAGAAACCACAACTGTCGCAAACGATGCAAGTTTGTATTACATTACATAGCACATTTCCATGTGCGAGAGAAAACGACACGTTACTGCTCCCTACCGTTTGAGAATGACTTTGGGTTTCGTTTGTGCAAAATTAATGCACTGTTAAGAGAAGGTATCTCCTACGTCTTCGGTTGTTGAGTTAATCAATCGACTGAGGATGGCCCTAGACGAATGTCTTTCTCGACGGCTGATCGATTGACTGACACGTGGGAGAAGAAAAACACGGAATAGAGTGTGTTTCCGTTCGGTATGAATAATTTAAGTATTTCCACAGTGATTGAAGGTTAGTTAGTTGCGTGTAGGTACGTACATAATAATAAACTTTAGCAATGAATGGTGAATGTTATTAATTTTATTTCTTATATTTCCATTAATTCAGTTACTACAAGTAAGTTTTCTTTGAACATATAGATACAACATACTTTACTTTAACACTAGTTTTGCTCGATTTTCAAGCCAAATTTTGTACATTTTGTTCTTCGAATAACACCTGGGTTGGTTAAGCAATGAGTCGAAAATGGTTATTTTGCGCCAAAAGGTTGTTCTGGTTTTTTGCCTGTGTTCATTTTATCTAAATAAATGCTGTTACAGATACCACTCACTATATAATATATTATTAAACATGTCTCTATACAATGCCGTTCAGGCGCCAAGTTACAAGAGAAAGTAACTGAATGTCCAATAAAGCGGAGAAATTTCTAAAGGTGATTAAAGGGGAGCAAAAAAATCTATTTCCATACATTTGAACTTTAAATAATTATTTGTGATAGGAAAAGCTATGCGAATCTAAACGGGGAAATTGTACTTTCTCCCCAGTCAACAAGAGTGATAACAAAATGCTTTATTGTTAGAGCTTTAAAAATACAATGAATTCTACGATTAAGCTTACTTACTGCACTTTAACACTCACAGTCAGCTATTTATTCGATTTCTGATGTGGATTCTCCCTTAACATACTATCCTTATCATTCAATAACATTCAAGCCGATTAACAACAGCACAAGAGTAGAACGTAATTATACCATCTACATTATAGTTCTATTTCTATTTGCACTTATTGTGGACAAGAAAGTGATTTATAAGCAAATGTTCCTCGATTGCTTTGCATATTTGTCTGCAGCTTTGCAACACGTCAAGATTAGATCAACTTTGCAAGAGAGTACGGGAAAAGAACTGTACCTGAATGACAACAAAATCTTTAGATCCAGATAAAACGGTTCTTGGAGTATTTTAAATTTTTGACTTGTTTTAACCCGCTCCACATACAAACTAACTGATGCACGCAATGATGGTTTATCAAAGTTGGTACGATAGACATGCAAACATTGGTGTCCAGCTTATGTTCTGTTCTGGACGAGTACCTCGTCCATCCTACCACAAAATTTCTCACTTAAAAAAACAACCGAAACAATTACCAGGTTTTATCAAAAAGCAAGACAAAGCCTTCTTTAAATTTTAACAGCAAGAAGTCTACATCGCATTTACCGCAGCTATACTGAAATACTCTTTTTGAGACTCCATAGACAGATTAAAGGGCGTGGTACTCAATCACAATATCGAAATTGTTCCATAACAAAAATACAAATATATTTAGCAGTAACTCTGTATGAGTTTGTGCACCTTTTTTCGAATCTTCTATTCTGCGTCCATATCATCTTCAAGACCTGGGGGAGGTGGTTCGTTTGAATCCCAATTTGATTTTTTGGGTGGAGGAATCGAGTCATCACTATCGAGCTCCACAACAGGAATAGCCGGTTTGCTGGTGGAAGATGGCTGAAGATAGCTGTCATCTGGTACCATGCTGAGAAGTTCTGCCTCTGTTAGATTAGCTAGCCTACTGGTGCTAGTGCTACTGCCACTTGCTGTCAACGATTTCAACGGTTCGGAACCCGACTGCGCTTTGCTCTTGCCGTAGCCAAAGCCAGATTTATAGCTAGAGTAAATCGATGTGGGCACATATTCTTCTTCGTCGTCTGCAGATCTTTCCGAAGTGGGTAGAGTGCTCTCGATTGCTTCCTTGCCTTTCAAAATATCCGAACCCGACGATGGTGTGCTTTTGATGCTGGCCAAAATTTCTGACAAATTAGAAGGGATAGCAATATCTGTGATCAACGATGGATCCAGTGTAGATTTAATTTCGTCCTCCTTGAGTTCGGCTTTGTTAATAATTCCCACAATCTCGCTTTTCTCTTCCGCAATTTTTCGATTGATCTCATCCATTTCTCGTCTGATTCGATCCGATTCACTGTCGGAGTTTTTCGTCTCAACAATGGCAGTTACATCAGCGAAATGGTCGCTATCATTACTTCCTCCGCCGGGTGAGTACGGTTCATCATCGTCATCATCGATCACCACTGGGATGGTTTCCTTCACTGGGGCAGCTGTGAAGTAAAGTTATTAGATTATGGATTTTGATTTGGAAATCAAGACAACCAGAAATAGACAGTATGTATTACCTTTGGGTGCTATCGGTGCCTTAATGATTTCCATATCAACATCCACATGATCTGAAGATTCCGACATTGTTCGAGAGATCTTCGGTTCAGTTATGGGAGAAGGTGGTTCTACTGTAGCAATGGATGTTGAAGGGGTTGCCGGACCTGGACTACCTGGAGGTGTACTACTGACAGCTGTTTCGGGATCCGATGCCAAACTTTTTTTATTTGCGGTTGCATATTTAGTTATAACCTGCTGCATTAATGCGAATGATGGAGAAACTGCTGTTGACCCGCTACTGCTAGCAGTTGCCTTAGTTTGACGACGTGGATTCTGAAAAATTGAAAAGAGTTTATAAGACAACGTCAAATATAGAACTGTTGAATTCTTTACCTTTGCGGCTATTGTTGCTCCACTGGACGTTGTTGTACTACTTCGTTTTCCCTTGACTTTTACAATGATCCCAAGCAACAGGTCCGGCTTCTTATCGCCTTCGATAATACCCATTCCACGTAAGGGTTTCAAAATCATCGGAACCATCTGTCCCGAAGGCAGTGGGAAAATATAGAAGTCCTTTACTGCTGATGTCGGAGACTTGACTACACTGTATCTCTTTCTGCTGAACAAATGCGAATACAAAGTGTAATATGCCGCGCTTTCATTCGAGTGGAATCTAACCAAGCAAACTTCCTTGTTGATGCTCTTCTTAATTTGACCAATATAATCCCACACTATTTCTGGTTTGATTGTACCGCATATGTCTAAATCCTCGGGAAACTCCTTCATTACATCGTCAACATCTCCACTTACCGACCGGATGGACATTTCAACGGAAGCTACATCAATCATATGCACATTGCCAGTCCAATGGACAAATAGTGCCTTTTTCCGAGCATCATCCGACAGATTGCTGGGATCTGTTGACGAGAAATCCGTGGTCGGAGACGCATTGTCAAAACTAGTGGAATGTGGGGGTGTTGGAATCGTAACCGTACTGGTCGGTTCTTGGTCCTGCTCAGTGGCCACAGGCTTGGAGTCTTCTGGCACGTCCTTATTACTTTTCTCCGTCAATTCTTCCGCTTTTCCTCCACTGCTACCAGCAGAGCCAAGAATTTGATCAACCAAATTGAAGCACTCCAGTACCTGTGGTTTGCTCTCCACTTTCTTGGGTTGCTTAACAGCTTCAATGGATTTGCCAAGAGCTTCATTCTTATCTTTTTCTGAAGAGACACTGGAAGAAGCTTCTATTTCCTTTGGTCTATGGCCCACGGATTTCTCCCTCGAGTCCCGGGAGTCGTGTTTCTTGTGGTGATGCTCGGATTTATGATCGGACTTATGATGCTCGGACTTATAATGATCGGATTTGTGATCGCGATGGTGACGATCCCGATCGCGTGATCTGCTACTTAGTCGATCATGGCTTTTACTGCGCCGTCTTTTATGCTTAGAACGACTTCTAGATCGATCCTTGTGTCGCTCGTGGCTTCGGCTTCTGCTACGACTTCTTCTCGATTCCTTTTTCTTTGCCGTAGATGATAATGTAGCGGTCGACGAAGCAGATGTAGTTGCAGTACCGGCGGGAGCAGCATTTGATCCGGAAAGAGTCGAACTGGTTATGGGTCCACTTCCGTACAGTCCAGTCGAATACTTTCCGTGGAAGTCGTAATCCTTACGATAGTTATCCTTTGACGGAGAAAGTGTACTGTCCACTTCGCTGGTGCTGCTAACAGTCGAATTGTTCAAAACCGTCACGACATCTTCAACCGAGGTGTGCGGATCCAGCTGCAGTCGATTGTCTCGTTTCCCTTCAATCACCTCTTCTCCTTTGTGTGTTTTGAGGACATAACTTTTGGCGCATGCCAGCAAATCCAGCTCCGATTTCTTTATCATCTCTAGTTGATGTTTATTCTCATTCTCGCGCCATTGAGCCAGTTCCTGACTTGCGAGCTCCTCCGGTGTCATGCGTACCTGTTGAAGAGAAGATACAGGAGAAAAATTAGCTTGTAAAAATCAATAAAATCTCTACTGATCCAATGAAAATCGTGTATATTTCGCTAATTCGTCAATAGTCAACTGCGGAACAAAGTCATCAAGACAAACCCCAACATCTCAGACCGCTTGGGTTTCAACTAAAAAATCAAATAGAAAAACAAATAAAATAATTCTGTAAAATTCAGCATTTCATCCGATTGTTATTGACCTTTCAGGGTATTGAATGAACTGCGTAAACTAAGCCATCTTTATTTTACTTTCCAAATCCGAACGCCCTTAGGGGCTATTCATAAATCACGTAGACTTTTCTGGGGGAGGGGGGTAGTTTGACCAAAGTCTACGCTCCATACAAAATTTCAAAAAAATGTATGAAGAAAAGTCTAAGAGGGGGGAGGGGTGGTCTGAGATTTTCAAAAATGAGTCTACGTGGTTTATGAACAGGCCACTTATGCCTTAACACCAGGTTTTGTACGACATGAGAATCGAGTTTAATTTTTTGTTTGCATAGTTACCTATATTTTCTACATTTCTTTAAATATTATTAGCTTTGGCTAATAATATTTAAAGAAATGTAGAAAATATAGGTATATAGGTAATATAGGTCCTAGGCCCAAGGGCATTTACCAAAATCCGCGGTCAGAAAATCCAACGTCTAACGTATGCATTAAAAATATGGGCTAATACTAAACTACAAAAAAAACCACAAAAGATCAATAGAATTTGGTTCCTTAAATCCTACGTTTATAACGCCTTCTACAAAAATTCTTCGACGCCCTGCCGGGTGGCCTTACAGCAATTGGGCGGAACCTTGCCATGGCCGATAAAAATATGAATGCCGTCATTTTTTTTTTTTTAGCTCTTTCGTGACCTTAGCGATCAGTTGTTCTCCGTTTTTGCCATGAAATTATTGGAGTTGTTCCTCCGTTTGAGATTCGCCCAAAAATTTTCTATCGGTTGCAGCGGGGACGTTGGCAGGGTTGGCTCTCTTTGTTATAACGTTTATCTTCAGCCGGTCCATCTCCAGTGATTTCTTGGTATATTGGGCCTAGACCAGGTCCGGCCAAAAGACCATACTCCGGCAGGCACTGCGTACTGTATATCTTCCAGTTCACCGCCAGCCACAAAGGATAGAACGGTCGTTTGGACATTCCGTTCTCCCTGATCATCAGCCACAGAAGGACCTTCTTCGGGAACTTGGAGTGAGAGATATATTTGACGTCAACGCTAACATCGTTAGTTGGGGACGTAAATTACCTGGTCTCCTGCCAGTCGTTACCATCCAGCGTCAAGAAGGTTCCGTCAATCTATTCTGACCACGACGTCGCGGTTCAAGGACTTTTTTTTCACCAGCACCTTCAGCCGCTCCTTCTGGGTGTTTGCCGGCTGCTAATACTGACGTTTATGAATAACAATGTCCATCTTGACCATGTTTTTCATCATCATTTGGCCGGTTCCCCCAGCTTGGCCCAGTTTACTACACCGCCGAACTTGATTATCTGGCCGGGATTGGACTTCCGGTCGCCTTCGTTACCGGCCCAATCCGCATCAACGAAGCAGTCGGGACGTTCTGTTCCACCACCTAGGTGTAGACGGAAGTCCTTGGTCCCTTTTAGGTACCTCAGTATGCGCTTGGCCAGTCACGATCAGTCGGATTCGACACTTTTCTACAGAGCAGCGAAATCCGGCCTAGTTTTGGCAGCGACATATAACAAACTGCACACCAGCGAACGATAGGACGTGTTCGTTGGCAGAGCTGTGTCCTCCTTTTGTTTTATGTAGCCGGGGTTAAGGGGTATCTTCGAGAACTTGGCATCCTCATGTCCGAACCCGAGTAGCTTCTCGATATAGGTCATTTGGTCCATGGTGTAGTGTCCGTTGACTTTATCGATGTGGATGCCGAGAAATTGACGAAGATCTCCCAGAGTAGACAGCTTCAAATCCGAATCCGCAATCTGAATGTTCTCAAACTCCTCTTCCGTGTAGCAGAAGATATTTTTTTTTCTTTCTTTATTAGGGTGACTTTTAGCCTCCTGGGCTAGTTCGTCACCATAAGACATCCTACCGTTTTTTGGCCTTTTCTACACAAAGGCATGAGTCCGCCTTGCCAGGTTCAAGTCCCAATGCTGTCGATTTTGCTGTTCCAAACCCGTGCTGTTTTAACTGTTTTAAGCCAGTGTTCAACCGACACACCAAATTGCTGTCCGATTGAAATCCGGGAGGCTGTTTCATGAAGATGTATTCATTGAGGTCCGCGTAGAGGTACACAGTTTGAAAGAAAAATTTAATTTTCTGCGTTATCTAATGCACATGAAGGGAATGCTAGTTTTGGCAAATTAATGGGATCTTTCGAATAAATTTAAGCCAGATATCGCAGGAAGCAGGTCTGTTGTATAGAAGATTGCCAATATTTTTGTACTATATGCTGTATGAAAGATCGTTGTTTACGCTTGCTTTGACTTGAAATTAAACGACGGGAAATTTTACGCGTCTGTTAAAATTTATTATTTTTTTCTGAGTAGGCACACCTGTACATCAAGGTTTTACCATCATTTCCTCTCGACCCTGTTGTGATACGCGCTCAATTTATATAAGCCTAACAGACCCGCGATCGTTAGCAGCGTTCGGAGAGTTGTTTGCTTGGCCACAAATGCGAACACTTCGTTGTAGTCCTTGCCATACCACTGCGAGGACCATTGTGCGACCAACCTGGTCTTGTATTGCACCACTTGACCGCTTTCGTCCTCCTTATTTTTGTAGGTCCATTTACAGCCTATCGCTTGTCTTCCGGGGGCAACTGTACCAGTTCCCAGGTCTGGTTCTCTACGAGAGAATAAATCTCCTCTTTCATCGCCTCCTGCCAAGCGACATTCTCAGTACATTGGAGTGCTTCTGGGTACGTTCGTGGCTCGTTATCGGAATGCTTAGTGATACTGATTACCTCGTTGACTCGCACCGGCGGTATTCCCTTTGTAACGCATTCGGATCTTCCTGGTTCACTTTCACGATTAACCGATTCGCTGATAGCTTCAATGCCGTGAACTCGTTGTCACTGAATCCTTCGAAGTCCGCTTCCCAAAACTGGGCGGAACGAAAGGCTTCATCCTCTTCTTCCGCTTCCATTTTATAACAACGGTCATTTTCACTTGTTGGGCACTCAGGTTCTTCTTCTGGCACTCGTTCTTTGGTAACTGGATCACATTTCTTCAGGATCGTATCGAATAATATTGTCTACTCGTGAGGGGCAACCGCCGGTTTCACGAATGGCTTTATCATCGGGTCACTAACCTTAGCAGACATATTCGGTGCACTTTCAATAAGGTCTGTATCCACATTACACACCGGACACCTTCAAATCATTGTAACTTTTGAAATATTGCACGTAGGAATGAAAAATTTCAATGTGGCTGAGAGTCTATGATGAAAAAGACTATGATTGATGTTTACATTTCATGTTTAGTATTCAAGATGGCGACGAAAGAAAAACAAGTGCGCGAGCGAATTTTGTACGGGCGTACGGCAAATCCTGACTTGTCAATACGGGACCTTGCAAAAACATTGGATTTGCCTAAATCCACTGTTCACGATGTGCTCAAATCATTTTCGGAACGTTTGACGGTGGAGAGGAAGCCGAGAAGTGACAAAAACATTGGACGCGCTGATCCTGTCATGGACCGAAAGGTGAAAAGGATATTAACGAAAAACCCAAATCTCTCCATTCGAACGGTGGCTCGTAAAATAGGGATGTCGCCTGGTTTTGTCCAAAATTCAAAACAACGTTTGGGACTTAAGTCGTATAAAGTAAAAACAGTTCCAAATCGCAACGACAAACAGAACTTGGCAGCAACATCACGGGCTCGACGTTTGTACTGCGAATATTTGACGAAGTTTTCATGCGTTGTTATGGACGATGAAACTTATGTCCTGGAGGATTTCAAGCAGCTTCCAGGGCTGACTTTTTATTCTGCTATGGCCAGAAATGCTACAGCTGAGCATTTCAGAACGAAGAAGGCATCGAAATTTCCCAAAAAATAGATTGTGTGGCAAGCAATTTGCACATGTGGCAAAAAGAGTAAATCTTTTGTCACTACAGGCACAATCAACAAGGAGATCTATCAGAAAGAGTGTTTGCAGAAGCGATTGCTACACTTCATCAAAAGTCACAAAGAAAAACCTTTGTTCTGGCCCAATTTGGCATCATGCCACTATGCTAAAACTGTGATGGAGTGGTACCAAGCAAATCAAGTGAACATTGTACCAAAAACCTCAAACCCGCAAAATTGCCCAGAGCTACGACCAATCGAGAGATATTGGGCTCTGATGAAGCGGAAGCTTTTTGGAAAGAAGCAAGGAATCAAAGACATCAAACACTTCCAGCAAATTTGGACAAAGACGGAACCTACGATTTCTGAAGTGTCTGTACAAACCCTAATGGACGGAGTTAAGCGCAAAGTTCGAAAATTTTATGCAAATACCGAATAACTATGTTTTGTCTTCACGAATTGTTAAAACACATCCCATGAATCTGAAATAAACAACTACGACGGAAATACAATGCGAAATTTATGTTTTATTCATGTTTTGAGGTGTCCGGATTATTGCGGATACAGACTTTAAACAGAACGTCACGGCTCACGATCACTTTCATCGTAGCTCTGTCCAGGAATCGGTAGGCCATGTGTTCCGGCGAATAACCTACAAAGATGAGCTCCTTCGCAGTAGTAGTGAGCTTTTTCCGCTTAACTTTCGGTAAATGAACCCACGCACTACATCCGGCTTGGTGCCATGCCATACTTCGAAGGGTGATGACTGCACGGCCTTCGTCGGAAGGATGTTCTTGAGATGTACGGCGGTATTCAGTTTCTCCGCCCAATCGCAGTGCGGAAGTGTAGCGTAGAACAAAAGGCACCGAGCCATCACGACGAGATAGCGGTTTTCACGTTCCGCCACTCCGTTGTGCTACGAGTAGTAACCCGCCGTGAACAGTAGTAGAATTCCCTCTTTTTGTAGAAATTACGCAGCTTTCTCCGGTGTATTCCCAATCCTTGATCCGACCGTATTGCCTTGGGTTTCCTGCCGAAGAGGTTCTGTTTGAGTTAGTAGGTACAGCGCGCAGTAGCGGCAGTAATCGTCTATCACGGTCCAGAAGTAACGATACCCGCTGACTGATGGCACTTCTCCCGGACCGCATACGTCAGTTTGTACACGACCTTCTCGAATTGTACGACCTTCTCGGATTGCTTTAGCTGGTACAGCCCGTGGTTTAGGTCAGCTACGACTACGTCGTTTTTCCGCCCACAAGCATCGAAGATCATTTCCGAATTCTTTTGCACTTTCCCTTGCACTGACAGTAAGTTCATGGCAAGATCAGGTGTGTAACGCTTATATTAATTTTTCGTGCCACACCCATGACCTTGCACTTTTGCTAACTTTTTATCGGCAAGTTTTATGTATTTAACGTCACAGGTTTTCAGCTCACTGAAGAAGCTTCGATCGGCAACTGTGTGGCTCGTCGCGCCGGAGTCCACAACCCATGGCTCAGAACCGAAAGAATTATCACACGCGCCTGCGACGAAAGCAAACGAAATACTGTCTTCATTCTTTTTGAGTTGCTGTTAGCCTTTAGGTTTCGCATTGCTGTCCGAACCACGACCGCGCTGCGGGCACTCGAACTGTTTGTGCCCTCCTTTTTGCACCGATGGTAAAGCAGAGGCTTCTTCTTGTTGTTGCGCCCGTGCATAGTGCTAACAGCTGATTAGCCACCTCGTCCAGCAGCTTCCGCTTTACAAGCTCCAGAGTGAGATCCGCGTCCGAGCGGCTCTCTAGAACCGTTGTCAGTGCGTCGTAGGAGCTCGTCAAACTCCTCAAAATCATGGCGACTTAGAGATTTTCTGCCAATTCCTGTCCTGCACTCTTCAGCCTCTCGAACAACTCCTCCATGGCAAAGAAATGTTCCGCCATCACGAAACGTTTACCGCAGAGCTGCATCATAAGCGAAACATCTGAGGTTAGAATTACATTTTGGTTGTGATTCTTGATCGCATCCCACGGATCAGCCCATGCTGGTTGTCCTCAATTAGCAAACCAATGGTGGCCCGAGCCTTGGCATTCAACGCATTCCCGGCGTCGTTGGTTTCTCCGTCCTTCTTAACGCCGGGTTCGACGCAACGCCACAAATCCTCTCGGATGAGGAGCGATGCCACCTTAAGCTTCTAAGCGGAATAATTGTTGTTATTCCACTTCTGTAAGCTAAAGCGATTGCCCTCCATTTCCACGCGTAAACTTTCGGAACTTCGCGAGAAACTGATCAAATTTCGCAAAAAACGACGAAATTGCAAAATGGCGTCGAAAGTTTCCTTCTGGTTTTATTTTTTTTAACTTAAAATTGTTTTAACTTACTAACTAGGTTAGTTTTGGAAAGCCGAAAAACTCGCGGCTTGATCGAGGTTAGGGATTACAATGATTCGGGTAGGAATGGGGAAGTAGGAATCTTAACGTTGGCTTTCAACAGCAGATTGGCGATGCTATATTGTTGCTGTATGTCTGGCGTAGATGTTGCATTGCGTTAAGCTGTAACGATACAATAGAAGCGGTATTACGGGGGAGAGGACGAGGTGGACATGTTAAAGCGACAGCTAAGAGAGGATCAAACGAATACATCTATTTGATTCAAGAACTTGTAAATTAGCCCCATATAGTCCAAGTCCAGCTTACCCAGCACATCTCTGATTTTTTCCTTCTCTGGTTTCCCTCGGGCCCGTAGGGATGCGCAAAGATCAGATCTGGCAATTTAGTAATAGAAAAGTTTCCTTATTCTTACAATCTCCATCTCGCCCAGGCCCATAACTTAATAAACATTAATAAAGTCTGTAAGAAACACGTTTGAACTGAAGCTTTATAGGTCGTAGAAAATAAATGTCCATTCGTTATTAGACTGTCAAACCTAACAGTAGTTATTACTTTCTACAGTAGTGGTCCAATAGGTTATGGGCCTATTGTTTCTGAAGATTGTTATAACTTGTTCCGGAGATACAAATATATCGAGTCCAGAAGGAGGTGATACCCAGCGAATTCCACAAGCCTCGCAGTCAGTTCATTTTTCAAGTCTTCCGACTGGCTGGTCGCGAAAACTGGTCGACATGGAAATTTGCTGTGGAAACCTTTCTTGAACTGGAGGAGCTGTACGAAGTAATGAAACCGAAACCCATTGAAGACGGAACGTATCCAGTAGTTGAAGCATCGAAAGATAGACGGACTGCACGTGTTTGGAATCGGAAGGTTGACTCGGTATTCAAAGCGATGGGATTTTTGCAATCCAAAGCTGATCCGTATCTGTATCTACGCAAGGGGAATGGAGTTTTCGAGTACATCCTCATCTACGTGGATGACATGGTAATCGTCACGCCGTCGGAACAAGAATTCAAGATTATATTTGTTGAACTGGAGAAGAACTTTGTGGTCAAGAATCTCGGAGAACTGCGTCATTTCTTGACCATCGAAGTGGAAAGATCGGAAAATGGTTTCATACTGAATCAAGAAGCATACATTCAGAAATTAACGAACCAACCTGGAACACGCGAAACCTTCGAAGATTCCCTTGGAGAATAGCTACCTACAACAGAAGGAGAGAAAACTATCATCAGTATCTCAGCTTAATTAGTGGTATCCTGTATGTAGCTGACCACTCAAGACCAGATATGTCCATACGTGTTTCGATATTGGCCCAGAAAGCATGCTGCCCAATCCAACAGGACTGGATCGAAGCAAAGAGAGTAATGAGGTATCTGCAATCCACAAGCAATCACAAGCTGTACCTGGGATCAACCACTGAAACACTGGAGATGTACGTTGATCCAATTCTGGTTGTCCGATTCGATTTGGTGGTTCTACCTCTTCTTACAAAACGTTGTTTAAAAAAAACTTCGTAATCGGAAGTCAGGAAGTTAGAATTCGTGGCAGCAAATTGTGCTCTGACGCTATCATTCTTTCCGGTTGTCCAACTTTTCCCCGAAAACACTTTCCCCGAATGTACAATTTCCCCGAAAAATTTAAACCCGAATGTACTGTTTCCCTGTATGTACCGTTTTCTCGAATTTCCTATAAATATAAGATGACGTTTTTGCATGGCATATTTCATTGACGTTCCCTATATAGTGTTCCGCTTTGAACGAAAGTATCAATTATAAAAATGACTTAAAAATTTCCCGGAAATGCCAGCTCTCTAATGTCTAATGTCGTGAAGGTAATAACCCCCTCTATCTGTTTCTGGTGCTATTTTGCTTGTAGGAACAAGCAGATCCCAATAAAATACGCTAGATGTCATAGTTTACATTCGTTACTTTCACGTGGTGTCCAATGGATACGTAATTTTCCACCGGATTCAGGTGAAAATCACCTGATATTCCACGTGAAAATATCGTGCCGATTATTTGAAGCTTGCGTCAATGAGACTCCTTTTTCATGAGCCGCCAGTACCAATGCCGCCCACATATGCCAACAAATAATCTTAACATATTCGACTGGGACTCACCAATTGTTTTGCTTCGATTCGCTTTTCGCTGATCTTTTGGAACAGCGACAGATTCTTCCGATCCTTGATGTTAAACACCAACGAACGGTACTTGGCCCGGTACTTTGCCCCAGTATCTTTGTTGAAAAGAGCGAACATCTCCTCCTCGATTTCTGCAGCAAATTTCTCACTCTCCTCATCGGTGAGTCTTGCTGCATCTCTATCGGTCATCTCTGACGTCCTTTGGGCGAGATGCTCCTGGAAATGGTTACTGTTGTTAATATATTTTCGAAGCAATTAGCGACTAGATTTGCTAACCTTTAGAGTCTTCTTGACAGTGACTCGAATGTTTTCTCCGGCAGGTGCAGCAAGTTGCTTGGGCGTTATTTTCGGTTCCGATGAAACTTTTCTCTGATGCTTGCTACCAGGCTCACCGCTGCTAGCAGAATTGGGGGTACTACTAGCAGATGAGTGAGGTGACCCTTTTGATGTGACCGTGGCTGACTTGGTGCTGGGGGTCAGAACCTTGGAAGTGGGTGTACCAACAGAAATTCTTGAAAAAGTTTTCATTGGTGGCTTAGAATGTTGACCGTGTGGTTGTCTGGCAGGAGATGCCAGGGTTATTTTCTTCTGGTCGGTTATTTTGATCTGTGATTGAACTTTGGAACTACCAGGCTGTCCTACTGTAGGACTTGGCCTAGCAGCGGTGGGAACTGCAGACGATTTGTTACGCGCTTCCATTGCCATCTGTTTCTTGCGTACTTCAGCTTGCTTAGCAAGAATTATGGCCGCCTGAGGACTTCCCGGTGGAACGACTTCGAAGGTAGGATTACTCAAAAGCCACGCTTTAAGATTCTCTGCTGTGGGTAAGTTTTCGCCGGTGCGACAACGGCCAGTTTTTCGCTCCATGACAATTATCTGAAACATATCATTGGGCATTAACTGGGATCGTAATAGATGGTCTTTTTCATACTTACCGGACCAGCTTTGGCAGTTTCTTTAGGCAAAGCTAAGGTTTCATGTTTCTTAACATTGTGTTCATTTTGTTTATCTTTGGTCGCCGGTGAACAACTGCCCCGTTCAGGAGAAGTGGCCGTAGAAGAAAGTGGCGTCGTTGTGGCGACTGAGCTGTTTGCCATTCCAGCATGTTTCCGAATGCACTCGTCACTGCAGTAGACGGAATTCGTCCTCGACGGTTTGCTACAAACGACACAGCCTGCCATCGAGAGAGCAACGACCTTTGGTGGAGTAGTCGGTGTGGCTGGTAAAGTTCCTCCGTAGCTTGAACTGCTGATACTGCTCGATACTAGAAATTCCGTCATTTTTGGTTGCTATAAAGTAGAAATGAGGAAAATTGTTGGAAGGAGATAATAGCGAACTTGTGATTAAATTCTACTGAAGCTGAAGCAGAAAACTTCCAACATTCAAAAACGAACTAAATGGTTAGGTTATTAAATAACTTGGTTAGCATTCAGTGTAACTCTGTTCTTACCAGTTTTTCCTGCTTCTTCTTCGAGCAGTTGGGACAACTCCATTCGACGCCGTCCTCTTCCATTTGTTGACCCATGGCTTTGGTGATGTTGACGCACTTTCCATGGAACCATTCTTCGCAAGTGTCGCAGCAGATCATGAAACGGTTGTTGTGGGGCTGCATGCAAATGCACCATAGTCTATAATTGAGGGCAAACGAATATAATTACACATTCGACCGTGATGACAGTTGCGATCAACCTACCTATCTGGATCGTCTTCTGAATTCAAGCTTTCATCCGATTCAACGTCGTCGTCGACAAAAGATGCTGCAGCCGTAGCGATTGGCACCGTACTCTGCCGCTTTCCACGACCTGATGTAGATGACGATTCCGAGGTTCTTCTGCTGGAGGTGCCACTTCTGTTGCCTTTGCTCCGTGATTCATCAATCATCAAGTTTCCCGATCCGTCATCGTACGATACAGCGCCTGTGCTGACCTTTATCGATTGTTTTAAAGATTTCGAATGATGAGCGGCAGGTGACGGTGTAGAACTCACAGAAGGAGCTATCGTGGTGTGAGGCACAGCTGACACCGGAGTGGTTGATGTACTGGAACTGGATCCAGCTTGAGCACGACGTTTCGCAGATCTAGTGGCAGGTGCTTCGATTGGTGGTAAAGTGATTATTCGGCCGTCACTTCGTCGGATCTGAATAGCTTCCTTTCTGGGCATCAATTGTTCTTTAACTGTCATCGTAGGTAGCGACTCTGGGTTCGTAGACGTCAGAGTGCTATGGGCTGAAGTTGAAGGCTGCATTTGCTGCCCTATTGAAATTTGATTCATTGCAGAACTCGACGGGGCAGGTATAGGCGCTATAGATGCTGCTACTGGATTGTTATTTCCTATGACTCCCAGAACTTGTTTATCGAGAATTTCCTGCAGCTCTTTGTGCTCAGCAAGTTCGGCGACGTGTTGAAGGAGATCTTCCGGAAGACCGTCGTCGTTGGAGCCGAGGGCAGCTAGAATACTGTTGTCTGTAATAGGAAGAACAGGCTCCTGAACACCACCAGGAGGGAGGTTATTTTCCAACATTTTCACAATATCCTCCGTCATGGTGGGTTGCTGTAACGGAAGTTTTGGATCCGGATGGTTCAGTTCTTGCTGAACAATCGAATCAATGAGATCTAATCGTTTGTCGTGCTCTTCGGAAGCACTCGTGTGGGTTTGAATTGAAATATGAGCCGATAGTTTTTGCGGTCCTCTCACTACAGCTGGTGAAAGCAACACAAAGCCTCGAGCATTATTTGAAGTGCTAGGTGTAATCACTGGTGTTGTTGATGCCATTCCAGCTTGCTGACTATGGCGACCTGAGCCAACCTTTTTGATGATGTCCGGTGTGGAGAACAGTGATGTCATGTCACTGAATAGAGCCTCAACATGCGCTGATTTAGGGGGTTTTTTGTTGTCTTTTTTAGCTAGGGTCACCAATGTCACTGGGGAGGAAGTGGGGGCAGTAATCGCGGTAACAGCAGCAGTAATCGGTGCATTTTCAACTGCTATTTGAGCTGGAGATGCTGATCCTGATATGTGTGATTGTAAATTTCGCTTAGGACCATACGTTCTCGGAATACCAGTTTTATTAAGCATAGAAATCGGCGTTTTGGGTTCAGATTTTTTAGGCGTTTTAGATTTCTTTTTGTTGGCTTCATGTGATTCTTCCTTCTTTGAAACACTTTTCGGAGTTTTATGATGAGAACTAGACTTTCGCTTCTTTGGCGTCTTTCCAGTTATGCTGAAGTCTAAATCGCTATCATTGTCGTTATCTTCCGGATAAGAGCTCTCCGCTGAATAATCTGAATCTGAGTCTTCGAGAATGCTTTGTAAATCTTCAGCATCATTTATTATCTCTCTAACAGATTTTCTCCTTCGAGATGTATGGGCCGGCGTTGAAGGTACTGTTTTACTAGTGGATCTTTTTCTGCCACTAGTTCCTTCATCTGGTGCTTGCTGGGTAGTATGTGTATTACCTATAGCATCACCGGGTCGAGTTTCGATCGGAGAGTCTAAATCCTCGTAAAATTGCCGTGGTGGTAGTTTCTGACTTGGAGACGTCAACGGAGTATAACAATGATCATTGGCAATAACGTATCGTTGAAATTCATAATCGATTCTAGTCTCCACAATAAGTGGTTTTCGCAATCCGGCCAATGTAAGCACTTCTTCCGCAAACTTTTTCGCTTCTTCTGGTGGGTAGAATCCCTCTACCATCATACTAACATGTGGAGCTTCTCCGTCGTCTAGCATGACGTCCTCTTTCTTGCCAGTTAGAGGTTTATTACTTCTACGCGTGGTCACTCCACTTGGACCTGCCGTCGATGTATTTGTGGAAGTTTCATTTTTGGAAACACCACTTGAAGGAGCGGCATTTGATGAATCCGGTGAATCTCCCGAGCCACTATCACTTGATCCTGTGCCAGTTTCCAGCTCCTGTTGAAGTTTCTGCTCCTGCAACAAACGACGTTCCTCTTCTATTTCTGCCTCAATGCTAGGCGTTGGAGATGTTATACGAACAACGCTAACTGAAGTATCGTTGGTTTCATTTGCTAGAAGGAAAAGAAGACATATTTTAATATCACGTTCAAAACTGTGCAGAATATGTTACTGAAATCCATTGAAACCATTGAAACGCTCTGCAAACTACCAGCACTATTAAAACCAAAACAAAAAAAGCGGCAACCTCGCATTCGATAGTGTATTCGAACCGAACCGAAGAAAGCAAAACATAAAAATAAACGAAAAAAGAAGCGCGCAAATATCGCAGCATAATATCGTCGATTTTTGTGTTTTGTTTTTTACAAGCGCACCCACAACACTTCGCGCAACCGGCTAAGCTATTCGCTGATATTCGCAATCACACCAATTGAATCAAGAATACTTAATTAACCTCACGCCCGCTGTTTGCAAGATTTTACTTACCTAGCAAACTGTGCAAAGTTTTTTGATCGACATGCACACTTCCGTCCTTTCCAACAACGATCACAAGATTGGAATCGATCTTCAGATTCTCATCAACCGACGATTCATGTAACAGCCCAGGATCGCCTGATACTTCCGCTCCCGCCGTTTCCCCTTCAACGTTCAAAATCCCTTCCTCATCCCGACTTGAATTTGGGGACGGCGGATAAACCTTGAAAACCGAGCTGGACATTTTCCTTCGTTCACCTCGCACTATAATATTCTTTTCCTACACTGCCTAAAATTGTCAACAAAAACAAACCCACAACACTTCGCGCAATCGTCTCAAGTTTATCCGCGATTCCTTAATCGGCACTGACTACGATATCCGCGTTAAAATGTTCCATTTCCAGAATACAATTCGACCACACGCATTTGTCCTAGTGCCCTTAAATGTTGCTTCACTTCTGGCACCCGTTAAGCCTCCACCGCGCCAGTGTTCCGTTCGTCAGCTGCATTTCTTGCAACCAACTCGCAGTGGACGCCATCTTTCTCTGCCTGTGGCGGAGCTGTAAGGTCCCAAAAAAAAATAGGATTCACGCACCTTTTTCACACTTCAAACTAAGGTTTCCAGGCCGTATTCGACCAGCATCTGCTTCCGGATACGTTCGGTTTTGTTTAAAGCTAGATTTTGACACGTCAAAAGCATCTGAAATTGGGTTTTTAAGGCAGGGAAAATTGATTTTCTCTGGCGAAAAAAATTTGCGTGTTCAGTTCAACAAAATTCTTTTCTGCTATAAGAGGAACGCAGCAGAAAGTGAGTTTCAGTTTCCAGCGGCAGTATAATGCTATACTCTTTACTCTCGTTGGGGAAATATATATTATTCGGTGAAATATTAAGCTATCTCTTTTGTACTCACTTGTCACTGAGTAAAAAAGAGATGTGCGTTATTTGTTCGGTTATTTACAGGGACCTGGAAACCCTATCCTGCACGGTAGGAATCAAACACCCATTAATGGGTAAAATTTCACCCATTTTTCAATCCTGTACCCGGATAAAAATAACGATACAATTACAGTTTAATAATATACAATAACAACAAAATGTATTGCCGACCATGAATCTTACTGTTCATATATCAGACATATCAAAAATGCAAATTGTAATTACAATAGATCTACTATACATCCCAAATGCTAGAATTTTCAACAATTGTGCAACAATACAATTGATAATTCTTTATTAACTGCACCAGGAATTCTGTTCACGAAAAAAGTGACTATCTTATTTTATTGTTTCAATATACATGAACAATCAATTCCCCCTTCATTTTATTTTTGACTATGCTCATTGTTACAATAGATTCTATTGCGACATATGGAACATGTTGAATCAACTAATTTTAATCTTAGTTACGAACCATACCATCAATTCTGTTCAACATCACTATACTGTAATAGTCTATTGTATGGTCACAATACATTTGATTGTTAATCTATTATACTTTTTTAATCGGGTATGCTGCTGTCAAAAAATGAGTAAATGAAAAACATGAAAATGGGTAGTTCTCTTTCTGCTTTCGATTGGTACGGTTGATTGTTCGGCGAAGTAACCATCGAATATAGTGAGTGAGGAGGACCACTGATGTAATCATAGTATGCCAGCATGTTTAATTAGTTTAATAAAACATTCCATCTTCTACCGTCATACCAAGCGACGTATTTATTCAATTGTCCCATTAGGTTATGGGCCCAGACAGTTCCTAAGGAAACAGCTCTGTTTGGTGAAGCGAAAATTTTTTTTTTTTTTCAACGGTGAAGACATTCCTAATTCAAGAAAATGGATGGAAACAGAGACGGAGGCGGTGCCAGTGGACAAGGCAATGGCGAAGCAGAAAACGGAAGAGGTCAAGCAAATCCAGGACGAGTGCCAGGTGGTTCAGTTTCGTTACCCGTGAGAGAGATTCTACGCGGTTCGGAGAACTACAGCTCCTGGTCTTTCGCGACCAAGATGATCCTGATCAAGGAACGGACGTGGTGCGCAGTGAAGGAACAGCAGGAGGGCGACCCGGAGATAAGTGAAGAAATTTTCGATCAAGCTTTGGCCACGATATGTCTGAGCATCGACTCCAAAATCTACGGACTGGTGCGGGACGCCAAAACCGCAAAAGAAGCGTGGGATAACCTGCGTAATACTTACGAGCATAATGGTTCTACTCGGAAGATCGGACTGTTGAGAAGGCTAACGGGAATCCGGCTAGTCGGCGCAGAACGTGATGAAGAAATCATCTGCAAAACGGCGCAGGACTATGTGAACGAACTTTTCACGACCAGTCACCAGTTATCGGAGGTCGGTTTTAAAGTGGACGACAGTTGGCTGGCGAGTCTGCTGGGTCTACCGAAGCAGTATGAACCGATGATCCTGGGATTTGAGTCGTCGAGTATGAAGCTAACGGCGGACGTCATCAAGGCAAAAATCTTGCAGGATGTGAAGGTCAGTACCGCTGGCAAGTCTAGTGATGGCGCGTTCTTCAGTAACTCAAGACCGGAGAGGAAACCTACCGATAAATCGAGAGTGAAATGTTTCCGGTGCAAGAAGTCGGGACACTACTCGTCGCAATGTCAGAGTAAAGCCAGCGAGACGAAGGAAGTTCGAGAAGCCCGTGGGAAGCAAAGCGGTCATGTCGCATTCTTCGCGGCGTTCAATACAATGCCGTCGGCACAAGACGACGTCGAATGGATATTTGATTCCGGTGCAACAACGCATCTGTGCCGGAACAGGGAGCTTTTGCGAGATGCGGAGAACGTGTCGGCCAGTAGTGGCAAATAGCTCCAAAGCCGCCGTCATCGCCAAGGGTGCCGTCAATCTGGAAGCAGACATTGGAGGTACGTCTTATCAAATCACAATGACTAATGTTCTGTGTGTCCCAGATTTAGCGTTGAATCTGCTATCCGTGAGCAAGATGTGCCAGAATGGGTACCAGGTCACGTTCGACAAGGAATCGTGCAAAGTCGTCAGTCCGACGAAGGAGGTAGTAGCGGTTGGACAGCAGTCCGGTGGCCTTTACAAGCTGAAGTTGATCAAGGATCCGGCAGTCCATGTTGCACGAGAGCAAAGCAGTTTCGAACTTTGGCATCAGCGGATGGGGCACCTATCAACTAGCGGCATGAAGAGAGTCAGAAGCATGGTAACTGGAGTGCAGTTTGAAGAATCAAGTACTTTCCAATGTGTTCCGTGCATCCAAGGCAAGCACCAACGACAGCCATTCAAGGTGAAGGGCCACAGAACTGAACGCTTGCTAGAGTTAATCCATTCTGATCTCTGCGGACCAATGGAGACAACGTCGATAGGAGGACGTCGATATTTTCTAACGTTCATCGATGATGCTAGCAGGAAGGCGTTCGTCTATTTCCTGAGCTCCAAGGCAGATGTGCTAGAAGCGTTCGAGGATTTCAAGTCATATTCTGAGAATCAAACGGGCGAGCGAATAAAGAGAATCAGAACGGACAACGGCAAGGAATATGTGAATCGTGCGATGCGGCAGTATCTTCGTCGAGCTGGAATCCACCATGAAACTACGGTTCCGTATAACCCGGAGCAAAACGGTTTGGCCGAGCGGATGAACCGGACGTTGGTGGAACGCGCCAGAAGCATGTTGTTAGATGCCGGGCTTGAAAAGCGATTCTGGGCGGAAGCAGTAGCCACTGCTTCTTACGTCGTCAACCGTTCACCGACGAAAGGATTACCAGTCACTCCAGAGGAAAGATTCACGGGAAAGCGTCCAGATCTATCGCATCTTCATGTATTTGGCAGTAAGGTAATGGTGCACGTTCCCAAGGAAAAGCGCAGCAAGTGGGATGCGAAGTCTCAGCGATGTGTGTTCATGGGCTACAGTGAAAACTCCAAAGCGTACAGAGTGTACAATCCCAAAATAGACAACGTAGTAGTCAGTCGTGACGTGATATTTTTGAGCGAAGGCCAATTGATGCTGCGAGAAGCTGATCCTGTCGAACAAGAGGCACCTGTTAGAGATGGTTGTGCGGAATGAAATGGAGGCAGCAGAGGAACAGGTTGCAGATGGTGGGGAAAACGATCCTCAGGCGCAAGATGACGAACTCAGTGAATCCGATTCTGAAGAACAAGAAGACGCTGATGATACGCTGGTCGATCCTGATCTACAATCTGCTGCGCTCCCTCCACAAACAGAGGACCCACAACAGTTGGTAAGGCGCAGTGTGAGGGAGCGCGTAACCCCAGGCAAGTATCGAGATTTTCATTTGGGCTTCAGTATTATTCCTCATGAAACTTCCCAACATACACAGTCATACGATGTTCCCGGAGATGCAAGTGTCGAGCCACAGACGTTCCAGGAAGCGATTTCGAACGAGGAAAGCGATCGTTGGAAAGAAGCCATGGTTGAGGAATATCAAGCGTTGCTGAAGAACGAGACCTGGGAGCTCATCGATTTGCCTGAGGGAAGAAAAGCACTCCGCTGCAAATGGGTGTACAAGATCAAGACGAATCCTGATGGATCCACGGAACGCTATAAAGCTCGCTTGGTGATAAAGGGCTATTCCCAAGTCAAGGGCATCGATTACGAGGAGACTTACTCGCCCGTGGTCCGGTATGCTACAGTCCGG
The DNA here is from genome assembly GCA_024533555.2 of Aedes koreicus. NCBI lineage: Eukaryota > Metazoa > Arthropoda > Insecta > Diptera > Culicidae > Aedes > Aedes koreicus. The sequence continues at coordinate 614,675 of JAHHFK020003986.1, forward strand.
TACCTGATGTCGTTAGCTGCCAGAATGGATCTCAAGATACACCAGATGGATGCAGTAACAGCGTTCCTGCAAGGTGAGCTGAAAGAGGAAGATATATACATGGAGCAGCCGGAAGGATTCATCAACAGTAGAAGTTCGAAGAAAGTTTGCAAATTGAAGAAAGCCCTCTACGGACTGAAACAAGCCAGTCGAGTTTGGAACCAGAAGCTGGATGGAGAACTCAAGCGTTTTGGGCTGGAGCGATCGAAGTTTGACACGTGCGTCTACTTCAGAATCGAGGGCGAGAAGATTCTTATTGTGGCGGTATATGTCGACGATCTACTGGTGTTCTCCAACAACCAGCCATGGGTAAATGCTCTGAAGAAGCAGCTCACAACGAAGTTCCTGATGAAGGATCTCGGATTGGCCAACAAAGTCCTTGGAATCCGAGTCGAGCGAGGAGAAGATGCCGTGTATTTGGACCAGGAGCAGTATATTCAACAGCTGCTGGAACGCTTTAGCATGAGTGAGTGTGATCCAGTAGCAACCCCGGCAGATCACAACCAGAAGTTAACGAAGCAGATGAGCCCTAGCACCGAGGAAGAACGGAAGCAGATGCAGAATGTTCCATTCCGTGAGCTGGTAGGAGGTCTCCAGTTCCTGGCGCAATGCACGCGTCCGGACATTAGCTTCGCCGTTAATGCAGTAAGCCATTTCTGCAGTGATCCAGGCAAGCCGCACTGGATAGCAGCTAAACGAGTTTTGCGGTACCTGAAAGGGACGAAGGAGATGAAGCTTATCTACCGCAAGGAAGCAGATGACCGTTTCGTTGGATTCAGCGACGCAGATTGGGGCAACGACATCGAGACGAGGCGTTCCATCACTGGGTACGTATTCATGAAGTCCGGCGGACCGATTTCGTGGAATTGTCGGAGGCAATCTACAGTGGCTTTGTCGACAACGGAAGCGGAATACATGGCAGTATCTGCAGCAGCACAAGAAGCTATCTGGTGGCGAGGATTACGACATGAGTTATCCGGAGTTCCGGAGAAGATCACGATCTTCTGCGACAACAAGAGCGCGATCCATTTAGCTGAGAGGGAAGTTGGATACTCACCACGCAGCAAGCATATCGATATACGCCATCATTTTGTTCGAGAGAAGATTGAGGAGAACACGATCGAGTTGCAGCACGTTAGCAGTCAACAACAGGTCGCAGATCTTCTAACCAAGGCGATTCCGGCTCCCAAATTTGAAACTGAGAGACGAGTAATTGGAGTTGGACGGATTCTCGGTTAAGGGGGGATGTTGGCGAAGTAACCATCGAATACCACTGATGTAATCATAGTATGCCAGCATGTTTAATTAGTTTAATAAAACATTCCATCTTCTACCGTCATACCAGGCAGACGTATTTATTCAATTGTCCCATTAAAAGCAAGCGTAAACAAAATTGTTGTTGTTTTTATAAAATATTGCAATGTTTGGGTTTTCATGAAAAAAATCGAGAATAAAAAAATAGAAGAGGTTTTTTTTAGGGGGAAAAAAAAAAAAAAAAAATTATTTTGGGGGGGGGGGAAAAAAAACTTTCAATTGACATCACTTATCAAGCGTGTTTAGTTTCGTGGGGTTGTGGCTCGTCTCTGGATCCCAAGGTTCATAGTTCGAATCCCGGTTGCAATTTTTTTTTCTGCGAGGAACTTCTTTCCATTATCGTATGAAATTTGCAATAATATCTTCTGGCAAATTTCCATACGATATTCCTATGAATTCCTCTCGATTTGTTTGCTCAGTGCATGAAAGAGCCCATTAATTTATGCCAAATCGAGCATTCCTTTTATGAGCATTAGATAACGCAGAAAATTCAGTGTTTCTTTCAAGCTGTGAACATTTAGAAAAAGTTTATCAAGACCAACTGAACCGAATTTTAAGTTGTTGTCATAAAAATATTGATTTAACTTTTTGACAGCATATAGTTTCCGGTCAACCTTTGTTCATCTCCTCTGCAAAACCAATCCGAAAACTTTTCCCCCGAAATAAATTTTAAATTATCTCATTCGTCCTTTTTCATAATCCATCTAATTTTTCCCAGGAGAAATTACCAATCCCTTCAATACGAATGCAATTTGTCAAAACTTTTCCTTTGAAAATCCCCTGACAACTTTGTCCAACTTCAAAAGGGGGATCCTGCCCAGCTTAGCCAATAGCCGCCACCATCATTGTTCCTTCCATTATGTATCTTTATTATTAATGCGCAAATAATTTATTATTCCTGACCTTGGGGTTTTGCCTCCTGGTGTGAACGAAACCGGAAAGAACCCAACTCAGAACCAAACTCAATGGTTGGCATGTTTACTCATCGGAAAACACGTCATTGTTCATTGGCTGTCCATACGCTTATCGCCGCCAACGGCATTAAAATTCAGAGCCCCGAAAAGTTCTGCAACGTCGTCGTGATGAGCTCTTGCCCCCGGAGTGCCCAGGTCTGATGAGATAAGTTTGCAGTCTTTGTAATTGATTACGAAAGGACCTGCTGCTTTTGCTGCTAAGTTGCAGGTACGGGGAGTTTCATCTCCGCAGACCGTCATTAAAATTTAAATCCAATCTCTCGAATCAATGCCGTTCGACGGCTTTCCCCATCGTTTGTTGTTTTTGGAAAGTAAACAATCCAAGAGGATGTACTATTTGTTCAGGGTACGCGTGCTGTTGAATATTTTAGTCCTTTCGCCCGCTTCAAATGGATTCAATCGGACATTGTTTACAGCAGCACAGATGAATCGAAACAAAACGGAGATAATCGCGGGACATAATAATGGCAAGGGCCATCAATCTTCGAATAGAAACTCATTAATATTTCACTACTAGATAGAACGACTCTTACCTGCGAGAATGCCCGGCTGCGCGAAGAAGCTCGCAGTCCTGTCCTCATTCTTGGCGTTCATGATCAAGACACCGCTGCCGCTGTACGGGTTGTTGCTGTCGTGGCCGCCCTCCGTTGGCGGAATGCGGGGCGTGTAGATCTCCGGGTCCGATCCGTCCGGTACGTGTCCGTGCGTTACGCTGCCGCCCGATTTTCCGGTGTCGATTGGCACCACTGCACGAGGGACGTCGGGAAACGGGATTTGAAAAACGAAAGGAAGCTCGTTAGTGAAATTGTGCGGAGGATGGACAACTTTCAAAGCACGATTCTATAATGTAGGAACTAAACTTAGGGCATGCATGATTAGTACAATACAAACTAAACTAACTCTGAGATTAATGAGAAGGGATAATGAATACCACGGTTGAGTTGAATTTTACAAGCTTTACAACGGGGAAGGGTGGAAATTGCGTTTCGGTAGGGGCGTTCCCTGGTTCTGTGGACGTGTTTTTGCGACGACAATTGAATATTTATCATCAAATGTGTCAAAACGACGTCTCTGCTTTTGTAAACAAAGATTCAAACGTATAATTCTCGAAACCATCACCATCATATTACAGAGATATTATTTTTTGTGGTGGTGGTCCTGAATTGCGTAATAGTGCCTTAACCCTTAGGTTTCAAGAATTTTACGTTTGAATTTTTGTTCACCTATTTGTTTACAAAATCAGATACGTCGTTTTATAACATGCTTGGTAAACATTTGGCAGATGCTACAGATTGTATCGGATAAATTGGTACGTCCCTAGCAATGAGGTCTATACAGGTGGAGAAGAAGTGGTTAAGTTGTATTAGTGTAATGCAAAATACTGTCATTGTGTTCGTCAGGTGATGCACAGCCTGTTTTTTGTAAACATGAGTGACGTAGATCTCCAAAAACATCAATTTACAATAGCAGCAAATCACAAGGTGGAATGTTTATTTTCGGTAATTGGTGTAGTTTTTAAAAGATTTCGGCTGAAAAATGCCTTCTTGTGCACTAAAAGGATGCGGACAAAAACTAAACTTGCTTTGTTATCATTCGCTTGTTTTTGGAGTTTTACGTCACTACCCGAAATCATGGATTGTTTACTCATTTTTCGTTCCTAATACCGACATACACCATGCTCTTCGCCACCTGTATATACCTCATTGCGGCCCTAGCACGCTTCTAGTGGTGGGAATCGAAAATCTTTGACAGTGGTTTGTTTACACTTTTATAGAGGACAACTGGTGCAAGTTTGATCAAAGTAGTCGATTGCGTTCAGAGAGAAGGAAAAATATTGTGCACTAACACCTGGAAAATACAGAGTGGTCCAGTTCCAAGCTGGCTAAAGTGCTGAAGATGCCGAAAACAACCTACAAGGAAACCCTGACTGTAGAAAGGAATAAGCAGACCTACGAAAAAAAACTGAAACCAGGGATCGTCAGCTGCGCAGCAAGGTGTTGAGGTGCGTTAAGGCCAACCCCGGTCTTTCGATCCGAGGTCTGACCAGGAGGTACAACGCCAACTTTCAAACGGTGCGGAACTTTCTTGCCAGGGAAGAATACAAGCCGTGCAAAGCCAGTAAACATCCGAACCGGCACATGAAGTGGAATTCCGTGGCCAAAAAGCGAGCATAGCTCTTGTACGACCGTGTTTCGACGAAACACAAAGGCTGCACTTTGATCGATGAGGAAACATACGTCAAACTCGATTTTAAGCAGCTTCCCGGTCAAAAGTTTTACATCGCGACTGGACGTGGAGATGTGCCGGGAAGAAGATTCAAGTTCGCGTTTGCCGACAAGTTCACGAAAAAGGCCATGATTTGGTCAAGCGATTTGCAGTGGTGGCCTGAAAACGGAACCATTCGTCACATCCTCGACGAAGACATCTCAATTTTTCAACGAAGAATGCCGGAAAAGGCGTGTATTGCCGTTCATTCGCAAACATAGGGGTAAAGTCATCTTTTGGCCCGATGGAGTGGTATGCTGCCAACAAGATCGATTTTGTCCCCAAGCTAATGAATCCTCCGAATTGCCCGGAATTTCGACCAATCGAAAAATACTGGGCAATTTTAAAGCAGGGACTTCGACGAAGCGGCGAGGCGGGAGGCGGTCAAGGACATCCAGCAAATGCGGGCAAAATGGAAGAAATGCGCTGATTCTGTGTCCGTTTCCACTGTACGGGCGCTGATGGGCTCCATCAAGAGGAAAGTTGGAGATGTTGTTCGAACTGGAGAAAGGTAACCATCTAATGCTGTAACGTTGAAGTTTTTCATAAAAGTACTGTAAAGCATCCATTAATGGATTTTTTAAACTTATTGAATCACGAATTACAGGTCTTTTCGTGTTTGGTTTCGTCTTAGGTGCGTACGAATGTACTTTTAGTCAGCCTTTCGAAGGATATTGTTCCAGTGCTAGGTAGTTGCACGACGCCTAAGAGGAGCAAGGATGAATCCGAAGATTTCTGTGAAGGACTTACCGACCCCACTGACCAGTTGATACGTTGGTTTGAGCACTTCGAACAACTTCTGCAAGTTACGACGTCCAACCAACCATCAACATCTCGGCATGATCGGCCGCAGATGCGGCGCATCACTCGCGTCAACTCCGAGGCCCCATCATTGCAGGAGATCGAAGCAGCTATCGGAAGCATGAAATCCAATAAGGCTCCCGGAGTCACCGGAGACATTTCCGGCCGACTGGCTGCAAGGCGTCTAAGTCTAAGGTCCCTAAGAAGGGGGATCTAACTGTGTGCGACAATTGTCGAGGCATCATGTAACTGTGTATTGTTCTTAACGTCCTGTGCACAGTTAGCCTGAACCGGATTCAGGAGAAGATCGACACGAGTCAGGCGGCAGCAGGCCGGAAGATCTTGTGTGGACCATATTGTAACGCTCCGAATCATTCTGGAGCAGGTCAATGAATTCCAAAAGTCCCTCTATTTGGTATTCATTGACTACGAAAATGCGTTCGACAGACTCAACCACGAAAACTTGTGGGGCGTCCTGAGACGCAAAGGAGTCCCGGATAAAATCGTCAACATCATCGAAGCGCAGTACGAGGCTTTCACATGCAGAGTCCTGCATGACGGAGCCTTGTCCGACACCATACGGGTAGTCGCCGATGTGAGGCAAGGCTGTATATTATCACCGCTACTGTTCCTCACCGTAATCGACGAGATCATGGGAGATGCTATTGACCGTGTACCGAACCGTGGGCTGCTTTGGCAGCCTATCACGTTGTTATCACGTTGCTTTGTTAGCGCAACGGCGCTCTGATATGCAGAGCAAGCTCAACGACCTCGCCGAAAGCTCCTCTGCGGCGGGTCTCGCCATCAACGTCAACAAGACTAAATCGTTGGATGTCCACACGGACAATCCTTCCAATTTTACGGTAGCGGGGCAAGCAGTGGAGAAGGTCGATAGCTTTCAATATCTTGGCAGCCAGATAGCGTCAGACGGCAGAACCAAGAGCGACATAGGTGCACGAATCAAGAGGGCTTTTGCCAGTTTAAGAAACTACGTGGTGCGTATCAGCGGAGAATACTAAAAAGCTGCAGGTCTTCATCAACCGATGCCTGCGGTATGTAATTCGTGTCTGGTGGCCTCACAATTGGATCTCAAATGCTGAGCCCCATCGTCGATGCCAACAGAAACCGATATCAGTGGAAATTCGAGAACGAAAGTGGAGGTGGCTCGACCACACATGACGAAGGAGCGGAAACGAAATCTGCAAACAAGCGCTGGATTGGAACCCAGCAGGATATCGCAGCAGAGGCAGACCCAGGGGCTCGTGGCGTCGGAGCCTCAATAAGGAAATAAAGGAAGTCGATCAAAATCTGACCTGGGCCCAGGTCAAGGCTAAGGCGAGCAGCCGCCCAGGATGGAAATCTTTTACGCTGGCCCTATGCAACCCTAGGGATGGACAGGAGACATAAGTAAGTAAGTAAGCTAGGTAGTTGCAAGGATCTTCGTGGAAACCGAGGAAGTATATGGTGGCAGTATGCAGTAATTCACAAAGTAGTTGTGAATATTGTAGGGTGGAGAAATTGAGAAGATGTTCCTGTTTTGCTTTACCGAGGTAAAATGTAGACCAACCTTGTTACTAGTGCAGTTACTAGTCAAAGCTACCATTTTACCCGACTATGCCTATCTTTAAAACTACCATGAAATTTCAGTCAAATTAACTACGTTTATGGTAAAACCTTCAACATTTGTGGTATATTTGACAGACCTCATATTGGTCGATCTAATAGCAGGCGACGTAAAATCAAACGCATTTATAGTCAGCTGAAAATTGTTGGTGTTTGCGCTTAATTTAACCCTCGAAACCCTCTACTGCGGTTTTTATTTGCGGGTACTCAAAAGTGAGTAAAGATAGTTTGTAGTGGTAAAATGACAAACAATCAAAATCGGTATTGTCAAGTAGTAAAATTTAAGTTGATCGAACAAGAAAAGAACTAAAATCTGTTCGCTGTTCTGGTACGACGTTTAAACCGAATATGTGTGGAAAAACATCCTCAAAAGGTTTTCAAGACCAGACATGTTTGGTATTTCAGCATCACGACTTCTTTGCAACAAAGTTCTTATATTCTTGTCAAAGAAGATGTTTCGGGTGTAACTTGGGTTGTCACCGGCAGCTGCCACTTCAATACTGGCTCATTGACGCTCTGATCAGCTCCAAGGCTGCCGAGCGAATGAAGCACTTTGTGAAAGTGTACCCCTTATATTTCGTTCACTGCCGCATATGAGATCTCTTTTACTTACATTTGAAGTCTGTGATAGGACAAAATACTGTGCATTTAATAAATTTACTCTGCAAAACGTAATTATAAGACATCACCCCATGTTTGTGGTATTTTCAATAGTTTAATGTTGACAATCAATAGTTTTCAATATTGGAATCGACGCGTAGAAACATTTCCGATTGATTGGGGCAAATTTTTTGAAAATGTTTGGAGAAACGGCTGAGACATTAAAGCTCAAAACCTGACCACTATTCGTGACGGTTGCAATAGGTTTTTTTTTAATTGTACCCCAGTAAAGAAAACAAAAACGTAGTCCTACGTCAAAATTTCAACAAAAAAAAAAAACGTATTTTTTCGGGACAAAAATTTAAAATAATATCAGATCTCGCAGTTCCATATTCTTTAAAGTTATTTGGCATCTTAAAACAAATGTCGATTTTCGATTTCGAAACTCCTCAAACATCATTCTTAAAAACGTGTCTAAGCTTTGATCGATTAGAGGCACCCCTTTAGCATGTCCGATTGAGCTCAAATTTAGCATATGGTCATATTTTGGGGTAATGAAACTTCTAAGTAATTTAGTTTTTTGAAATGCGAAAATATCATTATCATTGCACAGTGGTCCAGAATGCGAATTTAGCTGGAAAGATACGTTTTCAGCCTAAGTTTGAAGTTTTGGAGCGAAATTGTCTTCTACAAAGTTGTTTCAAATAATGAGGCCCTTCTTTTAGTGTGAATGAAAACTAGGGTGGTCCTTGTTTGCAGAGAAATCGAAAATCTAACTTTTTTATTCGGAGAAATAAAGGTATATATTCTTCAAAAAAAATTATCCACCATTTTTCCAACAAATTTTTCTGTAGCTTATGAAATTACCAAATTAAAGCAATTGTTCCTACGTAGCCTAGGGTGACCCTATAAAAATCAGTTATTTTGTTCTAACTTTTTTATTTCAAATTTTTCAGCAAAGCTGTCCGCCCATTGATTCTAGAACAATAAAAGAAACATCTTTTGATGAACTGAAATCATCGCTATCGTATGTCAAACAAAAGTTATTATGGTTTTTGTAAAAAACCATGTTTTCAAATGTTGATCGCTCTTGTTGAGGCATACAAAAAAAAAATATTTCTCAACCGCTTGTTCAAACAAATTTGGAGAAGTTATTCAACTTTCTAGAAGAAAAAGTTGAACAACTTCTCCGAATAGCTATTCAGCATTGATGTTTGTCGGGTTAAAGTGTCCCTACAAACAAACAAGTTTTTTGCTGTAGCTTTATTATTTCAAATTTGCCAACAAAGTTGTATCCAAATGGTTTTAAGAACTTAAAAAGATGTAACCTTTGACTTATAAATCTTGCCGATATATTTTACCGTTAGCGAGTAATTTACGATTTTCTTATAAAATTACGCCCTTTTGAAATGTGTTTTACTCAATTTAAAAAATAACCTAAAAAAAAAAAATATATTTCGCGTTTTTTTTTATTATATTTTAAAATATTAAAACCTTTTTAATGGGTTGGGAATTTTTTTTTTTTTCTTCAACAGGGGGGATCAACTTTTTAAAAAGGCTTTTTTTTTTAAAAAAAACAATAATTTTTTTTTTTTGAAAAAGGTTCAGTACATCAAAAGTTGTATCTTCTAAGATCTAAGTTGGTTCTAAGATCAATGGGCAGACAGCTTTGCTGAAAAATTTGAAATAAAAAAGTTAGAGCAAAATAACTGATTTGTATAGGGACACCCCAAGCTACGTAGGAAAAATTGCTCTAATTCGGTCATTTCAAAAGCTACAGAAAAATTTGCTCAATCAAAGTTGCTTAAAATTGTTTCATCTACAAAATTTTCGAAGAATATATGCCTTTATTTCTGCAAATAAAAAATTTAAATTTTCGATTTCTCTGAAAACAAGGACCACCCTAGTTTTCATTCAAACCAAAAGAAGGGCCTCTTTATTAGAAACAACTTTGTAGAAAACAATTTCGCTCCAAAACTTCAAACTTAGGCTGAAAACGTATCTTTCCAGCTAAATTCGCATTCTGGACCACTGTGCATTGGCACTCTACTGTACAATGAAGCAATTGAATGAGGCTGGGATTGACCGTCCATTCTCATTGTTCAAAGTTCAAGGATTCTAAAGATTAACGATCAATAACGGCGCCGGCCATGCCCTTGTTATTTTGAGAAAATTAAAAAAAAATTTTAGTGAAAATTTTTTTTTGGTTTTTGGGGGTGTTTTCTCTAGGGGGGGGGGGGGTGTTTTTTTAAGGTTGAGTTTTTGGTTTTGATAATTATTAAAAATTTATTTTGTTTTTTTTTTTTTTTTTGAATTTTTTTTTTTTTTATATTTTTGGTTAAATTGGTTTGGTTTTTAAAATATAAAATAATCCAAAACGAGCCGCAACTTTTTCAAAGCGAGTATCGTGAATTTCAGGACGATAACCAGCCAGTGGTGGTAAATGTATATTTTTCCCAAAACAGTCGCCTGCTGCGAAACGTTGCACAGTGGGCAAAAATGAACCCAAAATCCCATTAATTTAGACGGCGCATGGTAGGAGTCCTAAGAATCAGCTTATCTTATGGGAAAAAATGCGGGGAATGAAATGGTGTTGGTCTCATTTAGAGTTGACTACATTAAGTGTCCCATTTTGCCAGTTTCTCCCCTTATTTTGGATGCACACTAAAATTATAGCCCAAAAATTCAACTCGGTGCTACTATATTGAACCCAAGTGCACCGTAAATTTGCAAAACTAGCTGGAGAACTGAATGGAACAAATTTTACGGTGATCGGATGCCAGGAAGTGGTCCATTTTACCCAATTTCCCCTCATACATGAATAAACTCATATATCATGTGGTTCTGACGATTGGCGTCAGTAATATTACTCTCACTTGCACTATACTTCTGTATAAATGTCCGAAAGATCGAATGGTAATGGTCTCGTTTAGGGTTGACCTCAGGAAATGGTACGTTTTACCCAATTTCCCCTCCTGAAGACAATGATGCGGCTATCTTTGGCGTGGTCAGATCCAAAGATGTCGCATCTGGAAGCAAACTCCAAGTGCATATCCAGAAATCGATCTGCCGAGGATGACTTTTCTAAGCAGCTGGGATATTACTACGTATATAATAAAGCGACCGTAGATAATGCTGAAGACAACTATACAGATTCTGATGGAAGCGAAGACAATGATACGTTGTAGAGTAAACTTTTGCAGTCGATGTCCATTTGAATAAAAAAAATTTCATACTGTATCTTAGGGATGAGATGAAAAATCGTCGAATGAATCTAAAATGACAATCTTTTAAACCACATGGTATATGAGTTTTTTTTTTCAAGTTTGAGGGGACTACAGTGCAAGTGAGATTAATATTGCTGGCGCCGATCTTCAAAACCGCATGGTATATGAGTTTAGCAAGCTATGAGGAGAAATCGGGTAAAATGGACCATTTTCTGAGGTCAACCGTACACGAGACCATCACAATTCAATGCTCCGGGCATTTTTACATAAGTACAGTGCAAGTGAGAGTAATATATCTTCAGAACCACATGATATATGAGTTTATACATGTATGAGGGAAAATCGGGTAAAATGGACCACTTTCTGGCATCCGATCCAAGTAAAATTTGTTCCATTCAGTTCTCTAGCTAGTTTTGCAAAATATCGGAGCACTTGGGTTCAATATAGTAGCACCGAGTTGAATTTTTGGGCAATAATTTGAGTGTGCTTCCAAAATGAGGGGAGAAACGGGCAAAATGGGACACTTACTGTGGTCAACACTAAATGAGACCAACACCATTTGATTGCTCGCATATTCCCATAATAGAAGCTGTTTCTTAGAACTTCTACCCTGCACCGTCTAAATTAATGGGATTTTGGATCCATTTCGCCCACTGTGCGTTGGGGCACGCATACTACCCTTATAAAAATCACATTGAAAATACGATAGAATCTATAGCAAAACTACAGTGAAATCAATGGTTGATACTATAGATTCTATTGCTTTCAACTATACGATAATAATTAAAATTATTGTTTTCCACTTTAGAACTCTTTAGTGGATGGCATTTAATCAATAGAAATGGACGGTTTTTAACGTTTGCATTTAAAAAAATGGACTTTTTTTCGGATGGTGATAAAAAAAAAGCTAAGACAGTTAATTGCTTTTGATAAATTTCCCATGGAAGGTAATTATCTAAGCTTACTTGCAAAAAAATCTACGCCCTTGCGAGTAGCCTTCCGGCAGTTAACCGGAACATTCGCCACGGCGGACGAAAACATGAGTGTAGGCATGTTTTTGAGTTCTTTCTTCGTTTTATTTATCAATTCCTCCTCAGATTTCGCGACAAAATTGTTGGAGTAGATCTTACGCTTCAGGTTGGCCCAGAAATTCTCGATGGGACTCAGCTGGGGGACGTTGGGTGGGTTCGCCGACTTGGGTACCATATCGATATTCAGCCGCTCCATCTCCTCCAACGATCGCTTCGAGTAGTGGGCCGTCGCCAGATCCGGCCAGAACACCGCGTCTTCGCCCTTATGGTATTTCTTGATGAACGACGCAACTTCCGGCAGGCATTTCGTACTATAAATTTCCCCGTTCACGGCCAGTCCGGAGCGAAAGAAGAGCGGCTTTGACATCTTCTTCTCGCTGATTGTCAGCCACAGCAGTACCTTCTTGGGGAACTTGGTGTGTGGAATGGAATTCACCTCGGAGCTCACTTCCTTCGTGGGGGAAGGAAAATACGAAGTGCCCTGCCAGTCGTTGCCATCCAGGATGAGATAGGTCTCGTCGTCCATCACCACCGCCACGTCGCAATTCGCCGGGAAAATCGAGTTGACCATCTTATACAGCCGCTGCCGCTGCGTCATTGCCTGCAGCTCCGAAACCAGTGGACGAGACTTCTGCTTCCTGACATGTATGTTCATGTTCGCCAGGTACTTTTTCACTGTTTGACTGGTTGAACCGACCTCCCGGCCAAGCGCACGCAGCGATGTAGCCACTTTTCCCTCGGTCTTCCTTTGGAGCTTCTTGTCGCTCAGGGTTGTCGGCCGTCCGGAACCGGGATGCTCTGATTGTTGTCTGAAAGTGCCAAGATGTTGTAGATACCGGAACGGGCGTATGCGGCGTCCACAAAATGCCGCACGATGTCCGTTTTCGACGCGGCGGGATGCAGTTCTTTGAACGCGCACACTTCTGAACGAAGTTGCTTCACTGTTTTTGCCATCACGGTTAGAGTTCGACTGTTAGAGCTGTCAAATTTTGTCTGCTGACTCATGGGTTACTATGGTTGATGCTGCATGGGTAGTTTCGTCAGTGCGGGTGAAGGTAAACCATGAAAAATTTTTGTCAATTTTTTTTAATGCAAACGTTATGTATCTTAACAATTAAAAATTTCATTTTTTCTCGAATAATTTCAAACGAAAATCATTGATTTTATTGTTTTGTTTTATTATCAAAGGGTGGACAACAATAGACTTTACTGTCTATATATTATGGTGGCAGTAGAGTCATTTTAGTGGAACAAAAATGTGTACCGTTTAAAATCCGCACACACTCAAATTGCTCTTACTTTTGATCCGATGGGTAAAATTAATTGAATTTTGCGTAGACATAGTTTAACGTGTATTGTTTACACTATGTGAGTTTATTTCATCAGGTGCGCAAAAGTTTTCAAAATGACGACGAATGAACAGGGCGTGCGCGAAAAAGTTTTGCACGAGTACTTTGAGAATAAGGATCTGACGCATTGTGCCACCGGAAAAAAGTTGCGAATCAATATCATAAAACGGTTCGAAGGACGTCTGATTGTTGATCAGAAGCGACGATCCGGAAAAAAAGCCGCCAGGTCAACGAGAACGAACCCAAACGCGTGGTTGGGGCCTTTAAACGGAAACCGAACGCTTCAGTTCGATACGTGGCTAAAAATGTCCATGAGAGCAAGACTTTCTGGCAGAATACCAAAACTCGAGCTGGACTAAGTCCGTTTAAGGTTCAGAAGTCCCCAAACCGTGGCGAGAAACAGAATACGGCCGCAATAAGCCATGCTCGGAAGTTGACGAAATCACACTGATCACATGAGTGAAGGCGGACTTCAACCAGATTCCAGGACTGGTAATGTGACTGCCAAGGCTAAGTGTGATGTTCCCGAGAACCTCCGGTCACAGAAGATGTCGAAGCTCGCCAAGAAGTTCTTAATTTGGCAAGCGATTTGTTCTTGCGGAAAGCGGAGTACACTTTTCGTTACCGCAAGCACCATGAATGGACGAGTGTATTTGGAAGAGGTCTCCAAAAGCGGCTTCTCCCTCTCTTGAAGACTCAGGACGGTCCGACGATCTTCGGACTTGGCATCATGCCATTAAACAAAGGACGTTCTAGAGTTGTATAAGGCTAATGATGTCGATTTCGTGCCGAAAGATCTGAACAACCCCCCACCCTCCGCCACCAAAACACTCCGGAACTGCGCCCAATTGTAGGCTTTTATGAAGGAGCACCTTCTAATACGACCTAAAATGGTGAATAATGTAGAAAAAATGAAGAAAGCATGGGTTAATAAAGGGCGAACACGAAATTATTGCGACACCGAAAATGTCATGCCAATTTTCTTATAATGTTTAGAATCAAACCAAAATTTTAGGGTAGTTTTATACATATATTTACTTCAAAAATCAAAAGAAAAGTTAATCGATGGAGCCTTGAGTGTAAAATTAAACGCATTTTTGCTTGATGCCCTCCATCAAAGTCTTTACAGTGTCATCCGGTACCAGTTTCTCAGTTTTTTTTTCCATTTTCTTAACATGTCCTTCTCGTCTTTGACTGTCTTCTTGCTCTTCCGAAGTGCCCGCTTCATCATTGCCCAGTACTGCTCCACCGGGCGCAGCTCCGGACAGTTTGGCGGATTCATGTCCGATGGAACAAAATGGACAGAATTGGTCTCATACCACTCCAGGACACTTTTAGAATAGTGGCATGATGCCAAATCTGGCCAAAATAGCGGAGCTTCGTCGTGCTGCTGCAAGAACGGCAAAAGGCGCTTCTCGAGGCACTCAGATTTGTAGATCTCGCCATTTACTGTGCCCTTTGTCACGACAGGCTCACTCCTCAGTCCGCAAGAGCAGATGGCCTGCCAAATGAGATATTTGGAGGCGAACTTCGACATTTTCTTCTTCTTAAATTTGTCGTCCACATAGAACTTGCTCTTGCCGGTGAAAAACTCCAACCCCGGAATTTGCTTAAAATCGGCTTTTATATACGTTTCGTCGTCCATCACACAGCAGCCATATTTTGTCAGCATCTTCTCGTAGAGCTTCCGTGCCCGAGTTTTAGCCGTCGATTGTTGCCGCTCATCGCGGTTTGGGAAGTTCTGTACCTTGTATGTATGTAGTCCAGCTCTCTTTTTGCATTCTGGACGTAGCTCTGGGACATGCCGATCTTTTTAGCCAAATCACGGCTTGAGACGTTGGGATTTGCTTTAATCATCCGCTTCACCTTTCCCTCCGTCTTTTTGTTCTCCGGTCCCGGTTTTCTTCCAGCTCCTTTGCCGTGGTCCAACGTCAACCGCTCCTGGAACCGCTTCAACACTCTGGAGACGGTTGAATGGTGAATGTTCAACATTTTTCCCAACTGCCGGTGCGACAGGCCAGGAAATTCCAGGTGTTTGGAAAGAATTTGTTCTCTCGACTCGCGTTGGTTCACCTCCATTTTCGTTGAATCGAAAAACACGACTTCGAGTTTGAAAGCATGTAAACAATACACATCAATGAGAAAGTGTGCAAAATTTGGTTGATTTTTACCCAATGGTAAAAAAGTTATGCCCTGTTGAATGTGTCGCAATAATTTCGTGTTCGCCCTTTATGCAAAAAAAAACTGTCCGTTCTGAGGTTGTTCAGAACCTTATGGCTGGGGCTAAGGGCAGGGTTCGCCCATTCGGATATAAAGACGAAATAAATTTAATGAATGATGTCAAAACTAACTTTAAATGTTTCTTTTTACTCCCTGAAAACTTGGTGATAATCGGATACAAACTCGAATTTTGAGAATGAATTTTGTGTGTGCGGATTTTGAACGGTACAGCCATTATACATAAACAGTATCGTTTCGTGTCCAACAACAAAATCAAATATAATTTTATGGTTTTTATTGTAATCGTATTGTATTTTTTTATTGGGGTAGTAACCGAAATCGTTATTAGGAACAGTTCAAATGAACACGAAGGATAGAAAACGGGAAAAGTAAAAAGTTGCCCTTTTCTGCCGCCATTTTCAAACAGTTTGGAAATTGCATATGACTGTATTTGACAGCTTGATTAACAACGCACTTATTTGGTAATCTTTGTGTTATGAGTATTAGTATCCGTTCTTATATTTTGACCCAATACAATAAATATCATATGCATGCAGTCAAAACTGTAAAAAAAATGTCATGACATTTTCTCCCAGGACAGTTTACATTTGAAAGTGTTCAATTTGGTCGTAATGCAAAATGTAAAATGTTATGGAAATGATTCGAAAATACAGTTTGTTTACCACCACTGAATATGACAGCCATTGTTGTCCTATTTTTTGCAAACACAATTTTAAATAATATAGAATTTCAACTGAAACAGAACATGTCTTTCACTGATTATTTTCGATCAACATTACTGCAATGCATACAATGTTTCCAAGGACACGACATTTTGTTTGCCAAACCAAAACCATTTCATGGCACAAATTTAGGTAGAACTCCCACTAAATCTGAAATTAGTTCCGTTGTTCTTGGAGAGGGAGATAAAATGCAAAATTGACACAACGTGAGCGCTGTGAGTGTGCTACCTAGTTCACCTCCGAAAGCAAGGAAGCAATTGGCACGCCCTTCCGAATGTCATTCAGTTTGGCACTCAAATTTCCGGAATGCCGGAGTCCCATCCGTGGATTCACGAAATCGATCGCCGCTGCTAGCGAGAACAATGAACTTTTCCCATAAATAGTAATAAAAGCGGGTAAACTTTTCGTCACTAATTAAGTGCCACCACCACAATGACTGTCAACTGAACTCGCAGAATGGCAAACGCAACATATAACATCCCGACCATTGTGTTCTAAAAATAAAACCCTCGACCCAACTCTGCCAACGTCGTAAAGCTCATGTTTCTACGAGCGATTCCATATACTTGGAAAAAAGGCTCTAACATTTCACAAGTATTAATGGTCATGGTGGTTCGAATGGCAAAACTGAAACCGTGGAACATTTACGAATGCATGAATCAATAATGAATATGAATTGAAATTGCGTGGACTGGGGGCAAGCTGCGGTAATATAAACAAAACCAAAAAAAAAAAACGGAACGAATATGTTTGCGAAGGGTTCAAAAATCAACTGCTGGCAATAAATTTTACGATGTTTACATTTCACGAATAATGATGATGATGATGATGATGCTGAAAGGTGGGAAGCCAAAAACCAAGATCGAATATATGAATATTTCAATCAAACAACAACAACAGCAACAACAAAGGGTCGGCAACTGGGGTGGAAATGGGCAAAAAGCGACGTGACACGATTCACGAAATACTTCTGGATGTGAACTAAATTTAGCGGGTGATGATTGTTCGTTCGATGATGGATGGATGGCTGGCATGGAATGCGAATGAATCAATGAACCAGAGAGAAAGGGGGAATAAAGAGCGAAAAGTCATGCAAAAATACGAAACAACGAAAACACGAATCGAAGATATCTTTTTTTTTTTTTATGGGTAAAATGCAGCAAAGACAAAGAACATGAGAACAGTAACGAGTTAAAACCGGAAGAAAGTAGGTCAGTGCAACCGTTTTGTGGTTAATAGTGAACGTTTGTTTCAGAAATGTGTATCGACAGTCATCTTCCACCCTAAGCTGTAAAATTATAGAGAATATACGGAGTCTTGATCTTAAAAATAAAAATCCTCAATCTCGGAGCGGTGAGGAGGCAGGGAGATCCAATGCATCGAGGGAAGCAATCGTGATTGGAATATTTCACGTTTTTTTTTTTTATTCCACCGAGCAAGGAATCACACCGCCTTTCACCGCTCCTCAGATCCCCTACACCTCTTAGACTAAGGAGTAAAATAAAGAAAAAAGCCATGCAAAACTGACTATCTTCGTCGTCGGTCGGGCCCAGATCAATGGACGGTCTTTTGGTCTCAGTGTAGAGATCATCATCTTCGTCATCTTCGCCACCGTCGAGCCCATGATCACCTGATCCACCGGCACCACCACCACCGGTGCCTCCTGCGCCTCCCGATGAGCTGCCGCTTTCGGAGATGCCTTTCGAACCGCCGCCGATGCCTACGTTCGTGACACTGCTGCGACTGGAGCCTCGCGAGGAGGAGTCCTCGTCATCGTCGCCGTACCCGGAGCCGGAAGATTCGTCGTCTTCCTTTTCTAGATCGTCGCGAATCTGCGTGGGGGAGAGAATAGGGAGAAAAAAAAGCAAAATTTTATTATGGGGTCTTATTACAGTTCTCACTTTCACCTTCATTTTCACTTCACTCACACATCGGTTCACGTTTTTTTTTTAACTATTCCCGTTGTCGAGAACAGTGAAGTGATCGAATGAACTCGGTGAAGTAAAAGTGACAGTGAGGTGATGTTTGGAATAGCGCTATATTTCCCGTGACGTTCATAACCAACTGCGAGTTATTCACATTCAACTTTCCAAATTGATGATAAAGAATAGCATACAAAAATGTTTTTTGACTTATTTATCGAACTGATTGCATTTTCGTTAATTTACTTTTTATTGATGGATTTCATTCATTGACAAAAACGGTAGATTTTCTTTCGGAATTGACTGCCAGATTTAACAGGTTTGGATTTTTTTTTTACTATCCTACAGATTGTGCCGAAGGGTCTCAGATTGTTACGAAACTTTCTCCACGCGTAGGGTTCATGGATCTATGGGTGGGTGTTCGCCAAATTTGGATTTTTCAGATATAATCCTAAATAGGTTATAGAGTATTTTTCATACATCTAGTAACCTAACGTCCGTGCTCCATCACAATATTTTCTATTGTTATGTGTCCAACTCAATAGGTAAATTAAACTGAAGGTGAGTATGAAAGAAGGGGAACTTGGAGTAGAGCACACGTAACCATTGGTTGACACTAAATATTGGCCAACGTGCTTTTGCACATTTGTTTAAAGATTTGTTAAGCGAAACAAATTTCCAAATCCAAAGTTCGGATGCCGTGCTGCATCAGTACCCGGACTTTTGTTCATGAATCTGGACATTTTTCAAATCACAAACTAACATGCAGTTGAGAGCTTGTGAATTTATCATAATAGCATATTACAGGGTGGCCACACAATCGTAATTTAAAAATTCCCGCATTTTTCCCGCATTTCTCCCGCATTTTTACCTAATTTTCCCGACTGGAAAAATGAGAGAATATAAGTTGGATTTTTAGATATTTTTGCAGTTTTAGAGGAAATTGTTCAATCTGGAATGCTTTTGACTTGTTTCAATTACGCAAAATGACGGATAAAAGCTGCCAATCGGGCTTTTTAACTATTGCAAAACCTGTCTCGCATTTTGCAAACGTGAACAAAAATCGCTCTATATAAGTCATTGATCTTTCAAGTTTCTAGAAGCATAAACATCGAACCAAAAATAGTAAGGCATTTGCGGTTTTCATGTACAGAATGATGCAGACTATACTCGGTGTGAAATTCAAAACATGGCGCAGATAAAGGGTGCAAAACTTTCGGTTCATGCATCTACAATGACGAGCTCCACGAAGTTTACAATCGAGTTGATGGTTAAGCAATTAAAACACGGCAGACTTTTATAGGTTTTCCAGTAAGTCTAAGCACGATTTGTAAAAAACAATATGCGCTCGGTTTTTAAGTAAATTGAGTTTTTATTGCACTTTTATGTTCTTTACAATATTCTTCTTCAACGTGACATAACACTGATCAATGCACAGACTGTTGGCCAATGATTTTTGATCCTTTTTTTCGTCTCTTTCAAAAGTTTTGATGGAATCCGCTGCCTTAACATGTTTGGGCAAATATGCCTTTAATAACTGGATTTGATCACCGTGGACGTGTACTATTTGTTTTTTGTTGGTTTTGATCGGTGACGTAGAATTTGGTTCACCACCAAAAACTTTTCATTTATTAAAAATCCTAGCTCCATTGTGGTATTTCCGTGCGACAGGATCAGCACTTTTTAACAAATGTTGTCAAATTTGGCAGCTCCTTCTTGGAATGACCAATCAGTTCTAGACAAAATTTGTCCAAATGCTGTTCTTTTCTCTGGAATCCGGCCTGCAATGTCTTTGAAGATGGCATCGAGTACAGCTGCCCAAATTCTTCTTCCACTTTGTCAGCAACTGCAGCGCTCAAATGGTCTTTTTCTACGAACGTTTCCAGACACAGCTCTAGACGCTTCTTCGCTATGTCCGTGAAGTGAGTAATAACATCAGGGTTAAGCAGGTGACGTAACGCTTTAAGGGTATGATAAGGGTTATTTTTTTGAGTAGCTTCCTAAAAAATCCTAAAAAAAAGACCGACAGTCGTTGCAGAATGCCAAAACGTCTTTGTCGGAATTTTGTGCGAATTCTCTCATTTGCCTATTTAGAGGCAAATCCGATTTCCAAGTCCGCATTCCACATTACTATACTAGTAATGTTATAAGCTCACAATTTTTTTCCAAAACTTGCATTATAATATTATTCAAATTGTTTTGTGCTTGAATTTTCAAAAAAAAAAACCATGGGCAAGAATGGGTAAATGCAGCGGAAGTACCTACTTAAATTGATCTGTTTATTAACGAGGACGAAATCGTTACCGCAATCGAGCGTTGCAGGTACACCTGTTGAATCACACTAGATTTTATGGCTAAAATAACCATCGTTGGTTAGTGGTAGATCACCTTTTCATGGTGCGTTACGGGGTATCAGATCTACTACCGTACCCTAGTCCGAATTAATTCAAACTAGGGAATATATTTGTTGTTTTTTTTTTTGTAGTTAAAGGAACATCTTAGACCTTATTACATTTTATGTCTTGTGTAAAGTGACAATACTCGGATTGTGCCACCGAGGATTAGCTTGGAACAAGGAAAACATGGTTAGTCTTCATTTATCTGAATTCTCATTTTCTATTTGATGCTCTATAGTTTAAATTGATTATGACTAGGGTTCTGATGCATGGTCAGTATCGGAGTCATTGTTTGTTTTCTTTGCAATGAATCCGGTTTTTACTGATAAAGGGGCGCGCCTTTGAAGAGTGCTCTCACACTTGAAAGAGTTTAAATAGCGGAAACTATCAATAGAAGTCGATTCATTGCCAACAAAACAAACAATGACAACTGTAACAAAACCGAATACTTTATCATTTCTCAATAGTGATGAAGTAACTCGACATGCACTAAACAAAGGATACGGGATATACTACAATAGATCAAATTACCCAAGTAACCACAAGCATTATATTATTGCACTTATTCAACCCAAAATCAACATCGGTAATGCGGAATCGCATCAATTCAACAGTTGCCAAGTAATGAAGCGTTAGATTAGCTTAAGAATGTAGTGATGCATTACCAATGCAATAATGCTACTTTAGCAATGTCTTATGGCATTACAAAAGATATAGCATTAGTTCGATCTTAGTGGGGCCCTTTTCAGCTTTAATCCAACTTCAATGATGCACTAGACGTAATACATATGCCCTATATATGCATGCTATTACAGCCTCGTGGTTGCTTGGGTACTGGTCGCGGTAGCTTATGTCCCGAACAGAGGAAAAATAAAAGCAATTAAAACACGGCAGACTTTTATAGGTTTTCCAGTAAGTCTAAGCACGATTTGTAAATAACAATATGAGCTCGGTTTTTAAGTAAATTGAGTTTTTATTGCACTTTTATGTTCTCTACAATATTCTTCTTCAACGTGACATTTCCGAGACCCATTTAATCGTACGAAAAAGAGCGAACTTTTGATCTAACACTGCTCATTGCACAGACTGTTTGCCAATGATTTTTGATCCCTTTTTTTCGTCTCTTTCAAAAGTTGTGGTGGAGTCCGCTGCCTTAAATTGTTTGCGCAAATATGCCTTTGTCAGAGCCCGAGAAGTTTCAATTGACTTGCCTGGGAACAGTTTGGAAGATTCATCTTCTTGGGTACGAGTTTGACTCCGTTGGCTTTGTACAAGGCTACCGTGACCGTCGCATAATGCACTGATGCCAAATCCGGCCAAAACAATGCTCGATTATTATGTTTCCGGATCATGGGGAGCTGGCGCCGCGCCAAGCATTCCCAAACGTAAACATCTGCAGTCATCGTACCGGTTACTACAAATGGATTCAAAAGCATTTCACACTCACACTTCCACGAATTGCTTGCCAAACCATTGTTTGGCCGCCTGCCACCAATGTACATTTTTATTCTAGATCAATTTTTAACAAAATCTTAAATAAGTCAAGTTCAATCACAAATACTTATACTTCAAAAGCCGTAGGTATCTACTCTCTATTATGAAGCATTTTATTTATTTGTCAATGCACGCTGCATCCCTCTAGGCATTCTTTTTTTTTTTGCTTCTCTCTACATTTTTTTGAAATTCTCCTTCACTTTTTTGTACTGTCAGCGAATCGCCGTATTTGGCACTTCGTGATTTCAACGTCGCTGACAGTTCCTGCGTTATGACTTCGTAGAAAATTCTCTGAGCAACCAAACCCATTTCAGTTTGGTTCAACACCAGACACTTTTCATTTATTGAAAACCCTCGCTCCATTGTGGTATTTCCGTGCGACAGAATCAGCACTTTTTTAACAAATGTTGTCAAATTTGGCAGTTCCTTCTTGGAAAGACCAATCAGTTCTAGACAAAATTTGTCCAAATGCTGTTCTTTTCTCTAGAATCCGGCCTGCAATGCCAAATTATTCTTCCACTTTTTCAGCAACTGCAGCGCTTAGATGGTCTTTATCTACGAACGTTTCCAGACACAGCTCCAGACGCTTTTTAGCTAAGTTCGTGAAGTGAGAAATACCATCAGGGTTAATGCAGGTTACGTAACGCTTTAAGGGTATGTTAATGGAGATTTGTTGAGAAGCCTTCTAAAAAACCACAGTAAAAAGACCAACGCTTGTTGCGGAATGCCAAAACGTCCTTGTCGGAATTTTGTGCGAATTCTCTCACTTGCCTATTTAGAGGCCAAGTCGACATTCCACATTACTATACTAGTAATGTTATAAGCTTACAAAAATTGCATTTCAATATTATCCAAATTGTTTTATGATTGAATTTAAAAAAAAAACATGTTGGTGCTCTTTACACACCATGGGTAAGAATGGGTTAATGCAGCTGAAGTACCTACTTAAATTGATTTGTTTATTAACGAGAACGAAATCGTTACCGCAATCGAGCGTTGCAGGTACATTTGTTGAATCACACTAGATTTTATGGCTAAAATTACCATCGTTGGTTGATCTCTTCGAGGTGGAAAAAATAATGATTTGAAGCTGGCGAAGGCAACTCGCCCATAGAATTAATTTCGAAACTACGTTTGCACCACTTGCAATGTGCAAAACCGGAATCCTTTGGATCTGCGCTAGACCACGGAGATTGGTCTTCGTATCTTGTAGAACAAGATGGCGATCGCGCACTTGTCGTTACCAAAAGTTAATAGATGGTGACCAAATCCATGTCCAAATCATCAATTTGAAAAAGGTGTGAGCATGGTTCCTGTCATAAAACAAAAATTCCCGATGGATTTTTAAATTCCCGACTTTTTCCCGCATATTTCCCGATGATTTTGGATTCCCGCATTTTTCCCACATTTCCCGATTTTCCCGAGTCTGTGGCCACCCTGGCCGGGTCATCCAGGCATTTTTTGATGAAGCATAGTATACCGGCAGCTCATAGATGTTCTTCAATGCTCTTGGTCGTTTTGACTTTCCAATCCACTTGTTTCCTAAGTTTTCATCTTTTAGTCTTCGCCTTTTAGTCTTCTAATCCTGATTCTGATTCTGCTTCATTACCAATTATTTCATAAATATCCCTCACCTGTTTTTTTTTTAAATGTATCTTTATCTTTCACATTCCTCTTCGTTTATATTTGGTAGCTTGTTTTTGCCTTCCTTAGTTGAATCGTTTCATGTTTTTGCAGGTCTACCTCTTTTCTTATTGTAACACCTAGTCTTTTCAGCTATTTTTAGTGGATGGCCATCGGGTCTTCTCTGTATGTGTCCCCACCCGAGCAGAGCACAAAAGCATATGAATACCTAATTTTGATCTTGATAACTGGCCTTGGTATTAAAGAGCTCAGATTAAGAGGTAAAATACCTAAGCAAAATACCTAAGAATTGCAAGCAAAATGTCTCTAGAATAACTAAACTTGATATTTCGGATACCTGGGTAAGTATCTGGTCACCTTAGAGGTATTATTTTGGTATTGTCTTACCTAAATTCGGTATTCGCATGACATTGTGGGAACAATTTGATGGTATTATCCTCAGGTATTTTACCTCTTAATTTGAGCTCATAAATACCAAGACCAGTTATCAAGTTATTCGCTTCTGCTCGGGTTCCCGAGCAGAACACAAAAGCATATGAATACCTTATTTTGATCTTGATAACTGGCCTTGGTATTAAAGAGCTCAGATTAAGAGGTAAAATACCTAAGCAAAATACCTAAGAATTGTAAGCAAAATATCTCTCGAATAACTAAACTTGATATTTCGGATACCTGGGTAAGTATCTGGTCACCTTAGAGGTATTATTTCGGTATTGTTTTACCTCAATTTGGTATTCGCATGACATTGTGGGAACAATTTGATGGTATTATCCTCAGGTATTTTACCTCTTAATCTGAGCTCTTAAATACCAAGGCCAGTTATCAAGTTATTTGTTTCTGCTCGGGCAGTAGCCTATTCTCATAACTCGAACTTTTTTCACAGCAGTCTTGCCATCTAATAACCTTGATACTGTTAATCTCTAGCTGGACTGTGAAAACTATCGTGCGATCACTGTCCTTGATGCCGCCTATAAAGTATTATCCCAAATCATCTTCCAGTGACTGTCGCCGCTAGCAAATAGATTTGCGGGAAGTTATCAGGCCGGTTTCATCGAAGGACGGTCTACAACGGACCAAATCTTCACTTTGCGGCAGATCCTCCAAAAGTGCCGTGAATATAGAGTCCCAACGCATCATCTATTCATCGACTTCAATACAATTAACCGAAATGAGCTATGGAAGATCATGGACGCGAACAGCTTTCCGGGGAATCAAGACTACGATGGATGGAACTCGGTGCTGTGTGAGGATATCGGGTGGATTATTGGGTTCATTCGAATCCCGCAGGGGGCTTCGTCAAGGTGATGGTCTCTCTTGCCTCCTGTTCTACATTGCTCTTGAAGGTGTTATGCGGCGAGCGGCGTTTGACATGCGAGACACGATTTTCAACAGATCCGGTCAATTTATCTGCTTTGCCGATGCCGTGGTTATTGTCAGCAGAACATTTGAGGCGGTGGCAGAGCAGTACACCAGACTAAAGCGCGAAGCAAAGAACATTGAGTTGAAGATAAATACGTCCAAAACGAAGTACATGCTGGCAGGCGGAACCGAGCACGACAGGACCCGACTGGGCAGCAGTGTAACGATCGACGGCGATGAGTTCGAGGTAGTCGATTAATTTGTCTATCTCGGCTCACTGGTTACTGCGGACAACGATAACAACCGTGAGATCCGGGGGCGGATTATCAGTGGAAGTCGTGCCTACTATGGGCTCCACAAGCAACTACGGTTAAACAGACTTAGCTCCCGTACGAAGTGTATCCTGTACAAAACGCTAATAAGACCGGTTGTTCTCTACGGGCATGAGACGTGGACAATGCTTGAAGAGGACCTGCGAGCACTCGGAGTTTTTGAGCGACGGGTGTTAAGAACCATCTTTGGTGGAGTACAGGAGGACGGACTATGGAGGCGAAGGATGAAGGATGAGCTCGCGCAACTCGCCGGCGAACCCAGTATTCATAAGGTGGCAAAAGCTCGAAGGATACGCTGGGCAGGACATGTTGCGAGAATGCCGGGCAACTATCCTGCAAAAAATGGTGCTCGACGGGATCCGGTTGGCACAAGACGACGTGGGGCGCAACGAGCAAGATGGTCAGACCAGGTGGAGCAAGACCTAGGGAGTACAAGGTACCCTAGGGATTGGAGATGAGCAGCCACAAATCGGGCATTATGGAGGGATATTGTGTATCAGGCTATGTTATAGTATTGTGACGTTATGCCATGTAAATAAAAGTAATAAGAATCGAAAAATACAGAAAAAAAATTTTTTAACAAGCGTGTAAATTTTTGCCTCGTTTAATTCCAAGCCAAAGGAAGCGTAAACAACGAAATTGTTTGCAATCTTTCATACGCCATACAGCAATGTTTGCAATCTTCTACACAATAGACTAGATTCAGGCGTTATCTGACTTAAATTTACAAGAAATATCCCATTAATTTCTGCCAAGTCTAGCATTCCCTTTATGTGTATTAGATAACGCAGAAAATTAAATGTTTCTTTCTATCTGTGAAGTTTAGCTTTATAACTTCACAATAACCTCAATTAATGTACAGAAACATAAAAAAAAATCTTTTTTTGTAGCTTAGTGTACTCATTGTATGGATGGAGCTTGACCAATGCGAAAATTTCAGCGAAAAAAATAAATGAAAAATTCGATTATTCGCCGGAAAAATCTCGGAGATCAACCGAAATTTCAATTCCAAGGCATAATTAACAAAGCAGGCCAAACTTCGTCAACAAACATTTTGCCCACAAGAAACATTGGGGTGCCAAGCATCGGCATTAAAAACTTAATAATACCACACACACACAAAAAAAAAAGGAACACCTAATTATGAATAAAACATTTACCTGTGAGTGTGTGTGTTTGCGCGTTCCTGCATCTTTCGCTACATTTTGAATAAACCATATTCTCCATGGCTCCGCAGGTGGCTTCAAAGTTTGGTCGGAAAACAAAGTTCATTTCATTTTCCACCCCCACCTCTGAAGGCCTTAAATTTATGAATCACGTCCATTGTACATTATCACTCACGGGACCATGATCCATTAAGGCCTGTAGGCACCTGTTTCACTCTCCCAGCAACCCCATTCAATGAATGTGAGCCTCGTTCCCGCCTGACCCCATTATGTTTCGATCCCGGTGAAAAGTGTTCCCATTTTCCGAAAGAAATGCCTTGATGTGCTCTCGCTGAATGAAATATTCAGTTATTGCAGCTTCCGGCAAATTGTATACTACTAATACTAGGTGTTCCCGAGCCGTTCTCGAGCTCAGTTGCGCATTCCCAAGAAAGAGAAGCTCACAAAAAGGCTCGCTTCTCACTGCTAGGCAGCAGCAGCAAGGCCACTAAATTATTCACGAAACTTGATCTAAAAGCAAAAGTTCTTGTCGAAAAGAAAAAAAGAAGTTAACATGAAAAAATTGGGTGGAACCACCCCATCCGCAACGGCGAAGAAAAAAAAAACCGAACCAGAAAATTAAATTAACTTTACTCCCGTACCAACCGTTGCGCGCTGGTGGACTTACCTCTCCTCTGCTTCCGGAACCTTCGAGGCCTTCGTCGTCGATGTAGATGTCATTATTCGGACTGGAGCCTCCCGCGCCAAACGACGACGACGATGACGACAGAGACTGACTGATGCGGTTATTTGATTTCTGCAATTAAAACCAAACAGAAGAGAAAGAGGGCATGAGATGGTGGCTGACAGCAGGGGGGGTGGCGCTTAAGAGGTGATTCTGTTCAGCGAGGATATGAAGGATATGTGGGGTAAAGGTGCCTAAAGTGTGGGGCGGCGGTGATAAATGTTTTAGGTTACTTAACGAAAATGTGCCGACCAAATCGCCGGCATGTAGGCAAACTGTGTTTGAATTTAAAAGAAATATTTCTTCCGGGCATGATACACTGAAAAATATTTCACTTAGCTACTGCAAGAGCAGCACATCGCGATATTTTCCAATACAATCCAAATTAAGCAATTCTTCTTGATTTATCATTTACATTTCACTAGACACATAAGATTTACTTGATTTTGCGATGCATTTTGCACTTCCTGAGTCACATGAAAGTTAAGTGAATTTCTAGTGGATATTTTCCACTGATTGGGGATTTTCTTTATTTGAGTGTAGGGTACATGTTGGCTTCAGTTCAAATGGTACGATATCCGAATAAAAAAGAAGCTGCCGACAATAGTTGCACTCACTTGAGGAGTTTGGCCTTTCATAAAAACTCTGTCAAGCCATTCTGGATAAATCTGTCGACTGTAACAAATAAAGGATCACGGAGCAAACAAAAACGTCTGATGTGAGCACGAAGCTGCAAAAAAAAAAACTCATAATAGAGTGGAATTAAGAACAGATAAGCTTTTTCGTCTACGGGAATTTCGGTCGAGTCCAGTCGAGCCTAGTCAGAACCTAGTCATTTCACCCTATCGTCGTTGCTAGGATGGAAGGCAGATCGGTCGATGTGCACGAACAGGGCGGGGCGGGATTCTTTTCATAAATCACACTGAACGAAAGGTAGGTAGGTACCAACCTTCCCCGCAAGAACAAACAATCGAGTGCGAGTTCTGCCAACTGCGCGGCGCTATTCGGTTGGCATGCAGAATAGGGCGCGTTCAGCAAATCGTTTGAGGCACTTCCTTTTGAATCTGTGTCACCTTTGGGGCTTTCGCCTTGTGTGGTAACTCGTCATGCGGAAAAGCATGAAAAGCGTAGGGGGGTTTTCCATCCTCTCACCTCCAGACCAAAGTCCTACACTTTCACTGTACGAAGGTATCATGCGAGTAATGGAACTAATTAGAGTTGGGAAATCGTTGTACAAAGAATGCGAGAGTGTGAATCCATGTTGGAGTAGAGATTTTCTAGAAACAGTGTCATGTGACTTGCACTGCAACAAATTGCTTATGTAGATTGATGTAGATTAGATTAGTTTGAATGAGTGAAGTGTTTTTCAAATCTCTTTCTTGGCGATTATCTCGAAGTCGTATTCAATTAAAACTTGTTTATTTCATCGACCTGCATGGCCTCAGATTACGTTTAAATCGATCGATACTAATCAGCACAAGGTTACAATGCCGGGGTTATGGAACTGAAACTAATTTTACAGTAGACCACCGCAATTTCAGGTTTTTGTAGTTTACGGAGAGCGAACTAAGGCAACCAAGTCCGATAGCAACGGGCTCTCCTCTCTGTTGGACTTTATCAAACTTCAATAACCACTGGTTGTCCTCCTCATTGAATGAAGCGTCAAAAACGGGTTCGGTGGATTGATAGGCAACATCACCTTTACGTATCCCGGGGATTATAAAGAATCTTCCAACAACAAGATTGAACAATGGGTCAAAAATGTGCGCTATCTAACAAGAAGATGCCCCGATGAAGATCCTCTTTCCATCCAATTCGCTTCAATCGGGTGCCTTGATGGTCCCTCGCATATCCCGGTTATATGAAATTATATGTACAGTACTGGCAAAAATGCACACCGGCATTTTTCACAATTATCACAGCTACATTAGGGGCTATGCATAAACCACGTAGACTTTTTTGGGGGGGGGGGGGGGGGGCGTTTGTCTACGCTCCATACAAAATTTCAAAAAATGGTATGGAGAAAACTCTACGAGGGGGGGGGGGGGGGTCTGAGATTTTCAAAAATGAGTCTACGTGGTTTTTGAACCGGCCCTTACCAGTTCTTTCAAGCAAAAAATAAGTTACTTGCGATAGGAATCGAATTGCGAAAATTATTTGATAATGGAAATCGTTTTTTATTCGGAAATGAACCAAATTAATTAATTTTAATTATTTCCGCTAGGTAAGAGAAAACTTCACAAATTAAAATACTACTGATTTCCACTCAGTAACTTATTATTGACTTCCACTCAGTACGTCGTATGACCCTCCTTGGCCCTAATAACCGATTCCAGACGACGTGGCATGCTCTCCACGAGGTGTTGCAAGAACGCTGGTCGATTGATTCCCATGGCGCTTGAAGGGATTCAATGAGTAGAATCTTGTGAATTACGTCAGTTTTGTCCCTTTTTCCAACCCAAGATAGACCACAAAGTTTCGATCGGATTCAAGTCCGGGGACTGGCCATTCCAATAGTTTGATGTGAAATCGGATCTTCGGATCGTTATCTTATTGGAACAAAAAGTCGTTTCTCAGCCCAACCTTCAGCAAGGACGCTTCCAGATTTTCAGAGAGGACGTTAATGTAGGTATTTGTCGGCTGTCTTAATCCCATTGATTTGAACCACACACTTAGAAATTATCAACTTTACACGAGACGTAATTCATGTTTGTAAAAAGTCGGGGAACGTAAGGAAAGATTTCGTGTAAAATTATGTCTCCTGAAACTGACAAATACGCAAATCGACGGAAGGTGTGTTTGATTGAATTTATTTTCTCATCTCTTTGAACTAATTCTTATGTGCTAAAGAACGCTTGCATGTGTCGGTCTCAGGAGACAGAAATTTACATGACATTTTGGTAGTGTGCAGTTTTACAACTCCTGACCACGAAAAGCATCCTCACACCATAATATTGCCACCTCCGTGCTTAACAGTTTTTTGAATGTTCTCATCCAGAAGTTTATCACCTGGTTTTATCCATGCTCTCGACCGTTGCTAGATTTCGAAGATCTCAAATTTGTTTTCATCAGACCGAAGAATCTTTTTTCAGAAAGCAATGGAGTTTTTTGCATGTTTTAACGTAAGACTACGTTTCTCTTATCTTTACCGGGTGTCATTTCAAGATTTTGAATGAGAGCGTTACTCCTAAGTGAAAGGTTTTTGAACGCTAATAACTTTCGTTCAACTGAAAAGAATGACTTCGTTCGTAGGTCATTTGATCGGAAAAACAAATCTAATGTATTGAAACTTTATGTAAGTGCTATTAGTATCAGCAGTTCAGTTATTTACCTAAAAATGACCTTCTCTTGCTCCCATACAAAGCTGCATATAATGATATGGTTATCCCTTTCCGGGTCCTCAAAAACGGGTAGCAAATGATTTAAATTGCCTACTTCCAGCCAAGCCATCAGACCTAAGAAAATCTGGAACATGATGACAGCAGGCTTTTCATGGACCACCCCAGGGTTCTTTTCAGCGCCACAAAACACCAAACGGTCCTTTTCAGGACACCAAAATCGTTGAAAAGAGTTGCATTTTAAGAGTTGATCGATTATATAACCCACATATATACTCACATACTCAAATGAAAACACTTCTATATTAACCAACCATATGTGTTATGAATAAATTAGATGATACCATTATTATTATGTCCCTGATATAACCCACCTCTATTTTTTTTGCGAATTTTAGCTGTTTGAATCTGTCCGGTTGATGATATATAGACGATGCACAGCAAATTTGTTTAAAGGCCTTCTTGCTAAAGTCGAAGTTGTATTATTCTTACTGATATGTTTAGAGATAAATTGTAATTGTTATTTTTAAGTTCTTGCTACTTATTTTTGAGTTCCTCCGAACTTCTCTTACAACTTCCTTTCTACGACCAGTTTTATAGGAACTAGTGCGGTGTGCAATTTTTCCAGCATGAAAGTCTGTTTGCACAGTCTCTCACAATGATTTCGCACTTGCAAATAAATGTTCATGTAACTGGCGAATTAGGACAGCTCTCACCCAACACTTTCAATGTGCAATTCAACGACGCTATCTGACGTGTGACGTTTGTATTGTTTACTTCAAGTAGATACTGAAAGCCGATAGGTTAATTCATCATGTTGGCTTTGTAAACTAAGGTCGGTTATCCCAATGTATGCACTTTATTTTTGCCAAGCTCTAATGTGTATATTTATTTTGTCAGAACAATATTCTGAGCCCGAAATACAACACGCATGTATGGGCAAAAAGTTTTCGTTTATCTGTATTTCGTTTTGTTCAAGTCTCCTCCCCCTTTAACCTTTATCTCGGAAACATGTCTAAAATAAATCTGATGGGTACGATTTAGAGTAGAATGTCCGATTAATGCACACAAAATATATATATACATGGAAAAACACTGACGGCTGTGAAAATTGTTCGAGACGTTCAGGAAATTATTTATTTTCGGCAGTGTTGCAAATCCTTATCGTTTTTTTTCCTAAATTCATTAGTTTCTTTTTCCTCTTCCGAAATATTATGTCTAATAACAATCGGCTGGATGGGTTTTGAAAGCACTCGTTAAAAGAATCCAGTAGAATACTTTGTTTTGCGTGGCAAGGTTGCCAAACATGCTATTTTTTTTTATTTAAAAATTGCATTGCTCGTCAAATGCGTATATGATTTACAAAATTCTAATTCAAATGTCACATTCAGTGTTTTTCACATCAAAAATGCTTAAAACTTCGGGGTATTTTATTACCCTTATTTTTTGCGCATATTTACGGAACTTTTAAGCCTAAGGCAATCTATCGGATGCTTTCTGAAGGAATTAAATATCCGATGAAAAAACTTGCTGGTGCTTAAACAGCACTGAACAATCGTTCGATTCGGTTATTAGGCGTTACAGTGACACACTAGGCTAACCGAATATCTATGATAGTGTGGAGAACGAAATGATTGCTCAGCTAGAGGAGAGGTTCGAAACATGCATGGATACTAGTGAGAAGCTACGAATTTTATCAGTGCCGCCTAAATCGAAAATCGTCAGAATAGTTAAAAGTATGCGGTGTTATTAACTTTGAATTAGTTTGAATGAGTTTAAATCTTCAGAGCGGTTATTTGAAACATGAAAAAGTCCGTAGGAGACAAAGGAATCATATGCTTATCAAATCCTAACAGAGGTAATCCACTATCAATCGAGTTATTCAACGAAGTGCAGGCCTTCTACTCATTTGACTCATAAGAGAAACACTTTATTTTTAAAATGACATAATACCATGTTTGGCAACACTACCACACTACCACAAATTCCTCGGATATTCTACTATAAAACGTATCCAACAGATTGGTTTTATACATAAATGTTCCGGAGATAAAGGTCAAAGAAAGTAGGAGACTTTGGCAGAACGAAATGCTGTTAAACGAAAAACAAATTGCTCAAAATGTTGTATCTCGGTCTCAGAATAAATATATATTATTATATCTAAAATTATATTATTATTATTATTGGAATATATAGAATCAAATTATACTCATTTGAGAAAAAATGCAATTCAATATTCATAAGGCAGAAAAGCGTTCTTGGCAGCACATTCTCTTTTTTTTCCGTCGGCCTATTTCCTCACATAGTGACAATCACCGACGCCAGGATGACGTCTCCACCACATGGACCCTACCTATCGACTCATGAGTATGAGCCGGGACCAACGGCTTTACTTCCCTTCCGAAGGAGGGCGTGACCAGATTTTTTCACCTCAGAAAAACCACCTACGTCGACTGGGATTGAACCCAGACCTACTAGGGTGCCAAGTAGCAGTCACGCTTACCACTACACCACCGACGCCGGCAATTAGCAGCACTTTCTCTTGTGAACAGTCTTTTTTCTGAATAACTTTAACAAATCCCATAAAAAAAATGATAAATGAGAACTTTCTTGTTTCAAAATGCTGTAGCTCTTGAACGGCTCAGAATACCTTGAGATTTGAGGTGATTTCTAGGTAAAAAGAAAGTGTGGGGAACACGGTGACATTGAAATTTTTCAAATTAAATGATACTCATTTGACTGAAAACGTTATTTAGTTTT
Organism: Aedes koreicus; assembly: GCA_024533555.2. Taxonomy (NCBI): domain Eukaryota; kingdom Metazoa; phylum Arthropoda; class Insecta; order Diptera; family Culicidae; genus Aedes; species Aedes koreicus. Next base: position 647,996 of record JAHHFK020003986.1, read on the forward strand.
TTAAATGCAAAAAATTACATGTTTGTCAACACTGGTGCCCAAATTTTATATTTTTCTGAATTTCTTGAACATTTTCCTAAAAAAAAACAACCAACATATCGTTTTTAGACACAATGACTTTGTTAGATGGAAGATGGAACGTGAAGGAGGCGAATGAACCACGAATTGCACCAGTTGCTGGGAGAACCTCCCATCGTACACATCGCAAAAATCGGTCGACTACGATGGGCTGGGCATGTCGTAAGAATGTCGGACGACAGCCCGGTGAAAATGGTTCTCGAAAACGAACCGACAGGTACAAGAAGAAGAGGCGCGCAACGAGCAAGGTGGACGATCAAGTAGAAGGCGACCTGCGGACCCTCCGCAGACAGCGAGGCTGGCGAGGTACAGCCATGTACCGATTACAATGGAAACAACTTCTGTGTACAGCCGAGGCCACACCGGCCTTAGTCTGATTGGTAAGGTAAGGTAAGGCTTCGTAAATGCAAGCAAACTAAAAAAAAAAACGGAGGTGCGCCGTGGAATGGTCCAATCGCTACAAAAACTGGGATTCTTACATATGGGTGGTAAATCCTTCAAGTTTGGTGCAATTCGATGGAAGCCAAAGCCGACTACATGCGGTGTGGATATTTCGTGTGGAATGATCCATATATGTGTCCATAATTTATCTGATATATCTGATATAGTGAACTCAAAGTGACAATAAAGGGTTAACTTAAACGGGATATAAGTAACCGAGTATGACGCTATGCATGACTATAAGCGTTTAACATAAGTCGGAGGACTTCAAAAACAGAATATACTTACGACTTGGGGGCTAAGCTTAGTTTGTGCTATGACAAGCTCCAAAAGATGTTAGCAAAATTTTAGTTTGAGTGTAACACAAAACGAGCTCAGGGTAGTTAGTTGAGTAAACATCCGAGAACTTTTTAGTGAATTCTGAAAATTTCAGGATCGTTTCAAAGATAGCAAGACGATTACACAAACTTCGGAAAAGTTCTGCGTGCTTTAAGTAAATTACCACAAATCGATTTTGAAAAAAATCCCAAACATAGTTTTTATTGGAAAATAAGAGCAAATTCAGCATTTAAGCCACATAATCCACAAAACGGCGGGCGGATTATGTGATTTGAGCCCACATATACCGAACAACTTGCGAATATCCAAAGAACTTCGTCATTTAAACTAAATTAAATTGGACTTGAATGTTATGAAATTAATGATGGAGAAATCAAGATCCAGCAGTGAAAGGTTTTTTCACGAGAAAAGCACTTTACAATCCAACAATCTCAAAAATAAAGAAAACTACATGACCTGTAATTGAGAAGATTCCGTGTCATGTAAATCAATTAATGGCTGAATGTTATAACAAATCGATGTATATCCAAAAATAATGGATGGACTCAAAACTAAACACAAGACTGGTAGCTGTCAAAAAGTATCAAAAAGAGGAACTTTAGAAATCATACATGTCTGAAAACAGCGACCAAAAAGAGACCAAATATGAACTAAATAAAAAGTAGAAGGTGGCTTAAAATATATCTATTTTAACTATGTAATCTTTGGACAGGCAAAAGCCACGTTGGACGTGTAAATTGGCCGATGTAATTAGCGCCGTATAAAGATCTTAAAGTTGATATGAACACATAATGCAGCACTCCCGATTTGATGCTTAGTAGCCTCAGTCAGTGCTTATAATTTGTGGCGATGCAATACATATAAAGCTTGCTTCAGATAGAATTGGAACAAAAACAATTGCCTGTATTTCAGTTATTTATTATTGAATTCAAGATCTTTTTTATACAAATGTAGCGTTTTCTTCATACTTTTAAGAAAAAATACGGATAAAATTATTCGTCACGGTTTCGAAGGAATTCTCGAATTTTTCCTGTAACACGGCTCATTAGGCGGCGCACACATTCTTCGTCCATCGTTTTAGCTATCTTATTCCACCAGGTCTTCGTCTGATTGATGTCTTTGACAACCTTTCCCTTTGCCTTGAGTCTCCTCTTCATGATTGCCCAGTATTTCTCAATAAGGCGGAACTGGGGGCAGTTGGGTGGGTTAAGGTTTTTCGGAACAACCTGGACCCCTTTCTCTGCATACCATTCTTGAACGACTTTGCTGTAATGACAGCTTGCCAAATTTGGCCAAAACATGGTCGGGATGGTCGTGGGATCGAATGAACGGCAAAATTAGTTTTTGGAGACACTTTTTTTGGTATAGTTCCGACGTCATTGTCTTATTTGTAACGAAAACTTTCGTTTTTTGCCACAGCTGCAAATGCCCTGCCAAATCATGAATTTTCGTGCAAATTTGTCGGCAAAAACAAATTTAAATTTGGCTGGAACATCCCCCCGAGCCGTTGCCAAGTAAAATTTTTGACCTGGGATTTGCCCGAAGTCAGCCTTGACATAGGTTTCATCGTCCATCAGAAGACACCCGTCGAACTTGGTCAGCACCTGGTCGTATAGCTTCCGAGCACGGATTTTGGCCACACTATTCTGTTTTATGGTCCGATTTGGCTGTTTGCTAGCTCGATACGACTTGATTCCTTCCCGGAGTCGAGTTCTCCTCACGGTACTATGGGCAGCACCGAATTTTCTGGCCAAATCACGGTCCGACAGATTGGGATTCCTCTTAATCGTCTTCAAAATCTTACCACGCAGTTTCCGGTCGACAGTTCCACTCCGACGATTGGCTTGAGGCTTCCGAATCGTCGTCAATGTTTCCTTATACCGTTTGATAACGCGCCATACGGTATTTCTGGGCAATTACAGCTGTTTAGCTAGCCTAGATGCAGACCACAATGGATTTTCCAAATAACTGTGCACAATTTTTTCCCTTTTTTCGGCTTCCATGTTGATTGTTTACAAAGTACAGTCGATTTGTGGAATGTCAAAAATACATACGTGAAGCTGACAAAATTCCCGACACGTGGGCGCCAAGAACTTCCAAATCCGTCCACCAGGAGCGCCACAATATGAGCAAAAATTTGTTCCAATTCTAAATGAAGCAAGCCTTACTTTCACATCGGTGAACCTTCCGTGTTCTCTCCCCAGATGAACTGTAGTTTTTGGATACCTTGCTGCGTGTAGAGAAAATTATAGCAGCTTTTAACGTTACCGTGCTCGAACATGTGTTTTTTGTTTTCCACTGAAAATTCAGTAAAACATTTCTTCTTTTAAGCAGGTAAATTGTTTTACTTATTTCCTTTCTGCTTGGGAGATTACTGAATCACTAAATCTAATAAAACGGCGCTCGAGAGTGTGGAGACCTTCTGGTGAAGTACACAAGGATCGAAAACGGACATCGTGCGGCACTTTGTGGACACCGGATAGGCCCGTTCCGACATCTTGGCACTATTAGACAACAATCAGAGCATCGAAAGAAAGCCCGGTTCCGGACGACCCTAAGCGACAAGAAGCTCCAAAGGATGCTGAAGAGGAAGACTGAGGGAAAAGTGGCTACATTGCTGCATTCGCTTGGCCGGGAGGTCGGTTCAACCAGCCAAACAGTGAAAAAGTACCTGGCGAACATGAACATACATGTCAGGAAGCGGAAGTCGCGTCCACTGGTTTCGGAGCTGGTCAACTCGATTTTCCCGGCGATTCGCGACGTGGTGGTGGTGATGGACGACGAGACCTATCTCACCCTGGACGGCAACGACTGGCAGCGCACTTCGTATTTTACTTCCCCCACGAAGGAAGTAAGCTCCGAGGTGAATTTCATTTCACACACCAAGTTCCCCAAGAATGTGCTGCTGTGGCTGACAATCAGCGCGAAGGGGATGTCAAAGCCGCTCTTCTTTCGCTCCGGACTGGCCGTGAACGGGGAAATTTATAGTACGACATGCCTACCGGAAGTAGCGTTGTTCATCAAGAAATACCATAAGGGCGAAGACGCGGTGTTCTGACCGGATCTAACGTCAGCCCACTACTCGAAGCGATCGTTGGAGGAGATGGAGCGGACCCAAGTCGGCGAATCCGCCCAACGTCCCCCAGCTGCGTCCCATAGAGAATTTCTGGGCCAACCTGAAGCGTAAGATCTACTCCAACAATTTTGTCGCGAAAACTGAGAAGGAATTGATAAATAAAACGAAGAAAGAACTCAAAAACATGCCTACACGCATGTTTTCGTCCGCCATGGCGAATGTTCCGGTTAACTGCCGGAAGGCCGCTCGCAAAGGCGTAGAATTTTTTTGCAAGTAAGCTTCAATAATTACCTTCCATGGGATCAAAATCAAAAGCAATTATCTGTCTTAGCTTTTTTTATCACCATCCGAAAAAAATTCCATTTTTTATAATGCAAACGTTATAGGCTTTATTTACTAGTTTATTATTTACTTTGTGTTTAGTTTTTTTTTCTTTGGCGGCCACACTACATCAAAAGATACACAACATGCTAAGAAAATGGTGAAATTATGGCTCATACACGGAAACAAATCCGTTCCTGTTTTCATGAATAAATAATCATCAAACGAACTCTCATCTTATTTTATCAATTCATGACTCTTATTCATGGTTTCATTATTGAAATGACAGATGCGAGTCATGAAATTAGGAAGTCTTGTTTTGCCTCTAATCTAAAGTTGTGTAATCAACTTCAGTAATCAAGAGTCTATTCATGAATAACAATAGCGTAGTAAGCACATTCATCAAGTACTATTACAGTTCTCCACATCCATACTAGGTTCGAATCCTAACGGTGGATTTATTTTTTTGTTTACATTCAGAGTCGATAAAGTAGATTTTCCAGATTCATGAATCAAGTTTTCGGTATCAGGAATTCAGCTCACGGTTTTGCCCCGATTTATTCATGATTTTCATTATTTCCCATGTAGTGGAATGTAATAAAGTGAAGTGAATTTACAGCTTTTATGTTGAAAAATAACCTGTTCCTCAATCATGATTAACACAGACAAGTGTGGAGCTGCTTAAATTGCATACGGAAGAAGGAACGATCTTATCAACAGTATGTCCATACATCCCAAACGACCAATTCCAAATTATTTCAATCGGACATTAGTAGCCCCTCGGTCAGCGACGATAGAATCCGATTGCTGTCAAAAATTCCACAACAGGCAGCCAACACCGGTCATGGCAACGGTAATTTAAAATGTAGAAATGTTAGTTTTGTGTAATTTCAAGAGATTCAACCATCAGTTCCAGGCTTGTTCGCGTCAAAATCTGGACAGATTAAATTTGGAATAAAACAAATCTGTTCTAGAGTACAGTCCAAGATGCTTTTTTTATTCATTTGTGCATTATTACTTAATTTATTAGTCATCTTAAAACTAATAACAGTTACTTAATTAGGCTGCATGAAGAAACTACGAACTTTTGAGTTTACTCCAGCCATTAGGGTCTGTGCAGACTTCTCTGCAACCGATTTAGCTGCTTTTGTCCAAGATTTTCGAAATTTTTCTATAGTTGTAGCTTGTTGTTTATATTGAGAGAGTTCTCTCTTCACGAGAGCCCAATACCGCTCGATAGGTCGCAACTCCGGGCAGTTAGGTGGATTCGCCTCTTTCGGTACAACATGGACTCCATTCGCTTTATACCATTCCAAAACATCTTTGGCGTAGTGACAAGATGCCAAATCAGGCCAGAATAGCGAGGGAGCGTCATGGCTGCGTAGGAATGGTAACAATCGCTTCTTTAGGCATTCTTCACGGTATATTTCCTTGTTTACCGTTCCGGTAGTGATGAAGCTTTGGCTTGCTCGACCACAGCTGCATATTGCCTGCCAAACCAAATATTTTTTGGAAACTTGGCCTTTTTCTTCGTCCTGAAATGCTCCTCTACGCCGTTCCGTTGCATGGCAGTATAATAAGACATTCCGGGAAGCTGCTTAAAGTCTTCCAGCACATAAGTTTCATCGTCCATTATCACGCAGGAAAACTTCGTCAAATATTCGCGATACAACTTGCGAGCCCGGGTTTTAGCCGTCACATTCTGTTTATCATTACGGTTCGGTACAGTTTTCACCTTGAACGACTTCATACCTTGCCGGTGCTTGGAAGTATGCACGAAAGTTGGGGACATTTTTATTTTTCTAGCCACAGTACGTACCGAAAGATCTGGTCTCTTCTGCAATATTTGCTTCACCTTCGCGTCCTTCTGGTGGTTCCTGAGATCCGTTTTTGTTCCGCTCCCAGCCTTCCTGGCTGTTGTCAAACGTGTATCGAAAGATTTAAGAACGTTATGGACAGTGCTTGCAGGAAAACCAAGCTTTTTTGCAAGTTTTCTTACTGACAGATCCGGATTTTCATTGCGACCGCACACAATTGCTTTTCGCACTTGCTCTTCTTTCGACGCCATCTTCGATCTAAAAGCTTGTAGTATCACCAAAAATTGATTTTACACAATGAACAGACATACGTTCATCAGTCTGCGAAATATTTCACGCGTTGATGAAGTATTTCCAGAGATATACGTATTTAGGGGTGTCCAGATTTTGTCGCGAACAAGCCTTAATTTAAATAATGTCTTGTAGATGGTCAACTTTGTAGTTCGGCGAACTTTGTTCGAACTTAGCGTCCTTCGGAGTCCAAAGTAGGCACGATTGCCAGCCATAATGCGCCTTTGTATTTCTCTGCTGGTGTCGTTATCGGCGGTCACCAATGAGCCCAGATACACGAATTCGTCTACTACCTCGATTTCATCACCGTCGATCTGAACTCGCGGTAGGAGGCTAACATTGTATTCTCGTGAGCCTCTTCCCTTCATGTATTTTGTTTTCAACGCATTAATCACAAGCCCAATCCTACCAGCTTCAGCTTTAAGTCTGATGTACGTTTCCGCCATCTTCTTAAAGTAACGTGCTACGATATCAACGTCGTCGGCGAAGCCAAATAGTTGGACAGACTTCCTGAAGATCGTGCCACTCGTGTCTATCCCAGCTCTTCGAATCACACTTTCCAATGCAATGTTGAACAACGTTCGATTTTATTAATGCAACTTTTAATGCAGTTATTAAAATAACTTTACATTATCGTGGAATCATTTATTAAATTTATAAAAACATTCTAAAAATTGTTTGTTGTTGTTGTAATTTTAGTAGTAGAAATTCTGATATCTTTCTTGAGATCTCTCTAAAATAATAATTTTGTATGATTTTCATTACATCTTCCTTAAATTTCCTCTTAGTGAGTTTTTTGTAGATCTTCCAGTGTGAACTTGTTTTACTTAAAACTATTAACTGATTCCCTTTTGTCACCGCCTTTTGAAATATTGTCTGATATTATCTTTAAACCTTTCTAGGAATGCTTAAGGAGTTCAACAGCTTCCTCTAATTCAGATTTCGCATGATATCGGTTCTCGAAAAAATAATATCTATTAGTCTATGAAAATACAGCTAATAATGTTATATTTCATGATCGATTCGGATTACGGTAGCATCCCTTCAACTATGGGAGCGAATTGAAGAATGTTGAAGAATAAAAAAAAAAAATATCCAAACTATTCTGGAAATTTCAAAACGGCTCCCCATATAACATCAGCGAAAATAACTCGTATTTAATGTCTTATACGAAGATATAAAAGCATCAGTTTTTTAAGAAATCCAGAGACATTGGAAGGTTTCCAAAAAAACTATGGATGGACACATATCAGGGCTTTGATAGAATTTAATATGAGTATTACTCGTTTGCCACTAATTTCGCAAGCAAAGTCTCAATAAAATGATCTGTGATGAACTTGTAGCGCATGTTTTTTTCAACAATTTTGTCTAAGAGTGCAAGTTACGCCTTGGAGCTCGCAGTTGCTTTTTCGCTTTTTTCAGCAACCTAAGCAGCGCAAAAGTTCCACGGGAGCTCCATTTGAACTTGATGGAGCTTCAATGTGAGTTTTATCTAGGAACTCTAGCTTCCTAGAGATAATTTAAAAAAAAAAACAGTTGTACCGAAATATGAAAATGATCCAAGTAAATCCAAAATGTAATTCTCTGAACTCCAATTATTGTCGCAGATAGTCAGCACCCTATTGTAGTTAGGATGTAATAACCGAAACAAAATACATAACGAGAAAGTCAGTGCGTATTGAAGCTAGGAAACAGCCGAACATCGTTTGAAATAATGAATTCATCGTTAACTAATAATGGCAAGATTATAATCCGGGCATCTAAATTTGAATACCAGTCCATAATCATCACCCGCTTATCAGATTTGCGTGTTCGGAGGATTAAGTTAGTTCACCTCCTGCCTACCCCCGCCCATCCCATTTATTGATCACTCACCAGAATACAAAAATAAAATACTTCACCAAAGCGGAAACATCCAGCTTACGTCAGCCGATAAATTTCACTACCCAGAACTGAACTCCCGTGTCCAGTCTTTCATCTAAATTATGTATTGTGTGCCTACAGAATGGCTCGGGATAAACTTCATGCGTACACACAATAGCTCTTCGTCCCGTTCAACTGACGAGAACCATTCTGACACAATTTCCGGACTCCCCAAAGGCACCTTGCCCGGCTCCTCCCGTTTGACGTCATTTACCCCCTCCCCCCCTGCCGAATCGCCCAATTTGCTTTCCTTAACAAACCAAATAAAGACGCATTTCATTTCCCCCATTTTGCATGGTTTGGTCATTCGTTCCGCACTTTGACGATGACGACGAAGACGAGGAAAACGACGTACATTTCCACAAAAGAGGTCATCCCTTTTCTCTCTGCCTGTGATCTTATCTTTTTCAAAGGGCAGACGAGACAGTATTTTCTTAAGCTGTTATGTTTCCCTTTTCGTAGCAGATAGAGACAGAGAGAAACGTTTTCCAGCAGTCCCCCGAGGTGTCACCACCCCTTTGCTCCTTTGTGCATGCTTTTTCAAAACGCGAACGTCATCGTTTCATCCCTGGATGTGCCTGCCGGAGTATTTACTCAAGCCAACTTCCCCCCACCCCAGCAAGCACAACAACATCAACTATTCTGCTGATGCTGCGAATGTGCAATGCATGAAGCAGTAGAACCAACCCACCCCACCAATTAGCACCCAGTCGCTCGGCTTCGTTACTTCGCCACGAGTGAATCTTCCGTTTTCCCGATAGTATTGATTTTTTTCGCTTGAGTTTCAAAATTGCATAACTCGCACGCAGTTCGCTGCGAAGATGATGAACTCGTCAAAATTACCCACCAAATCCGCCGACTCCAAGTAGGCCAACCGGAATACACACCTCTTTCTACGCCTGCTTCGATTTCGGCTGCTAATCCCACTACTCAAAACACACGCCTACCTACAGCAACACACCGTACAACGCGAACAACCGAGCCGAACGTAACAACGGGACGCGAGAAAAAATAACAACACGAGTTTATTTTTTTGGGTTTGTTTAACAATTCCTTCAGTTCACTACCTGCTTTTTTCGTTGTAACTTCTTATAACATTTTCAGCACAGCAACTCAATTCCTGTAATCAGTTTTTCAATTGACTATTTGTACCAGTTCTTCACTAGGCGAGAGTCCCATCGACTCTCTTCTACACAAATTCAGCTAGATTCAACAATTTACAACAGGAAAAACAAGGAAACCAACTATAGCACCAGAGGGAGTCCTGCTCACCGCGTTCGCCGTCCTTTCGCCGTGACGGAATGTGAAACTCTGACGACGGGAGTCCACCCAGGATGAATGCAATGCAGCAATCGCCCAGAGATCGAGGACACGCCATCCTCCCAAAGTTTCCCGAAATGGAGAACCATTCTCTTCGGTGAGATTCATCTCCGAGGGCGCTGGGTGTGCGAATTGTCCTTTTCTCGCTCAGCATTCGCTCTCGCACACAATCTCGCTCTCTCCCCATGATAAAATCAAACACACATCCTGCTAATGCTGCTGCCAAGCGACCGTCGACGAAGGGCGACATGCGCCCCAAAATTCCAGCACTGTGGGGCGAAAAGTGTTCTTAAAGATGTTCGTTGATAAACATCATCATCGCACACAATCATCATCGCCACCGTCATCGAGATCGGGACGATGGAGGACGACAGCAGAGTTGCCAAAAAACCTCCGCCGGGGATGATGACTTTGCATAAATGATAAACACGGAGCCGTGTGGATCGTTATCCTTTGGTGGGTTGGTTATCTGTTCCGGCAATTTCGAGGAAGGCGAAACGGTTCCACCTAATGGCACCTAATGATAAATCGATTATGGGCAATCAATTGCGAGCTTTGTGTTCCCCTGGCGGCGAAGATGGAGAACGATTTCTGGATCCCAGCTTACGTATGGCTAGAGCCGATTTGCTTTATGTCGCGTCGGAAGTCGCGTGTGCGTGGGGTGGGATTTTGATGTTAGTCCGTCCGGTTTGTCGGTAATTATTTGGCAGCTTTGCATTGTGACTTATGAATTGATATTTTAATGGGGCGCCGTATGATGTCATTCGGTTCGATAAGCACAAAGTTGCGTCAATGATGGGGTTCAACAGTCTACGTTTTTTGTGTGAGTTGTTGGAAGTTTCATTCTGTACACCCATAGTCGCAGGGTTCTGTAAGGACCAGTGCACAATGTTCTAGGGTCTGACTTTAGCGGAAAATGGTACGCGAATAGAACATGCGAATGGTAACGTGCAAAAATCTCAGTAACTACAATGTTTAGATTGGTCAAAGGTGAATTGGAAGCATGATCTCGAGCAGGAGTAAACTGTCAAGAACGTAGCAAGACTCCTCCTTCTTCGCGCTTGTTGTTTTTGATCAAATCAAAGCATTCCACAGTGAGAAAAAACGCACCCAAATTCCCACAAATGAGACGCCGCTGGATTGGCTGCTTGAAATATATCATTTCTTATGGGAAATTTGCCAAAAAATGGAATGGTCCATTTTACATATTACTAAAAACGCCGCTGAATTCTTTGCTCACATAGAAGCATATTTTATATTTAAAACTCTTGGGAATCGAATGGTGCAGGTTTCATTCAGTTTCGAGCTCGGAAAGTGGCCTATTTTGCCCAATGTCCCCTTTAATTTGCGGTTTTCTTGTTCGTACCCTTTCAGCTACAATCGCTGCCAAAGTTCTTGGCTGAAAAGAGCCTATCTTACGCGAAAAAGCCTAAAAAATCGAATGCTGTAGTTTTCTTTCAGTTACAGAATAGGAAAACTGTCCATTTTTCCCCATGTTACCCTATCTTTGGTAAATGGGGCTAAATGCTTCATTTCTCGGGCCCAGCGCAGGCTGAAAATGTCACCATTCGATTTCTTAGTGTTTTTCACGTAAGATATGGTCCTTTTCATGTAGAAAATGCAGCGGCGACTGTAGATATGTGAATAAAAACTTAAAAACACACAAAGATAGGGTTAAATGTGGCAAAATGGACAGTTTCCCGATTCTGTAACTAAACGAAAACAACACCATTCGATTCGTTGACTTTTTCACGTAAGATAGGCTCTTTTCACCCGAAAACTTTGGCAGCGATTGTAGCTGAAAGAGTACCAACAAGAAAACCGCAAATTAAAGGGGAAATTGGGCAAAATAGGCCACTTTCCGAGCTCGAAACTGAATGAAAATTGCACCATTCGATTCCCCAGACTTTTCAATATGAAATATGCTTCTATGCGGGCAAAAAATTCAGCGGCGATTGTAGTTACATGCATACTGATTCAAAAAGACACACATTCAGGGGTGAATGGGGTAAAATGGATCATTTACCGGGCCCGGCGCAGGCTGAAAATGGCACCATTCGATTTCTCAGTGTTTTTCACGTACGATATGGTCCTTTTCATGTAGAAAATTCAGCGGCGATTGTAGATATATGAATAAAAACTTAAAAACACACCAAAATTAGGGCTACATGGGGCAAAATGGACAGTTTCTCGATTCGGTAACTGGAAGAAAACAACAGCATTCGATTTTTTAGGCTTTTTCACGTAAGATAGGCTCTTTTCAGCCAAGAACTTTGGCAGCGATTGTAGCTGAAGGGGTACGAACAAGAAAACCGCAAATTAAAGGCGACATTGGGCAAAATAGCCAACTTTCCGAGGCCACTAATATATGCAGGGTGGTCACTCAATTTTCAAGTTTCTAATTCCCGGTTTTTTTCCCGGTTTTCTCGAACCAAATGTTAAAAATTTCCCGGTTTAAGACTGGTTTACAGGTCGGGAAAAGGGTCACTGAATTTGTGCGCTTGTGTGTTTTAAATGGAACCCGGGATTTGAATTCCCGTGGCAGGAAATAAGTCCACACAAAAATTATAGTTTTTTTTAAGTGTAAGCCCAATTTTACTCTAGGAAATAAAATTCATCTCTACACACTTCTTCTTCGGCGAGAACAAAACATTTCGGTTTGTTTTCGTGCGGATTTTGCAAGTTTGAATTCGAATAGAAAAAAAAATGTCAAAAGGAGAGCCGAGTTCCGAAAAAAATTTTTTTACCGATATAGATCATTACACGGAATACATTAACCTCACTTTTTTGACAGTTCAGGAAGCTTGTTTTCCAGGTGTTAGAATTTGAACCGCTCAAACGAAATTTTGACTTTTTTGACTTTTTTCTGGATTCTGTATGATTAGATTCAGGAAATGATGTAGAAATAAGCACTGGTTTCTGCTTTCCGGCTGTTTTACTTTAATCGTAATAAATTTAGATCACAAAATCTCAAACCGATCTTACCGAAAATATCCTAAGTCCACGTAAACAAGCTCCCTGAACTGTCAACACTGCATTGATGACGCCATCGTGCAATGATCTATTGATGTGCTCGAATATTTGATGGTTTTGACAGTCAGTATGAACAGCTAACAGAGGAAGAAAAATTTAACGAAGAAAATACAGACCTCCTGGCAAAAAAAAAAAGAAATGAAGCGCGTAGCCAAAACGACAAAACGGGATAAGGAGATTTCGAAACATCTTTGCTTGTACCAAATAACAATAAAGGAGAATTTCAACAAGATAGCTAAATATTTGATTTAAAGCCGTTTTCGGTTATTGTGGTAATGCTGGACTGGTATCGCTTCTTATAGTTTAAAAAAAAACGGCTGTCGAAATACGATGAGTGTTAATTCGCAAATATAATTGTTGGAACTGGGCGATGAATATGACCTCAGTATCATCAACAAAGCGAAAAAGTGAACGAGAGAAATTAATTATTAGGTTATTAGGTTTTCTTATGTCTAATCCCCTTTCTTTCAAACGCATAGGACGAATGTAAATTGTTTTGATAGGGAAACGTTTGCCTGACAGCAAGTCTTATAGTTTCTATGCGCTTGAAAGAGAAAAGAGATTAGACGTCAGACATGTTGCGACACACTTCGAGAATGAGCCAAGATATTCATAGAAGGTAAATCAATCGACACACTCTAGAATTTCACAGATCGTTATGGGTGAACACGCTAAGATACACACTTAAAAATTATGAATTTTACACGAGACGTAATTCATGATTGTAAAAAGCCGGGAAACGTAAAGAAAGATTTCGTGTAAAATTATGTCTTCTGAGATAGACACATACGCAATTCGGCGAAAGATGTGTTTGATTGAATTTATTTTCGCATCTCTTTCAACTCATTCTTATGTGCTAAAGGACGCTTGCATGTGTCGGTCTCAGGGGACAGAAATTTACATGTCATTTTGGTAGTGTGTAGGAATAACTATAGGTCGATGATAATCACACACAACCTAAATTCTTAATAATCATGTGAACCTAAATTCCCGATTTTTTAAAATTCCCGGTTAATTCCCGGTTCTGTGGCCACCCTGTATATGCTTTTATGCGGGCAAAAAAATCAGCGGCGTTTTTATTAATATGTAAAATGGACCATTTCCCGGGTCCGGCGCAGAATAAAACCAGCACCATTCCATTTTTTGGCAAATTTCCCATAAAAAATGATATATTTCAAACTGTGGGAATCTGGGTCCGTTTTTTCCCACTGTGCATTCCTCTATCGTGTTTTATTAAGAGAAACATTTACCGGTTGCGTAGAATCTTATCTTTATTTCGCGAACAAACAGGGCTTTATTAAAAGATCAAAAACGTGCTTGAGAACATAAAGTTCCAAACACTCGCTGCCGCTGCGATGCACACACACCTACACACGTAAGACTATCGGTCTGAGCCTACGCGTTCATCTGTCAACAACTTGATCAGCTCCCGAACTTTCGATAAACATTGTTCGTTTCCGAGTTGTCGCGAATCGAAACAAGTGTTAAAATTCAAATGGTGGACATGTAGCTTCGTGGAACAATACAGCGAAACGTTTCGGAATTAATCACGACAGCGTAAAATCTATCATCAACAAGTTCGAGGAACACTACTCGTTCGATAAGCTGCCAGGAAGAGGAAGAAACCCAGATCCAGCTAACCCAAAATTGGCTCGGAAGGTAGTCAACCTCATCCTTCGGAACAGATCGATGTCGATTCGTGCTATGACCAAAAAGGCTGGTACCTCCTTCGCAATGGTTTCAAGAATCAATGAATCAAGAAGCGCAACAACCGGAAAACTTATAAGAAGCAGTAAATAACAAGACGAAGTGTTGAGCAAAAATCCAGGGAGAAAACCAGAGCCAGAAAGATACACAGCCGGTTTTTGCAGCGACCATCTGTCTGCGTTCTGAACGATGACGGAACATATGTGAAAGAGTACTCCAAAACGCTTCCAGGACCGCAATTTCACACCAAGGTCATCGGCGAAGATGTGAGCACCTCCGAAAAGTCGTTAGCGGTGGAAACATTTGTCCAGAAGGTTCTCGTAAGGCAGACAATTTGTTCCTGCGGCTCATAGTCATCGATTTTCTACACTAAAGGTTCGATCAATGCCGAAGTTTACCGTACTGAGTGTTTGCAGAAAAGGATGCTTCCATTATATAAGCAGCACAGGGTCCCTGCCTGTTTTGGCCTGATTTGGCGTCAGCTTATCACGCCAAAACCCCAGTACAATGGATGCAAGCAAATGGAGTAGATTTCGTTGAGAAAGACATCAATCCTCCCAACTGTCCACAGCTTCGTCCAATTGAACACTACTGGGCTATCGTCAAGCGCAACTTCAAGAAGAGTGGTAAGGAGTGCAAGGCCATGGAAGAGTGCAAAAAGAGTTGGTCTGCGGCTTCCAGAAAATGCGACAAAACTACTGTCCAAAACCTTACGAGAGCAGTCAAATCCAAAATCAGAAAATTCTGCAAATAAAGTTGCTCTCATTTATTTTATTTGTCTAAGCTTAGACCATAAGGCTTGAATTGAATGATACAGTTGTTTTTAATTTTTTGTTTTTATTTTTTTATTTCATGCTATGAGAAAAAATGCGATGCCAGATTTTTTTTCGAAACAAACCGAAAGATCACTTTATAGTGCACGTGAAGACAGAATTCCAAAAATCTGTAAAAGTTATTTAAATATAGGATGGATTGCGTAACAAAACGTTAAATGTTTATTAGGTAACTTATCTTCGCATGAAGAACTGAAATACTTCTTCATCTATTGGTGGCAAAAGAACATTTGCGATGTTGTTCATTTGGGTCGGTGTAGCCTTACAGATATCACATCGCTGTACTGATTTCGTACTTGTCACAGCATTTACAACCTTGCCATCGATCATGGTCCTATGAAGTCTATAATCGACCCGGACTAGACGACCGTTTATTTCGAGCTCCATTGGTCGAAGGTTTTTAATCTGCCCATCAATATAAGATTTTTCACGAAAAGTTATATTTTTCGTCTCATTACAATTGTATTATTTGTCGAATAAAAGATGGAATTCAATATACTTTAACACAATTTCCCATACAAATACCTCTGAATACCCCAAAAAACATTTCTTTGCTGATTATGACTATATTTGATCATATCTGGTTCGCAAATGTGCAAGCTGCCTTGCAAATGCTCGTTTCTGTATAGAAAAAGTCAAAAACATGCGATCATGTAACGTGATCGTACTCACTCATTTTTGAATTGGTACTAACCTTCACAACTTCAAAGACCTAAGTTTAAGCTTCAATATAAGTAGCGGTTACTGGTTCCAGGTTTGCCACCTTCTCCCCTATATGCAGTCAAAGTTGCCGCAGAATGAAGTTAAAAAGTGCTCTAACTTTGCAAGGAATGCATTAATCTACATGCTGTCTTCTCCAAAACATGTGATTTTACATTTGCTTAAATCATAGTTTGCATAAAAAATGTATATATGAAAAGTTAAGTACACTGAAGTTTTTTTTTACAACGGTAATGGTACCGCGTTATTTCAAAAAACGGCGTAAAAAGAACCGCGTTATTTCAAAAAACGACGTAAAAAAACCGCGTTATTTCAAAAAACGACGTAAAAAAAGTCAAGGAAATAAAAATTATACTTCACATTCATATTGAAAGGATATGGTCATAAAAATGTATTGGTAGTGGAAAAACATGGTTCCAGTTACATTGGCCACCGGGAATCTGCTACAAATGGATAGAGGTTGTTAATTCAATGTGTGAGCAAAACAGTCCAGAGTAGTTATAGAGAGTTTTCGTCTTGGGCAAAATTTCTCAGTTTCTCATTCTTCGTCTTTTTACATTATCATATTAGTTCCAAATCATGCCGCAGAGATGGCGCTGCAGTATATCTTTTCCATATGAGGCGCTAGAGAAATGCCGTCTTAGGCTAACTTTCTCAGTATGTTGTTTGTCGTCTTTTGATTTCATCATATCTGTTCCAAATCATGCCGCAGAGATGGCGCTGCAGTCTATCTTTTCCAAATGAGGCGCTTGAGAAATGCCGTCTTAGGCTAACTTTCTCAGTATGTTGTTTGTCGTCTTTTGATATTATCATATCTGCTCCAAATCATGCCGCAGAGATGGCGCTGCAGTCTTTCTATTCTAAATGAGGCGCTAGAGAAATGCCGTCTTAGGCTAACTTTCTCAGTATGTTGTTTGTCGTCTTTTGATATTATCATATCTGCTCCAAATCATGCCGCAGAGATGGCGCTGCAGTCTATCTTTTCCAAATGAGGCGCTAGAGAAATGCCGTCTTAGGCTAACTTTCTCTGTATGTTGTTTGTCGTCTTTTGATATTATCATATCTGCTCCAAATCATGCCGCAGAGATGGCGCTGCAGTCTATCTTTTCCAAATGAGGCGCTTGAGAAATGCCGTCTTAGGCTAACTTTCTCAGTATGTTGTTTGTCGTCTTTTGATATTATCATATCTGCTCCAAATCATGCCGCAGAGATGGCGCTGCAGTCTTTCTATTCTAAATGAGGCGCTAGAGAAATGCCGTCTTAGGCTAACTTTCTCAGTATGTTGTTTGTCGTCTTTTGATATTATCATATCTGCTCCAAATCATGCCGCAGAGATGGCGCTGCAGTCTATCTTTTCCAAATGAGGCGCTTGAGAAATGCCGTCTTAGGCCAACTTTCTCAGTATGTTGTTTGTCGTCTTTTTATATTATCATATCTGTTCCAAATCATGCCGCAGAGATGGCGCTGCAGTCTATCTTTTCCAAATGAGGCGCTTGAGATTTGCCGTCTTCTCAGTATGTTGTTTGTCGTCTTTTGATATTATCATATCTGTTCCAAATCATGCCGCAGAGATGGCGCTGCAGTCCATGTTTTCCAAATGAGGCGCTAGAGAAATGCAGTCTTAGAGTAACTTTCTCAGTATGTCATTCGTCGTCTTTTGACATTGTCATATTAGTTCTAAATTATGCCGCAAATATGTCAGCGCCATCTCTGAGGTACGATCTGAATCTAACGTGATTATTTTGAATGCCATTATTATATATAATAAACATCTTTGCTAAAGACAGCACCTTCCTAGAGCACGATTTGGCAATTTAGATTGCGGCGCCATATTTGCGGCGCAATTTGGAACTAATCTGATAATGTCAAGTGACTATATTTTACATTCTCAACAACTTTTCTGAGAACGGCAACTCTCTAAAGCTTCATTTGGAAAAGATATTTTACTACGCGGTTTTTTTACGCGGTCCGTTATTTCAAAAAAACGACGTAAGAAAACCGTGTTATTTAAAAAAAAAACGTAAAAACAGTCAAGTCACAATAGACGTAAAAAAATTTGATTGTTGGTGTTGATTGTACATTTCCCAATTTAGCCTCTGAACAATACTGTTTAGAACAAGAAAAAATGTTGTTTACAGTTTATTATATGTACTTTTTTTTTAATTCCACAAAAATTGTTTGCTGGCTTTGTAAAAAATCATACGAAATTTTGAGTTTTAATTCCGTACCGGCTTTGGACCTGGCTTGGGCTGACGCTTGAATCTAGTTATGTAGCACAGTATTTGGAGGAAATGCCAACGCAGAGAGGTGGTGATATCTTAAGCTGACCATGGCTGACGAGCATGACAAGCATGTATTTTACAGTGGGGGGGGGGGCGCGGCGAAGAAACTCTTTTTTGAATAAATTATATTTTTTTTCCTGTTGTTTTTTTTTTGTTAACGGTTTTCCTTTTTTTTAAATAAAAATATAAAATAATTTTAACGTAGGACTACGTTTCTCTTTTCTATACCGGGTGTCATTTCGAAATTTTGAAAAATGTGAGCGTTAAGCAAAAGTGAAAGGTTTTTGAACGCTAATAACTCTTGTTTGACTGAACAGAATGACTTCATTTATACACCGTTTGATCAGGAAAACTTACAAATGTTTTTGATTAAATTTTCAATTAAGTGCTATTAGCATAAGTGGTTCAACTTTTCACTTAAAAATTACCTACTTTTGCTCCCATACAAATCTGCATATGAACCGGTTGAAAATATGGTTTTCCCTTTCCGGGTGCTCAAAAAACGGGTTACAAATGGTTCAAATTGTCTTCTTCTTTTTATTTCATTAGGTCTCATTCCATGTTTTATACAGCCATAGTTTCCTCTCTCAGTTGCAAATTTGTTTTGCTTTGTTCTGCTGTTTGGTTTTATAACTGAAGCCCGTCCTCTCTTATGAAATTTGCTTCGTACTGCATTCTAATGCCTCTCTTCACTGTAGGCAATGCTATCAACGCCAGTATAAAGCACACGATTCGAACCAAAATGAATTCATTGGGATTTTTAAGTTCGATTGAGCGGCACGTACGGTTGTGTTTTTCGCTCTCCTGGTACAAAGATTTTTTCTATCTCGTCTATTTTCTCGCGATAACGCGTCTGGCTCGCAAATTATCGCCTGCGCTTGCTCATTTACAAACCGTCGTAAAAATCGATAATCCACGCGGGTGGCATCCGCTTCCGAATCCCTACCGGAGCTGGGCACCTCCGGAAAACGATGTTTGTGACAACAAGATTACTAGAATCATCCCAAGTATCTTGCCGTCCGCCATTCACTGCGACGAGGAGTTTAATAAACTACCATGCTGTATTGAGTACAGCACATGTGGGTATCCGCCGGGTCAAAGGGGCGGAAATATAAAATTGTTTTTTACGGGGTTTTGGCCCTCCTCCAACCATGCGCGGTGCTGGGGGGTTATTACGAATTTTGAGGAGGGGGGTTTTTTTTGGGGGGGTGGGGGGGGGGAAGTGGGGGGTAAAAAAGGGGGGGCGAGGGGGTGTTGTGGTTTTTTTGGGGTGATCACGCTAGGGGGCGCCCCCTAAATGTTCTCCCCCAAATTTTATGCCGCCGCCTGTCACCAATTGCAAAGAAGTTCGTGGGGCTATACCAAGCGGGATTCATGGGGGCCCGCGCTACCACGGACCAAATTTTCGCGATTCGGCAAGTGCTGCAGAAATGTCGCGAATATAACGTGCCCACACATCATCTTTTCGTCGATTTCAAATCAACGTATGATACCAGCTATGGCGATCGAGACCAGCTATGGCATATCATGCACGAATATGGATTTCCGGAAAAACTGACGCGGTTGATCAAAGCAACGATGGATCGAGTGATGTGTGTCGTCCGAGTATCAGGGACGCTCTCGAGTCCCTTCGAATCTCGGAGAGGGTTACGGCAAGGTGATGGATTGTCGTGTTTGTTGTTTAACATTGCACTGGAGGGTGTGATTCGAAGAGCTGGGATAGACACGAGTGGCACGATCTTCAGGAAGTCTGTCCAACTATTTGGCTTCGCCGACGACGTTGATATCGTAGCACGTAACTTTGAGACGATGGCGGAAACGTACATCAGACTTAAGGCTGAAGCTGGTAGGATTGGGCTTTTGATTAATGCGTTGAAAACAAAATACATGAAGGGAAGAGGCTCACGAGAGTCTTCTGTTAGCCTCCTACCACGAGTTCAGATCGAGGGTGATGAAATCGAGGTAGTAGACGAATTCGTGTATCTGGGCTCATTGGTGACCGTCGATAACGACACCAGCAGAGAAATACAAAGGCGCATTATGGCTGGCAATCATGCCTACTTTGGACTCCGAAGGACGCTAAGATCGAACAAAGTTCGCCAAACTACAAAGTTGACCATCTACAAGACATTAATTAGACCGATAGTTCTCTACGGCCACGAAACATGGACATTGCTAGTGGAGGACCAACGCGCCCTTGGTGTCTTTGAATGGAAGGTGCTGCGTACGATCTACGGTGGAGTGCAGATGGAAGACGGAACGTGGAGGAGGCGAATGAACCACGAATTGCATCAGTTGCTGGGAGAACCTCCCATCGTACACATCGCTAAAATCGGTCGACTACGATGGGCTGGGCATGGCGTAAGAATGTCGGACGATAGCCCTGTGAAAATGGTTCTCGAAAACCAACCGACGGGTACAAGAAGAAGAGGCGCGCAACGAGCAAGGTGGATAGATCAAGTAGAAGGCGACGTGCGGACCCTCCGCAGACAGCGAGGCTGACGAAGTACAGCCATGGACCGATTACAATGGAGACAACTTCTGTGTACAGCAGAGGCCACACCGGCCTTGGTCTGATTGGTAGTCTAGCGAAAGGGGAAGAAAAGAAAAATTCTTGTTAGGAATGGTGGTGTTGATGTAGGTTTTTTTTTTTTTTTTGTGTTTAATGGGAAGTGGTCAACCATTGGGACTTGCCTTTTCCGCTTTTAGGATTCTTTCTATGGCAACATTCCCTCTCGTCACACTCATCTCGATCCCATATCCATTAGCTTCCTATTAGAGCATCCCCCATAGCAACGTACTCCTAGTATCTCAATCCATCCCCATCCACGTACCGAACCAACTCGCAACAAAGCCGTACGGCTTTAGGAATTATCAATCGCTCGCTCTGCTCATCATTAAAACTGCCAAAAAACCTGCCAAGCCTACCCCCGTGCAAACATATGGGTATTTGACCAAAAAATGCTGGCCAAAATTCCGAAACGAAAAATTTATAATTTCCAGAATTTATGTGTGGATTTAGTAGCTACATAAGCTCTTTATCACAAAATCATCGCACTAAATTCAATATTGTCACTATAGGAATCTTAGTTAGTAGACACTTTGATAGTTTAAAAAAGTCGTCATCATTTGGATTACTAAATACGTTGAAAATTTGTGCAAAAAAGAATTGTTCTGACATGGATTAGTATTCAAAACGTTATTTTACTGGTTTCGTTAAAGTTTGCTTGCATAAAAGTATGAGATGATCACATATATAACATATAGAACAAGAACAAAGAATTTTCATAGAAAATTCCTAAGAATTTCTCCGGTAAAATTTCACAAACCATTGAAAAGACCAAAGCATTAAAACAAAATGGCGATCAGTAATCATTCATTAGCATCTTGTTTTGAGGCGTTTAAGTCGAGCACTCGACACTGAAGAAGTCTGTAAGTCGCAGACGAAATAGGCCTATCTGTCATAGGATAAGCTTTATCTAGTGGAATTGAATGAAATTTGCTCGCGTTCACTAGTGATATTTTGAAAAAGTGTTTCAGTTCAAGTGTTGTTCTTTAAAAAGTTATCAAGAGAAGTGATAATTTTAATTTTCCTAGTTTTCGGTAAAGTCTAGCGGTAAAGTCGTCCAACCGAACTTACGTAGAGACAAAAAATGAAAACTGTTTTTGGACTGATTCAATACGATTTGCATGAGTATCTTGATATTGAGTCCAAACTATACTACAATATTCAAGAAGGGGTCTCACATATGCTATGTACAACGTTTTGATTGTGTATGGATCTTTGAAGTGAAAGCTAAATCTTTTAATAAACCCTAGCATGTTGTTTGCCTTAAGATGTGGCCCATTTAGTATTGGAACAAACATTTTTGATTCTTACAGCGACCCTAGCTGTCGGATTTGTAAACTATGACATTTTATGTGTTCCCTATAACAATAACAACTTCAGAAGTTTTTTTTCGCGGTGCAGTTCGAACGTGTTTCAGAGAAATGCATAATGGAAGAAGAAGGATGAAAAATAATTGTGCGCAATAATTTGGAAAACCCTCCGTGGTCTGGGCCAAAACTTGCTAAAGTGTTGGATTTTCTCCGAAATACCGTGTGGCGTGTTTTGAAAAAGTACTGAGAAACTTTGTCGATGGATCGTAACCTCAAACTTAAAACAGTGCTACAGTAGTATGAAACCAACGGGATTCAGTATATGCCGAAAGAACTCAACCAACCAAACTGTCCCCAGCTCAGACCGATAGAGAGATTTTGGGCTATTATGAAGAGGAACCTGAAGGTGAATGGCAGTTTCGTCAAAAGCATCAATGAATTGAGAACTAAGTGGAATAAGATTGCCAAAACGATGGATGAGAATAATGTGCGCCGGTTGATGAAACGTCTTCCGGGAAAAGTCCGCAAATTTCCTCGCAATCAAGATGATTAATTTTTTTTGTATTTTCCCTCTAAAGTTCAGATAAAGTCGAACATTTTAGTTGAAATTTTCGTACAATTTTATAAAAATATAAATAAAATTTGTACTATTTTGTTAATGTATATCAGCAATATGCGCAATAGTCTATGTTCCAATTCCAACTGGGCCACACTTTATGTTTAATGTTATTATAGTGTTCAACAAACGTTAATTTTGTGTCAAGTATAATACCTAAGTCTTTAACTTCACTGCATCTTTGAACTGTGTTCTGGCCTATAGGTATTGCTTCTTGCCTTATAACGTGTTTTCTTGTAAATGATATAGAATTGCATTTTTTCACATTGAGTTCCAGCAAATTTTTTGAACACAGATGCTTTAAATATTTTTAGATAAAGTTTCATAACGTCTGCATATATTGAAACGTTCAGGCGACATAAAACGTGGTCTTCATCGTTAACAAACAAAATGAACAATAATGGACCAAGATGGGAAACCTGTGGTACATCAGATGTCACATTACTGATGACAAATTTCCCTCAAGTCTTACTCTTTGTGTTCGTCCAGTCAAGTATGGCTGAACCCATTTTAAAAGTCCGCAATTGAATCCTAGGTTAGATAATTTTAAAAACAATAAAGGGATGTCGACTCTATCAAATGCTTTACTAAAGTCAGTATAAAGCTATGTCCATTTAGAATCCGGAATAATAAAATCATCTGTATCTCGGTTACGGATTTACGTACAAATAAGTTTAATACGTCAAAACAAAGGTAATTCACTGTACTTTAAGGAAAAATATCAATAAAAATCATTTCTCTTCGTTTCTAATGAAAATTCGCACTTTCTTTTTTATTCCCCTCATCAAACTCAAATTCCTTGGCACATTTGTTCCACATTTTGGTCATCTGAGTCGCGTTCCGAGCTGTTTTTCCACTTTTCTTAAGCTTCCGCTTCATTACTGCCCAAAATCTCTCGATGGGCCGAAACTGCGGGCAGTTGGGCGGATTTATGTTTTTATCGATGAAATCTACGTTATTATCACGGTACCACTGGATGACTTCCCGGCTGTAGTAGAACTCGCCAAATCTGGCTAAAACTTCACGGGACGTTTATGAGCTTTAATGAAAGGTATGCGGTTTTTGAGGCATTCTTCCTTGTACAGCTTCGAGTCCATCGTCTTATTCGTCACGAACACTTTGGTCTTTGCTCCGCAGTTGCATATCCCTTGCCAAATCATCAGTTTGTTGGAAAATTTGTCCATGAAAGCAAACTTAAACTTCGCAGGAACATCTCCTCGTGCCGTTGCCATGAAGAATTTTCGGCCAGGAAGCTGTCCGAAATCCGTTTTGACGTAGGTTTCATCGTCGATGAGCAGGCATCCTTGGTACTTCGTCAAAACCTGCTGGTACAATTTCCGAGCTCGAGTTTTGGTGACGAAACTTTGCTTCAAAGTTCTGTTTGGTTGCTTGCTGGCTCGATAAGAACGATATCCTGCTCGCAAACGAATTCTTCGAACGGTACTGCGAGCAGCAGCGTATTTTTGTGCGATTTCATTATCTGGTCGGTTCTCAACACCTTCTGGTTCAGCTTGCGGTCATATGTTCCACTACGACGCTTACCTTGAGGCACTCGATCCACGCTCTTTCGCTCCCTGAAACGTTTGAGCACATCATACACGGTTGATTTGGCGATTTTCAACGTTTTTGCGATTTTTATTGCGGACCACGTTGGACTATCAACGTGGGTGGGCAGAATTTTTTTCTCTCGTCTCGGCTTCCATCTGGAATAACTTTTGACTCACTACACGAAACACCGTGAAATTTATACCACAGAAAGTGGGTAGGTAAACAAACCGCTGTAAAAGAATTCTAGCACCGGTCACTTTCCGTGCCGCTGCAACACAATAAGTGATTCCGGATTCTAACTGGACAGAACATTATAATGCCTCAACATAATTTCATCTATCCATTGCATTAATAGAAACTGTAACAAAGTTTAATAAATTTGTAGTCGTTGAACATCCTTTAACAAACCCATTTTGTTTGCTAGAGATTAAATTTTTAACTTGAGAGAAAATTGATTATAGACTCGAACAGGGTGGCCACACAATCTTAATTTATAAATTCCCGCATTTTTCCCGCATTTTAAATATAAATATAAAATATAAGATATTTTTGAAGTTTCTGAGGAAATTGTTCAATCTAAAAGTCTAAATTGTTTTATTTAGGCAAAATGACGGATAGAAGCCGCAAATCGGGCTTCTTGCATATTGCGTAACCTGCTTTAATACACACTTAGAAAATTTAAAATTTGACAAGTTACGGTAATTTTTTTACCGGAATACTGTAAAATTTCACCGAGATCCGGTAAATCGGATTACCGAACGTTCATCTGTTGAAAGTTCGGTAAAAAATTACCGGATACTGTAAATTTTTCGAGAACAAAGATCGCTCTATATAAAGGGTGATACGGTCAAAATTTGGTCAAGGGCGTGTAAATCGGTGAAATCGTTTATTTAAAAAATCAAATTAAATTTCTTTTTCAAGTTCAATTAGTATAAAATTCAGGAAAAATATTCAGTTAGGCTTCCGCTTTTCCAAATCCGAATTGCCGGGCCTTACGCTTGACCCTTGCCATCAGATTTTGTACAGCCACCTTGTCCACCTTCTTCGCCGCAGAAAGCCAGTTTGCCTTGAACTGCTGCTCGTCCTTAGCAGTTTTTTTGGTCTTCTTTAGGTTCCGCTTGACAATAGCCCAGTATTTCTCAATTGGGCGGAGCTCTGGCGTGTTGGGAGGGTTCTTGTCCTTGGGAACCACCTGCACGTTGTTGGCGGCGTACCACTACATGGCCTTTTTACCGTAATGGCAAGATGCCAAATCCGGCCAAAACAGTACGGAACAACCGTGTTTCTTCAGGAAAGGCAGCAGACGTTTATTCAAACACTCTTTCACGTAAATTTCTTGGTTGACAGTCCCGGAAGCTATGAAAATGCTGCTTTTCAAGCCACAGGTACAGATGGCTTGCCAAACCAGATATTTCTTTGCGAACTTTGACAGTTTCGTGTGCTTGAAAATATCTGCTACCTTTCCCCTTCCTTTTGCCGTATAAAACTCCTGTCCCGGAAGCTGCTTGTAGTCGGCTTTGACGTAGGTTTCGTCGTCCATTACCACGCAGTCAAACTTCGTCAACATCGTCGTGTACAGCCTCCGGGATCGCGCTTTGGCCGTCGTATTTTGTTTATCATCGCGATTTGGAGTCACTACCTTCTTGTAAGTCGATAGTCCGGCTCGTTTTTTGGCTCGATGCACGGTTGTAGACGATACACCCAGCTTATTTGCGGCATCTCGGAGAGATAGGTTAGGGTTTCGCTTGAAACTACCGGCAACTCTCTTTGTCGTCTCAGCGGCTTCCGGTTTTCGATTTCCCCCCGATCCAGACTTCCTGGCTGTCGACAAACGTTCCCCAAACACTTTAATTACATTTGTAACGGTTGATTTGGCAACTTTTAGCGATTTGGCCAACTTTGCGTGCGAGTAGCTCGGATTTTCGCGATGCGCGAGCAAAATTTTGATACGCTGCTCTTCTTGCTTGGACGGCATTTTGACAACTGAAGAGTGAATTCCAAAATCAAAATAGGAGCAACATTCTACACACACACACCTTCAAAATGAGGGGTGTTCAGGTTTTTTAAATGCAAAATTGAAAGAAATACGTCAAGTTGACGCAACGTGCGTTGCGTGCATATTGTATCAAGGACTTCGTGATTTCAACGTAGTTGACAGTTCGTATACGATTCTCTGAGCTACCAAACTCTTTCAGTTTGGTTCACCACCAAACACTATTCATTTATTGAAAATCCTCGCTACATCGTGGCATTTGTGGCAGGATGAGCACCTTTTTAACAAATGTTGTCAAATTTGGCAGCTCCTTGGAATGACCAATCAGTTCTAGCCAAAATTTGTCCAAACGCTGTTCTTTTCTCTGGATTCCGGCAAGCAACGTCTTTGAAGACGGCATTGAGCACAGCTGCCCCTCTTCTTCCTTCATTTAGTGAGCAACTGCAGCGCTCAGATAGTCTTTTTCTAGGAACGTTTCCAGACACAGCTCCAGACGCTTTTTAGCTATATCCGTGAAGCGAGTTATAACACCAGGGTGAATGCAGGTGAAGTAACGCGTGAAAGGGTATGTCAAAGGAGATTTGTCGAGTAGCTTCTTCAAAAAAACACAGTGAAAAGATCGATAGTCGTTGCGGAAACGTCTCTGTCGGAAATTTCTACAGATTTTCTCCCATTCTTGCTGCCGATTTAGAGGCAAACCCGATTTCCACATTAAAGGCTGACAGAAGAATGCTCTTAGTCAATTTTATTTCAATGGCCAATTTTGCTTTGACTGTCAGAGGCTCGGGCTTAACATCTTCTTCCATAGCGGCTCTAAGTAGTCCCGTCAAATCGTCGATAAAAAACGGAGCTGTGAGAGATTAGGTCTGGTATTCCCTGAGAAACAACTCGACCATTCCTGCAGACTTAATGACAAAATTCAGCATTGGTATCATCTAGCGCATCAGCCACAACAACGAACACTTTAAACGGAACACCGACGAAAAGCTCCGTTCGAAATTCGGTTGACTTTAAGGTGACTAACACAATAGGTTTCTGTTCACTGCAGTGACAAATATTTGTCTATTATACAAATCGACTGCGACTTTATGGTATTGTAAAAATGCCAACAGTGTTAGCACCTCAGGTTGACAGAACTCGTGAAGTATATAAAAAGAAAAATATATTGTAAAACACTTGCAAAGACAACCCAACAAACCATTTGAGTTGATAATAAGCTGAATAAGCCAATTTGAAGCTGAATTAGTTGAAATTTAGTTGAACAAGCTGTTATGCAGCTTGCAATGTTTGTTTGGAATCTTTGCACTAAAATAAACAGTAATGCATACAATGGCAATGCTTCAGTCATAAGGATTACCCAAGGAGTTCTAGTCAAGTAAAATAAAAACAAAAGTGAGTCATGAGCATAACCTTACCTGTCACAGCCGTTAAGTCAGATCTTCTAAGCGGTACGTTTTGAAACAGGCTGAACAAAGCCAGCAGAAAATGACCCACATGCCAATCACCTCCTTGAAGAAATTGTGTACGACGTGCCAGCTGCGATTTTGACGACTGCAAAGCCAGGGCTGGCTCGCAGATCTCTGATTTCCCTAGTCAAATCTTTGAATGCCTTCCGGGGCCATCAAAGGAGCATATAGATTGGGGTATCTTCTTCAGCAATGCTGGATTTTCAGAAAAATATTTTTTCATTCCGTTAATGAGATCGTTGGACCGAGTAGATGACAAAAACGCTACTCAAATTATCAATTTGACAAAGGAGTGAGCATGGTTTCTGCCATATAACAAAAATTCCCGATAGATTTTTAAATTCCCGACTTTTTCCCGCATATATCCCGATGATTTTGGATTCCCGCATTTTTCCCGCATTTCCCGATTTTCCCGAATCTGTGGCCACCCTGCTCGAACAATTTAGGAATGCATGATAATATGGCAATCCTTCGATAATTTTTTATATCTTTTTTTTGCCTTTTTTGAATTTCGGAATTAAATACTTTTTTTTTCAAATTGGAGGAAAAAAAAAGGGTTTGGGGGGGGAGTAAAAAAAAAAAAAAAAAAAAAAGGTTGCGCTCGCCGGGGTTGGTGGGTCTTAAAATATAGGGGGGGCACCCCATCCGGCCCCCCCCTTTTTATTTCAAAAAATATTTAGAGAAATTAAGATTTCGTTGAGGGATACATTATCAACTGAAATATCACTCAGTGGCTCACGAAAGATAAAATCAATGCGTACATCTCATATTTTACGAATGCAAACTATTACCAAATGGTAAAACAAATGAAATTTTGCCTTTTTATGATCTATCACAGTGACTACCAACTGTACTTCTGATAGTGACAGTATACTGAACCTAAACAATGTTGATTGAATCTAGGGCGATTATTCTGTGATGAAGATGTTATGTTGCTAATAAATTCACACAAAAATTCTAGAAGTCATGGATTTTCGAAAAGTTTCAGTGTGGACTTTTGGCCAGCTTTTTGGCTAAAATACTCCAATGTGGTGCGAGTGAATCGTTTCGACCTGCTCCGAAACCTGTCCACAAGCAAGATGTCTCTACAGCCCTGATGGCCGTTCGGATGAGCTGGTCTATAATGTGTTTATGTGATGATATGCCTGAAATGCGTCTCGGAATATTTCCTACCCCTTCGGGGCCAGAGCACGAGAGTTGTTTTGCGTAGGTGTGCGGGTCGTTATAATTCGATATCTCCCCGAAAACTGGAAAAATATAGCTGCTCATCGCATGGATATTGTATACAACATCCATCGTCTTTCAACAGCACGCTTCGCACGTAGGCTGGGATATTTCGTTTTCACCGAACCCGGGCGAAATAGTTTAAATAGTAGTTGGATTTCATAACAAATTTGATCGCACCCAACTAGCTACTAAAACGAATTATAAAAAAAATAATAAAGCTGGAAGTTCGGATCGGTAGTGAGAATGAAGGCGTTGATGGAAGATGGTGAAGATGTGGAAGGTTGATATGTGTACATCACCAGGCACGGCCTAGCAAATGAATGCGAAGATGGAAAGGAGTCGGTTGGTTGGATGGTTGGGGGAGTGGAGAGAGGATGTTAATAAGACGCAGCGAACGATGCAAAATCAAACGTCCGCGGGAAGGAAGTGTGATAGGAATGTTTAGGTTGGCAGATTCAATCACCTAACAGAATATTCTAGGGGTTTTTTTTTTCATTAGGGAGAATCTAACATTGAGAGACTCTCTTTAATTACTTTCTCTTTCATTCATATTTCAATCACCTTTACGTTTTTCATTCTACTATTTGTAGAGTATGCTAGCCAGCACTGTTGTGTTTCGATCTGCACTAAAGAATCCCTCGAAAGTTTTATAATGGCGCTGTAACAAATGAAAGAGAGTGAGACTGGAGAGAATCTTTCAGTGTTAGATTCGCCCCAATGAAAAAAACCCTAGAATTGTTAATGGTGCTTAAATAAATATGGTTGCAATTTCAAAGTTGACACAGACTCACAGCAGAACCTTTGCAAACCGATGTTTATAAACTGACTTGGCCGAATATGCATAGCTTGATCAAATGCTGTTTCGCAAAATCCAAGATCAATACAACAAAAACACGCTTTGGAAAATCATTATTGACACTTGGTTCCAATACCCTCCCTTAGCGTAGTCAGTGAATTCGCAACTACAAAGCAACATCATGCTGGAGATGGCTGAGTTCGTTTCCTGGCCTGTTTTATGAATTTTTAGAAAAGGAAATGTTCTCGCCTTTAAATTCAAAGTTCCTGTATCAACCCTGTAAATTTAAAAACGTTGAACAAAGTCTCCAAACTTATGCTTGAATAAATAAAAAAATTCATTTAAGTTCAGCCAGTTAACAGCTTTGTAAAGTTTAACAATGTTTCATGAAGGTCTTTCAAATATTCTCACGATCTTTTGCATTTCCATGATTTTATGAAGGTATCTAAATTATTAAGAAGTTTACAAGAAGATCACTCTTCGTCTAAGGTCTGTATCCACATTAATCCGGACACCTTCAAATCATTGTAGCTTTTGAAATATTGCACGTAGGAATGAAATTTTTTACTGTGGTATAGCTGAGAGTCTATGATGAAAAAAACTACATTTCATGTTTAGTATTCAAGATGGCGACGAAAGAAAAACATTTGTACGGGCGTTCGGCAAATCCTGACTTGTGATGATAAAATGATGATGATGGTCCCGCCCTTACCCCTACAAAGGTTTGAGCTAGACGATTTTATCTCTAAGATAATTAATTTGGTAACAATTTAAACCAGTTATGCAAAAAAAAAATGAACTGATTTCATCTACAGATATAAATTTCTTCAAAAGTATCCATTTGCTTCACAGCGACATAATCGTGAAAAGCTTTGATGTTAACCACAAAAATTCGCAAGTATTCCCAGCGATCAGGAAATTCTGTTGCAATTCAGATCACAGAATCCAGTAAAAGGACATTATCACTTGTCAAAACGGGACCTTGCAAAAACATTGGATTTGCCTAAATCCACTGTTCACGATGTGCCCAAATCATTTTCGGAACGTTTGACGGTGGAGAGGAAACCGAGAAGTGAAAAAAAACATTGGACGCGCTGATCCTGTCATGGACCGAAAGGTGAAAAGGATATTAACGAAAAACCCAAATCTCTCCATTCGAACGGTGGCTCGTAAAATAGGGATGGCGCCTGGTTTTGTCCAAAAATCAAAACAACGTTTGGGACTTAAGTCGTATAAAGTAAAAACAGTTCCAAATCGCAACGACAAACAGAACTTGGCAGCAAAATCACGGGCTCGACGTTTGTACTGCGAATATTTGACGAAGTTTTCATGCGTTGTTATGGACGATGAAACTTATGTCCTGGAGGATTTCAAGCACACACAGCTGAGCATTTCAGAACGAAGAAGGCATCGAAATTTCCCAAAAAATACCTTGTGTGGCAAGCAATTTGCACGTGTGGCAAAAAGAGTAAATCTTTCGTCACTACAGGCAAAATCAACAAGGAGATCTATCAGAAAGAGTTTCTGCAGAAGCGATTGCTACCCTTCATCAAAAGTCACAAAGAAAAACCTTTCTGGCCCGATTTGGCATCATTCGGGTGATGGAGTGGTACCAAGCAAATCAAGTGAACATTGTACCAAAAACCTCAAACCCGCCAAATTGCCCAGAGCTACGACCAATCGAGAGATATTGGGCTCTGATGAAGCGGAAGCTTTCTGGAAAGAAGCAAGGAATCAAAGACATCAAACACTTCCAGCAAATTTGGATAAAGACGGCTTCTACGATTTCTGAAGAGTCTGTACAAACCCTAATGGACGGAGTTAAGCGCAAAGTTCGAAAATTTTATGCAAATACCGAATAACTATGTTTTGTCTTCACGAATTGTTAAAACACATCCCATGGATCTGAAATAAACAACTACGACGGAAATTTAATGCGAAATTTATGTTTTATTCATGTTTTGAAGTGCCCGGATTATTGCGGATACAGACCTTATTTGGTTTAGTTTTGTGAATCACAAAAAAATGTACAATCCCAACAATTCTCATGCATAGTAGAAAATGAAGACTTGACTTTCGGTTTTCCCAACTATTGAATTTGTTTGATTATAATTACTTTAACTTACCATTGCGTATTAGGGGGCGACTCCGGCGTAGTGGTTAGCATCCATACCTCTCACACACAAGTCACGAGTTCGAATCTCACCCCCGAACAAGTTACGAAAAAGCCCAGAAGCGGTGTTTGAGTGACTACACAGAAAAAAATAATGAATTTTAACGAGCGCGTAAAATTTCCCCTCGTTTAATTTCAAACCAAAGGAGGCGTAAACGACGAAATTGTTTGCAATTTTTCATGTGCCATACAACAATGTTTGCATTCTTTCATACAACAGGCTAGATTCAGGCGTTATCAGGCTTAAATTTACATGAAATCTCCCATTATTTTCTGCCAAATCTAGCATTCCCTTTATGTGCATTAGATCACGCAGAAAATTCAATGTTTCTTATTATCTGTGTACGACGGGAGATGAACCAGCCCGAGGCTCAAAATCTCGATAAACAAGAAACAAAAAAAAAACCATTGCGTATTCTCATCAGTTGGCAGCCAGCCGTGTCTAAGCAGCTAGGAAGAGGCAACGACGAGGAGCTAAAGAAACTTCTTCTACACAAGATCGAGAAGAAGGCTTAAATCTGCGATCTGCGGTAGGCCATGTTTACTGCTCTTCGTATCTTGTAGAATAAGTTGTCGATCGCGCCCTTGCCATTGCCAAAAGTTAAAAGATTCTAGTTTTCTAGTTGACTGAATCACATCAATGGCAGAAACTGAATGATTATTTGACTCAACAGTCAATTATAAGTTTCCACAAATGCGTAGGATAGAGTGTTGTTTTCTATTTTCATTAGCTAATGCTACTGCAGAATGAAAGAGTAAGCAATATATCTATTTCTGTTTGACAGTGTGCGTCTCTATTTGCGTGCGCAACAGCGGATTCTCACTGAGAAAATGTCAGGCCAACGAGTCTCGCGTTTTCTCAGTGGGTTGGTGGAGCGAATAGCATAATAGAGGTTGCTGCACCCAGTGCATAAAGTGCAAAAATCATGGATGCCATATTTTTTTCTGGTCGGCCTGTCACTTATTAGATTGATCACAAAAGCTACGCCGGGGTTTGTTTACTCGGTTTCTGTTTGTTATTATTGTTGCGATGGTAAGATACATCAGTTTTATTTGATTTCTTTTGTTGTTGTTTTGCTATTTTAGTGTTGGAATGATCCCAAACCGGCCGTCGGCTATGTTTGTGGTGGCAAGTGAGCTTTCAGCAAACTCTTTTAATCAAAAACGGTAACAGTGTTCTGAGAGCTTATACACACTAAACATGTTTACGTAAGTTTGAGGGAATTGAACACAGATTCTACTCAAATCATCAATTGGAAAAAAGGTGTGAGCATGGTTCCTGCCTTGTGACAAAAAAATTCCCGATAGATTTTGAAATTCCGGACTTTTTCCCGCATATTTGTCGATGATTTTCGGATTCCCGCCTTTTCCCCGCATTTCCTGATTTTCCCGAGTCTGTGGTCTCCCTGGGAATAATATAGGGACCGTTTAAATTTCCAAGCCGTGTTTGAAATTGGAATTTGAATTGATAAATAAAACTATTTCAACCGCCGCTGGCTGCCAATTGACAAGAATATGGAACGAAATATTAGATCAATTCCAATCAAACAAACTCTTTAGCTGGGAAAATTTGATTGGTCGTCCTGAAAAGGATGAACTTCAAACGGTCCACATTTGAATTTAAACGTTCTCGGTCTTTTGTAGAAGCAGGTTATTAAATCCGTTGCACGTTGCGCCTTACAAAAATGTGGCTGCCAATTGGATCACACACAAGCACCATATTTCTTTTAAAGACATTTACACCGTCTTCAACTCGTGGTTGTACAGACTGAACTTGAACATAGAGCGGATAACGACGGAGAACTTAATCTAACACCCAGTGGACCAGAATGGACATTTTTGTTTTGCGAAAAGTTCCACTGGCTGGAGCGGGAATCGAACCCTCACTTCATGGAAATTGCTTGAAAGACGGGTTACGCCGCTAACTGCTTGGCCACAAAGCCCCACACCCTAGCTCATGGCTTGCTAGCAACAGCCTACTGAGCCATCGGTTATCTGGCCAACGGTTGCACGCCAGTGCACCCTCCAGAGTACTTGCCACAGCAGGCTTCCAATACAATACTGCCTCATTGCCTATTACCCTAGTACCCCTAGTACCCCTTATCAACAGCCGGTGCATTGTTTGCAACGACAAAAAGTGCCACAGCGGTAAAGGCAATATCAAGCACGGCAGCAGCGTAAGCGTAAGGGCAAGTAGCACGCTTTTGTTTTTCTTCCTCTATCTGCTAGTGTTTTTTGTGTATCTCTCTCCCATATAGTGAATCGTTCTGCATAGGGTGGTTCAAAAAAAAATCATTTGATTTTTATTTTGTCCATGAATTTGTTTTTTCATGGATGATTCTACGGGGGCGTCTTGCCTCCCAAAGATGTTTTTAGGGCGCACTGATATCAGCCGTCTTCTGCCTCTCCTTAGGTTGTCTACTTTCGGCAGAAAGTGAAAGCCTCAGACTTTTTGGGCATTAAAAGAAATTTGACGCGTCGTTATCCGGGAACCGAGTTTCATCAGGTCAACCGAAACAAACTGCGTGTTACTGCACCTACGTATAAAACTGCACATGAAATTGCTAGTGACGAAGGTTATAATGCCGAGTACTACGTCTACATCCTATCTCGAGATGTGGAGATAGATGGTGTGGTCAATGGTACAAGGAAAAAATACGTATTCGCCGTCGGATTCGCTACAAGAGGCCTTCGCCGGATCAGTTCTCCCAAAATTTGTTGAAATTGATAAGGTTTTTTTTTCCAGTACGCCTTTTTGTACCAAGGGTATTTCATTGTACCAAGTGCAAACAGTTGGGTCATACGGCTACTTTTTGCGACAACAAGCCCCGTTGTGGCAAATGCGGCCAAAGTCATCTAGAGGATGCTTGCCAACAGGAAGCAACAAAGTGTGCTTACTGTGGCAAGGAGCCTCTCCACGATTTGCAGAACTGCCCCGTGTACAAAAAGCGTACTGGTAACGTAAGACGTTCTATACAAGAACGCTCCAAGCAGACGTATGCAGAAATGTTAAAGTCACAAAACGGATCGTATGCATCGTCTGTATCAGCCGCTCAAAATGAAAATCCTTTTTTGATTTTCTCTTCCGATGAACTGGACTCTGACGTAGCCGATGAGAGTGGATTTTCGGAGGTACACGCCCCCGGTAAAAGAAAGCCCACTAGTTCTCCGGGTGTGCGCCGGAAACAAATAAAACCTGCTTATTCCTAAAATTTGAAACTACTTCAAGCAATTGACTGTTTCATGGCCCCTCAGTGGTGAATTCGTATCTTTCGATGAATAATTTGTCGAGTGAGGGTCAAGATATGATCACCGTATTACAATGGAACTGTCGCAGTCTAATACCTAATGTAGACTCGTTCAAGTATTTGATTCACAATTCTGATTGTGATATATTTGCTCTCTGTGAAACATGGCTTTCTTCTGAAAATGAATTAAACTTCCACGATTTTAACATTATTCGCCTGGACCGAGATGAAACATATGGTGGCGTACTTTTGGGGATCAAAAAGTGCTACCCCTTCTATAAAATCTCTCTCCCAATAATCTCAGGCATTGAAATCGTCGCTTGCCAAATAAATGTAAAGGATGAAGATATTTGCATAGCTTCCGTCTATGTCCCACCGAGGACAACAATAAACCGCCGTCAACTTTGGAGTTCAGTAACATTACTTCCATCTCCAGTTCTGATTCTGGGCGATCTGAGCTCCCACGGTACTGTTTGGGGCGAACAATATGATGACAACAGAGCGGGTATTTTCTATGACTTATGCGACGATTTTAACTTGACACGGGGAAGGAACACGAATAGCAAAACCTCCTCTCAGGGATAGTCGACTTGACATATCTTTGTGCTCTAATTCCACTATGTCTGTGGAAGGTAATCAATGATGCCCATGGTAGTGATCACTTACCAATTATTATCTCAATCACAAATAGTTTTCACAAAACAGACCAGCCAATCCATGTTCCTTATGACCTCACGAGGCATATCGATTGGCAACATTTTGCATCGGCGGTAACCCTTGGTATTGATTCTACCGATTCTCTTCCACCATTAGAAGAGTATCGTTTCCTTTCCGACCTGATGTACAAAAGTGCATTAGAAGCTCAGAAACGACGTGTTCCAAGTGCATCCCTCAAAAGAAGACCCAGCACCCCTGGATGGGATGACGAATGCACTAAGTTGTATCGTGAAAAATCCGATGCGTTTAAAGATTATCGTAGACATGGAACATGTGAGCTTTTTGATAAGTCCCTCAAGCTTGAAAAAAAGCTTAAAAACTTACTCAAAGCAAAGAAACGCAATTACTGGCGTTCGTTTGTAGAGGGACTATCTAGAGAAACCTCGATGACAAGGCTTTGGAGAAAGGGTCGTTACATGCAAAACCGCTCATCCTCCAATGAGAGTGAAGAATATTCCATACAGTGGATGTTCGACTTCGCTAAAAAGGTTTGTCCAGACTCTGTCCCACCACAACCGAATTCACAGGATACAACCCGAAATAACGGTTTTCTGGACGAACCATTCAAAATGTTGGAATTTTCAATGGCACTTCTTTCATCGAACAACTCTGCTCCGGGAAGCGAAATGATTAAATTCAACCGTCTAAAAAATCTCCCCGATATCGCTAAAAGACGATTTCTTAACCTGTATAACACTCTCATGGAATTAAACATAGTTCCACACGCATGGAGGCAGGTTACAGTAATAGCTATTCAAAAGCCTGGGAAACCAGCGTCTGATTACAATTCTTACCGTCCGATCTCTATGCTATCATGTTTAAGGAAATTGTTAGAAAAAATGATCCTCTCAAGACTTGACCGTTGGGTTGAATCAAACAACTTACTATCAAATATGCAATTTGGTTTCAGAAAGAGCAAAGGAACAAACGATTGTTTAGCGTTGCTTTCATCTGATATACAACTGGCCTTTGCTCACAAGGAGCAATTGGAATTTTGAACATTTTTTTATCAGAAAAACAAATGATCTTTAATCCAGGCCAACTGACAACTTCCAGAATTAGCTACATGGGCTTACCCCAAGGCTCATGTTTAAGTTCCCTGCTTCATAATTTTTATGTTAAAGATATTGAAAACTGCTTGGAAAATAAATGCACGCTAAGACAACTTGCAGACGATGCTGTGATCTCCTTTAGAGGTCCACGTGCGGAAATCTTGCAAAGACCATTGCAAAATTCCCTAGATAATCTGTCCATCTGGGCCAGAAATTTGGGGATCGAGTTTTCACCGCATAAAACCGAATTGGTAGTGTTTACTAGAAAGCGGTTCCCTGCCCAACTGCGTCTCAAGCTGTGGGGAAGAGACATTACCCAATCTTTGACCTTCAAATACCTTGGAGTCATGTTTGATTCAAAATGCACTTGGAGTACTCACATTGCGTATTTGAAACAGAAATGTCAACCAAGGATCAATTTTCTAAGATCAATTTCCGGGACATGGTGGGGTGCTCACCCGGAAGACCTCATTAAACTCTATAAAACAACAACTCTCGAATGTGGCTCTTTTTGCTTCCTCTCGGCAAGAAACAGCCACCTCATTAAATTGGAACGCATTCAATATCGTTGTTTACGTATTGCCCTTGGCTGTATGCATTCAACGCACAATATGAGCCTGGAGGTTCTGGCAGGAGTGAAACCCTTACAGAACCGCTTCTGGGAGCTCTCATCTAGAATACTGATCAAGTGTGGAATCAGTAACAACCTTGTGATTGAAAACCTCGAAGAAATGCTCGAATTGAGTATCCAGTCTAGATTCTTGCGAATCTATATTAACTATATGTCATCCGATATAAGTTTTCCATGCTATAATTCTCTTAGTGTACGCTTTCCCTATCACAGTTCCTCCGTTGATTATGATCTCTCCATGAAACAGGTTATTCAAGGAGATCCAGATCAACTTCGACCTATTTTAATTCTCCATATTTTCATTTAAAAGTACCAACATGTCAATTGCAATAGAAGAATTTTCACTGATGGGTCGCGCATTGATGGATCCACTGGTTTCGGTGTCTATAATGAATACTCATCTGCCTTCCGGAAACTTCAGGAACCTTGTTCCGTATATGTTGCTGAGCTGGCAGTGGCAGCAATCAATTTCCCATTGGGGATAATTTCCGACGTGCCCATAGCCCATTATTT
The DNA here is from genome assembly GCA_024533555.2 of Aedes koreicus. NCBI lineage: Eukaryota > Metazoa > Arthropoda > Insecta > Diptera > Culicidae > Aedes > Aedes koreicus. The sequence continues at coordinate 686,036 of JAHHFK020003986.1, forward strand.
CATCTTCTCGGATAGTCTCAGTTCTATTGAGGCCCTCCGGTCGATGAAAACAGTGAGGCACGCATCTTACTTTCTTTCAAAAATAAGGGAGCAGATGTGTGCGTTGGTCGAAAGATCATTTAGGATTACCTTTGTATGGGTCCGCTCACATTGCTCAATTCCAGGCAATGAGAAGGCGGACTCTCTAGCAAAGGTGGGCGCAAAAGAAGGCGAGATTTTTGAAAGAAGAATCTCACATGATGAATTTTTCCCATTAGTACGTCAGAGTTCTGCTCTAAGTTGGCAAAACGCTTGGACAAGTAATTCTCTTGGGCGGTGGTTACATTCCATTATTCCAAATTTTTCGTCGAGATCGTAGTCCAAAGGTCTGGATGTAAGTCGGGGATTCATTCGTGTGTTGTCAAGACTTATGTCCAACCACTACTCGCTAGACGCACATCTCTACAGAATTAACCTCGTCGAAAGCAATATATGTAGGTGCGGAACCGGTTATGATGACATCGCTCACGCAGTTTGGCATTGCCCGGATAATGATGCCGATGGATAATGAGCACGACTATTGGATACCCTAGTGGCCCGAAGGTAGGCAACCCTTCCGCGAGGTAAGAGATGTTTTGGGAATGCGTGATCTTCCCTACATGCAAGCGATTTACGAATTCCTTTGTTTTTCTGATCTAAGAGTGAAACGTCATCATTGACTCTAGTAAATTCCCTGCCATTATGTCCCAGTTATATTATCCTTTTGTTTCCGTGCTACTTGTATCTGCCCAGCAAGCTGTGGTCACACATCCGCGGCTTACTTCCTGAAAGGGACTACAGAGACCGCGGTTTTGGTAGATGACGCAACCATGAGCAGCAAATAATGGCTTAAATAAGTTACCTGCCTAGCCCTTTCCAAACGATAATGTGACTCATTAACCTCGAGCCAGCCACGAGTAATTGGCACTCCACTTTTACTAATAAAGAAAAAATAAAACTTTGTTATCAATAATATTGAATATCGGCTTAAACTTAAACGAACTAATGAAAAAAGAAAATGATAAAACTTTCGAGGGATTCCTTAGTACAGATCAAAACACAACAGTCCTTTCTAGCATACTCTACAAATAGTAGAATAAAAAACGTAAAGGTGATTGGAATATGATTGAAAGAGAAAGTAATCAAAGAGAGTCTCTCAATGTTAGATTCGCCTTTATGGAAAAAAAAACCCTAGAATTTTATCAATACACCGTTATGAGTATCATTTTACCATAGCTTAAACAATGGGGGTAAATTTTGAACTGTTTTCATCCAGCCAGCCTCAAAGTTGACGCAGCAACTTTGATGCTTTCATCTTTCGCCAGGAGAGGAGAAATCCAAACTGGAAAAGTTATCATCTTAGAATGTAATCTGAATACCAGTTACGATTGCGAATAAGGTTGCAAAATTGTACTGCCATATTATGACCGTCGATTATTTCCAAGAACTCGTTGAGCATGATGAAATAAATTCAAGAGTAGACAAGCGGTTATTCACCAACATCTGAGGATTCCACGAAATAATAACAGCTGCAGCAGTAATCGAGATACAGCTTCGCCCACTACGAACTTGCTGTCAGAATCACAGAAAACCAAATCCAGAATAAGACCGGATCGACTGCAAATAGAGTTGTATTGTTGGAAATTCAGATAGTTCATTCTATTGATTAAACCAGAGCTGGAAGCAGACATCATAGGAGGATCATGGTTAAGGATTCCATCATGGACTGAATTTACAGCAATTAGCGGTTGATAATCAAAGCAATCATCGGGCATTCCGTCGCGTAGTACACGAAGAGTTGATAAATGAGCATCGAAATGCTGGCCTACTGGTTTGATAAAATCTTGAAAAATAATAAACACAGTTGAAACTACAAATTTGTCCTTACACAGATTATCATTCGCCAAAACTCTCGTTCCCGTTCAAATTCCTCCATAAGAAAAATAAAAACATCGCAATAACGAAACGTACACATTCTCTCCCAAGACGACGACGCCGGCGGAATGGGGGAGGCAACGACGACGTCGAGGTATGGCTTGCTTTGGCTCATACAAGAAAGCACATTCCCTTATAAAACACACACATTTTCTTCGCCCGATTGCCTTTGCTCTTCCGTTCGCCAGCTCGAAACTCCTCGGCAGTAACCTTATAATAGTGCATACCACATGTAAATACACCGAGACGCCTGCAAATACGTTTTGCGTTTCGTTAACTCCCAGACAGCATATCTGCCGTCTATGGAGGAACATAATAATGTATAATCCACTAGTTACTAATCTGGTTCGTTTAGAATGTAGTTGACAGCAGGCTTACATTCAGCGCCGCTTCTATTTTTACAATCGATAATTACAAATTAGCGACCTGCCAGAAGATGCCTCGCCAGCTTGGGTGCAGACAGACCATAAAATAAGACAACAAGCTCGGGAACCCGTTCTCGGTTCTGTTGAAAAAAAAAAAAACACGGACATCTTTCGATGCATCTGATTGAATAATTGATGAATCGTTCCAATATCTTCGTGCCTCGCTCGGATGACATTTCCACCGTCGTCGTCCCATCCTGCTCCGGACTGCTGCTATTTATCTTCCCTCTCGCCCAGGCAGCAGAGATCAGTTACTTCTCGGAAGTGTGCAACAATAACATTACAAAACGGTGCGCAAATCATCCGTGCACAACACCATCATCTCTCCTGTTGGCGGGCCACGGGTCCCTGGAGAGGTACGAAGAAAGGTACGGATGATGAAGAAGAAGTTCAGAAAATTCCTAGGAATCGAAATTTTGACGTAGGACAATAAAATCAATATAAAAACACAGAGCGACAAACACAACACAGCTCGGCATGGAGAATACAGATAGACAACAGAGAACGGGCATATGTTGGTGGGCCGACGACGACGACGATCACACGCACACCAGTCGGTTAGTGTGGTCCACGGTAGAAACGGGCGAGAAGGCGACTGGGGGTGGACAATGACAGTGGTGCCAGGTTTTAACTATGCAAAATATTGAGAGCAATGATTCTTTTTCAGGTAATTGATGCTGGAACAAATTGCATTTCCATTTGAATGAAAACAAGGGCAAGGTTGTTTTGCATTGACAGCTCATCTACAGCAGGAGAGCTATCAATGATTTTTTGTCTTCTTAGTTTGCATTGTTGATGTCATGCAAAAGCCAGCCTTACAAATTACTGAAAATAAACTGTTTTCTTTCCTTTCACTCCTTTGAACTGGGAGATGGGGTACTATACCGTGCAAAAGAATAAGGACATAGTTCTAGGGTTTTTTTTTTCATTAGGGCGAATCTACAATTGAGAGATTCTCTCCGGGCTCGCTCTCTTTCATTCATTACAGCGCTATTATAAAACTTTCGAGGGATTCTTTAGTACAGATTGAAACACAACAGTGCTGGCTAGCATACTCTACAAATAGTAGAATGAAAAACGTAAAGGTGATTGGTTTATGAATGAAAGAGAGCGAGCCCGGAGAGAATCTCTCAATTGTAGATTCGCCCTAATGAAAAAAAAAAACCCCTAGAGTTGAAAAACAAAATGTTTTTTTGAGTTTCTGATGGTTTTTTATGACGAAATCTTATGTAGAAATCAGACTATTTCGGCCTAACATTTGAAAAGGGCGAAACTAGCAATGATGCTAAATTGAGAAAAACTCAATCAAAAATTATGAAACGCAAATTTTTTTTTTTTTTTTTTCAAATTAGAAAATAAGACTAACCATTGCGGTGGTCTTATTCTTGCACAATGCAGCTTGTGATAAACTTTTCTCGTCAATAAATAGCAATTAGGAATTTATCTATTAGTTCTTATCTATAAAAAATATGAACACATTCCGCCTTTGATTTTCTCAAATTTTGATTAGGCCCTTTCGGTTTGGTACCTTTTGTTTCACAAACTGTCAAATTGGCTCCACCGAAGTCGCCTCATTTATTTTATTTATTGTTCTTCGTGTCGAATTAAAAAACTCAACTGACAGGTACTTAAAGGGTGTACGGAATCAAATTGCGACACACACGAATATTCGGCAAAATTGTACAACATTTGAACCAACTTTTTTGGCTTTTTTGGCAACTTTGGCAATCCATTTTTTCTTCATAACTCCCTCCGATTTCACTTCCTTAGGATGCTTTCGGAGTGCCTGCTTCATGATGGCCCAGCACTTTTCAATTGGCCGCAGTTCCGGTGCGTTCGGGGGGTTGAGATGCTTCGGCACGAAATTGACCTCCTTAGCCTTGTACCACTTCAAACCCTCTTTCGAGTAATGGCACGAGACTAAATCCGGCCTGAAAATCTTAGGACCCTCGTGTGACCTCAGAAAAGGAAGTATACGCTTTTAGAGGCATTCCTTTAGGTACACCTGCCCATTGACCGTTCCAGTTGTCACGAATGAGGTGCTCCGCTTTTCCCACGAGCAAATTGCTTGTCAAATCATATATTTTTTTGGCAAACTATGACATCTTCTGCTTTCTAACGTCCTCAGGGACATCGAATTTATGATGAGCAGTGAAAAACTGGAGTCCCGGAAGCTGCCGGAAGTCTGCTTTTACATACGTCTCATCATCCATAACGAGGCAATGTGGTTTCGTCAACATCTGGGTGTAGAGCTTCCGTGCACGTGTTTTACCTACCGTATTCTGCCGTTCATCGCGATTAGGCGCCTTTTGGACTTTGTACGTGTGTAGACCTTCACGTGTTTTCGCATCTTGCACGAAAGCTTTGGTTAGATTCAGTTTCTTCGCCATACTATAACGCATTTACTTAAATTGAAGTAATTTAAACTCAAATGTTCAGTACTTTTCATTTTCCGTGTACAAAGATGACTACGCACAGTTCAGCAGATGGTTGATCAATTCAGTATGAGGTAGGCTTGCTTGAAGTGAAAATATTCTTTGTGGGTGTGTTGTTTTGCGTTTTTTTTCTTCTCTTATCATATCAATAATTTTTTTTCCCCTAAAGGGCGAACACGAAATTATTGCCACACATTCAACAGGGCATAACTTTTTTACCATTGGGTAAAAATCAACCAAATTTTGCACACTTTCTCATTGATGTGTATTGTTTACATGCTGTCAAACTCGAAGTCGTGTTTTTCGATTCAACGAAAATGGAGGTGAACCAACGCGAGTCGAGAGAACAAATTCTTTCCAAACACCTGGAATTTCCTGACCTGTCGCACCGGCATTCACATTCACCATTCAACCGTCTCCAGAATGTTGAAGCGGTTCCAGGAGCGGTTGACGTTGGACCACGGCAAAGGAGCTGGAAGAAAACCAGGACCGGAGAACAAAAAGACGGAGGGAAAGGTGAAGCGCATGATTAAAGCAAATCCCAACGTCTCAAGCCGTGATTTGGCTAAAAAGATAGGCATGTCGCAGAGCTACGTCCAGAATGCAAAGAAGAGAGCTGGACTACATACATACAAGGTACAGAACTTCCCAAACCGCGATGAGCGGCAACAATCGACGGCTAAAACTCGGGCACGGAAGCTCTACGAGAAGATGCTGACAAAATATGGCTGCTGTGTGATGGACGACAAACGTATATAAAAGCCGATTTTAAGCAAATTCCGGGGTTGGAGTTTTTCACAGGCAAGAGCATGTTCTATGTGGACGACAAATTTAAGAAGAAGAAAATGTCGAAGTTCGCCTTCAAATATCTCATTTGGCAGGCCATCTGCTCTTGCGGACTGAGGAGTGAGCCTTTCGTGACAAAGGGCACAGTAAATGGCGAGATCTACAAATCTGGGTGTCTCGATAAGCTCCTTTTGCCGTTCTTGCAGCAGCACGACGAAGCTCCGCTATTTTGGCCAGATTTGGCATCATGCCACGATTCTAAAAGTGTCCTGGAGTGGTATGAGGCCAATTCTATCCATTTTGTTCCAAAGGACATGAATCCGCCAAACTGTCCGGAGCTGCGCCCAGTTGAGCAGTACTGGGCAATGATGAAGCGGGAACTTCGGAAGAGCAAGAAGACAATCAAAGACGAGAAGGACATGTTAAGAAAATGAAAAAAAAAACTGAGAAACTGGTACCGGATGACACTGTAAAGACTTTGATGGAGGGCATCAAGCGAAAATGCGTTTAATTTTACACTCAAGGCTCCATCGATTAACTTTTCTTTTGATTTTTGAAGTAAATATATGTATAAAACTACCCTAAAATTTTGGTTTGATTCTAAACATTATAAGAAAATTGGCATGACATTTTCCGTGTCGCAATAATTTCGTGTTCGCCCTTTAGAACTGAACTGTTGGGATTCCTCTTGAAAGCTGGAACTACCCGCTTGTGATCCTGAACACTATACGGAGATCCATTTTTGCCACTTTTTTCTTTTCGATCGATGGTCAAACGTTCGTGGTACCGATTTAAAACGAGACACCGTAGAATGTACCATTCCCAGCTTCCTGCTGATGGCACGATGAGAAAGATCCGGATTTTCGAGGTACGTGCGCAACATTCTGTGCGCCGCTGCTGTTCTTCCGACTCCATCTTCGCAACGATTGCACATCTGCTAGTGAAACTTACACAGCGTAAACAAATACACTATGAACTAATTCCACCCAAAATTTCAATAGAAAATACCCAACGGGTAAAAAGTTACAGCCATTTAAATGTGGTGCAATTTGATTCCGTACAACCTTTAACCTAGGTTTCTAATTCTATTCTTAAACACACATTTAGACATATTAAAATCAAAAACAGTCATTCATGAACAATATAAAAATCAGTGGTCCCAGAACGCTTCCTTGCGGTACACCTGACGTGACGGAGAAGACGTGTGACCGACTACCGTTTAAGGCTTGTTCGCGACAAAACCCTAATTACGTATATCTCTGGAAATACTTCATCAACGCGTCAAATATTTCGCAGACTGATGAACGTATATCTGTTCATTGTGTAAAATAAATGTTTGGTGATACTAAAAGCTTTTGGATCGAAAGAAGAGCAAGTGCAAAAAGCAATTGTGTGCGGTCGCAATGAAAATCCGGATCTGTCAGTAAGAAAACTTGCAAAAAAGCTTGGTTTTCCTGCAAGCACTGTCCATAACGTTATTACATCCTTGACAACAGCCAGGAAGGCTGGGCAGAAAAAAACGGACCTCAGGAACCACCAGAACTACGCGAAGGTGAAGCAAATACTGCAGAAGAGACCCGAACTTTCGGTACGTACTGTAGCTAGAAAATTAAAAATGTCTCCAACTTTCGTGCACACTTCCAAGCACCGGCAAGGTATAAAGTCCTTCGAGGTGAAAACTGTACCGAACCGTAATGATAAACAGAATGTGACGGCTAAAACCCGAGCTCGCAAGTTGTATCGCGAATATTTGACGAAGTTTTCCTGCATGATAATGGACGATGAAACTTATGTGCTGGAAGACTTTAAGCAGCTTCTTGGAATGTCTTATTATACTGCCATGCAACGGAACGGCGTAGAGGAGCATTTCAGGACGAAGAAAAAGGCCAAGTTTCATCACTACCGGAACGGTAAATAAGGAAATATACCGTGAAGAATGCCTAAAGAAGCGATTGTTACCATTTCTATGCAGCCATGACGCTCCCTCGCTATTCTGGCCTGATTGGGCATCTTGTCACTACGCCAAAGATGTTTTGGAATGGTATAAAGCGAATGGAGTCCATGTTGTATCGTGAAGAGAGAACTCTCTCAATATAAACAACAAGCTACAACTATAGAAAAATTTCGAAAATTAGTTTTAAGATGACTAATAATGTACAATTAAATGAATAAAAAATGCATCTTGGATTGAACTAACAGCAATTTTGCTTTATTCCAAATTTAATCTGTCCAGATTTTGTCACGAACCACCTTAATTATACGAAAGCGCTCCGACCAGATAAGTAAGAGCGCAACCACTTTGTGATCCAATCAGGAAAGCCCAGATACTTCAGCTTGTCAATTGCAAAGGTGTGAGGAACCTTGCCGAACACCTTCGAAAAATCGAAGTATTTGGCATCAACTTGGTGACGATTCTCAATTTCCGTAGGACATCAGATTCGTTGTCGTGGATCGCTTCTTAACAAAACCATGTTGAAATTCAGAAATCAGCGGTCGAGATACAGCGTAAAGGGCTTTGTGAACCAATTGTTCGAACACCTTGGCCATACAGCATAAAATCGAAACACTTCTGTAATTTTCAACAGCATGTTTGTTACCAGTTTTGAAAATCGGAGTGATTGAGGCTAACTTCCACGCTTCGGGAAAAGTACCTTCACTGAGTGACCTGTTAAAAATAGTCGTCAAAGGCATCATCTGTGAGACAGCACATTCTCTTAAAAACGACGGCGGTATCTTGTCTGCGCCCGACCCTTTCGACACATCCAACTTTTCCTTGGCTGACAAAACTTCACGTTCGCTCACAAGTAGAGCAGAACAATTCAAACTGAAAACACGACAGGATCTAAGGCTAAATCGGCAAACAGATTAGCTAGCTCGTGAGGTGAATCGGCCGAAGTTTCCTTAAAAGTCATGTCGGTAGGGATCCGTTTGGATTGCTTACGGCTTCGAATATACGACCAAACGAAAGACGAGTTCTGCTTCGCAGTCTGCTCCAATCGTCTGATATAGCAACGAAATATAGCGTCCTGGCAATTGGCGTAATTGGTTTCGAGAGACTGTAGACTGATCCGGTTCACAGTAGTCCGTGATCGAAAGTAGCGTTTACGAGCTTTTTGCACAATGTTACGGAGATGTTGTAACTCAGTTGTCCAACACGGTTGCTTAAACGAATGAGGCCTTCTTGTTCGACGTGGAACATATTCCTCCAGAATGTCGTACAATTTGTCATACAACATACGTACCGTTTCATCCGTATATTTTGCACGAAACATTTCAATCCAATCGACGTCCATGAGAGCGTTATTCAGTACCGGAAAGTGGCAACGTCGAAAATCGAAATCATCAGTGATGTTCGAGTCATTAGCTGGTTGCACACAGGAAGCTTGTGATGGTTGTCGATTCGGAGGAGCGATGACGGAGGTTCAACATCGTTTGGTTCGTTAACAAATGCCAAGTCAAGTACGACCATACGAGTTAAGCAGGCTGTTGAGCTGATGTAGTCCGGAGGCAACCATCGATTCAACCAAAGCGATTTCCTGTTCAGCCGATGCGTTGGATGGCAGCAAGCTGTTGACCTCCTCATCGTAGGACCATACCAACTGAGGTAGGTTGTAATCTCCAACGATGACAATATTATCAAAATCCGACGCACTTTCACAGAGTTGCTGAACTGCTGCGGAATGCGCTGAGTACAATTCCGGAGACGAGCTCGGTCGAAGATAGATTCCACACACAAAGATCGCCACCTTGTCTAGTTTGATACGCAAAGCGATTTGCTCAATACTGCCACAGTCAACAACTGTGTACCGACCTACAGTTGAGGTTTTATTTAACCGCAATTAAAACTCCACCCCCTCTCTGAAGGTTGCTAGAAGCGGCACTGCGATCACACCGGAATATCGAGTAGCTGGCAGCCAACTCGGAGCTAGCGATATCAAAACGAAGCCACGTCTCAGTGAGTATAATAACTTCGTATTCACAGGCAGAAAGCTTCAGAAAGAGCTCGTTAGTTCTAGTACGAATGCCTCTCACATTTTGATAATATACCGTTAAATATTGCAGGTCGGTTTCATTCGGGAATTCGGGACAAGTCTGGATATTGTGAGCAGTTTCGTTCATCGCTATAGATCTGTCTCTGCGTTGGTCGAAATATTCGGGATGTTGGATCCTGTCTCGGGTATTGTTAGGACGGCTGACTTCCAAAAAAAACCTTTCACGGAATGCTCCTTTCCTCAAACTCTCTGAACGAGATCTCACTGGGCCCAATGGAATCCTGCAAAGCCTTCTCCTTCAATTGATTGTCATTTGATTTCTAAATTCGACCTTTTGCACCGATAACAGTACATCAGTTTTCAGCCGCAACAGGAAGGTAAATAATAATCCTAATAATACCACGATGCATGATAGAAGCATGTGAACCTTGACTTGAGAAGGATTTAAAATTTCGTGCCAGTTTCCGGAAGTAGGTATGATCCGATTGAATTGCTAAAATTTGATAGGTGCTTTCGTCTATTTTGTCTGCCGTGTTGGGTTTGACTTCGACTACGCCTTGAAGCGAGCAAGAATTCTCGCGGATCATTAAACATCTCTATGTCGTTTTACGTACTCCAATTGTATACAGGTTGTCCGAATATTATCTTTTATTGTTGGATTAAAAAATCAATATGTCTAGGGACTTTTTTCATTAGGGCGAATCTAACATTGATTACTTTCTCTTTCATTCATATTCCAATCATCTTTACGTTTCTCATTCTACTATTTGAAGAGTATGCTAGTATGTGTTTCGATCTGTACAAGAAAATCCCTCAAAAGTTTTATAATGGCGCTGTAATAAATTGAAAGGGAGCGAGATATGAGAGAATCTTTCATTTTTAGATTCGCCCTATTGAAAAAAGTTCCTAGATGTATTGTTTGTTATAGCAATATGTGTGCAAATTACAAGTTTTATTTGTTTAGATGCACGACTTCAAACGTTTTGGGAAGTTATCCACGATGGCCGCGAGTTCTTCGACAGATATTTGATCCCAAACCTTTAAAAGAGACGATTTGAGATGTTTTAGTGATTTATGTACAGGTTAGGCCCAAATAAGTGACGCATGAAACAAAGACTGTATCTCCCACGAAAAGACAAATAATTTAAATGATTCTTTGTTATTCTGTTTCTTATATTTTATGGTTTATGTGTAGATATTTAATTTCGATTCGATACTTTAGCTTTAATTGTGGGAAGGAAAAGGATAATTTGGGGTTTTTGGGGGTGTGTTAATTGGGAAAAAGAGAGGGGTGGGGGGGGGGGGGGGTGAAGTATGATTTTCGAAGCGTTGAACTGCGCGAATTGAAGAAAGGATATCCTGAATACTCGCTGCATAGACCCTGTCATTTTGAGCGTTGAAACTTTGCTGCAATACGAAATTTTTCTCATCCGAAAACACAATCATGGAATCACCATGCCGACGAAGTAATTCGCGACAACGAATTACTCTGTTCTTCTTGTTGGCTTCCGAAAGTCCATGAATTTTTCTTTTCTTGTGCGGCACTAATCTTAAATTCTTTTTGAGAACTGATCAAATTGTGTTCCTGGAGACGTCCATATCCTGAGCCAGTTTATATGAAGAACGACAAGGATTTCGGCGAATTCACTCACGCACCGCTTTTACAAGCCGTTTGGTACGTACACTGGGAGGACGACCTGGTTTTTTCTTTGGATCGATGGATCCCCTCGTCCTCCATCTTCTCAACGTCCGGTCGATTAATGTGCGAGTCTCGACCAGTATCTGGTTGGGACGCTTTCCCGCCAACTACAACTGCAAAATCCGTTGTCTTTTGAAATCCATGTTTTTCTTAGGCACTTCCTGTCGACGGAATCTAACGAACACTTGTTTGTTTACATATTAATCAGTCCCTCTTTGATATGCTGGCAACCAGATGGCTCTTGCGATGGCTAGAAGAATACTACACTGAAACAAAATACTGCGTCACTTATTTGGGCCTACCCTGTAGTGTACTGCAGGCTCTTGACTCCAAGATGGACCATACCGAAAAGTCCATCGGATTCAAATCCGGTGAGTTAGAAGGCCATTCATCTCTCGTTAAAAAGCTTGGGAAAATGCATTCGCAAAGACTAATGGTCTTATTTGCTCCATGAGCCGGCGCCCAGTCCTGTTGAAAAATCCACTTATTTTTGCCGAAATGCTGCGATGCCCAAGAAGCTACTGTGTCAGTGAGAAGCTTCTGATATACCGCTTGATTCACTTTCACCCCCTTGTCGATGAAGATCAAAGGGGTTTTGCCGGAATGAGTTATTCCAGGCCAAACCATGACAGAAGCGGGATGATGACTCCTTGAAGTACTTCCACGATTTTTGGAAGCAGCAGGAAGCAACTGCCGATCATTTTGGTGGTTGTGATGCTGCTCGATTGTGAAAACTTTTTCATCGGTGAACAGCACTGACCGATAGCGGCCCTCGGATAAGCGGTTCTGGAGAACCTTAGCTTTTCTCAACCGGTTTGCTTTCATGGTGTCATTCAAGTAGTGATTCTTGCACAGTGTATATGACTGAAGCTTAAAATCATCGTGAACTATGGCTCCAACGGAAGATTTTGAAATTTTTAGTGATTTCGACAACTTTCGGATGGAAATCGAAGAATTTCGTTTGATTCGTCGCCAGGTTATCTCGCGCATTTGTGGAGTCGGTGCACTTTTTTCCTCTCCCTACGCGGTCATCTAGCGTTCCAAGCTGTTAGTATCGTTTTATTGCGTCACTCACTGTACATTTTGCCATATTCAGGGTCTTTGCAATCACTGAAACAGTTTTTCCTTTTCTAAAAAGCTCAATTACACCTGCGCGCAATTCATTCGGCTTCATTTTTCCCAATGCCTAACATAGGTGAGAGATTATCTCTTGCTGTTGAGTTTATTTTTGGCATGCACCGACTATTTCACACATTTATTCCTCTCGTCATACTGTTACTTATAGACCTCGGATAGGAAAACAAACAAATCGCTAGAACCAGAACAAAACAATAGGTAGTGTAAGAGCACAATCGGCCCATATTCTTTTACCAGTCAAGGGGGTATCCTCCCCCTTGCCTACCTTGCATCTGAGGTAGCTTGGTAAAAGATTATGCGCGCCCGATCGTGTACTACCTTCATATGCCATCCGCTCATTTTCAACTTGTATCTTTCCGTTACGCTAAACGGAACTATCAAAACTTTCTCTTCAATTCTCTTAGTTCGAGCAATAAATTACTGTCCACTCCTAGAGCCTCTTATGTTGATGGGAAGCTATCGCTTCTTATAAATTTCGTCATGTAGGTATGGTTAGTTTAATCCGCATGGTTGTGTTGAGGCATACTGACAAAGCCTGTACGGGTAATTTGCAGACACCCTGTACTTGCATGTGTGAAATTACATAACCAAACTACTTGCATTAGGAAAGCCGTTCTCGTCCATCATTTTCCATAGCTCTCTTCGGTTAACTGTATAATATTTTGTTTTGAAGTTGATGAATAAATTATGCGCAGGGACTCTAAATTCACAGTGCTTTTGGAGGATCTGCTGCAAAGTGAATATTTAGTCCGTTGTAGACCGTCCGTCGATAAAGCCGGTCTTATAACTTCCCACGAATCTATTTCCTAGTGGCGACAATCACTGGAAGACGATTTGGGATAGCACTTTACAGGCGGCATTAAGGACGGTGATCGCCCGATAGTTTTCACAGTCCAGTCTGTCACCCTTCTTGTAGATGGCGCAGATAACTCCGTGCTTCCACTCCTCCGACAGCCGTTCGGTATTAATTCTGGCTATCAGTCAATGCAGGTAATTGGCCAATTTGTCTCGGGCCCAGCTTGATAAGTTCTGCAGCGATACCATCCCTTTCAAACGAATTGTTGCCCTTCAATTGCTTGATGGCATCCTTAACTTCATCTTTCGCAGGGGATGTCTACGTCACTTGCTGCATCACCGACGACACTTCCTTCGCTGTCTTGATCCTTTTCCTGTTCTTCATTCAGATGTTCATCGAAGTGCTGCTTCCACCTTTCGGACAGCTCACAATCGTTTGTAAGAATACTGCCATCATTATCCCGACACATTTCAGTTCGCGGCACGAAGTCTTTGCGGACTGCGTTAAGTTTCTGGTAGAACTTTCGTGTTTCATGTAAGCGGTGCAGCTGTTCCAGCTTCTTACAATCCTCCTCCTCTTGGCAGCGATTTACTTCCGGAAGAGTTAAGTTTGCTGCCTCCACTTCTGTCTTTACCGTTCCACACTCTGACGGGTAGCTTGACGCAGAATAAGTGCCCGCGCTGAGTTCTTCTCTTCCAGCACCTGCTGACGTTTCTCGTCGAGCCCCTCGTTCTGTCGGTTCCACAAAACCCCCGGTTTACCTAAGACGTTTTCCGCTAGGCTGCTGATAGCTGCTTTCACGGGCTTCGTCGAGCTCACTCTTTTCCGGCAGCGCAGTTTCGAGCAATTGCGCGTAGCTTGTGGCGGGCTGCGGTACCAACTTTGGACGCATCTTAACCGTCACCAAGTAGAGGTCCGAAGCGATGTTGGCACCTCGATAGGTTGTGACGTCGGCGATGTCTGAGAAGTGCAGACCATCTATCAAAACTTTGTTGATTTGTGCTTCCGTTTGACCTACAAGTGCATGGAAGAAGGTTCTATGTACGACCATGTTTCTGGAGACGGCGAAATTGATACGTCGAAGGCCGCTGGTGTGCGATGAAATTTGCAATCACCGGTTTAAAATCCTCCTCCTCGCCAACTTGAACGTTGCAATCTCCAATGATGATCTTGATGTCGTGGCTTGAGCAGCAGTGGTATTCACGCTCCATGTGCGCGTAGAATTCCTCTTTGTCGTCATTAGTACTTCCGAGGCGAGGGTTATGTAGATGCTGATGTCGAAGAACCGACCCTTGATCCTCAACCTGTGCCCAGCTCGTGTGTATTGCCGAAGCGCTGGTAGACCGTCAATCCTTTCCAGCACGCTTCCTGCACCGCTACGATGTGGAGCCTGCGGTTCTTCAATTCGTCGGAAAACACGCGAGTACTTCCAATGAAATTGAGAGATCGGCAGTTGCACGTCCCCATGTTTCGTTTGCCTATGCGAGTGTATTAGTGCTTGATCTCCACAACACTCACTTTTGACTCACATAATCGCGTCAGATGAGTTAGAGTGGAATTCGAAGGTTTTATTATTATGTTCTGTGTCGTTCGGCTTTTTAATGTAACCGTACTTGAGAAGCCATACGGCTTTGTGGTTGTGCTTCCGATCCTCAATAGTGAGGTTCACGTTTCGATTGTAGGCAATGACAATCACAATCATAATATCGTTTAAATGGTTCTCTCTATTACACGACGTCGTTCCTGGTTAATGTTTGTAAATTGATATGATGATGACTCTCGTGTGAGTGTCGTGAGATTTTACATTTCTTGTTCAAAATAATAACTTGATTCGACCGAAAATTATTCGGCATTCATACCAAGATATACTGCCGTTATAAGCATAACTGTCCCAGGTATATAGGGAATCCAATAGGACATGGGACAATTATGCGTACAACGGCAGTATACTGAGCATAACAAGCATTGTTTTTCCTAGCATTTCAAACTATTTTACTCGAGATTCCAACTGAATCAAACTTTGAATTCTCAGGATTCTGGACAGAACTTACTGTTCTGCTTTTTCGTAGAGCGTCTCTCGTACAACATCTTGAGGTTATCTTTCTAAGAAATGATGGAATAATCTCTGCCAAGATTACGAGAAAGTTATACGCGGGATTTCGATTGAATCTCTCGTGATTGACTTTGAAGATTTCACTGCATTTGAGCTCAGATTGAGAGTCTTGGGTTGTGAACGAGCTTTACTTACTTGCCTTACCAATCAGACCAAGGCCGGCGTGGCCTCTGCTGTACACAGCAGTTATACGGATTTCTATTCGGTCCATGGCTGCTCTTCGCCAGTCTGGCAGTCTGGGTCCGCAGGTCGCCTTCTACCTGATCGATGCACCTTGCACGCTATGCACCTCTTCTTCTTATGTCCGTCGGATCGTTATCGAGAATCATTATAATTGAGTTGTCGTCCAACATTCTTACGACATGCCCAGCCCACCGTAGTTGACCGATTTTAGCGGTTTGAACGATGGGAAGTTCTTCCAGCAAAAGATGCAATTCGTGGTTCATTCGCCTCCTCCACATTCCGCCTTCTATAGGAATTAGGAAGTTGAATTCAGACTACAGTTGTAATTAACTTCCTTCTTGTTTAGTGGTTAAAAGCAGAATGAATAATTTATTCAACAGAGGGCTTATTTATATACATGTCAAATCTAGTCATTTCCTATTAGGCATTAGATAGATAGGTAGTTGCTGCGCCCCACCTTGACGTGAAGCCTTTGGGTTTAGTAGTCGCTGCTTAGGTTTCATCACTCCTCCTCGACGGATAAACTCCAGCTGCTTCCCTGAATCTTGATAGTTTCACAATGGTCAGGGTTTTCGTCAGCATGTCGGCCACCATTTTTTCAGTGGAACAGTACTGTATCCGGATCATGCCGTCCTCCTTTAGTGGGTACTCGAAATGATATTTAGTGTCCACGTGTTTTGAACGGTTGGTGGAACGTCCGGACTCTAATTGTATTACACAGGATTGGTTGTCTTCATGGATTACTATCGGCTTGGCTGTATGCACTGTGAAATCCGCTAGTAACCTGTCAATCCATAGTAGTTCTTGGCAACTTTCAGCAACCGCTACGAACTCCACCTCCGTACTGCTGAGGGCAATGCATGTCTGCTTTCGGGATCCCCAGCATATTGGTCCACCGCCAAACAGAAATAAGTACCCGGTGTTGGACTTACGACTCTTTGCATCACTTGCCCAATCTGCATCCACGTACATCTCCAGGCCGGAACAGTTTTTCCCAAAAACGAGCTCGTGGTCCATGGTATGCTTGAGGTACCGGAGTATTCTCTTAGCTTCGGTCCAATCTGCCTTTGTTGGTGTGCTTATTGACCTGCCCAGAATTTAAACACTTATTGCAATATCCGGGCGAATATTTACAGCCACGTAGAGCAAACTCCCGACTAGGCTGGCGTATTGATTGTTGTCCGACAACTTCAAGTTGAATTCAGAATTCAGTTGTAATTAACTTCCTTCTTGTTTAGTGGTTAAAAGCAGAATGAATAATTTACTCAACAGAGGACTTATTTATATACATGTCAAATTTAGTCATTGCCTACTAGGCGTTAGATAGATGGGTAGTTGCGGCGTTGCTGCGCTCCACCTTGACGTGAAGCTTCACCTTTGGGTTTAGTAGAGTCGCTGCCTAGGTTTCATCACCATCCATCTACACTCCACCGTAGATCGTACGCAAAACAGTCCGTTCAAAGACGCCAAGGCCGCGTTGGTCCTTCACGAGCAATATCCATGTTTCATGGCCGTTCGTAGAGGACTACCGGTCAATAAGTGTCTTGTAGATGGTCAACTTTATAGTTCGGCGAACTTTGATCAATCTACGCGTCCTTCGGAGTCCAAAGTAGGCACGAATGCCAGTCATCATGCATCTTTGTACATCTTTGCTGGTGTCGTTATCGGCGATCACCAATGAGTCCAGATAAACGAATTCGTCTACCTCGGGAGTTAGAGTGAATTTCGCTCTGCATTCGAAGAGCAGGATTTTGGTTGGGATAGAACAGGTTAACAATTCTGATAGGTTAAAGCAAGCATTGCAAATTGAGCACTCTTGCTCGGCATCGCGAAACTTCAATTTCGTCATGATCATATTTTTTTCATTCTAAGGTTTCTTCCTTCCTTTCAATTTAAAATCCTGGATAGGTCTCAGATACTCTTGCTAGTATTTCTCCGTTTCTTGCAATCATTGCTGCGGCAAATGCTGTGCAGATGGCTTAGCTAGCACTAGTCAGCTAACAAAACACTGTTGACTCGTTAGCTGATTTAGTTTTTGCGAAAAAAATGAGTGGAGCGAAAATTGAATCTTCATCTTCACCCACAATATGCTTGAATATTTGTATTAACTTTTTCGATAACGGATTACGGCCATACCGCGGGTATAGAATCAACCCTCTGAAGTCGAATGCCGCTTTCCAAACTCCATACACCGGTTAAACGAATTTAGTGGCGCTTATCTGTGAATGAATAAATAAATGATAAACATTCAAACCCTCGGTCACCTGCTCGAGTAACCCAATCCTGCTAAAACCCACAGCTAACAAACTGAAAAACCTGCCATCCACTACCCAGGAATGCAGCAAAAACCAACAACGTCACGGCATTCCTCGGCCCGAAAATCCTTTTACAGCCTACCCGAGGCGGACGAGGCCGGGCGGGCGCCAAGATACCGCACCGAAGTGATAATAAACAACACTAATGATGTCACACCCTCTCACAGCAATGTTGGTCGCTCGGTCGGTTGGTCGTTCGTTCCTTCGTCCGTTTTGCACCACACAAAGGCCCAGGCACAATAAAAGTGACATCATTAGCGGAACAGCCTCCGGCACCAAAATAATGCATAAAAAGGCTCCCCCTCCCCCATTCCAACTCGAACTAGCCTACACCATCATAAACCCATAAAAGCTGGCAACATTGATAAAAAGCGATTCATATTTTTCTGCTGCTGCTACTACCAGCCATGTAGCTTTCTTCTTCTTCTTTTGCTTGATTCTGATTTTATTAATATTATTGTTATTAGCATTCTTACTGCCTTGATTCATCCAGCCAGTCAGCCAGTCGCTGCTGGGTTTTTCTCTCTTTCCCACCCGCTTGCTACGACCGCTGTCGATTACCTTGCTTGAGTTTTGTAGAAGTTATCCATTATAAAAAAAAAATTGAGCACACCGCCGCCTCCTAGGATGGGGAAGAATAGTGTGACATACCTGTTCATCCTGTGCCAAAGCACTGGACCACGGTGCTGTTAGCATAAAACATGCCAACAGTATCGTCGATATGTAGATTCTTCTGAGATACATCCTGTTTTTTGCTGCTGCTACTTCTCCTCCTCCGCTTGCCTTCTATTTGCCTTCGCCGTTCACCTGTACTAACACTACTTCTGCCTTGAGATTTTCTTCCTAGGATTAATTAAACCTTTCCTAGTTCACTTTGCACTCTATTAAAGCGAAAACCATTCACGCTTTTCCACTGCCAATTCCAAATCGAATCCTTCAGCGAAAACTATTTTCAACCACGAAACACTTTTCCTGTTCGTTTCTTTTCTCTTGCCTTTTTTCGCTTTTCGGAAATCGGATTCCAAAACCTGCGATGTATATTATTTTCCTTCCTCCGTGTGTGCCCTGATCATCCGTAGCAGCAGCACCACCACTACACGTACGCACGCACTGAACACATACTATTCTTCCTCGCGTACTGCTGAATGGTACAAAAAAAAAGTAAAATAACACAACCCACCAGTGGACCAAACACGCGGGGGTGGACGCGCGCGGAGGAACCGACTTATCGAAAGAAAAGATTTGAGCTGCCTTCGCTGGCCGGACCGAAACGGCACGATACCACTAAACCACAAAGGCCAACAAGAGATAGCGAGACACCTATGCACAGCACAGAGAGGAACGTAAATCTTTCACACAATTTTCACGCTCGGATTTTCGCCCTGGACGGTCTGGACTTTCTACCACTCGCAATTGCACCAACGGAGCCCTTCCGGATCACATTCGGGCGGTCAACGATCGTAATGAGGCGGAAATGATCCCCCGGAGACGTTAAACAGGACTTTCCGTTCCGAAAATTCGCCTACTTCGATCGAGAAGAATGCACAACTCCTCCTTCGCACGCTCTGTATTCGTCGTCCACTCACTCACTATAGCTGGCTCTAACTCTGGCTCGTTTCGTTCAGTCGCAATGATCAATGAAAATCATCGTCACTACCAGTACATTGGCAAAGAGGCGAGCGAGAGCACACACAAGACATTCCCGAATCGAGACTTGCGCTTTCAAAATGTCTTCCCCCGTGAGTCGTTGTTCGTTTGTATGACTCTCTACAGTATGGGCAGCCTGTTTGGGCATACATACATTCATATATATGTTGTATGCAGGGTGCTGGCAACCCTATGCTAGTTACTAGCGTTTGACAGTATGCAACATATCACGGGCCTTATTTGAATAAGGCCCGTCTGACGTTTGTTACTGCGGGTACGAACGCCAGCATTGTTTACAAACAATGATTCTTTTGATGTTTGGCTGTAAGAGATGTTGGCTACAGCACAATGACAGCCCGCCAGGTCCCTGGTTGTATGCTCTCTCTGTGATGGGTGATGTGATTGTGGGAGAGCCAACATTAAATGCGCAGGCAGATAGGAACCATTCCGACTGACATGAGAAAAACGAATGAAACAAGGGGTGCGGCAGTGACTGCGATGTTGTGCAAAATGGTTGCGTACTCCTATAGGACGGAAAACCCCTCGTTGCAAAGAATCGAATCCAAAATAATGAAAATATTGGAAAAATGAATAGAATAATAATAATTGGAGAGCGGAATCAACGCTTGACCCGAAAAAAAAAATACACAGTATATAACAATAAGGTTGAAAATACAATAGAATCTATTTTAAATGTACAGTGATATATTCTTATTCTTACTACACAGAGAATAATTTGACAGTCAAGTTTACCATTAATAGGGGGTTTTAATTTAAAAAAAGAACTGATGGTTTTTTCCATCTTCATCGATGACGGGTGATCTCACTAGCACAAACATATTTTTTTTAATCTCAAATATTTTTCTCGATTTGTAAAACAAAAAAATCTAATAATTCTAAAAGTCATTGTTTACAATTGTTACTTTCGACCTTTTGACGATTTTGTCTAGAATTTTTATTTTGACAAACTGGCATGGAGTTCACAAAGTGACATCTCGACAAATTTTTCATTAGGGCCTAACTGACAAATAAACAATGGCGCGTCTCGTCGTTGAAAACTCGCCTAACCAATCCACCACAGTCATTTCGAAGAGGAAGAATTCACCTATCCAGTAGAATTGGAGGCTTATATTGGTAGCCTTGTGCCACGAGAAATTGACGGAAGAAGCCATTGTTTACGTTTGTCAGTTAGGCCCAAATGAAAAATCTTTGTCGATCTATGCAAAGTGATATTTTGAAATTGTTTTTTTCAATAGTTGCACATGTCAGAATCAAAAAACTAAATGGAATGCGGGTACATTATTATATTTTTCATTGAAAAGTGTCATAATCCAGATACCCCTAAAATACCCTATGAAGGGTTATAACCCTCACGCTCAAAACTGCCTCTATTTTATTTATATTCCTGTCCTTTTTTTTCACGGAAAATTTACTCATTTTTCGGAGAAAGTGGAACAACTCATAAATTGAGTTGTTTCACTTTTTACGAAAATTGAGTAATTTTTCCGTGAGAAAAAAAGGACGGTAATACAAATGAAAGAGAGGTTATTTTGAGCTGTCCTACGCTGAAAATAAATCAATAATTTTATTAAAATTGGCACTTCAATCGGTCAATTTTTGCTTCGAATTGAAATGAGTGGGGCGGGTTTGTTTTTTTTTTGCCGGATTTTTTTTTTTTTTCCCTTGATTTATTATAGATTGGCGTTTTTATTGAGAGGGATTGGTCATGGTCTTTTTTTTTTTGGGGGGGGGGAAGTGTTTTTGGGTTTGTTTTTTTTTTTTTTCTTTTTTCTTTTTTTTCGTTCATAAAAAAAGAAAAAAAAAAGCGCGTGAAAAACAATCAGGCGGTCTATCTTTTTAGAAAAAAAAAAAAAAAGGAGAAGAGGGAAGTGGAGAGGAGAGGGGGGGGGGGGTTTAGGTACTTGGTCTGCCAGCGAAAGTCACTGAATTGTTTGATGGTAATAAATTACTTTAGATGTTCTTCTTTGCCATGTTAACGGTGTTTATTGTGAATATTTCAGATCTGCCGAGCATTTTTGCCATTCCCGCAGAAGAGCTATAAAACCTCTTTTATTCACACATCTCGTTTTATTACATGAAAAGTTCAAAAAATCCAATACTAAACTTTTTATGAAAACATAAAATCCATGCACCTTTTCACATAAAACGTATTAAAAAACTCATTTGATTTTTGCTAGGACAAGTTAATGCAATCCATATACACTATAATTAATATCTATTCAGCTCTTGCACTTAAAGTTTATATATTTATTGCACATATGGTTAATTGACCACATTTAATAAAAAATAAGTGCCGCACCAATACAGAGCAATAACTTTGCACTTTGCCCAAATCTATAGGTGATTGCACTTAAACATAAGGTGCATTGTTTTTTGAGTGTATAGGATGAATACCCAAGTAACAAGGAGGCTTGCAGTAAGAACTACCATTTTACCCGACTATGCCTATTTTCATAACTACCATGAAATTTGAGTCAAATTTACTAGGTTTAATGTACAGCCTTCAACATTTGTGGTGTATTTGACAGACCTCATGTTGATATCTACCCCACCATGGTTGACTTCAATCGCATTTATAGTCAGGTGAAAATTGTTGGTGTTTGCGCAATGGTAGTTTATACAGCGGATTTTATTTGCGTGTATACCAGTATGCATATACAGGGCATATCCATTACGTCTAGTGTAAATGTCATTGAAGTTGGGTCAAAGCCAAAAAGGGCCCCACTAAGATCGAACTAATACCATATCTTTTGTAATGCCTTAGGATATTGCTGAAGTAGCATTATTGCATTGCTAACGCATCAATATATTCTTTCATCCACAATGGTCCATCTACACCAGAGAAAGAAGACCAGGAAGCTACGTGGCCATGTCAGTCACGGCTGTATCGGCAAGCACCGTAAGCATCCTGGTGGTCGCGGTAACGCTGGTGGCATGCATCACCATCGCATCAACTACGACAAATACCCTTCCGGGTTTTTTGGAAGGGGGGGGTGGGGGACTCTTCCTCCAAAACCACCACCACACGCCCCCCCCCGATCTACTTTACCCAGCTTTGTGCCCTGGGGGGGGGGGGAAAGCGGTGTGGGGGGAAGAAGGGGAAAAAACAAGGGGGCGGGTCGATCTAGTGAAGTTCGGGTACTTCAAGCTGCTCGGCACACGGGACACAACCCCAAGCAGCCAATCATCGCCAAGGCTAAGTTCTTCTCCCGCAAGGACGAGAAAAAGATTCAGATGGCTGGCGGTGCCTGCGTCCTGAGGGCGTGAAGCGGTAACCTGAACGTATGAGGAAAACATTCTTTTTTATTTATTTAGGCAGTTAGGAAGTAAACTCGAGAGGAAAAAATACAGATAATTGGTTAAAGCTAATCTAACGCTTCATTACTTGACTACTCTGAAAAAAATTCTATCGTTATACCGACAATTAAATCATGGTCAATATGACTATTGCATATAATGGTTACAATAACCATGAAAATGGACAAATTCATCACGTTCATGGCATTCCTGACAATGGCCATGGTAACAAGGACTATTCCTACATTATGGTAAATGTTGAGTCAACTATTTTTAATCGTCGTTTTGACCATTCATAGTCGGTTTAAAAGCACTATACTTCAATAGTCATCCAAACCCCCAATAATGGTAAAATTGACCATCAAATTTGCTCCGTGTACTGTTGAATTAATGCGATCCCGCTTTAATGATGTTGATTTTGGGTTAAATAAGTGCAATAATATAATGCTTGTGGTTACTTGGGTATGGCCAATAAATGGTCAATTTAAAATCTTTCAAACATTCCAAATCTTTTTAAAAGATC
Source organism: Aedes koreicus (assembly GCA_024533555.2). Classification (NCBI taxonomy): domain Eukaryota; kingdom Metazoa; phylum Arthropoda; class Insecta; order Diptera; family Culicidae; genus Aedes; species Aedes koreicus. The sequence goes on from JAHHFK020003986.1 coordinate 709,358, forward strand.
TACAGGGTGTCTCACAATAGGTGTAAATAAAACAAAAGGGAATAAAAGAAAACAAAAAAAACCCAGTTTCTGATAATTATGGTAAGGGGCGGAAAGCCAATATTTCGATTTTAGTTTTTTTGCATTAACTGTATGCTTATTACTTAAGTTTTATGCTAATTTTGTCCTCAGTTTGAAAAAATCATCACAAACAAAGGTATAGTGTTTTTGAATAAATGGCGTAAAAGCTGGTTTGATCGATTCGGTTTCCGGCCCTTTACTTTTTTTGCCATTGGCTTTCCAGCCCTTTGATTTGTATATATTATGTTTGGTTTAATTTTTTTGAAATAATCGTGAAAACTGCGAAACAAAGTTTGATCAATAGAATTTTGTACATCAAAAGGATAAGAGCAAAATTTTTTAACTCAGCGAGACTTTTCGATCACGTAATATAAGATGCTTCCATTTTGGCCATTCTCATCGTTATTGACAAAAAAATGCCACTTTCGTTTCGTTTCCGCTATTCACAGAACAGGTTAACGGCTGAAAAACAACCAAAACAAACATATTGACATTACTGTCGCAACATAACGGCCAGCGAAAAAATACGAGTTGCTGAGCTAAACAAAAGCTATATAAAAAAGATTGTAGTTGACTAACGCACTGATTGGAGCAGGTTCATTGCAGAATTCAAGATGAGCTATTCAACGGGAACGGATTTACTACTTCGTAAATATCGTTGACCGTATCTACAAAAATATTAATGTACTGTTTGTTATCGTTAGTGGCCGCTGGTTTATCAACCTCTCAGGACCCAGAAGAACGTACTGAAGTGGAAGGCATAGTAACCCAAACTCCTACGGTAGCAAATTTTGAGGAAGTAGAATTTGTAAACAACTTTCCGAACAATACTTTTCTCGAGGATATTGCAAAAATTGTATCATCGACGCCAATAAAAAGAAGGGGTAGCATCATCTTTACTGATCCAAGACATACCGGATCTATCGGTATCAATGGTGGAAAACGATCATCCTTTAAATTTGACATTGGAGGATACCCAAGCAACAAAAAGTTCGTTTAAAAGGGATTTTATTGGCTTAATCAGCTCACCACAAGATCATGAATAGAATTCTTTTCAGCTCACTTTTTAAGTAATTAACCGAACTTGTAGGTTCACTCCTAGTAACTATGTGTACTTTCAATAGCATGCCTTTAAAGTTCACAAAAAGTTCATTGATACCGCTGTAATGTATGCTATTCAGCTGTAAAAATAACTTAGCCAAAATAAAAGGAAAATTGATTTATTTGTGAATTTTTATTTTTTATTATTTTTACCTTTTTTTTTCAATAGGCCATCCCACTGCGATGCTGAAGAATGATTTTTGTTTTATGCAGTCACTATAGGTTTATTTTAAATTGCACAATTTAAGTACTTACTGCTAGTCTCGATCTCGGGTCCTCGTCTTCATAACCAGTACACATACCACGGCTCCATATGGACTTAGTGGAAAACTAAGGTTTTTAACTCCATGTAATGATTCCACAAATCAAGTTGTTAAGATCGTAAAAGAAAGAACTGTTTCTGAACTTCACATTCATAAAAAAGTTCATATCAAGAATAACTTGAACTTGATAGTTCACATAAAGTCCATGCGGAACTTTTGAGAACTTGATTTGACATTTGTTGTTTGTTTTGTTTTCACATCAGTTTTCTTCCAACCCTCAATAAGCTGTGACATAAAAACTGGTGACTCTCAATCAACAGTGTTGTGCTTTGGCCAAATGAAAAGTCCGTTACGGAACAGGAAAAGTTGCTTCGCTATGTCTGTAAATCACCAAAAATGTGATCGCTCGTTAAAATAATATGCTATTATTATTACCTGGCTGAGCAACAACTTGATTTTCCTTTTTCCACTTGGCTAATATTTTTTTACGGTAATAATAAAATAAGCCATTCTTCTTAATTGCTTTTCAGTAATCCATTTGTTTTCTCGCAATGAGCGTAACTTGAAAAAATTGGTTCTTCAGTTGAATTAAGAAATTCTCGTTCGATTGACATTTCTAGTAAGACAGTTTTGTAAAGTCTAGGGGATAACTGTAGGTGTACTCTAGTGTTCAAATAAAGTTTCAATTAGACTAAAAGTGAACTCTCATGCTGATTAAAAAACAAGATAGTACTTAAAATGAACTTCATATTAGATGTTCCAAATAAGTTCTATTATATCTTCAAGTAAACTTTGTTGCTTTGTACGGAAGAAGAAATATACTTAATTTGAACTTTGAAGATTCCCACAAACTTTTTCCGTACTTCTTGAAGAATAAGGTTTAAGTTGAACTTTTTTCGACATGTTAATCAGCAAAAAAGTTTAGCGTAGTTAAATTTGAACTTTATGTGAACTTCTGAGTTCGTCTATTAAGTAAAATGCGAACTTTTGGTTGCTTGGG